>PVNU02001023.1:1625000-2225000 GCA_003013855.2 Liriodendron chinense | reverse complement strand
AGAATATCGGCTGAGCTACCTGTATCCACCATGATTCGATGAGTCAGATAATTCGATACCTTTAATGCGACTACGATGGAGTCTTCGTGAGGGAAGTGAATTCCCGCTGCATCTTCGAGGGTGAAGGAGATTGGAGGATGGCTGGCTTTTGACGAGCTGGGTGTCTGTTCTAGCCAATAGATATGCTGGGGTTCTTTAGATGCCTTCCGAGTGTATGCTTTCTTTGAAGCTTGAGAGTCACCCCCGCAAGCTGGTCCTCCGACTGATGGTGCGAATTTCTCCAGTAGGCTCAGCGTCCTCTTGGGCAGTATGATGATGAGGCGGTTCCTTTTGGCGTGGTGAGGCTTTCGCCCTTTCCGGTGATCGATTTTTACGAGCGACATAATCTTGAAGATGGCCTTTTCGAATAAGGGCTTCGATATGATCTCGTAGAGATATGCAATCCTGGGTTCTATGCCCGTGATCTTTGTGGAAGTAACAGAACTTGCTCTTGTCTCTCTTCTCTGGATCGGATTTGATCTTTGCAGGCCACTTCACATATGGCTTGTGTTTAATCTCTATTAGAACCTTTTCATGAGACCGATTAAGAGGAGTGTAGTTATGATATTTACTAGAATAAGGCTTCTTGGGAGAACAGTCGCGTTGATCACGACGATATTTTTTATCTGTAGAAGAGGTTCCTTCTAGCTTACGTTTCTTACCCTGTACTCCATGGCGTGTCAATGCGACTTCTTCTGCATTGATATACTTCTGAGCTTTGGCTTGGAACTCTGCCATAGTTTTTGGAGGGCTTTTATCTAAGGCAAACCTGAATTTCTCGCTCGTTATTCCGGCTATGAGGGCTGTAAGACCTTTTTCCTCAGTATAACCTTCAGTCTGAACGGCTTCTGTAGTGAACCGTACTGCGAACTCCTTTATTGTCTCCCCATGCTGCTGTTTCAGATCTATCAGGTGGGAGCTGGTTTCTTAATGCGAATGCTTCCCATGAATTGAGAAAGGAATATCTCCGATAATTGAGAAAAGGAGCTGATGGAATGAGGCTTTAATCCCCGAAACCACGTACGAGCTTCTTCTTTCAATGTTAGGGAAAAAGCCCTATACATGATTTCTGAGCCATGTCCCTCAAACTCCATAAGAGACCTATATGTTTCAGGTGTTCAAGAGGATCACCAATACCTGTATACGGGGTGATAACAGGAGTCCGATACTTTCTAGGTAACGGTGCCTCCATAACCTCTCTCGTAAAGGGGGACTCGGATTGATGTATCGCCGCCATGATGGTAGATGGTCGATTTGCCTGATATCGCTGTTCCATGACGTCAAATCGATCATGGATTCTTTTAAGATCTCCTTCCCATGGTAAGGTATAGCCTGATGTTTCGGCGGTGGAGCCCTGAGGTTGAGGTTGTCGAGACGAACTAGAGTGTATAGAATGTGGAGACGGCATAGGGAGATGGTTGTTAAGTGGTGCCCGATTTGATGGTGGATGGTGTGGCGGGACCTGTGGTTCGTCCATAGAATGTCTGGAAGCCACTGGTATGGGTTGCGGTGGTAACCCTTCGGAGGGTTGTCTCTGCGGTTCGGGGAAATGTTGATCAAGCCGATTCGACAGGGCTTGAACTCCGGCATTTAGAGTTAGAAGAGTATTTCCGAGGAAACGCAAGACATCATCTTGACTTCCAGAAGCCTCCAATAATGGGTTTGCTGATGGCATATTTGGGGCTCCTTGAGGGATATTCGTCGAAGTGGGTGGAAGAACAGGTATGGATTCCGTCTCACAGGGCGGAGGTGGTGCCTGCTTTGAGGTCAAAGGATGAACAGCCTTTTTAGGAGGCATTGTAGAAGGATTATGATCGGTGATTAGAACGATTGATTTTGACTATCAAGTCGTTCCCACAGATGTTGAACCTCAAATTTATACATTGCATTGCCCATTACACGACAAGGTTTGCATGATTTTCATGGTTTAAAGGCCCACCTAACACGTGTTTTGTAATTATAGGGATGAGAGCGGACTTCATTCAATTGCGAGCCAAAAGAATACATTTGTAGCTTTTGGATGAAGGATGAAAGAAGACCAAAGAAAGAAGAAAGCAAAGAAAAGAGAGAGAAGAAGAAAAGGAGAAAAAGAAGAGAAAAAGAAGCAAATGGAAGAAGGCCGACCGGTCATGACCGGTCGGCCATGAAGCCCGATCAAAGAGAAGACAGGCTGACCGGTCTTGACCGGTCGGCCATGAACACTGGAAGCTGGACATTGGAGCCCGACCGGTCTTGACCGGTCGGCTGTATATACTGGACAAAGCCAAAAACAAAGCCCGACCGGTCATGACCGGTCGGGTATGCACGCTGGAAGGTTGGACAGGTCTGTCCGACCGGTCTTGACCGGTCGGTAGCACTCCCTGGAATGTGTAAAACATCTGTCCGACCGGTCACGACCGGTCGGCCCTGCGTATGGAGAGTCCTTTCTAAATCTGGACTCCGGAAATTGCTGCGCAATGCGTAGTCTTTCGCAAAATCCGACGCAAGGGAGGTTGCTTGCTATAAAAGGACACCTAGGGGCTCTCCCTAGGGTATCAGAGAGGCTAAGGAACGTGAGTTTGGAGAGTGAAGGCGATCGTGGAGCAGCTGCAACTCTTCTATTCGGGTTTTTCTGTTTTTATGCATTATTTCAGAGTTTTTAGTTGTAGCATGACAATGCTCGGCTAGAACCTCTCAGCTAAGGCTGAGAGGTGAAGCTTGTAGCTAATTCTATGTTGATTTCGGTTTAATTCAAGTAATTTACATTCAAATTTGGATTTTTGCATAGTTTAGTTCCAAATAATGGTAGTTTGAGATGTTTTATCTGAGTTTATGTGCTCCGGACATGAATTCCTTTTAATTCTCTGAGATTATCATGTTTGTTTATCTAAATTCGGATTATAGTAATCCTTGAGCAGGCATAGTCCAGAGGCATGGCTGTTACTCCGCAGGCTATAGTTTTGAGTTTTGTATTGATTGAATGGAACTAGAACTTGGAAGTTCAACTTGAATGTGATGGAATGTGTGTGAATGCTTTATTTTCCAACTAGATGAGAGATAGGACTTCGATTCTAGTTGTGTTTTCTACTTAGATTGACTGAATTAACATAGGATTGCTACAAGTGGATCCTTGAAAGCCTTAGTACTTATTATCTCTGATTTTCCATTAAGTTCCTGTTTTAAGTAAACATTCAATTAAATCTGATTTCTTTTAAAAAACTGAGTTGCTGGAGTGATTTGGTAGCTTTTACTATTTCCCTGTGGATCGACCTCGGTCTTACCAAGATTTATTACTACATCGCAGCCTTACACTTGAGGCGAGCGAACAAGTTTTTGGCGCCGTTGCCGGGGAATTTAGTTAACGGTTTTCAAGTAATTCAGTGGCTGTAGAAGTAGAAATAGATAGGCTTCCTGATTTTCTTAGAACTAACTAATTCTTTCTGTTTTGTAGGAATTGTTTTTTAGTTCAAGCGCATCAGGTGATATTTTTCTAACTTAGTCTTTTTAGTTTTTTTTTAGATTACTCTCAGATTTCAGATTTTTAGGATAGGATTAGTTTCAGTTTTTGGTTGAGTGGTTTATGTCCCGTTGGGAACGTAATCACTCAAATCGTCTCCAATCTGAAGGTGGTTTAGTTGGACCATTGTCAGTCCATAGACGAGTCCGGAATTATCAAGAGCATTGTGAAAGTTTGGGGAGTATGGATCAAACACCTTTAAGGAATCCTCCCCCCCTTACTCCAACTACAAACGCAAACCAAGAAGGAGTAGGAGAGAATGAGGTACATAATGTTCCTCCAATGAGATCACTACGGGATTACCTACAACCTGCCCGTGCAATTACACCTTCTTGCATAGTTCTACCAGCAAACGGTGGGACCCTTGACATAAAACCGGGTGTAATTCAACTTTTACCTAAATTCCATGGGCTAGACTCTGACCGCCCATACTTACACTTGCAAGAATTCGAAGAAGTGTTGGCCACCTTGCATTATCCCAATGTTTCTGAGGATACAATCAGACTTAAACTTTTTCCCTTCACTTTGAAAGAAAGAGCCAAAGATTGGCTTCAGTCTCTTAGACCACATTCGATTGGGTCATGGGTTGAGATGAACCGGGAATTCCTGCAAAAGTTCTTCCCGGCTCATAAGACAAACACTCTTCGAAGGGCCATAATGAATTTCTCAGCTAAAGAGGGTGAATCATTCTTTCAATGTTGGGAAAGATTTAAGGAACTCCTGCTTGCTTGCCCACATCATGGCTATGAGAGTTGGCGAGTTATAAATTTTTTCAATGATGGATTAAGTTCCAATATGCGCCAATTTGTGGAAATGATGTGCAATGGCGAGTTTATGAGTAAAAATCCAGATGATGCTTGGAGTTACTTGGACATGTTGGCTGAAAACGCCCAATCTTGGGATACCTCGGATAAACCCAAGAACCCCAAGCCCACTCAAGAGAAAGGAGGGATATATGTCCTTAAAGAGGAAGATGATGTGAATGCAAGGATAGCCAACCTCACAAGGAAGGTTGAGGCCATGGAACTTAGCAAAAGTGGAGTTCCCAAGTCCAAGGAAGCTGTTGAAACCACATGTGGGATTTGCCTCACCGACTTACACGCTACGCAAGATTGTCCCACAATTCCTGCATTTAAGGAAGTGCTACAAGAGACAGCCAATGCCACATATGGTTATCAACGGCCCTTCAATGGACTGGTAGGTAATACGTACAATGAGAGTTGGAAGAACCACCCAAATTTCAGTTGGAAGAATGCTCCTACGGGCAATCCTACCAACTCCCAAAGAGGGCCACCCATGCAAAATATGGCCCCACCTCAATTCTCATTGGAGGATACCTTGAGAGCGTTTATGCAAGGGCAAGCGCAAATAAATGAATCGAATCAGCAAATGTTCCAAGAGCTGAAAGTTTCGGTTGATGAGATTAAGGGACGTTTGAATGCTAGGGAAGGGACCTTTCCGGCCCAACCTCAGCCCAATCCAAAACAAGTACATGAAGTGAGCATCCCTAATCCTTCCAACCAAAACATGGAGCAAGCTAAATCCATTACCACCCTTAGAAGTGGTAAACAAATTGACAAAACTATTCCGGTGAAGGCCGATGAGCCTAATGATCCGGTAAATTCTGAGGATGAAAATGGATCTAACTTAGCCCCACAACAACCGGAACGCATTTACAAGCCTATAGCACCATTCCCTTCGAGATTGGTTGCCCCAAAATCTCTCCCAAAATCTCAAGATATTCTAGAGATTTTCAGACAAGTCAAGATCAATATCCCTTTGCTTGATGCCATCAAACAAATTCCCTCTTATGCCAAGTTTCTAAAAGACCTATGCACAACAAAACGCAAATATAATGTGCAGTAAAAGGCCTTCTTAACTGAGCAAGTGAGTGCCATCCTCACTCAAAAGACCCCCCCAAAATTCAAAGATCCCGGTAGTCCCACCGTCTCATGTATCATTGGAGACTACCGGATTGGACGTGCCTTGTTAGACTTGGGGGCAAGTGTGAACTTGATCCCATACTCGGTATATGAGCAATTGGGTCTTGGTGAATTAAAACCCACCAAAACCACGTTGCAACTCGCTGATAGATCTATTCGTGTACCGAGGGGGATAGTTGAGGATGTTCTAGTCCAAGTTGACAAATTCTACTACCCGGTAGATTTTATAGTCTTGGACACACAACCGGTTTTGGATGCTAGCACCCAAATACCGGTAATCCTAGGCCGCCCATTCCTTGCCACATCAAACGCAATCATCAATTGCCAGAATGGGGTGATGCAACTATCTTTTGGAAACATGACACTAGAGGTGAATGTGTTTCACTTGGGCAAAAGACATAGGGATGTCGATGATGATGAGTTCTTCGATGTGAACATGCTCGAAACTTTTGAAGAAGAAGAACTCCTCCAACTCGAACCACTAGAAAGCTTGGAGACATGCTTAGCACATTTCATGGATTCTGAAGATCCCATCATTAGTGAGATTGTGCATGCATTAAATATAGAAAGACCGGTAGTTGATACTAGCCGGTGGAGGCCCCATTTTGAAAAATTGCCACCAACCACATCAAGGCCTCTACCGTCTAACATCAAACCACCAAAGCTTGACCTTAAACCATTACCATCCGAGCTTAAATATGTATATTTGGGTCAAGAGGAAACGTTCCCAGTTGTCATTGCCTCCCACCTAGAGAAAGACTAAGAGCTTAAGTTGATTGAGTTACTCAAAGAACATAGGGAAGCCATAGGTTGGACAATAGCGGATCTCAAAGGGATAGATCCTTCGGTTTGCACTCACCGAATACACCTTGAAGAAAATGCAAAGACAACTAGACAACCTCAAAGACGGCTAAATCCAAACATGATGGAGGTTGTCAAAGCCGAGGTGTTAAAGCTATTGGATGTGGGTATCATCTACCCCATCTCAGATAGCCAATGGGTGAGTCCTACCCAAGTTGTCCCCAAGAAATCCGGTATTACCATCATTGAAAACGCCAATAACGAGCTTATACCGACTCGGGTGACCACCGGTTGGCGTATGTGCATTGATTATAGGAAGCTCAACACAGTTACTAGGAAAGACCACTTCCCTCTCCCATTTATGGATCAAAATTTGGAAAGGTTGGCAGGTCATTCCTATTATTGCTTTCTAGATGGCTATTCCGGATACAACCAGATTGAGATAGCTCCGGAAGACCAAGAGAAAACCACGTTTACATGCCCGTTTGGTACCTTCGCTTACCGAAGGATGCCATTCGGGTTATGTAATGCACCCGCCACATTCCAACGATGCATGTTGAGTATTTTCTCAGACATGGTGGGTGAGTTTCTTGAGGTGTTCATGGATAACTTTTCTGTTTTTGGTTGTACATTTGATGAGTGTCTCGAGCACTTGAAGTTGGTCTTGATGAGGTGTGAGGAAAAGCAACTTGTATTAAACTGGGAAAAGTGCCATTTCATGGTACAAAGAGGAATAGTCCTTGGACATATCATCTCGTCCAATGGAATAGAGGTAGACCGGGCGAAAATTGACATAATTTCCAATCTACCACCACCCAAAAGCATACGCGATGTGCGGTCCTTCCTTGGACACGCCGGTTTCTATCGAAGGTTTATAAAGGACTTTAGTCACATCTCAAGGCCTTTATGCAACCTTCTACAGAAGGAGAACCAATTTGAGTGGAGTGCCGAATGTCAATTAACTTTTTCAAAGCTAAAAGACATGTTGACAACTGCTCCTATCATGCAACCACCAGATTGGTCCATGCCTTTTGAGTTGATGTGCGATGCGAGCGATTTTGCTATTGGGGCGGTGTTAGGACAAAAGAAAGATAAAAAGCCCCATGTCATTTACTACGCAAGTAGGACCTTGAATCCTGCCCAAGTTAATTATTCGACTACGGAGAAAGAGCTCCTAGCTGTCATTTTTGCCTTGGACAAATTCAGGCCATACTTAATAGGATCCAAAGTTATTGTTTATACGGATCATGCGGCGCTGAAATACCTTCTTTCTAAGAAGGATGCTAAGCCCCGTTTGTTAAGATGGATCCTACTCCTTCAAGAATTCGACTTGGAGATCAAAGATAAGAAGGGGGTAGAAAATGTGGTGGCGAATCATCTATCCCGCCTAGTCCTACCAAATTCCATTGACGAGTCACCTATTGAGGACTCATTCCCTGATGAGCAACTCTTTGTTGCTATGCATCCACCATGGTACGCTGATATAGCCAATTATCTTTCCACAGGTGCGATGCCGACTCATTGGACTGCGCAGGACAAACATAAATTTCTAAGGGAAGTGCGCAGATTTTTCTGGGATGAACCTCTATTGTTTAAATATTGCCCAGACCAAATTATAAGGAGATGCGTCCCCGATGATGAACACAATTCAGTCATCTCCTTTTGTCATGATCAAGCATGTGGGGGTCATTTTTCAGCCAAGAAAACAACTGTAAAAATTCTGCAATGTGGTTTTTATTGGCCCACGTTATTTAAGGACACCCACGAGTTTTGCAAAGCGTGCGAGCGCTGCCAGAAGCTAGGAGGATTATCCCGTCGAAATATGATGCCTCTCACCCCAATTCAACATCTTGAAGTCTTTGACTGTTGGGGCATCGATTTCATGGGACCATTCCCCTCATCTTTTGGGCATGTCTATATTCTGCTTGCCGTAGACTATGTGTCTAAATGGATAGAGGCTATCCCATGTAGAACCAACGATCATCGTACGGTTCTCAAGTTCCTCAAGGAAAACATACTCTCTAGATTTGGGACGCCTCGAGCCATTATTAGTGATGGTGGTTCTCACTTTTGCAATAGAACTTTTGAAACTTTGATGAAGAAATATGGTATTAGGCACAAAGTAAGTACCCCATACCACCCACAAACAAGTGGGCAAGCTGAAATCTCCAATAGGGAAATCAAGCAGATTTTGGAAAAGACGGTGAGACCAGATCGCAAGGATTGGTCCCTAAGATTAGATTATGCACTTTGGGCTCACCGTACTACCTACAAGACACCCATTGGAATGTCCCCTTATAGACTTGTCTATGGGAAAGCTTGCCACTTGCCTGTGGAGATAGAACACAAAGCCTATTGGGCAATTCGGGCTCTAAATTTTGACATTGACAAGGCTAGCTCGCTTCGCAAACTTCAATTAAATGAGCTTGATGAGATCCGGAACGATGCATATGAGAATTCGAGAATTTACAAGAGCAAGATGAAGGCTTTTCATGACAAGCACATCTTAAGGAAATCTTTCCATGAAGGACAGAAAGTGCTTTTGTATAATGCCCGACTTCATCTTTTTTCGGGAAAATTACGATCTCGATGGACTGGCCCATATATTGTCAAAGAAGTTTTTCCTCATGGGGCTGTTGAGATTGAGAATGCAGCGAATGGTGACTGTTTCAAAGTTAATGGACAACGCCTTAAACCATTTGTTGAGAAATTTGATTCAGAGGACATGTCCATCCTCCTGAATGATCCTGTCTATCAGGATGATTGATCTCCTAGTCTGATGGAGGTATAGCATAGGTAGGTTTAGTTTTGTTTTACTGTTTTCATAGGTTTTAGTTGTTGGGTTGGAGAATTCCATGATCGCTCTATCAGGTACTATTGTTCTCACTCTCTCATTGTTTACCATTGCTCTCATGTTCATGCTAATTGACTATTTTTTTACATTGGGGACAATGCAAGATTTAGTTGGGGGGTGAGATGAGATTCTTCATCTAGCATATTGCAACATTTCGAGCTTCATATGCACAAAATTTTTTCGAATTTTCTAACTTCTCAAAACTCTTCCAGAAAATCTTGTTTCTATACAATTGAGATGCTATGAGTATAAGAAGAGGAGATACGAAGTGTGTGATGTTGTAGTTTTGAATTTCTCCCAACATAATAATTTTATATGTTAGCTCCCCTATTGTTGTGATTGATAGAAAATTTGAACACTTTTGCACCAAGTTCACATTACACGATTTTCATGAGTGACAGGGTTATGTGATTTGTGGATTAGCTAGACTTTGATTTAAAGGTGTTGAGTAGCCAAGTCGGGGTATTTTGTCCATCCTTGTCCATGGGAAAATAACGGAAGATATGGATTTCTAAAAATCCTATCTAATTTAAAAGAAAAAGGAAAGAAAGGATGAAATCGGGACGGAAAGAAAAATGGTGGAAAATTCCGAAAAGGGCTGCCTATTACCAACCGGGGGATGGTCGAATCGTAACCAAAGCCGGAAATGGGATGTAGTGTGAAAGCCGTCGGAAGGACGGTAAGGCAAATTCCTGTCATAGGCTTGTTGTTGCTCTGTACACTTTAAAATCATTGGTTTACCTAATCTATGAAGAAGATGATCCCAGGAACTCATGAGATGAATTTTTCACTATACACACTAGGTTGAATTTGTTCGAGTTCTTTTATTTATCAATCAATCAGCGGGAACTTCATGTAAACACTTCTTATGTTTTGAGAGTCCAAGGTTCAGCTTCTATCACCTAATTTCTCCAAATTTTATACTTGTACATCTTGGAGTGGGTAGAATCATGGTTTCTGGAAGAGAGTTGGGTTTGGAGGTTTAAAATTGTTTCACGCATGTTTTGCTCGGAACTAGCAAAAAGCTGGTTGGGGGGTGTGTTGAACCTCAAATTTATACATTGCATTGCCCATTACACGACAAGGTTTGCATGATTTTCATGGTTTAAAGGCCCACCTAACACATGTTTTGTAATTATAGGGATGAGAGCAGACTTCATTCAATTGCGAGCCAAAAGAATACATTTGTAGCTTTTGGATAAAGGATGAAAGAAGACCAAAGAAAGAAGAAAGCAAAGAAAAGAGAGAGAAGAAGAAAAAGGAGAAAATGAAGAGAAAAAGAAGCAAATGGAAGAAGGCCGACCGGTCATGACCGGTCGGCCATGAAGCCTGATCAAAGAGAAGACAGGCCGATCGGTCTTGACCGGTCGGCCATGAACACTGGAAGTTGGACATTGGAGCCCGACCGGTATTGACCGGTCGGCTGTATATACTGGACAAAGCCAAAAACAAAGCCCGACCGGTCATGACCGGTCGGGTATGCACGCTGGAAGGTTGGACAGGTCTGTCCGACCGGTCTTAACCGGTCGGTAGCACTCCCTGGAATGTGTAAAACATCTGTCCGACCGGTCACGACCGGTCGGCCCTGCGTATGGAGAGTCCTTTCTAAATCTGGACTCCGAAAATTGCTGCACAATGCGTAGTCTTTCACAGAATCCGACGCAAGGGAGGTTGCTTGCTATAAAAGGACACCTAGGGGCTCTCCCTAGGGTATCAGAGAGGCTAAGGAACGTGAGTTTGGAGAGTGAAGGCGATCGTGGAGCGGCTGCAACTCTTCTATTCGGGTTTTTCTGTTTTTATGCATTATTTCAGAGTTTTTAGTTGTAGCATGACAATGCTCGGCTAGAACCTCTCAGCTAAGGCTGAGAGGTGAAGCTTGTAGCTAATTCTATGTTGATTTTGGTTTAATTCAAGTAATTTACATTCAAGTTTGGATTTTTGCATAGTTTAGTTCCAAATAATGGTAGTTTCAGATGTTTTATCTGAGTTTATGTGCTCCGGACATCAATTCCTTTTAATTCTCTGAGATTATCATGTTTGTTTATCTAAATTCGGATTCTAGTAATCCTTGAGCAGGCATAGTCCAGAGGCATGGCTGTTACTCCGCAGGCTATAGTTTTGAGTTTTGTATTGATTGAATGGAACTAGAACTTGGAAGTTCAACTTGAATGTGATGGAATGTGTGTGAATGCTTTATTTTCCAATTAGATGAGAGATAGGACTTCGATTCTAGCTGTGTTTTCTACTTGGATTGACTGAATTAACATAGGATTGTTACAAGTGGATCCTTGAAAGCCTTAGTACTTATTATCTCTGATTTTCCATTAAGTTCCTGTTTTAAGTAAACATTCAATTAAATCTGATTTCTTTTAAAAAACTGAGTTGCTGGAGTGATTTGGTAGCTTTTACTATTTCCCTGTGGATCGACCTCGGTCTTACCGAGATTTATTACTACATCGCAGCCTTACACTTGAGGCGAGCGAACAACAGACGGCGTCAAACTGTTAACATCAGATTTTGTAACAGGATCCTCCGGTCGTTCACCTTCTTTCCAACAGGGATTTCTTCCGCCGGACCTGTAAGAAGACAGAAAGCAACTAGGGGTGGCTGGTGTCCAGCCGTTAGCCCTCCGATGCTTAAGTCAGGCAAAGCAAGAAGAATAATAACCAGGCGAAACCAGGCTAGAGATTGAATATTGTGTACCTGTATTCTTAATGGAGTCTTCTCCTTATATAGATCAGAAATGATTCAATCTGTTATGCAAGATATCGAGATCCCTGATTTCATGGAATAAGAATCTTATCCTCATATAGAAGGAAAATCTAATCCAATGACTCATCCGATATTTTCGTTCCTTGATAGCGATCCTTTGAGACTCGGAACCACTGAAGAAGATAAACCCAAAATCGACCTATACGGGCTGCTGATACTGAGGGCTAAAGGATATCGTCACAGAAAAAAGCTGTTTGCATGCTTAGAAGATGGTCGCGAGTCCAAATGCTCGTTCATTCAGATGTGACACCTTTCAACGACTTGTGAGAAGGTCTGTTCGTAGGAAAAACACAACTTCTCGAAGCTTTGGTAGTCGGGCATCGTTTTCCTAATATACGAGCCTCGAACAGACGTTCTCGATAGTCGGATAAAGGTGCTCGCGAGATCGGAGTATCTTCAGAATATGCGAGTCTCGAACAGACGTTCTCGATAGTCGTATAAGGGTGCTCGCGAGGTCTATCTCCAGCAGATGATCTTCGCTATTTTGACTATAACAGCGACTATTGAGCATATGATCTCGAGAGTCGAATGAGCGCCCCGTACTTATCCAATCTGCGACTCTCGAGCATATAATCTCGGGAGTCAAATGGGCACTCCGCATTTACTCGATCTGCGACTCTCGAACAGATGATCTCGAGAGTCGAATGGGCGCCTGCGTAAAATCTTAGCAGCTAAGTTGGATCTCCATCATTTTGCCTATAACAAGGTCTATATGACCTAATCAAGAGATTGGATGTCAAATAAACGTTACAGTGGACCCTAGGAGGTTTTTAATGGTGGACATTCAATAACTATTTTTCTTGTGGTGTGGTCCACTTGAGATTTAGATCTAGCTCATTGTTTGGATCAAGGCCTAAAGTGATCTTGAGAAATGGATGGACAGCATGGATAAAACACATACATCATGTTGGGGCCCACATAGCACTGACCACTTGTCACCAACTAGTGGCAGCATCAATAGCCAACCCGCCTCCCCAAATTGAGCGAGGGAAATGAAATCCCTTCCCTCCCTCAAAAGTCTCAAAACCCCTTTCCTCTCCCTCTTTCATTCCCTCTCGTTCTCAAAACCATCGACTTCCCTCCCTCCATATATTTCATCTCTCTCTCTCTCTCTCTCTCTCTCTCTAAAAATCCAATCGTCCCATCTCTAACGCCATCTCCATGCCAACCGGACTAAGGATGTGGCCATTACAGTAGGTCTCTCTCTCTCTCTCTCTCTCCAATGTTGAATGCTGAAACCCTAATTAAATTAGGATTTTTTAGGGTTTTGCAATGGTGAATATATTTAAGATTTTTTTTTCAATCCCTAACTAGGGTTTTGCAATTGTGAATCTAATTGGGGAGGAAGAAGGTACTCTTATTCTTGATCTTATGTTGAATCCATGTACATGTTGACAGCCCTAAAAGGATCCAAACCCTTGTCTACACCTGAATCTAATACTGAGGTATGTATGATCAACGTGCATGGGGGAAGTACATATCATCTATTTGAGTTTTTTTCTTTTTGAAAGGTTATTGTTTGATTGAGTTGTTAGTGTATGTCAACAAACTTGATGGCTGAGATCTACCATTTTGGGAGATATTTGTTGCATGGTTCATCCATGGTGGTATGCAGCATACTAGTGGTCTGGATTATGAAACCATGGGCCCTACTAGCCAGAACCGAGTATTTTTTACAGAGCCTCAGGTCTAATATCCTGTACATCCTCCACTTGTTGACATAAAAATGACAATTTATAAAATGGCCTACCACTTGCTATTGCAGGATCTTGTACATCCTCTTACTTGGTTAGCATTGTCCTTGTTACAGATAAAATAAGGGAGATCAACTCAGCTGCTAAGATTGTACACGGACGCCCATTCGACTCTCGAGATCATCTGAGCGAGAGTCGCAGATCGGGTAAATACGGAAGTACCCATTGGACTCTCGAGATCATATGCTCGAGAGTCGCAGATTGGGTAAGTGCGGGATGCCCATCCGACTCTCGAGATCATCTGATCACGAGCCGCAGATTGGGTAAGTGCGGGACGCCCATTCGACTCTCGAGATCATCTAAGCGAGAGTCGCAGGATTGATAAATCCGCAAGCAGACCTTCTCGTAAGTCGTTGAAAGGTGTTACGTCTAAATGAGCGAGCACTTGGACTCGTGACCATATTCCAACATGCGAACAGCTTTTCCGCGGTGACACCTCTTAGCCTTCAGTATCAGCACCCGATTCCCGTCGAGCAGCTCGTTCAATCCCTCTGCGATACGAAGCAGGACTACACCCAGTTCGGTGGTTTCCGTCCCGTCGGCGTCTCTTTCCTTTTCGCCGGCTATGACTCCAACTACGGTTTTCCAGCTCTACATGAGCGGTCAGCGCTATTACTACGCTTACCAGCAGCCCGGATAGGTCGGGTTTGGGCTTATTTTCTCTTGTGGTTCCGAATCTCAAGGGATTGCTATCAAGGAACGTGATTGCCAAAATAAGTCATCGGGTTAGATCTCGTCTCCAAGGATAAGGATCTTATCCCACGAAATCAGCGGCATCTCGGTATCGTATACGAAATCAGCGGGATCTCGATATCTTACGCAACAGATTGGGTCGCTCTAGATCTATATAAAGAGGTGACTCCATTAAGAGAAAGGTACATAATATTCAATCCCTGGCCTGTTTTTGCCTAGTTATTCTTCTTCTTGCTTCGGCCTGACTTAAGCATCGGAGGGCTAACGGCTGGACGCCAGCCACCCTTAGTTGCTTTCTGTCTTCTTTCAGGTCCGGCGGAGGAAGGTATCTATTGGAGAGAAGGTGAACGTCCGGAGGATCCAGTTACAAAATCTGACGTTAACAGTACTGTATTTAAATATTTAGTTTTGGAAGGATATGATATGTTCTAAGGTCCTGCTCAAGGTCGTGGTTAGGAAGTTAATCTTCTATGTTCTGCATTTGAATATTTCATTTTGTAATTCTATGGCTATTTTTCTCCTATGATAAGTAGTTGTTTCTTCTATTCATAGCTGGCTTACAAAGTTGTTCCACATGCCGATTTATGTCAGTTTTTTTAAGTTAACTAAAGTTTTCTAAGCCCACTTAACTATATGATTGTATAGGCATTTTGGTTGCTGATTTGAACTATTGGCTAATTCTCTTTTTTAACTGTCCATTTGAATGCTACTGTACAAATGGTTTGGATTGTGCTATTATATATATTTTTAGGCTTAGGCTCCATCCACAACATGGTATTCCAAAATGATTACCTAATGGCCATTACGTAATAACGGTGCTAACCATTATTTGTTGTGGAGCCTCACCCAATAACACAACCATATGTACCAATAAAGCATAAAGAAGCAAGACCAAAGCTTTCCATCAAGTGGGTCCAGAAGCAATCAGGTGATGGTACTCAATTATGCTAGACCTGATGAAAACTTGCAATGAAAAATTGTATAGTTTTTCTGATTGTTATTTATCAACAGTCTGTCCTAGGTAGGAAGCTGGCTGAAATGCATAAAGCTGGACAACATCATTGGCAGGTGAAATATTTCAAATGATTTCTTCTAACATTACTTAAGCATGTAATTTGGTAGATACAACTTTTGAGTAGTGCTATTGATTCAGCTTGCAGTATAGGAGTTCGATGCAACTCATCAGTACTCATGGTAAATGCATGGTAATCTGACAGGCCACCACATGAATGGGCTATATTTCAAGATCAGAGCAATTGGACAAGGCCAATCATCCCGTTGAAATGAATTTTCCTGGTAGAATGTGAATCTAACTGTTTGTTTTGCAGGTTGCCTTTGGGAAGTCAAAACTGCTTTTAGTAGCAGCTAATTTCTTATTGGCATCATGTTTTCTATTTGGTTTTCTAGATATATCTAAACCACTACAAATACAAGGTTAGGGAAATTATACATTCTTAAAGAGGATGGGTTGTTATATTTCTCATTAGTCCATAAATTGAAAGGCCACCTAAGAGAAATTTGCACATGATCCATCCATGATGAGATGCAATGCAACAGACTAATCATTTGCACTGCTAGACCTTGGGCCCCAGTTATCATAATTAAATCTTGGTTTTTCCTTCTTTTTTTTTCTCTTCTTTTTCTTTCATCCAAGAGAGCAATTTCCTGTGGGGTTAAGAGTAACTTAAACCTTTAGAATGCATTGATATCTTCTGAGCAGTCATAGTGTTGCGTGAAATTCTTTCTTGGTATTGTAGTGGAATGTAGACCATGGGCATCCATCATAGACTTTTTCTTTATATTCTCATTGTGTCCGAATTTCATCTTAGAGCTGTTCGTCAGAATTGCTCAGAGCTCTTCTCATCTTGCAATTTGAGACATAGAAAGTGGGAAAATAGAACATGCCTAATGCAATTTAGCCGTTTGCAGCAAATGGCAAATTGGTCCACCAAAAGAGCAGAACCAATAAGATGAAAAAGAAAAAAGAAAATGAAGAGCAGAATTAATCCTGATTTTTGGTTTATCTGTTTATCTAAATGGGCCTTTAGGTTTTGAATAAGGAAGTGCTACTATTTGGTTTTGTTTTGTTTACTTGAAATTAATGGATTAATTATCTCACTGTAGACACCCATGCATACTATTGCTTCCAATGCCAGAGTTAAGGGGTTGTGGTTGTTGGCAAGCTATTGGAGCAAGATAATACTGATCTTAGATATGATGCTGATAAGTACCTAATATTGTATAATTAACCCTGGTTGTTAAGGGCATTATCACTGTTTTTCCGGTTAATTATCTCTCATTAGGTGAATTTTCTGTCTTCAGGTGATCAGGAGAAGTTAGACAAAATCCGAGTCAATCAGGACGATTTAGTGCCCAAAAGTAATCAACATCAAGTGTGTGACAATCCCGAGGGAAATCAGGGCGTAAAGATCGAAGAGTGAACCATATTCTGTGGTGGATCCAAAGTCTCAGAGGGCCTCATCAAATCGACATATTTTGGAGGTCCATCTAAGACATGTTATGATAATCGTGATCAAGGCCTTCACAAAAAAATGAATGATCATGCTTGGATGGTCAAGATTGGATGTCCACATGAGGGACCAACAATGCATCAAGACGGGCCACACTTTCATGAGCATCAGATCAGCTAAAGTGGACCCATCAGCGTCCAGCTGATTCTGATCGTCCAGCAAGAATGGACTTCCACTCCTCACACGTGCTGCAAGCACATCCCAGCTGCAGCAGTTGAAGTCATCTCCACCATCCAGTGAGGGAGTCATCTCCACCATCCAGATCTTCAACACCCATCATCCAGATGGTCCAGATGTGGACCCGTCCATCAATAGCCAGCAGTCCAGCCATTGGACCGTCCAACAAGCCTCAGCGGTCCATCAGTCCAGCAGGTGGACCCACCTTCATTTCCAACTGTCCAACTTCATCAGCTCCCCACCTTGCACGTGCAGCAACTCCAATCCAGTGGATGTTCAGCTGCTGCACATCAACGCCGTCCATCAAGCAGGTGGACCCACCTTCATTTGCAATCGTCCACCAGGGCTGGACGTCCAAGACCATTTCCAGCTCCATCAACGGCCAGCAAACAACACCACAGCATCCATCAGCCGTCCATCTGTTCAATTCAGTGGACCCCACAGTTCACATGTGCCAGATCAACAAGGTGGACCACACGCAGCAAACTTCACTCCAACAGCAGCATCCAGATCCAAACACCATCGTCCAAGCTGCTGATCATCGTAGCACCTGCTGGACACCTCTATGGCCATCCACGTCTGTCCAACAGTTGGGACGCCTCAACAATCAGCAAGTGGACCGTCCAACAATCTCCAGCAGCATCCAGCAAAGTTGGGCCCACACGTGCTCACCATCCAACCCATCTTCCAAGCCCATAGCTCACACGTGCATCAAGCAAGCACGTCCAGTAGATCTCAGCCGTCCACTGCAGTCCACCTGTTGTGCATCACCATCAACATCGTCCATTCATCTTTGAACGACCAGCTTCAAGTGGACCACCCATCTCCAACATGTGTAGAGCTGGACATCACACTGTCCACCAGCATCAACCATCCGTCCCAGTGCAGCAGATGGCCTCCAACAGTGCTGCAATCTCCACCGTCCAAGCAGAAAAGGATCCCACCTGTCGCATGTGCAGAACAGCTCCAACGTCCATGATGCAGCATCATTCTCCAGCCGTCCAAGCTTCAACGTCCAGGTCTTCTTCATCCTTCAAACCAGCATCCAATAAACCAGTAGGTGGGCACCACTTTAAGCATGGCCAGCAGCTGCAGCACATCTCCAGCGCGCAGCACTGTGGAGATGATCTCCACTGTCCAACAACTTGAGAATGCACGACAGCTCCTCAGCCGTTCAATCAATGGGCCAGCAGTTCATGGAAGATTTCCACCGTCCAATGCTTGAACACCACTCCATCCATCAATTGAAGCAAAGGAGAAGCTCTCTCTCCAATCTGGCAACCAGCAATAGCAGAAATGGAGAACAATCTCCATCCAGCCTGCAATGGAGATGGATGTCCCAACCAGCAAAAGCTCTCTCTCTCTCTCTCTAGCTCTCTCTCTCTCCTTCTCTCATCCCAAGAAATGTCCTTCTCTCTCTCTCTTGCTCTCATCCCAACACATGAAGTGCCACCTAGGCTTGGGTGCCACCTAGTATTGGGAGGAGGCTTGGGAGCCTCTCAAAAATCTATAAAAGGAGGCCTCTCCTCCTCATCTGAATCATCCCATTCTCTACAACTCATCTCCTCTCTTCTCTTTAGTTTTCTTTCTTTCTTTCATTTGTAGTATAGAGTAGTGTAGAATTTTCTCTTTTGTAGAGAATTTAGTCTTCCATTGTAGCATGGTTGGCTAAACCTCTAGCTAAGGCTAGGGGTGAAGCCTTTGAAGAAATTTGCAAGCTATGGTTCTTTTGGTTCAACATTGTGTAGTGTAAATGTTGGAGTTCTCTTTGGTTGATTGGTTCAGTTATCCACCTCGGCAGACGCTATTGTTGTGCAAGCCCCTTGATCCATCGTCGACTCCGGGCACGTTGGATGCTTGGAATCCCTTGCACACCAATTAGCTAGTTCATGATCGATAAAGTCCCTTGATCCATCGTCGACTCCGGGCACGTTGGATGCTTTGGATTCCCTACGGTCATCGAGCTAGTGCAGGTAAAGTCATCGATCTGTAAAATCCCTTGATCCATTGTAGACTCCAGGCACATTGGATGCTTTGGATTCCCTGCGATCGATAGACGAGATCTTAACGGTTGGATCGGTCAATCAAAGCCTCCTATCTTGTAAGTATGCATTTGATCGTGTGATTTGAGATCCTATCGGTTGACTTGTTGGTAAAGTTGTTGATCTGTATAATTCTTTGATCCATTGTCGACTCCGGGCACAGTGGATGCTTAGAATTCCCTGCGATTAACTAACAAGTGCTTCATGGTCAAACCAATCAGTTCAGATCACCATCTTTTATGAAATATGCAAATGGTTTAACTGTTTTATCTTCCGGTTGGAATGAATCTTTATTCAATTCCAGTTGAGTTATAGTTGGACCAACGAATCAAATCTTGTGAATGAATCAAAGGTGGATCCCTGATGCCTTAGCCCCTTTTCTATTTTTGTCTTTCACTACACACAACTTGCTCCACTCTCGTGGATAAACCAGATTTCATCACACTCACCTAAACTAATTCCTCTAAGTGTTCTTAACCCCAATCCCTGTGGATCGACCTCGGTCTTACCGAGTATTTAACTACTTCGCTACCTGCACTTGGGTGTGCAATCTTCGGATTGTAGCAGATGCAGCTAAAGGTGGTTTCTCCCTGGCCATCATTTTTATAATTCTTATCTTTTCCTGTTCTGAAATTTACTTTTAGGTTTGCATGTGAGGTGTTGAGTTGATTTTCTTTCGTACACATTTGAATAAACCAGGTGAATATGTAGACATGGTTAACGCTGGGATCATTGACCCACTGAAAGTGATCAGAATTGTAGTGCTCCGACAAAGCCACGCATGCGGTGGACACCGGAACTCCATGAGTGCTTCATAGGAGCTGTCAACCAGTTTGGCAATAGTAAAAGCGGGTAACTCTCTTATTGGTTTTCTGCCATAATACCAACATTGGTATGCAATTTTTCACCTATAGGAGCTACTCTCAAAGGTGTGCGCTCATGAAAGTTGAGGTCTTGACAATCTACCATGTAAAAAGCCACCTGCAGGTGTGTATATTGGTTTTTGTCTGGAGGTTGTTTTCAACAAACGATTTTTTTCTCTTGATTCTGATTGTAATTCCAAATGGTTGGACTATAAGTTATAGTTATAGTCACAGTCCATGTGTGTGACATCCAACCCAATAATAGGTTGGCCCTATAATGAGGATCACCTTTTAAAAAAATAATCCATATCCACTCGTCAAGTGGACCATGCTTGTATTTTGTTATTTATCAATAGCTAGATGTTGTTTTCTATGGCATTGCAAACCTGATGAGTATATGGTTCTGATTTTTGCAACTAGGTGCACTATAACTTGGTGTTTTGAGAGCCCTAAAGCATTCCTCTTTTACGTTTGGCTGCACCAAATTTCACAAAATGGTATGATATTTTCCACCAAATTAGACTATTAACTATGAATTATCATGTTATTTGATGCAATCGAACACACCCTTAAGGTTACTCATGAAGATAGGATATTGAGTTCTACTCTCGTTGCACATTCCAACGCATATGCGCCATAACCCATTGCGAAAATCAGGCCAGTTGGATCAGGTTGGCAGATAATCTACGTCAAACTTTTTTTTTAAGGTAGTACAAACATCCCACTGTTAGTATACACACCCACACTGTTAGTCACCCTGCAATGTTCACTACCCCCACGTTGGGAATCGATACCTAGAGTATTGAAACAAGGTTATCTTTACTCAATCTACCATTGTCCCAAAGGTGTGGGTGTAGATAGTCTACATCAAACGTGAACCATGGTTAATTCTTTTTAGCTGTTCATTTTCTTGTACGTGTGGCCCATTTAAATCATAATGACAACTAACCCCCTAATTGGTTGTTTCAACTTAAAATAATCTGAATTGCTATTGTGCAAGTTGTTTTTAGTTTATTTAGTTGAATTATTGCAATTTGATTCCATCGAGTATCCAAACACGACATGATGTATTTCAGAGCTTTATTTTCCTTCTTTTCTTTTGTGTTTCTAGCATGCTTTGTGTCATGGTAAAAACTATGAATTTGATGAAGGCGGAGTGCACAAAGAGCAAGCTTTGGCTCATGGATTTGGCGGGCAGTGAGAGGCTTGCAAAGACAAACATGCAAGGGGAGCACTCAAAAGCTCAAATAATGGGCAAATCACTTTCAGCTCTTGGGGACGTCGTATCCGCTCTGACAACGAAAAGCAGCCACATCCCGTACAGGTTCGTCGCTAATCGTTGTTACCTGTCAAAGCAATTCAAAGCTGATGCATTTGCTTCAAGATTCATTATGTATACTTTAATATATATATATATATAGATATATATATCTTATTTACTGATGCATCGACTATGTGAAAATGGTTTCAGACAAGGAGGCTGGAACTTAGAACAAGGTGCTTCAAGCAATGGAAAACGGTTCTGTTCGTAGTTTATAAAACTAATTTCCTCCCAAGTTTCTAATTTCATCCCACTGAAACTTCTTGCATAATAGTTAAGCTTGTTTTTTCCTGTTTATTCTTAGCTTATAAAACTGATACTTTATGTTTTATATTCTGGATTTTGCAGGTGGGCTAGTTGATGGATTTGCTAACGTACGAGGTGGAAGCAACTATAAAGGAAAAGAGTAGAAATGAAGGCTTGATGAATGGTCAAGAGATTTGGTCTCAATAAGGACAAAATAAAGCCTAGTTGCTCATTCCATGTAGAATGGTCCACTTGAATGTGTAGATTTATAACAAATATTAATATTATTTTTCACTGGAAATGTAAGGATTTTGAAGTTTCATATATGATTGTTATAGGCAAAACGGTGGAGATAAGATTTCACGTGGAAATGACCATTCGACTCTCGAGATCATCTGATCGAGAGTCGAATATTGGACAAGTGCAGGACGCCCATTCGACTCTCGAGATCATCTGATCGAGAGTCGAATATTGGACAAGTGCAGGACGCCCATTCGACTCTCGAGATCATCTGATCGAGAGTCGAATATTGGACAATTGCAGGACGCCCATTCGACTCTCGAGATCATCTGGTCGGGAGTCATGGATGGTCAAATACGGAAAACTAGATTCGCGAGCAGACCTTCTCGCAAGTCGTTGAAAGATATTACACCCAAAATATGTACTTGGACTCGCGACCACATTTTAATCTGCGAGCAGCTTTACTACGGGCGTCTCCTTCCTTTTCGGAGGTCCTGACTCCCAGCTACGGGCGTCTCCTTCCTTTTCGGAGGTCCTGACTCCCAGCTACGGGCGTCTCCTTCCTTTTCGGAGGTCATGACTCCTAGCTACGGCTTCCGTCCGGATCCAGCCGGACTTCAAGGGATTGCCATCTAGGGGCGTGATTGTTGGAATAAATCATTGGGTTGGATCTGACTAAATAGGATCTTATCCCACGAAATCAGAGGATTCTCAGTATCGTACGCGACATCAACGGGATTTCAACATCTTACGTAACAGACTGGATTGTTTGTTATCTATATAAGGGGACGGCTCCATTGAAGGGAGGTACGTACTCATCATTCAATCTTGGTCCCGTTTGGCTTGGATTCTCTTCTGTGGCCTAACTTAAGCGTCGGAGGGCTAACGGCTGGTCCCCAGCCACCCTTTTTCGCTGTCTTGTTTCAGGTCTGGTGGTGAAAATCCCTCCTGGAGCGAAGGAGAAAAGCCGGAGGATCTCGTTACAAAAACTGACGTTAACAGTTTGGCGCCGTCTGTGGGAAGCGATTTGATTATAAAAAACAATCGTGTTAACCACCAATCAAAATCCTTCGGTGATGCCTCCTAAAAAGACAGTTCATCCTTCAACTTCGAGACAGGCACCACCTCCGCCCGGTGAGACGGAATCCGCACCTGCCCTCCCACCTGTTCCGACGGATATCCCTCAAGGAGCCCCAAATATGCCATCGACAAATCCATTATTGGAGGCCTCTGGAAATCAGGATGATGTCCTACGATTCCTCGGGAACACTCTCCTAACTTTAAACGCTGGAGTTCAGGCACTGTCAAATCGGCTTGATCAGCACTTCCCTGAACCGCAAAGACAACCCTCCGAAGGGTTACCACCGCCGCCCATACCAATTGCCTCCAGACATTCTGTGGATGAACCATAGGTCCCACCACTCGGCGGTCATCCCCCTGTGCCGTCTCCACATTCTATACATTCCAGTTCGTTTCGACAACCTCTACCGCAAGGCTCCACCGCCGAAACGTCTAGCTATACCTTGCCATGGGAAGGAGATCTCAAAAGAATTCAAGACCGTTTTGATATCATGGAGCAGAGATACCAGGCAAATCGGCCATCTGCTGTCATGGCGGCTATACATCAATCTGAATCTCCCTTCACAAGCGAGGTCATGGAAGCCCCGTTGCCCAGAAAGTATCGAACGCCTGTTATCGCTCCGTACACAGGCATTGGCGATCCTCTGGAACATCTGGAAACATATAGGTCCCTCATGGAGTTGGAGGGACATGGTTCAGAAATCATGTGTAGGGCTTTTCCCCTTACATTGAAGGAAGCGGCCCGTACGTGGTTTCGGGGGTTAAAGCCACTTTCCATCAGTTCCTTTTCCCAATTATCGGAGATATTCCTTTCTCAATTCATGGGAAGTATTCGCATTAAAAAGCCAGCCTCCCATCTGATGAATCTAAAACAGCAACATGGAGAGACAATAAAAGAGTTCACAGTACGGTTCACTGCCGAGGCCGTTCAAACTGAGGGTTACACTGAAGAAAAGGGTCTTACAGCCCTCATTGCTGGAATAACAAGTGAGAAGTTTAGGTTTGCCTTAGATAAGAGTCCGCCGAAAACTATGGCGGAATTCCAAGCCAAAGCTCAGAAATATATCAATGCAGAAGAAGTCGCATTGACACGCCATGGAGTACAAAGTAAGAAACGCAAGCCAGAAGGAACTTCTACAGATAAAAAATACCATCGCGATCAGCGCGATCGTTCCCCCAGGAAGCCTTACTCTGGTAAATATCATAATTACACTCCTCTTAACCGGTCTCCTGAAAAGGTTCTAATGGAGATAAAACACAAGCCATATGTGAAGTGGCCTGCAAAGATTAAGTCCGATCCCGAGAAGAGAGATAAAAGTAAGTTCTGTTACTTCCACAAAGATCACGGGCATAGGACCCAGGACTGTATCTCTCTACGAGACCATATCGAGGCACTTATTCGAAAAGGCCATCTCCAGGATTATGTTGCTCGTAAAAATCGATCACCAGAAAGGGCAAAGACCTCATCTCGCCAAAAGGAACCGTCTCAAACCGACCAAGAAGATGCTGAGCCCACAGGAGAAATTCGCACTATCGTCGGGGGTCCAGCTTGCGGGGGTGATTCTCAAGCTTCAAGAAAGGCATACGCCCGGAAGGCGTCCAAAGAACCCCAGCAGATCTATTGGCTGGAACAAACTTCCAATTCTTCGAAAGCTAACCACCCCCCAATTTCTTTCACCCTCGAAGATGCAGCGGGAATTCATTTCCCTCATGAAGATTCCATCGTAGTCACACTGAAGGTATCAAATTATCTGACTCATCGAATTATGGTGGATACAGGTAGCTCGGCCGATATTCTGTATTTGGAGGCTTTCGACAAGATGGCACTAGCCAGAAACCTCCTCAAGCCAGTATCGACCCCTCTTGTCGGCTTTGGAGGAGAAGTGGTGACACCAGAAGGAAGCATCGATCTCCCAGTCACCTTTGGGGAGAATCCAGCGAAGACCACCGTCTTCGTAAACTTCCTCGTCGTGGATCGAAAATCAGCGTATAACGCCATCTTGGGGAGACCGTCACTAACTAAGGTTGGAGCGGCTTTGCACCCTTCATATTTATGCGTTAAATTTCCGACCCCAAATGGCATAGGGGTCGTGCGAGGAAGTCAGCAGGAGGCACGGTCCTGTTACCAGATAGCCCTCCAAGATCGAAAGAAAGCTCAAGCGACACCGATCATGGCAATAGTTCAAGGTTCATCCAACGTTCTCACCTCCGCGTTGGATCCAAGGGAAAGTGCTCTAAAATCAGGGATTCCAGGGGAGGAAACAGTGGCGATCCGCTTGACCGAAGACGACCAGTCTAAGATCGTGTACATCGGTTCCTCTTTAAATAGTATCTACCGCGAGGATTTGATTCGTTTCCTCACTGAATATCAGGACGTGTTTGCTTGGTCTCATAAAGACATGCCGGGCATCGATCCTAATGTTGTCGTACATCGTCTCAACATTGATCCAAAGCACAAACCAGTACATCAGCGTCGACGCGCCTTCACTGCAGAAAGACAGATGGCGATCAAAACTGAAGTTGAGAAGCTGCTCGCGGCAAATTTCATAAAAGAAGTTGACTACCCACAGTGGGTCGCCAACGTAGTTCTCGTCCGGAAAGCTAATGGCAAATGGAGGATGTGCGTCGATTATTCAGACTTAAACAAAGCATGTCCCAAAGATAGCTTCCCGACACCACGAATCGACCAGCTGGTCGACTCAACAGCTGGACACGCCCTCCTCAGTTTTATGGATGCTTACTCTGGTTACAACCAGATTATGATGCATCCACCTGATGGCCAACACACTGCCTTCATCACAGATCGAGGGCTATATTGCTACCAGGTAATGCCATTTGGTCTCAAAAATGCAGGGGCCACTTATCAGCGTCTTGTCAACAAAATATTTGCTGCTCAAATCGGTAGGAACATGGAAGTATATGTCGACGATATGCTCGTGAAAAGCATCAATGAAGATGACCACATTCCAGATCTTCGAGAAGCCTTTGATCTGATGAGGAAGTATCAGATGAAATTAAATCCAGAAAAATGTGCGTTTGGAGTATCTGCAGGAAAATTTCTTGGATTCATGGTTGGCCAACGCGGAATTGAGGCAAATCCAGAAAAGATTAAAGCATTGATAGAGATGAAATCCCCAGTGACTCTGAAGGACGTTCAGCGTCTAGCTGGTCGCGTCGCATCATTGAACAGGTTCATCTCGCGAGCATCCGACAAGTGCCTGCCCTTTTTCAAACTCCTCCGTGCAACGGCCAAGTCTGATTGGAATTGGACACCTCAATGTGAAGAAGCTTTTCAACAACTGAAGCAATATATGAGCGCTCCCCCCATTTTATCCAAGCCTATGGCACATGAGCAACTCATTCTTTATTTATCTGTGTCTTCAACGGCCGTTAGTGCCGCTTTAATAAGAGAAGATTCCGGGGTGCAAAGGCCCGTTTATTATATCAGTCGAGCAATGGTTGATGCAGAAACTAGGTATTCTGACTTGGAGAAACTGGCCTTAGCCTTAATCACGGCAGCTCGAAAACTGCGACCATACTTTCAAGCCCATCCTATTTTAGTACCAACGAATCATCCACTACGTCAAGTCCTCCAAAAGCCTGAGGCTTCCGGACGCTTAACTAAATGGGCTGTCGAGATCAGCGAGCACGATATTTCATTCTGTCCTAGGACCGCAGTCAAGGGCCAGGCCGTGGCTGACTTCATCGCCGAATTTACATATTCTTCTGAAGATAGCGGTATGACCAGCGACCAGCCTTCTTGGTCGCTCTTTGTAGACGGGTCATCACGGGCCAGTGGCAGTGGAGCGGGCCTGATTTTAGTGGCTCCTGACGGGTCACATTTTCAATACGCCCTGCGTTTTGAATCACGCATCTCCAATAATGAAGCAGAATATGAGGCCCTTATTGTCGGCCTCGAGCTAGCCGTCGTCCTCGCAGTCCAGAATTTGATAATTCATAGCGACTCCCAGCTCATTGTCAACCAAGTTCTTGGTGAATTCGAAACCAAAGAAGAAAGAATGGCCTTATACAAGTCTCGTGTTCTCATCCTGCTCGCCAAACTGAAGACTTACAAAATATTCCATATCCCTCGCGAGCAGAATCAACTGGCCGATTCCTTGGCAAAACTCGCTTCTGCACCAGAATCAGAACTATCACATTCGATCCCCATCGAGCACCATCAACATTCGAGTATCGACCAAGTGACTCCCGAGCAAGTTATATCGTTACAATCGTCTCCATGCTGGATGGATCCTATCATCCTTTATCTTAGAGATGGATACCTACCAGAAGACAAGAAAGCTGCAAGACAAATTCAGCTTCGAGCTGCCAGATACACCATACAAGAAGGAACCTTGTTGCGGAAAAGCTTCTCCTTGCCTTATTTGAGGTGTCTTCATCCAGAAGAAGCACATCGTGTTCTAGATGAAGTACACCAGGGGGCATGTGGTAATCATCCCCGGGGGCGATCTCTAGCATATAAAGCGATGAGGCAAGGATATTATTGGCCTACTATGAAAGCAGACGCCATAGAATTTTCTAAAAAATGCGACAAGTGTCAACGATATCAACCTATACCTCGCGTACCGTCTGAGCGGATGACCCCAGTCGACAGCCCTTGGCCTTTTGCTCAGTGGGGGATCGATATCATCGGTCCCTTACCTATGGGAAAGGGACAGAATAGGTTCGCGATTGTGGCGGTTGATTATTTCACCAAATGGGCCGAGGCAGAACCATTAGCCAAAATTACTGAAAAACAAACTACTAAGTTTATGTGGAGAAATATTATATGTCGCTTCGGACTTCCTCATACCATAATTACCGATAACGGAACGCAGTTCGACAACGCAGCCTTTGATGAATTTTGCGACAAATGGAAAATACGTAATCTCCGCACTTCTCCATATCATCCACAGGCGAATGGGCAGGTCGAGGCAGTGAATAAAATTATAAAGCATCATTTAAAGACCAAGCTAAGTGAATGTAAAGGGGTGTGGCCAGAACTTCTGCCAGAAGTGCTATGGGCCTATAGAACCACAGCTTGTACATCGACAGGTGAAACTCCTTTCTCCTTATCATTTGGTGTTGACGCAGTGGTGCCAGTGGAAATCCAAGTGCCCTCATATCGGATCGAACAGTATGATCCCGCAAGCAATCAGGAAAATATCCGACTTCACCTCGATCTCTTGGAAGAGCGAAGAAATGCTTCCCAAGTACGAGTGGCAGCATATCAACAACGTATTGCTCGTTATCGGAATGCAAAGGTTCGACATAGATCCTTCCAGTTCGGAGATTTGGTTCTAAGGCGAAATTTGGGAGTTCCTGTTCGTTCGTTGGATCCGAATTGGGAAGGCCCATATCGGGTTATTAGGGTTGTGCGACCCGGTACTTATTATCTAGAAGACATGCAAGGGAAGCCTGTACGTCGCCCTTGGCACGTGGAGCATTTGCTACGATACTACCCTTAGATTCGATGTAGTTCATTATAGCATTTTATGAATAAAGTGAAAGATATCTTTTGGCCGCTATTCCATTTATATGGACCTGAATAGCCCTGAAGAGTGTTTACACATCTTGGCCAATTACCTACCTTTGGTAGGACTGAAATCATTACTGGTTGGTTGCTTTTCCATTTGTATGGACCTGAATAGCCCTGAAGAGTGTTTACACATCTTGGCCAATTACCTACCCTTGGTAGAACTAAAATCTCAATCGATAGATCAGTCTATCTCAACGCGGACATGGTCGTACGACCCCCGGATTGAGTCTAATTCATTTTCATGAGTTAGTTGCTCACGACTGGTGCAAGGAAGGATCACACTCCGGAATGCGAGCACCGTAGCTCGAGCCCGAATTAGCCATACACCTTAATCGTGAGCACCACAATTCGTCATACACCTTAAAATGCTAGCAGTGCAACTCGTGCTCGGATTAAGGGGTCGCATTAACTGATGACTCAATATGAAGCCAACTTGCCCCCAGATTGGGCACATTCTCGTTGCAACAAGGCATTCAGTACAAGGAAAAGAAAGTAAGCAAAAACGAGAAGGCATTCATTGCGTGAAAAGGAAAAGGCAACGAGGACAATACTTCCAAAAATATCTTTTCTTTCATTAATGATAAATGTTTACAATGTCCATTCACGAATACAAGAGAAGAAAACAAAGAAAATCAATCCCTTGGAGGAGCTGCGCTCTCGATTTCAGGGCCCATTTCTGGAGCTCCGTCAACCTGAGTGGCTTCAGTCACCTCGTTCTCAGCAGCAGCCTGCTCTTCGGCAGCAATGGTGGTCGCGACTCGACCGAACTCTCCCATATCAAAGGATGGGATCATTCGTTGCACTACTCTTAGTGCAAAGTCGCGACCAGCATCATACGACTCGTACCTTTCGTCGTCATATTGCTGCGAAGAACGGAACTCGGAAATTGCCCGAGGCCCTTCTTCCGAGAGCATTTTCGCAAGGGCGACTCTCTCCTCGTCCCAGTGGATCGAGTCGTCCTTAAGCTGCGCGAGAGCGTTGCGCTCCTTGGTTAGGTTGTCGTAGGCCTCCTTGAGCTGCGACCTAGCCTCCGCAAGTCGCTCCTCCAGGGAAATCTTGTCTTGGCGAAAGATCTCCTTCTCTCTCTCCGCCTTCTCCTTCAAGTCGGCGAGTTTCGCGAACTTATTATCCAGAGTTTGGTACCTTTCGGTCAACACCTGGACTTTCTCTATGAGGATTTTTATCTCCTCATCTTTCTTGGAAATCACAGCCTCACGGGATTTGAGGAGTTGATCTCGCCCCAGGACCGCCTTCTCCAAAGCAATCCTTTTTTCATCGGCCTCGTCTATTACGCGGCGAGCGGCGACGATGTCTCGCTTCGTCCGCAATATGAGGTCTAGTCCCTGCAAACAAGAAGATGGATGAGAAGAAATACTTAAAAACCCCAAAATAATAAAGTTTTTGGGTTAGGAGGTTCTACCTGAGCCATCCTCATCCCTGCCTCAAGGAAGAGGCTCTCGGGGCCTGGCTCGGGAAGAGAGCCGAAGGATTGAGGTGGGACATTCTCGAATAAAAATTTACAGATGGGGTGGAGATGGCGAGGAACGGAATACGTTCCACCACCGGAAGGTTGGGCGACGATCAGCCCAGACGACTCGCGAGGAGGAGCCGTCGCCTCGCGAGCAGGTCCCTGCTCGGTAGCAGGAACCAGCTCGCGGGCAGGAGCCATCTCTCGAGGCTCCATGCGCTCATGAGCCTCCTCAGCTGGGGGACAGCTGGACCCTACCCCATCCGGGGAGTTGTCAGCGATATTGATTACTGGCGGCCCGGGCACGACAGCCAGTGAAGGATTAGTGGGTCCAGCTGGAGCCTCCCCCACTCTGCTCGCGAGAGGAGCAGGCTGATCGCTACCCTTCTCGGTGGATGGGTGAGATGGACCAGCAGATGTCTTCTTCTGCCTCTTAGAGCTCGTGCCCTTCAGCCGGGGCAGCAAACCTCTTTTTTCTCCAACTTGCGTCATCTCGACTTCTCTTACAGGTATTAAGCCCGCTGCTGCTAGGCGAGATGGAGACAAGCAAGTCTCGACGTGCCTATCACCAATAGGCACCTTGTACACCTTTACGATTTTTTCGTTGATCCCCCCTTTCAAGCTCGGTTTTCTCGAGGCTGGGATACCTGCGAGCACAAACATGGGTCAGATGGAGAAAACCTAAAAACCTTTTATTGGAGAAACGGATCACAATGCGGGACCGCCTACCTTCACAGAAAAAACGATTTACTCTTGGGCCCCTGGAAGAAGCAAATTCCCAATTTCCCGATGCGTAAAACCAACGCTTCCTCCAGCCGGGATAATTCGATGTGGGCTTCCCCAGCACAAAGTTATCCCGGTGCCAATAACATAGATAGTACCAGCCTTCGCTGGAGGGTGCCTTCTTCAAGCGGAACATGCGGAGGAACTCATCAGCTGTAAGCTCCCCGTTCCCGGCCTGAGCCCAAAGGACGAATGAGCTTAGGACCACCCTCCATCCATTCACAATAAGTTGCCCGGGGGCAATTTTATACCACCGAAGCACATCCCGGATGAAAGGATGGAGGGGAAGGCGAACCCCCAGAATGAGTTGATACTCATAGAAGGCCACACATCCTGGGGGAGGGGAGTTTGGCGTCTCTCCGTCTCTGGGTAACCGGAGATCGACTGAGTCAGGGATCGAAAATCTCTCCCGTAACTCCAGCAGCCGGTTCTCCGACAGAATGGAGGGATATCCGGCCGCTGTATACTGACCTGCCGGAACCCTTGCGCTACTAGAAGCGGAGGATTCCGGGGTAGCATCTCCTAAAGGAACGGTACTCTCCTCAGAAGCCATGGGATATTCAAAAAAAAAAAAAGAGAGGAAAGAAGAAATAGAATATTGGAAAAGGAAAGAAAGAGCACCAAAGGGGATCGAGGAAGACACCAAGGAGCTCCGGAGGAAGATGATGGGAAAAGCAAAAGAGGATTCTGAAATTTCTGTGAAAATCAGAAGATATGGTGGACTCCGTATATTTATAGGCAATCATTCCGCCGTATATGGTAGCACGTGGCGATCTTTCGTTCGGCACAGCACTCAAGCAGGCACGCCCATTAAATACTCGGACACGTGGCAAGCGCCTCTTCATTTCCTGACTGCGGAAAGGCTGGCGCTCATTAATTCCAGCCTAATCATGTACGGTGTCTCGGTGAAAGCAAGAGGCAGCTGCGCATGACAGCAAGTAAGTCCTTCCCTTAAGGATTCTTGACAGCAAGGACTTCGGGGGCATCTGTTATAGGCAAAACGGTGGAGATAAGATTTCACGTGGAAATGACCATTCGACTCTCGAGATCATCTGATCGAGAGTCGAATATTGGACAAGTGCAGGACGCCCATTCGACTCTCGAGATCATCTGATCGAGAGTCGAATATTGGACAAGTGCAGGACGCCCATTCGACTCTCGAGATCATCTGATCGAGAGTCGAATATTGGACAATTGCAGGACGCCCATTCGACTCTCGAGATCATCTGGTCGGGAGTCATGGATGGTCAAATACGGAAAACTAGATTCGCGAGCAGACCTTCTCGCAAGTCGTTGAAAGATATTACACCCAAAATATGTACTTGGACTCGCGACCACATTTTAATCTGCGAGCAGCTTTACTACGGGCGTCTCCTTCCTTTTCGGAGGTCCTGACTCCCAGCTACGGGCGTCTCCTTCCTTTTCGGAGGTCCTGACTCCCAGCTACGGGCGTCTCCTTCCTTTTCGGAGGTCATGACTCCTAGCTACGGCTTCCGTCCGGATCCAGCCGGACTTCAAGGGATTGCCATCTAGGGGCGTGATTGTTGGAATAAATCATTGGGTTGGATCTGACTAAATAGGATCTTATCCCACGAAATCAGAGGATTCTCAGTATCGTACGCGACATCAACGGGATTTCAACATCTTACGTAACAGACTGGATTGTTTGTTATCTATATAAGGGGACGGCTCCATTGAAGGGAGGTACGTACTCATCATTCAATCTTGGTCCCGTTTGGCTTGGATTCTCTTCTGTGGCCTAACTTAAGCGTCGGAGGGCTAACGGCTGGTCCCCAGCCACCCTTTTTCGCTGTCTTGTTTCAGGTCTGGTGGTGAAAATCCCTCCTGGAGCGAAGGAGAAAAGCCGGAGGATCTCGTTACAAAAACTGACGTTAACAATGATATAATGATGATTTGTGAGGGTTTTAGTTTTTTTTTAAATATATCATTTGGATGACTATTAGGTGCAACAAATTGAAGAAACAAGTAGGGAAATAGGGGTTCGTTGCAGAACTTGCTAAAATAAAATATTTGGAATCTTGCCATCGCCCATAATTTAACGACGGACTAATATCTGTGGCAAAATTTTAGTACGACGAACAAAATCTGTGGCTAAATTCGTCGTTTCACATAATTTAGCGACGAACATAATCCGTCGTTTAAAAGCGACGGATATAATTCGTCGTTTAAAATTTGACACAGTAAACTGCGACGTACCATACGACGAATGAAGTCCGTCGCTAATCTAGATTTACGACGGACATGGTTCGTCGCAAAAATGCAATTTTGGCGTAGTGATCAGATTGTGGCACGGATGAGACGTTTACTCCGATCGCAATTCCTCCCTAACGACTATGAACAGGCATTGTTCTAGCAATACCAAAATTACAGGCAGGGGAATCAGACTGTCGTTGAATACTTGGCAGAATTTTGAAAGATTGACGACACGTAATGGCCTATTAGAGATAGATACACAGAAGGTTGCGAGGTTTATAGATGGTTTACAACCCACAATCCAAGACCGAGTTTAGATGCATCCACTCTAGAGTGTGGATGGAGTTGTCCAGTTAAAAGGAAGAGTAGAGATGCAACTGGTAAGGACTCCTGTGCGTTCCTATCCCTCGACTCGGCCTTCTGCAATGGCTCTTACGCAGGATTCAGTTGTGTCAAAAGGGAAGGAACTAGTTGGAGGGCATGCTCAGCCTCCAACGACCATGACCCATGATTCAGGGAGTAGTCTCGCTAGACCTCAATACACAACAGCTATAACAATAGGTCCAAGTTAAGCTCCTAATTCGTATGCTCGACCAATGCCAAATAATTGTTTTGTTGTGGCCAACCAGGCCACTTGTCTAACACATGTCTTCAACTCCCCATCACCAATCTGACCACTAATGAAAGGACAGTGGAAGACGAACTGGAGGAAGGAGAGTCTAAGAATGAAGAATTTGAATAGTCCATTGAAGAGGACGTGGAAGGGACATAATGGTTGGCTGAGGAACATGGTGACTTAATGAGCACCTAATATTGTATAATTAACCCTAAATGTTAAAGGCATTATCATTGTTTTTCCAGTTAATTATCTCTCATTAGGTGAATTTTCAATGTTCAGGTGATCAGGAGAGGTTGCGCAAGATCTAAGCCAATCAGGGCACTTTAGGACCCAAAAGTGGTCAAACTCAAGCGTGATCGTGGCCCTGGAAAGAATCAAGCCGAAAAGATCAAAGGCTGGACCATTTTCAACGGTGGAGATGAAGATAGCTTAGAAGACCTCATCAAGGCCACACTTTGTGAGGTCCGCGTTGGATATGTTTTGATGGACGAGATTGGGCATTCACGGAAGATTGATGGTCAAAACACCCACTTATGGGACTGACCATGCATCAAGTAGATGGTGGACATGCTCACCTCCACACATGCAACAAGTGGAGCCCACCAATCACAATGCCGATCCATCTCAGCCTTCCATTTCTACCGTCCATCCAAGCTGCAACACGTGCAAGCCCACTTAAGTTGCATCCAGGCCATCCAATCTTCCTCCACCATCTGCACCATCAGTCACACGTGTGTAAAACAGTCGAGCAACCCTTACCCGTCCACATAGATGCATTATCCACCGTCCAATCCCAGATGGCCCACATGTGCTGACCTTCAGGTGGACCACCTTCAACAGATGGACGTTCTCCATCTGATCATCATCCATCAACCGATGGGCTACCACACGTGTCACCTTCAGCATCATCACCTGGTGGGGACTACACTATTCAACACACGTGCAGCCTGATCTCCAGCAGCGTCCATCAAGTGGGCCATGCCTTGCATGCGTGCAACAGCTACAAGAACCAGAGGAGGCCATCTATTGTCCACATCAACCAGCACTCCAGCACGTGTGGAAGCAATCTCCACCGTCCTAAGTGATGGATTCCACCATCCATCAGTCCGGCAGCCATGCCACCTGCATCAACGTGCAGAGGTGGATAGCCCTCCATCAAAACATCTAGGTGTGGACCCCACCAGGCCGTCCATCCATGAAAGTTGGATGACCAAGCTCACCCAACGTCCATCTTCAAAGCAGTTGGACATAGTCCAGCAAATGGACGTTCCTCACCTTCACACGTGCATCAACTGCAGCTGATGGCCAGCATCTCCATCAACACCATCATCCACCATATGGGCCAGCAATAGGAGAACGGATTCACCATCCATCATAGCAAGGTGGGCTACCACACTTTCCAAGCCATCACATGCACGTCCATCACAGCCCATCATCCAGGGACGTCCAGCAGATTCTCAGCCGTCCACTGCAGCACACCTATTGTGCATCACCATCAACACCGTCCATTCATCTTTAAACGGCCAGCATCAAGTGGACCGCCCATCTCCAACACGTAGATGCACTCTGGGCTTACCGTACTGCTTTCAAGACCCCCATTGGAATGTCTCCCTATAGACTTGTCTATGGGAAAGCTTGTCACTTGCCGTGGAATTGGAACATAGGGCATATTGGGTGTTAAAGAAGATAAATTTTGATTCTGACAAAGCAAGCTCGTTACGCAAACTTCAATTGAATGAACTTGCAGAACTCCGGAACGAGGCATATGAAAATGTGAGAATTTATAATGACAAGACGAAAGTGTTCCATAATAAGAACATTCTTCGTAAGACCTTCACGATTAATCAAAAGGTCCTTGTATATAATTCTCGCCTACATTTATTTCCGGAAAAATTGAGATCTCGATGGACCGATCCCTACATTGTAAAAATTATTTATCCATACGGGACTGTCGAGTTGTTAAATCCAAGGAATGACAATATCTTTAAAGCAAATGGTCAGCGATTAAAACCGTTCTTTGAGAATTTTCCTTCAGAAGGTATGTCCATACCTCTGACTGATCCTGTGTATTAGGATGATTGATCTCCTAGTTTAATGGAGGTATAGAGTAATTAGGATTAGGATTTTGTTGCTTTTAGTTTGCTTTTTCATAGGTTTGATAGAAGGAGGTAGAATTTCAATTTTTGTTCTCTCAGGTACTCTCATCCCTCATCCCCTTTATTTTATATTTGCTCTCATGTTCTGCTCATTGCATATCTTTTACATTGAGGACAATGCAAGAATTGGTTGGGGGGTGTGGGATCACTAGGATAAATCCAGTGTTTTGTAACATCTCGAGCAATTCTATAGAAACTTTTTCAATTTTTTCTACAAATTCGAAACTCCATTGGAAAACTTTGGTTCTATGCATTTGAGATGGTGTGAGTATAAGAAAAAGGAGAAGTAAAGTAAGTGAAGTTGAATATCTTGAACAATCTCTAAGATACTAGTTTTATATGTGAATCCCCCTATTTTTATGATTGATAGAATTTCTAAACACTTGTACACCTAGTTCACATTACACGATTCTCACGCTTTGAAAGGATTATGTAGAATTGTGAATTGGTTAAGTTTGGATTTGAGGTGTTGAGAAACCAAGCTGGGGTACTTTGTCCATCCTTGTCCATGGGAAAATAACGAAAGATATAGATTTTTAAAAATCCTATCTAATGAAAAAAAACGGAAAGGAATGATGAAAATATGGGAATGATGGAGAATATGGTGGAAAATTCTGAAAAGGGCTACCTATTACCAACCGGGGGATGGTCTACCCATAACCAAAGCCGGAAATGGGACGTAGTATGAAAGCCGTCGGAAGGACGGTAAGGCAAATTCCTGTCGTAGGCTTGTTGTTGATCTATACATCGTTGAATCCATACCTTAGTTAATTCACGAAGAAGGTAACCCCGAAAATTCATGAGATGAACATTCACTGAGCACACTAGGTTAAATTGTTTAGATTCTTCTATTTATCAATCAATCAACAGGAATTTCATATAAGTACTTGTTATGTTTTGAGAAGGTTAAGGTCTCAACTTCTATCACTAAGTTTTCCTGATTCTTGCACTTGCAATTCATTTAGTATATAGAAACATGGTTTCTGAAGGAGAGTTGGGTTTTGAAGAATGAAATTTGTTTTACGCATGTTTTGCTAGGGACTAGCAAAATGTTGGTTGGGGGAGGGGAGGGGGGTGTTGAGCTCTTAAATGTGCATATTCTAACTTCATTTCATTATTAACTATGCTTAAAATAAGTGATTAAAGACCCAACTAATGCATGGTTTTGTGGTTGTAGGAGTTAGAGAGAGAATTCATCAAATGAGGGCTAAGAGATGGCGTTTACACACCTTGAAGATCAAAGGAATGAAAGACGAATGGTGGACCAAAAGTGCATTGAAGATGAAGGAGAAGTTGAGGATTTCAGCCAATTTCAACTTCACCGGCCGCCCGGCCACAGCCACCGACCGGCCGGCCAAACCCTACAGAAGTAGCAAAATTTTTTGACAAATTTTATGAAGGGCGACCCCCTGATCGACCGGCCGGATAGATTGACTGACCGGTCGGCCGAACGGCCGGCTAAAGGGTAGACCTATGCATTACTATGTCCAGAAGAATTAAGCAGTTTGAAGCATGTCCACCGGTCGGCAGGCCGACTGGTAGGTCGGATTGTGTAAAAAAGACTCCAGTGAAAATTTCAATTGCAAGCACTTTGTCCGACCGGTTGGCTGCATAACAAAACTTCTTGTACAAGCTCCGAAAATCTCTGCGCAATACGATAATCTTGTGGGATTTCTCGAAGTTTCTTCGCACCTAGGGCTTCAAAGCTATAAAAGGACTTCCTTAGCTCATTCCTAAGGCATCCTAGAAGAGATTTAGCACGGTGGGAGACGGCAGAAGTCAGATCCAGAGTTCTACAACTCCTCCTAGTTTGTTCTTCTAGTTTTATATTTTTCTTAGTTGTTTTCATGTTTCCTTGGATCATGAAGGGCTAAACCTCTTAGCTAGGGCTAAGGGGTGAAGCTTGTAGTGAATTTAAGATGTTTCAATTCATTTAATTTGGTTTCAATTTAGATTTTTAGTGAAGAACAATGGTTGAAGTTTGAATAAAGTTCTAAGTAGTTTTTCTTAATCTTATGATGGTTCATGGATGTTTAGAAGAATTGCTTGAGTTCTTAATTGTTTTGAATTATTTTAGACCTGTATGATCTGAGGAATTGGATTCAATACGCTCTAAATCTATGATCCTCATGTGGGAACTTCATACCAAAAGTTCTACTTTTTTTGGAATTTCTGTCTGTGTGGTTATTTATATGATTTGGATTGAGTTCAAATTATGATCTAGTTATACTTTGTGACAGAAGGTAATGATGATTATGATCGTGATCTTAACCTATTGGAACTGGGATTGATCTATGCAATTGATGTGCGCAAATCCTAACTTGAATTGAGAGAATCATGTATCACACATATGGCAGATTGTTTATTTTAACTGCTCTATCATCCGGCTAGATAGAACTTAATTTCGATTCTAGTTGAGAAAGTGAGAAACCACAGCGAATTAAGCATCAAGGATTACTACAAGTGGATCCTTGAAACCCTAGTGCGTTTTATTATCAATTACATTCAATTTAATTCAAAATATCTATCTACAATAAATTCTAAATTCTATTTAGTTAACTCTTAAGTAGAAACTATTGGAAGTGTTTTGTGAATTCCTACACAAGTCCCTGTGGATCGACCTCGGTCTTACCGAGATTATTACTACATCACAACCCTACACTTGGGGAAGCGGACACGTACCGGTACCAAAGAAGGATGGCAAGGTTCGAATGTGCATCGACTTCCGAGATATCAACAAAGTCAGTCCTAAAGATGACTTCCCTCTGCCGCATATCGACACTCTGGTCGACAACATTACAGGGTACAAGATCTTCTCATTCATGGACGGATTCTCAGGTTACAATTAGATCAAAATGGCCGTCGAAGATCGCAAAAAGACATCGTTTATCACTCCATGGGGAACCTTCTGCTACACAGTAATGTCGTTCGGTTTGAAGAACGCAAGAGCAACATATCAGCGAGCAATCACAGCATTATTCCACGATATGATGAACAAAGAGCTCGAAGTATATGTCGACGATATGATCATCAAATCTCGCATAATTGAAGGATACTTTGAAGATCTGAAGAAGTTATTCGACATATTAGAAAAGTACAAGCTCCGTCTCAACCCTCAGAAATGTGTCTTCGATGTAATTAGAGGCAAACTCTTTGGCTTTATGGTGAGCGAGGATGGCATCAAGGTCAACGAGACCAAAACCAGAGTAATCATCGAGATGCCCCCTCCAAGAACTGAGAAAGAAATTCGTGGTTTTCTCGGCATAATTCAATACATCAATCGTTTCATCTCACATTTCACACCTATCTGTGAGCCCATATTCAAGCTCCTTCTGCAGAACGTTTCAAAAGAATGGAATGACGATTGCCAAGTCACTTTCAATCGCATCAAGAAGTATCTCATAAATCCTCCAGTTCTAGTGCTGCCCACTCCAGGACGACCACTATTGTCATACATCTCGGTAGCAGTAGAAGCCATTGGCTTTGTTCTCAGCCAGCACAACGAGACTGGGAAGAAGGAACAAGCAATATACTATTTGAGCTAAAAGTTCACTGACTACGAGACCAGGTATTCCCCGATCTAGAAGACTTGCCTCGCCCTAGTCTAAGCAACTCAGCGACTTCGTCAATACATGATTGCGTTCCCTATTCTCCTCCTCGCTCGTATGGATCCCCTCAAGTACCTGTTCGAGAAGCCAGTATTCACTAGAAGGATAGCTAAATGATAACTACTCCTGTATGAATTCGACATCACCTATGTCACTCAGAAGGCAATCAAGGGGCAGGCCCTTGCCGATCATCTCACCACTCATTCTCTCCTAGATTATCAACCGCTCGAAACATTCTTCCCTGATGAGGATCTCTTGCTCATCGAAGGTGAAGAGAAGAAGAAGAAAGATGAATAGACATTATTCTTCGACAGCGCAGTAAATTCTAAAGTGGTATCGGAGCAATCCTCTACTCTCTAGACGATGTCCCTATTCCTATCTCAAGGCGTATAGAATTCGTATGCACCAACAACATGGCAGAGTATTGTTAAAACTAGAAAAATCGTGCTCGTCAGCAGTCTTTTTTCCTGGGTTTCATTATTCTGGGGGAATTATGAGTATAGAGACATTCATAGACAATCATAAGTAATCACCATGTGTACACAAGAGAGATATCACAAGGCGAATTTTATTCCAGAGATTCTGAGATCTTTTACATTCCAAGCTGTGATACTGGTTACGAGCCTTTAATTACATCAACGGTTGATCACCCTTAATTAGAAGGCAAAAGACTAATCCGCCAGGGATTATGGTCTTGAGTTCATGGTCGTATAGACCTATTTGTTTTCTTGTTATGGACTGAGCCACATTTCTTAGACAAGTCGGATATCTATGTCCCATTTTCTTTCGGATTGTCCGAGTTGAGAGACTGTCAGGATTCGAGTGGTGTAACTTTGAGCCCATGCCTGTTACTATGAACAGGTGACTGCTGAAATACACGAACATCGAATGTTGGTCGGCATAACCCAAGGCCCACGCACGTATTTTTATGACGGGTGACCTTAGGAAAGCACCCCGCAACGTTCTCAAATGAGGGTTTTAATTGAGTGGTGCAACTCTGGGCCCGCGCCTGTTACTGTGAATAGGTGACCGCTGGAATACACGAACATCGAAAATGTTGGTCAGCATAACCTAAAGCCCACGCCTGTATTTTTATGACGGGTGACCTTAGGAAAGCAATCCGCAACTGCCTCATCAACTCAACCGACGGACTCGTTGTCGATGGGTAGGGCATCAACTGTCTTTTTCATAATGGCAATCCATAGCAGGATGTTTCAAGCTTAGTTAGAACTCTTTTGTTGTGGTTTCTCGTGGTAACCATAACCCCTTAGGTTTAGCCTCAAACCTTTATCCGGGATGAATGGAGCTTTGTACAGTAAAGTAAATGTGTTTCTTCTAGAGTCGGGCGACTCGTCTTCGAGAACACTCTTTCTTCTGAGTATTTTCCAATGATCTATTCGAGATCGAATAGGCTATATTGAGCTAAGATCCTTTGGGGATTCAAATTCAATACAATGGATCGGCTGTTTCCGATGCCCGCAAATGGTTAAGTATCGGGTCCAATGGGTGCCCGTTCATGACAATTTCTGATGAATGATGGGGATTGGTGCCCCATAAATGTTTAACTCAACCGTTTGATAGCCTGAGCACTTTAGCTTTGCCTCAGCGTCTTTGAGATCGTGATTATTTTCATTTGGCATTGTCGATTTTCGAGCCAAAAAGGCACTTCCCAGGGCTGAAAATGACTGAGTAGTGGACCTGTCTGTGGTCTAATTAGGGTATTCGGTGAATATTATTGATAATCGTCTTTGAACAGAGGTGGATTATGTCCACGAGGATCACGATGCGATCACATTTAGATTTTCTTAGCATAAGTCGATTTTCGAGTCAACAGGGCACTTCCCAGGGCTGAAAATGACCAAGTAATAGAACTGTTTGCGGTCTGATCACGGCATTCAGTGAATATCATCGATGACCATCTTTGAACAGGGATGGATTATGTCCACGAGGATCGTGGTGCGATCGCGTTTCGATTCGCTTAGCGTAAGTCAATTTTCGAGCCGACAGGGCACTTCCCAATGTTAAAAATGACTAAGTAGCGGGCCCGTTGATCGTTTGATTAGGGTATTTGAGGATCTTGAGATTGGGTAACCTCATCGCGGAGTATGATTATGGTGTATCATGTCATGAAGAAGAAAATTTTCCCTCTCGGGCTTGGTCCAATTCCACCTGATTCTCCTTAGTTTCAGCTGTTTTCGGCACTTTCGGAGGGATTTTCAGAGTTGCCAAATTGGCTAAGTGTTGGTTGTTTTTTTAATCAAAATACTGATTTGGGCTATTTATCATCGACCATTGGAGAATCTGATCTAGGGGATGGGAAGATCTCGTCGGTGTGCATCTAGGAGAGGCGGTTTGATCAAAAACCAATCCTAATCGAAGGCGGGCCAAACGATGGAAGGTCCACCCCTCTAACCAGCAGCATCTAGGCGCATAGAGGGGGGTGTGCATGGGCACATGTGGTGCTGCAACAGCTGGCGGGCGCATGTGATTGGGAGGTGGGCTCATGTTCCCATCTCTCGGGCGCATGTGCCCCACTTTGTGTAAAAAAGATGGCAAATAAGGGTCCTGGGCGCATGTGATATTGGACATGCGCCCAAGCCTCTCTGCCAGGCGCATGTGGTTTCAGAACTTGATGATTTTTCCAAGTTTTTCAGCCCCAGAAAGAGTGGGCACATGTGAGCTAGTACTTAGTGCATTTTTTCATTTCCCGGCGAGAAAAAGCTGGTGTATGTGGTCCAGCACTTAGAGAATTTCAATATTTTCGGCCCCAGGAAAGATGGGTGCATGTGCCTCTTGCACTTAGTGTATTTCACCTTTCCCAGCGAGAAAAAGCCGGCGCATGTCATTTTAGCACTTAGAGAATTTCAAAATTTTCTTTGCACTTGGGATTCCGGCGGGGAAATGTAACGCCCCAGATTTTCGAGATTTATTTGAAACTTTTTGAAAAATCATTTTTAATTTATTTTTTATTAATTATCGTACATTTACCGTTGATTTGCGAATAGCGGGACATCCGTAAGAGATCCGATAGGGGACCCTTTATAAAAGTAGCTTAGAATGATCCCATAAACATCGTAGAAAGATCAGATTTCAAAAATCACGCATTTTTCAGATAATTACGAAAATGCCATTAGTTAAACTTAAGTTAAGATGCCATTTTTAAGTATTATAGTTTCTGACGATCACTTTCACGTAAAACCCTGGATTTAAGCTTTTGGGCACATATTAACCATACACGTCAAATTTCAGCCCTTAAATCATTGTAGAAGTGGTCCAATTGTCAAATCAGCCCCTTAACCCTTGATTTTCATGTCCATCGAGTGAGGAAAGTAGATGGTTAGTCGTAGTCGAATATTTCTCTTCATGTGAGTGACTTGGATCATCTTTATCATGGACCAATAGTATGATTTGAGTGCCCTACCTTGATAAGCATCTTTCTTATGCACGAAGTTATCCCGTTTTAGAAATTAATGAGTTACCAACTCTTTTTAAATCTGAACCTTTCAATTTACCTACTTCTCACCATCAATCGCTTCTCAAATTTGGACCACTTATTATACTCATATGACTACGAGTTTACACAAAATTTGGACCCCGATCTATAATCCTACACCGTTGAACCACAAAGCCAGCACCTTCCTTTTCCGCCAAAAGTTGAAATTTAAGATCTATGCATTTCTCACCATCAATCAACCACTAAAATTTGTATAATTATTTTCCTATCATGACTACATATTTTTCCAAAATTTGGGCCTTGATCATCAAGCATAGACCGTTAATTGAGATTAAGCCCATTTTAGCACCTGTTAGGCCATTTTCAAGGATCGGCCAATATAGAATGTGGATCATCAAGAAATTTACGTATTCTGATTCTACTCTTCGAGCTTAATAAGATGAACAGATTAGAATTGATCATAGATCATCCGAATATTGAGATTTGAGAAACCCACCTCAAGAAGTTATTACACAAGACCTCGCGTGCACATCCCTCTCCATATTTCTACTACGCACCTCCAAATCCTTCTCCTAACCCTAGCCTCCATGCCGTAGAGAGAGAGAGAGAGAGAGAGAGAGAGAGAGAGAGAGAGAGAGAGAGAAGAAGAAGAAGAAGAAGAAGAAGAAGAAGAGAGTTCTTTCTCATATTTTTCCAGCGACTAGGATCTTCTACAACCATCTTCTTCTAAGTCCATCCTAAGGTGAGGATCTTCCTTCAAGCCTTTCATTAATAATATTACGATTATCATAAGTTTCTTTTGTGGCATGTAAAGTTATTTCGTTTTGAATTGTTTATCCATATAACATGAAGTTTAATGTGGGATTTGTAATGAATATCATTATATGATGATGTGATTCCTTGTTTAGATTTTTTACTAAGAAGCATGTGTATTTGTGTTATCTATCTTTGTAAAATCTATGCCCTTATTTCCTTAATCTGTATTTTACAAGTAACATTGGTTTTCATATTGTGATATGAAATATGTGTATAAGATCATCATATGGACATCCCATTATTGTATACTCATTGTCCCTAAGTTGGTAAAATTATTCGATGTAGAGAGATGGAACCCATGAGAGGCGTCCATGATGGAAGAATATATCTTGACTTAACTGAGAGAATGAAGTGATTGCTTGTTAATGGATCCTTACATGTACATGATGCTTGATTTGATCCATTTACATTACATGGGTATTTTAATGAATTTGATCATGATGTACAACATTAGCTTTTTGGGACATAATGAAATCATAAAACGGGACAATGAGTGGACACTAATGGTATACAAATTCTCATGAGCCGGGGTTGGTGCTATGGACACTAATCTCGTGCTGTCGGCCTATGCTGGGTTGCTTGCGACTCCCCATAGTGACCATTGAGTTTTATTTAAATCGGTTGTATGCGAAAACACTTAAATAAAGGTGAAACTAAAGTCATGCATTCACTTGGCTCCATGTGGGTGTACGGAATTGAGAATAGGCTAGAGCGTCCTACTTCTCCCGTACACTGTCACGTGTAGATTTGGGCTATGAGCGTCCCGTTTCTCATGTGGTCGGGCAAAACTATGGGCTTGTGCGTCCCAGGAACCTCTGGTGACTAGTGGCTAGCATGAAGTCGTAACAGGGAGTCTCCCACTTCATGTATTGTGATTCTAGCCAGGGTGCCTTAGCCAGAGCATGCATTCCATGCATCGCATTAACAAAGATTTTTAGTTGGTTGTTTTGATTTGATTAAATGATAATATACTGCTTGCGTTTACTCTGTACCGTTATTATTATTCTTGATTGTCTTGGAGGAAATATTCCCCACTATGATAGCGTTTAACGCTATCCCAAACACAATTTAGGTGATGCAGGTGAAGATCCAGGTATTGAACCCGATTTTTAAGGAAAAGAGTTCGATGGTTCGTACGATCACATGGCGGATGACGATGTTAGAGAAACATAATTGATGTTATCATTTATTAAATATTTCTTTTGAGTAGTTGATACATTTATGGAATTGTAATAAGTCTTCAAGAGAAGACATGGTTTTGTATTTTAATTAATCAGTATGGATATTGGTTGGTTCCTTTATTTAAACATTGATGATGACGTAGTAAGTTTGATAGAATAAGATGATAATTGTTTCCGCCATTGTGCTTGAATGCTATATTTTATTATTTAACAAATCAATTAGTCCATGATTTACTTGGGAATTCGGCCGTCGTGTTATACACGAGAGTCGAAAATCTCGGGTCGTTACAGTTGGTATCAGAGCACAATCGGGACCTCTGGGTGAGAAACCCGACCATTTTCATAATAAATATCCCTTAGGGCTTAGGTTCCTATGAAATAGAAACAAAAACACCTAGGTTCATCCCCCATTGGATGCATGAGTTGTTATGAATCTAGAGACTCAAACATAGGCCCCTTAAAATCATTAGGATAGTCGATGAATGTAAAAATATGAAATTTTAAGATTTTTGGGAAGTGGATTCTCACTTTTTCTAGAAGTTTTGGAACTCTCATCATTTTCTCATATCTAGATCAGCGTTACACTGAGTCATGGGATTTATCTCCCTTAAATTTTAAGGATAATTATTTTATTTTAAATTGTTTTTGTTATGACAAATTTCCTGACCCTTAGGCAATGTTACCACTAAGAATTATATTTTCGGAATTGATAAATTTTTAAAATTTTTTATACATATTTCTAACTCATCACCCAATACTCTCATAAAATTTCAGATCAATCCTACATCTATATAAATCGTGAAAATTCTGTTAGTAGAGAAAATCGTGCGCTGGAAACTGCTGGACTGTTACGTTTTTCAGACTTTTAGAGGTCAGAATCATATCTTACCATAGGAATTTCATTCTGAGAAAAATTAGGGTGATTTCTCACCTAACTTTTAGATTACCCTCCAAATTTTAGGCAAAAAGGACGTTCAGTTTGAGAGATAAAATTCTAAGAGCGCTTATAAGTCCTGTGTTCCAGATTCGACACTATCCTAGTTCCTTAGCTTTGAAAACCTCTAAACCCCTTGTTTAGGCTTAGTTATTGTGAGATGGCACCCTTAGAAATACTTCCTAGCATATTCTCATACATCCCTAAAATTTAGACCCAACCCTCTTACTTAAAGTAGATTATAGTAACCATAAAATGCCATTTACCAATCCCTCACATAAATCTTCAACCATGTCTAACAATGAAAGTAAATGGGATCTCGTAAAGTTTTAATATTTTGTATTGTTGGATTTTAATTTACGTGATCTTCGTTGATTTTTTTTTGTTGGAAAATACATGAAAGTCCCCACAATGTTAGACTAAATCGGCCGCACGGGAGGGCAGAACCGTACCTAATATATTGTGTAAAGGATTGAATCCTCGTTCAAATCCCGAGGGTCGACACTCGGAATTTCGAATGGATACTAATGAACTCAATGCTCAAATGTGAGTAGAAGATCTAAGTATCGGATCCGAATCTACTTGAACTGTTCACCCGTGATGTCGACACTATACAAATCGCATCCTTGTTCTAACTGGACGACTTTTGTGCATTCTCTTGGAATGTCTGTGATTGTTTTTCTTTAGATGACTAAAATAAGATAGATGTATAGACGACCCTAGGACGTAGAAGCTTAGCCACTTAGACCCTATAAAAGAGCTAGAATACAGTATCCCTAACCTTATCTTTCTGTCGCACTTTCAACTATTAAAGAACCGTCGATGATATCTCATTCACTTTGTTATCCGCTTGTTTATCCACTCATTCAAGTGACCATCCGATCATGCCAACCTAATCAAACCCAGATCTATCCTCTAAACTCTTGATCAGTCATTTCTTTAGCGATCAGACATCCTTGATAATTATCTAATCCTAATCGTCTTAGATCCTTGACTATAAGAGCACCCACCCAAACCTGAGAAATATTAGGGCGCCAGATGATTGAATGATTTGAGAGACTAATCAATATATTCAGAACCATCTAGGAATCAGAGTGCGCAGTGGAAGCATGAAAGGAAAGAAATTTGGGGGAGCATGTAAAAATAGATGTCGAGTACGGATTTATTTTTAAGGGGGGTGGATTGTGATCGCGTCTGACCCGGAATAGTTCAGAAAGTTAGACGAGAAGTCATAAACTGAGATTGCCCTCAATCTTTTATCGACGATGCTTAGGAAACTTCGGGGACGAAGTTTGTTTTTAAGGGGGGTGGTTTGTAACGCCCCAGATTTTCGAGATTTATTTGAAACTTTTTGAAAAATCATTTTTAATTTATTTTTTATTAATTATCGTACATTTACCGTTGATTTGCGAATAGCGGGACATCCGTAAGAGATCCGATAGGGGACCCTTTATAAAAGTAGCTTAGAATGATCCCATAAACATCGTAGAAAGATCAGATTTCAAAAATCACGCATTTTTCAGATAATTACGAAAATGCCATTAGTTAAACTTAAGTTAAGATGCCATTTTTAAGTATTATAGTTTCTGACGATCACTTTCACGTAAAACCCTGGATTTAAGCTTTTGGGCACATATTAACCATACACGTCAAATTTCAGCCCTTAAATCATTGTAGAAGTGGTCCAATTGTCAAATCAGCCCCTTAACCCTTGATTTTCATGTCCATCGAGTGAGGAAAGTAGATGGTTAGTCGTAGTCGAATATTTCTCTTCATGTGAGTGACTTGGATCATCTTTATCATGGACCAATAGTGTGATTTGAGTGCCCTACCTTGATAAGCATCTTTCTTATGCACGAAGTTATCCCGTTTTAGAAATTAATGAGTTACCAACTCTTTTTAAATCTGAACCTTTCAATTTACCTACTTCTCACCATCAATCGCTTCTCAAATTTGGACCACTTATTATACTCATATGACTACGAGTTTACACAAAATTTGGACCCCGATCTATAATCCTACACCGTTGAACCACAAAGCCAGCACCTTCCTTTTCCGCCAAAAGTTGAAATTTAAGATCTATGCATTTCTCACCATCAATCAACCACTAAAATTTGTATAATTATTTTCCTATCATGACTACATATTTTTCCAAAATTTGGGCCTTGATCATCAAGCATAGACCGTTAATTGAGATTAAGCCCATTTTAGCACCTGTTAGGCCATTTTCAAGGATCGGCCAATATAGAATGTGGATCATCAAGAAATTTACGTATTCTGATTCTACTCTTCGAGCTTAATAAGATGAACAGATTAGAATTGATCATAGATCATCCGAATATTGAGATTTGAGAAACCCACCTCAAGAAGTTATTACACAAGACCTCGCGTGCACATCCCTCTCCATATTTCTACTACGCACCTCCAAATCCTTCTCCTAACCCTAGCCTCCATGCCGTAGAGAGAGAGAGAGAGAGAGAGAGAGAGAGAGAGAGAGAGAGAAGAAGAAGAAGAAGAAGAAGAAGAAGAAGAGAGTTCTTTCTCATATTTTTCCAGCGACTAGGATCTTCTACAACCATCTTCTTCTAAGTCCATCCTAAGGTGAGGATCTTCCTTCAAGCCTTTCATTAATAATATTACGATTATCATAAGTTTCTTTTGTGGCATGTAAAGTTATTTCGTTTTGAATTGTTTATCCATATAACATGAAGTTTAATGTGGGATTTGTAATGAATATCATTATATGATGATGTGATTCCTTGTTTAGATTTTTTACTAAGAAGCATGTGTATTTGTGTTATCTATCTTTGTAAAATCTATGCCCTTATTTCCTTAATCTGTATTTTACAAGTAACATTGGTTTTCATATTGTGATATGAAATATGTGTATAAGATCATCATATGGACATCCCATTATTGTATACTCATTGTCCCTAAGTTGGTAAAATTATTCGATGTAGAGAGATGGAACCCATGAGAGGCGTCCATGATGGAAGAATATATCTTGACTTAACTGAGAGAATGAAGTGATTGCTTGTTAATGGATCCTTACATGTACATGATGCTTGATTTGATCCATTTACATTACATGGGTATTTTAATGAATTTGATCATGATGTACAACATTAGCTTTTTGGGACATAATGAAATCATAAAACGGGACAATGAGTGGACACTAATGGTATACAAATTCTCATGAGCCGGGGTTGGTGCTATGGACACTAATCTCGTGCTGTCGGCCTATGCTGGGTTGCTTGCGACTCCCCATAGTGACCATTGAGTTTTATTTAAATCGGTTGTATGCGAAAACACTTAAATAAAGGTGAAACTAAAGTCATGCATTCACTTGGCTCCATGTGGGTGTACGGAATTGAGAATAGGCTAGAGCGTCCTACTTCTCCCGTACACTGTCACGTGTAGATTTGGGCTATGAGCGTCCCGTTTCTCATGTGGTCGGGCAAAACTATGGGCTTGTGCGTCCCAGGAACCTCTGGTGACTAGTGGCTAGCATGAAGTCGTAACAGGGAGTCTCCCACTTCATGTATTGTGATTCTAGCCAGGGTGCCTTAGCCAGAGCATGCATTCCATGCATCGCATTAACAAAGATTTTTAGTTGGTTGTTTTGATTTGATTAAATGATAATATACTGCTTGCGTTTACTCTGTACCGTTATTATTATTCTTGATTGTCTTGGAGGAAATATTCCCCACTATGATAGCGTTTAACGCTATCCCAAACACAATTTAGGTGATGCAGGTGAAGATCCAGGTATTGAACCCGATTTTTAAGGAAAAGAGTTCGATGGTTCGTACGATCACATGGCGGATGACGATGTTAGAGAAACATAATTGATGTTATCATTTATTAAATATTTCTTTTGAGTAGTTGATACATTTATGGAATTGTAATAAGTCTTCAAGAGAAGACATGGTTTTGTATTTTAATTAATCAGTATGGATATTGGTTGGTTCCTTTATTTAAACATTGATGATGACGTAGTAAGTTTGATAGAATAAGATGATAATTGTTTCCGCCATTGTGCTTGAATGCTATATTTTATTATTTAACAAATCAATTAGTCCATGATTTACTTGGGAATTCGGCCGTCGTGTTATACACGAGAGTCGAAAATCTCGGGTCGTTACAGGAAATCTCTTTCCGACGAGGGAATCCATTCTGGCCAAGGCATCCGGCGAGGGATAATAGAGCAGGCGCATGTACCTCATCAGGTGACCCTACTATTTATAGCGGTGCAATCTGGTTTGGGTCCGACCCAGCGGGTATTTCCAGGTGCATGTGGCGGAAAGCCGGGCGCATGTGTTGGAAAAACCGGGCGCATGTGCTGAGTGCAGGGTCCGGGCGCATGTCAATTCAGGCGGGGCGCATGTCTTTTCCGGGGCATTTTTCGGGCGGTTTCCCTAAAAGTGTTCGAATCGATTCCTTTCAAATATAGGGTATAGGCGCATGTGGTGAAAAGCTGGGCGCATGTCTTTTCCGGTGCTTTTTCCGCTTTTCCCACTACTTAGCCAAATTTCAGGATTTTGAACTTTTGTGGAGAGAAATTCAAGACTTAGAATATTTCAGGATTTCAGGCTCCGACGGGAGACCTCCAGAGGACAGCTACCTTTTCTAGGGATGCGCTCACTATCGTCAAGCCACTTCTAGGCTAGGATGTACCTCCTGAATAAACGGGGTGGGGTGTGGAAGTCCAGATGTTGCAAATTTTGGTACTTCCTTTCTAATTTCGAGCCTCCGGGTTAGCTCGTCGTATAGGAGCGTTGTTCCAAGGAGCGCGCACATGGAAATATGGGCCAAAGGGACTTCAAACTTTTTATTGAAGGGTTTTGGGGTGCTCTAGATCATTTGACGGTAGTGCGGATGTTCATTTCCGTTCTGAAATGGTAGTTGTAGGCTTACAGACCCTTTTTTTGTCAGCTCCGGGCAGGGATGAAACGCATTTCGAGGTGCGCAAGTAAAGATATGCACCTCATGACTTCGAAACTTACAGGTTAAGGGTTTTAAGATGTTCCGGACTATTTGGCGATGATCCGCATGTTCAGTTATACTCCGAAATACTGTTTACGAATTTTGGTCGCTACCAAGTGATTAGGGTTGCAGTAGCATTTTCCAGGCTTTTCTGGTCTTAAAACTAATTCAAATCGTTGTCGATCAACCACGGGATGTTGTTTTACAATGGGTGGGAATTCGCGCCCCAACAAGTGCCCCCCCGGTGTGCTGCGCTTGATGCTTACGTCACGCTAGTGCAGTGCACCGGTCCATTAGGCTCAAGTATAAATAGTTGACTCACTGAGTCATTCCAACATTTTTTCAAGTCAAAAATTTGATTTTCCCAAGGTGAGAAAGCTCATGCTTAGGGTACGGACGCATGTGGCCTACCATCACTTTTTTTCGGCGAAGAATTTCCACTTGGGCACATGTCAAACGCCCTGAAGAGGTGGGTGCATGTTTCTCTGGGCATGGACCTAGGGCACTGCCCAAGACTTGCATTTGTCCATAAACTTGGAGGTGGGCGCATGTGAGGGGCCACATGCTCTTGGAGCTTTGAATTTCAAACTTACGATTTCTACTCTTTCGAGCTGGGCGCATGCCAGATTGCACATGCGCCTGAGGCCTTATGTGATGAACTTACAATTACAAAATTGATGGATTGGGCGCATGTGAGAGGCCACATGCACCTGGGGCTCCACTTGGGCCCATGTGAGCCCAACACTTAGTGAAATTTTGCATTTTTTTGCCCCGCTTTGCACTCGGTGAAGAAATGGCATTTCTGGCTTCGTTTCTCAGCCAAATTCAGTGTCGTTTGAGGCTAGATTGCTTAAAATTCAAGCACGATGGGAACTTAGTGCCTTGGGCCTATAGTTGGCTACCTAATTTGGCCTATCACCGCTTGCAACTATCTATTTTTAGGCAGGTTTAGGGTATGTCTACCAAAGTGCACTTATAGCGTTCCGATTGCCTACGAAGTTGCTGTGTGCAAACAGTTGCGTATACATGATGCTGAAACTATTTCCTGACTCTGTTCAGTACCTGCTTATAAGCACTTGAACTTGTCAAGGCTACTTTTAGGCTAAATGCATGAATGTATCGCGAGTTCAATTGGTGATTTTGTGTGTGCATCGACCACATGTATGCATGTATGTATGATGGTAATTGCTCTGTTGTGAGATGCGTATGATGAATGATATGCTATGCTTTTGATTTTGTTGCTTTCATGCTTCGTTGCTTATGATCTATGTGTTGTGCTTGTGTTTGCTATACGATTTCGTTAAGCTATTTACCTGTGTACATCGAGTTGTTTTATGATGCTGTTTTGTTTGCGCGTTGTAGTGAATTGCAGTAGCGACAATGAGATCTTCTAGTGAAACTTCTGGGTCGCAGGCATCTAGTTTGACGCCGATGAAGCGCGGTCGAAAAAAAATAGGTGAAGGTCCTTCCAACCCTCCTCCTTCAAGACATAATTCTCACTTCTTTCCCGTGGTCGAACCCAAGATAAAGGATTTCTCGGAGTGTATTGAGAAGCTTCCTCATGAAGTGCTGGTGTGCATCTTTGTCAATAAACAGCGCCCGAACCTCTGAAGCAGGGGACAGAACAAGAGTGGGTCTATTGGTACGCCCAACTTGCTGGTGTGGCGAGTGCCATCGAGGCGGGTCCTCAAGACATACCTATCCAAAATACAGAAGAAAATCCAACAGGTCAGAAAGGTAAGAAGAGAGGAGGACGTAGAAAACAACCGGTCAAAGCGCTCAGTCAAGCGGAGCAATTGACATGGCTCCTCGATTTGAAATATGAATGGATGAAGATTGGATGGGAGAGCAACAAGATCGTTGCTGAGCGTGACATCTGTATCACAAACCCCTACAATGGCGAAGCCATCTTGCACAAGAGGTCTCTTGTGAGGTGTAAACCTTTTCTGAGCATCGACCCGTCTGATCTTCGTAGACCTAGCCAATTTTATGGAGTGGAGAGATGGTCTTCAATTCTTGAGAGATTACTCACTGCCACTCTAGGAAGCAACGGGAGGCAATAGAAGGTTGGTGAGGTTAAAGAGATGACTTTTCTCATGCCTACGTGTGATCCCCATGCACCTTACCCGACTCATTTCTTTGAGACGGTTCGTCAAAGGTTCCTTTCTATGAGCACGTCCGCAATGTGGGAGACTTCGAGCTTCCATACACGGGGGCATCTAAGTCGTCGTGACAGCTACATACCATGGGTGAAGGAGATTCTGATCCGGCACAAGGCTGTGTTAAGGGAGGTCGGGCTCTACCGTCCCATCGAGACGACTACCGGCTTCTTTCCTGCGAGATTCGACGATTCTCAGGGGCTTCTTAAATCACTGGAGTTCCGTTACCAATTCTTTCCATCTTCCTCAAGGAGAGATGAGTATAACCCTTTGGGATCTTAAGGTGATGGCGGGCTTGCCCATCCGCGGCGGATATTATCACGAGTATATCCCCTCTGATGAAGAATTGTCTGGCTTTAGACACGAAGGTGATCGGAAGGCTTATCATTCTAAGGCGTGTTTGGAGTTGTTCCATGAATTGCAACAGGTCGATTGCATTACAAAGATACACTACAAAGATTGGTTAGTCTACTTCAGCCACGGCTTGGAGTAAGTCTTCAAAGGATGTTTCTTTCTTTCTTCTCATGATGTATGCTCTTTTCTCTTGTGTAACTTCTTATGTGAAGTTCTCTCTCCTTTCTCTCTTTCAGGATCGACTACGAGAAATATAAAGTTGATGTTAAAAGAAGAAGGGCCTTACAACAACGGTTCCAATATAAATTTCCTTGCCCGAACGTATTGTCTTCTACTTGCAAACTAGCAGGCTTCCTTGCTTACTGGTTGTCAGCGGTCATGCTTCCTAGCTCGAAGAGTGCTGATGGCGTCAGGGTTTCTTTTTTCGTCATGGCGGGTGCCCTTGCTAGTGGTCAACATCTTGTTATAGCGCCGCCTATACTGTGCAGTATGTATAGGGCGTTTGGTTATGTTGCCAGCAATTCGGACAAGCCTGCTGACAGAATGGATGCGGCCTATTGCCCGTGGCATTATTTTTGCGGTTGGTTAGGCATTTATTTCCCATGGGCATATGGCATGAAGCCTCACGCCTATTTCTTTCTGTGTCGAGGGCCTCTTCTTAGATTCATGAAGGCTAAGATGGTGATTAAGACGCCAGAATGGGTGTCTTCGAGGATCTATAGCGAGAATAAAGTTGACTTCTACCATTTTTCCGCTTCTATTGCTGATGAAGATCTCGAAGTCGTCGATGATGAGGATTCGGTTGACTCTTCTGACAGGAAATTCCTGATATCGATCCGGACCGCTTCTCTCCCGTTTCGCGAAGGCATGGAGTTCTGGTGCGAGCCTTATTATCCGAGTAGGTTCGCCAAACAATTCAGCTACGATCAGGGTGTTCCGTCGACTCTTCCCAGTGTGATGAGGATAGAATGAGCATATGACACTGGTCCTGTCCATTGGGAGTGGATGTGGGACCAGCATTTGCTGACGCGGACTGGTGCAAGGTTCGTGTTGCCTGGCGGTAGTCGCCATCCCGCTACTTCTTATGGTTGGATGAGATGGTGGGGGCATCAGTACGCGCGCATCCGGGACGCCAAGCCTGTTGATTTCCCTCTCTATCTCTCTCCTTCAAGTTGACTGACATTCCTGAGGACAGTCTTGGTTATCTTCGTGAGCAGCGTGAGGCTGTCGGAGTTCTTTCTACCAGCCATCTAACTTCCTTGAACGTGCCAATTACTCAGTAGGAAAGAAGATGGAGCGTTAAACGGATGGTATTGCCTCGAGGTCCCTATACAAAGGCATCAGCAGGAGGTTGGATCTTCGCGTCCTCCGGCAGAGACTGTTCCTTCGTCTGCGGAAGAGGGTGAGCCTACAGAAGGCGTGGCAGGAGTTAGACCTTCTGATGATTTCGTTGATGATCTTCCTCCAGGCCGTGTGAGAGATCAGTTGAGAGTCAAGATAAGACTCACGCTAAGGGTTCGCCCGTCAGCACCTGAGAAAAACTTGAAACAGGCAGAAATATTACACATCAATAAGTGGGGGAGTTTGGATCCGTCGTTGCAGATTAATCCTCCAGAAGTAGCCGCAGGTGCGACTGTTGCCGATAGTCATGAAGAAGGTGAGCTCCGGTCTGGTGCCACAGAGGAGATTGCAGACGAAGAAGATAGGATTGTCGATAACCATGACGGAGGTGAGTTTGGGCCTACAGATGTTGAGGGGGACAATGCTGAAGTCGGTTATGAAGTCGGTGATGGCCAGGGAGTGGTACGCCTTGATGATTTAGGGTCACAGCTTGAAGATGAACCTATAGATTATTCTGGTGATGACTGGGAAGTGGATCATGCCAATGATCACAGCAACGACGATTCCCTCGTGAATTATTATGATAATGATGCCGCTGTCGGGGGTGTAGGTGATCTTGACGATGTTGTCATAGCCGCGATCGAAGTACAACTCTACGACGATATTGGGGTCCAGCCTTCTTCCGAGCCGTTAGTCTTTGTTTCTCAGGCTGTCGCGATACCGACTATGGAGTTGCCAATGGATGTTCATCCTTGCTTGCTTGTCCATGCTAATAATGCCGAGGAATCCGCTCCTGAGCTTGAGATGCGTGAGGGGAACATCAATCCTTCTTCGGTCCTTCCATCAGGCTATTCATTGCGCGTAGACTGTCTAGTTGATTTGGAGGTTATGGATACGTCATATTCTGCTGCGGTCGAAGTCGAACCCAATATCCCGCAAGCACAAGGTAAAAAATGTGATTGTAATCCTTCTTTGTACTTTTCTTCTTTGATTCTTGCATAATCATACTAACCATGTTTTGTTATTATTATCTTATTTCTACAGATCCTATTGAGCCGATATTTGCCTCTGCCACTTCCGTCACATCGTCTCCAGTTGTGACTACTGAACTGCTGGGCGAAGCTTTAGAAACAGTCGTTGACACTAGGACATGTTTTGCGGGGCCTTCAGAGACTGCTGTTGATCTTCCTGCTATTCCTGGTACGACTCTTTCGTAATTTACATTAGATTACGACTTGTAGTTTCTGCTTTCATGTTTGTTAATGCGCCATTTGTTTGTTTTGCATTCTTTCTTGTAGTGGCCGTCGATTCTGACTGTCATCATTGCTATGATGCCGGACATTCCTGCATTTGAGCATTTAGATTGTTTTGGTCAGAGCATTCTGAAGGGTCTGTTGTCTAGCCTCGTGAAGGCATTGGCCGATCCATGAGAATGGCATATGTTGGGCACTAGGCATGAAAGCGCTGGAAGCTTTGTCGGAGTGGTTGGGTCTGATGCACTCGTGGTTGTTGATCACATTTCCTGCATTTGAAAGCTCCCTCGCGAACATAGCGACTGCTGAGCGTGCCGAGCTCGATCCTGTTATCGAGGAGAAATGGAGGATTGCACAGTCTTTGAGACCTGCAGTGGAACGCCAAGTGCATTCGACGACGAGCGTGCAAAAATCCCTACAACATAACAAGATTCAGTATGAAGGGTGCTTGGGTTGTTTAGTTGAAATCGACGCTTTGATTGAGCGTCTGCAAGCGGAGAAGATGGCCGTAAGCTTTGAAGCTGCCCGTCTCGAGTCAGTAGTTGCTCAGGGCCAGATAACTGTCATGTGGCTCGAAAGCAAGGGTGAAGCAGCGTGCAAGCAGTTGGAAGATTTAACTACTGAACTTTAACATGTTCCCGATCTTAAGGAGTGTTCGCTTCCCCAAGTGTATGGTTACGATGTAGTAATAAACTCGGTAAGACCGAGGTCGATCCACAGGGACTTATGTAGGATTTCACAAACACATCCAAAAGTGTCTATTGAAAGCTAATAATCAGATTTTGAATAGAATTGATGTGAATAGCAATTTTAAACTAATTTGAATGTAGACAATTATAAAAAGGCACTAGGGGTTCAAGGATCCACTTGTAGCAATCCTTGATGTTCAATCCGCTGTAGTTTCTCATTCTCTCAACTAGAATCAATATTAATATCTATCTAATCGGATGATAGAGCTGTTAAACCAAACAATCTGTCATATGTAAGTTCTATGCATAAGATTCACTCAATGTAGGCTGAGCTGAGCATGCTCAATTACATAGGTCATTCCCCTTTCCAAAAGATCCAGTTCACAATCATAACCATCCTCAAGTCCTGTCACAAGACAAGGCTAGATCAGGATTTGAACTTGACTTCAAATCACATGCACAGTCCATACATATTTCAGAAAATCAGAAAAATAGAACTTTGGTAGGAAGACCCTTCATGAAGATCATAGTCCTAGAGCGCACTCCGATTCCTCGGATCATACAGGTCTAGACTGATACAAACCAATTAAGCAATTAAGTAATTCTCCCAAACATCCATGAGTCATCATAAGACTAAGAAAACTACTTAAAAACTTGTATAAACTTCAAACCATAGTTCATAATCATGAATTCCACACTTAAAACCAACTAACTACGAATTGAAACATCTTGAATCCACTACAAGCTTCACCTCTTAGCCCTAACTAAGAGGTTTAGCTGCTCATGATCCAAGGAAACATGAAACAACTAAAAAGTTCATAAAAACAGCAAAACAAACTAGAGGGAGTTGTGGAACTCCGAAATTCACTTCTGCCGCCTCCAAGCTTGTTTCAACCCTTCTTCGATACCCTAGGAACAATCCCTAGGTGTCCTTTTATAGTAATGAGGCTCCACAACTTCAGAAAGATCGAGAATCTGCGTAAGAGTTACGCAGTGCGCAGAGAAAATCGGCCTAGGAATAGAAACTTTTAAATTTTATGCATGGCCGACCAGTCTGGACCGGTCGGACTGGGTTGGCCGACCGGTCATGACCGGTCTGGCCTATTCAGCAGCACTCCAGCAGGCATGGCCGACCGGTCAAGACCGGTCGGACATCTTCATCAATGGTCCAGCGTGCATAGCTGACCGGTCTAGACCGGTCTGGCTTCCTTGGCCGACCGGTCAAGACCGGTCGGTCTCTTTTTCTTCTTGTTTTCTTCCTTTCTTTCTTCTATTTTCTTCCTTCCTTGCTTCTTTCTTTGCTTCCTTCTTCCTTCAGCCCTCCTTGGGTCTTCATCCAAGGTTCTAAATCAGCTCTTTTCATCATCAATTAGGCGGAGTTCACTCTCAAACCTGCAATCACAAAACATGCATTAGATTTGTCTATAAACCATGCAACCTCGCACAATGAGTGATGAATTGGGGTTAGAATATGCACAATTAAGAGCTCAACACACCCCCCAACCAGCATTTTGCTAGTCCCAAGCAAAACATGCGTGAAGCTAATCTCATTCTTCAAAACTCAACTCTCTTTCAGAAACCCTTCTTTTATACATCCCAAGACATACAAGTGTAAGATTCAGAACTATTTGGTGACAGAGGTTGAGACTGTAATCCCTCAAGACATGATAAGCATTCATATGAAATTCCCGCTGATTGGTTGATAAATAGAAGAACTTGAACAAATTCAATCTAGTGTGGATAGTGAAAATTCATCTCATGAGTTTCTAGGATTATCTTCTTCATAGATCATCTAGACTATAGAACTTGAGGTACATGGAGCCACATCAAGCCAATGACAGGAATTTGCCTTACCGTCCTTCTGACGACTTTCACACTACGTCCCATTTCCGGCTTTGGTTACGAGTAGACCATCCCCCGGTTGGTAGTAGGTAGCCCTAATCGGAATTTTCCACCATTTTTCCATCATTCCCAATTTCATCCTTCCTTTTCCTTTTTCTTTTAATTTGGATAGGATTTTTAGAAATCCATATCTTTTGTTGTTTTCCCATGGACAAGGATGGACAAAGTACCCCGGCTTGATTTCTCAATACCTTAATTCAAAGTCTAGCCAATCCATAAATCACCTAATCCCTTCAACCCATGAAAATCGTGTAATGTGGACTAGGTGTAAAAGTGTTCAGATTTTCTATCAATCACAGAAATAGGGGAATTCATATATAAAACCATTATGCTATGAGAGATTCCAGACATACAGCCCCATGCACTTCATATCTCCTCCTCTTATGCTCATATCATCTTGAATGCATAGAACCGATGTTTTCCAAAAGAGTTTCGAATGTTTGAAAAATTAAAAAATTTCCACATAATTGCTTGAAATGTTATAAAACGCTGGATTTATCCAAGTGATCCTACACCCCCCAACCAAATCTTGCATTGTCCTCAATGTAAAAGATGTGCAGTAAACAAACATGAGAGCAATGTGAACATAAAGGGAGTGAGGAGTGAGAGTACCTGACAGGTGAAAATTGAATTCCTCCTCCTTTTAACAAACCTAAGCAAAAGTAAACCAAAGCAACAAAATCCTAATCCCAACTACTCTATACCTCCGTCAGACTAGGAGATCAATCATCCTGATACACAGGATCATTTAGGGGTATGGACATACCTTCTGAAGGAAATTTCTCAAAGAACGAATTTAATCGCTGCCCATTCGCTTTAAAAATGTTGCCGTTCCTCGGATTCAACAGCTCGGCAGTCCCATATGGATAGACAGTTTGCACAATGTAGGGACCGGTCCATCGAGATCTCAATTTTTCCAGAAATAGGTGTAAGCGAGAATTATACATGAGGACTTTTTGATTGATCATGAATGTCTTGCGAAGAATATTCTTATCATGGAATATCTTCGTCTTGTCCTTGTAAATTCTCGCATTCTCATAAGCTTTCATTTTGGATTTCTGCAAATTCATTCAATTGTAGTTTGCGTAACGAGTTTGCCTTGTCAGAATTGAATTCATCTTCTTAATAGCCCAATATGCCCTATGTTCCAACTCCATAGGCAAGTGACAAGCCTTCCCATAGACAAGTCTATAAGGAGACATTCCAATAGGGGTTTTGAAAGCAGTACGGTAAGCCCAAAGCGCATCGGTAAGCCGAAGTGACCAATCCTTGCGATCGGGATTCACCATTTTCTCTAAAATGTGTTTAATCTCCCTATTGGATATCTCAGCTTGTCCACTAGTTTGTGGGTGATAGGGAGTGCTCACTTTGTGTGTTACGCCATATTTCTTCATTAAGGTTTCAAAAGGGCGATTGCAAAAGTGAGACCCTCCATCGTTTATGATGACTCAAGGCGTTCCAAACCGGGAAAGAATATTCTCTTTTAAAAAACGAATGACTGTTTTATGGTCATTATTCCGGCAAGGTATGGCCTCAACCCATTTGGAAACATAATCAACGGCAAGCAAAATGTATGTGTTTCCAAAAGAAGATGGGAATGGACCCATGAAATCGATGCCCCAACAATAAAAAGTTTCGATTATTAAGATGGGATTGAGTGGCATCATATTTCTTCGGGAAATTCCTCTTAATTTCTGACAAGGTTCACATGCTTTGCAAAACTCATGTGTGTTTTTTAACATGGTGGGCTAATAAAACCCACATTGCAGAATTTTCGCTGTGGTCTTTTTAGCCGAAAAGTGGCCATCACATGCCTGAGAATGACAGAAGGAGATGATACTTTGTTGTTCCTCATCTGGCACACATCTCCTTATGATTTGATTGGGACAATACTTGAATTAGTATGGGTCGTCTCATAGGAATTTCCGCACCTCCACGAAGAATTTATCCTTATCTTGCTTTTTCCAATATGTAGGAGTTGTACCTGTAGCAAGATAGTTAGCAATGTCCGCATACCATGGCAATTGGGAAACAGCAAAAAGTTGTTCATCAGGGAACATGTCATTGATTGCAGTCGTTTCAGGAGAATCAGTGAGGACAAGTCGAGAGAGGTGGTCAGCTACTACATTCTCTACTCCTTTCTTATCACGTATTTCTATGTCGAATTCCTAGAGTAGAAGGATCCATCTTAACAACCGTGGTTTAGCATCCTTCTTAGAAAGAAGATACTTAAGCGCGGCATGGTCAGTGAATATAATGATCTTGGATCCAATCAAGTAGGACCTAAACTTGTCCAAGGCAAAAACTACGGCTAAAAGTTCTTTTTCAGTAGTGGTGTAGTTTGCTTGGGCTGAGTTTAGGGTTCTACTTGCATAGTAGATGACACATGGCTTTTTCTCTTTTCTTTGACCTAACACGGCCCCAATAGCATAGTCACTAACATCGCACATAATCTCAAAAGGAATGCTCCAATCAGGTGGTTGCATTATGGGAGCACATGTCAACATACCTTTAAGGGTGGTAAAGGCCTTTTGACATTCTTCATTCCACTCGAATGAATTTTCCTTTTGAAGTAGGTTACATAAAGGGCGAGAGAGTGAACTGAAGTCCTTTATGAACCTTCTGTAAAATCCTGTGTGTCCTAAAAAGGACCATACATCTCGTATGCTTTTGGGTGGTGGAAGGTTAGAGATAAGATCAATTTTCGCTTTATCCACCTCGATTCTGTTTTGTGAAACGATGTGACCAAGTACAATTCCCTTTTTAACCATGAAGTGACACTTCTCCCAATTGAGCACAAGGTTCTTCTCTTCACATCTTTTCAGCACAGACTTCAAATGCTCAAGGCACTCATCAAAGCTACAACCAAATACGGAAAAATCATCCATGAAGACTTCGAGAATGGTCTCCACCATGTCAGAAAAGATACTCATCATACAACACTGAAAGGTGGCAGGGGCATTACATAGTCCAAACGGCATCCGTCGGTAGGCGAAAGGGCCGAATGGACATGTGAATGTAGTCTTTTCTTAGTCGTCGCGGGCAATTTATATTTGGTTGTACCATGAATAGCCATCAAGGAAGCAAAAGTGGGAATGACCCGCCAACCAGTTCTAAAATTTGATCAACAAACGGTAGGGGGAAGTGGTCTTTCCTCGTGACAGTGTTTAGCTTCCTGTAGTCTATGCACATTCTCCAACCGGTAGTGACTCTAGTTGGCACGAGTTCATTATTGGCATTGGCTACGATGGTTATTCCGGATTTCTTAGGCACCACTTGAGTTGGGCTCACCCATTGACTATCAAATATTGGGTAAATAATACCCACATCCAATAGTTTCACCACTTCGGCCTTAACCACATCCTTCATGTTTGGATTTAGCCTTCTTTGTGGTTGCCTAGATGTTTTCGCATTCTCCTCAAGGTGTATGCGATGAGTACAAATCAGTGGGTCTATTGGCACTCTTGTGCTCTAATAGAGTAGCTATTAGCCTACTCTCTTGTTCCTCATCCAAGTGGGAAGAAATCACCACTTGATATGTCTCATCTCGACCTAAATAAACATATTTTAGCTCACTTGGTAATGGTTTTAGGTCGAGTGTTGGTGCCTTAATGTTGGAAGGGAGGGCCTTGTTCTCGTTTACAGGCAAAGGCTCAAATAGGGTCCCTCCATCTTTTATTATCAAGTACTGGAATCATCTCTAGCATGGCATCCACCTCTTGTATTGTGTCATCATTTATCTCATGAGAATGGGCCACACATGCCTCCAAAGGGTCGGAAGATAGTGATAAGGGGACTGTATCCTCCATGAATGATTCAATCATGTTTAATTCGTGGACATCATCATCAACCTCCCGTGGTTGTTTGCATAAATCAAATATGTTAAGCTCAAGGGTCATATTTCCAAAGGACATTTATACAAGTCCGTTACTACAATTGATAATGGCATTTGAAGTAGCTAGAAACGGTCGTCTAAGTATGATGGGAATTTGAGCACCGGTGCCTATTACGGGATGTGTATCTAAGACAATAAAGTCTACTGGGTAGTAGAATTTATCAACTTGGACTAGAACATCCTCTATCATTCCTCTTGGTATACGGATGGATCTATCAGCAAGTTGGAGTGTGGTTTTGGTGGGTTTCAATTCACCTAACCCAAGTTGTTCGTAGACCGAGTATGGAATGAGATTCACACTTGCCCCCAAGTCGTGTAGAGCTTGTTTGATCCAGAAGTCTCCTATGATGCATGAGATGGTTGGACTACCCGGATCCTTGTATTTTTGGGGCACCTCTTGTTTGATAATGGCACTCAAATTCTCTGTCAAAAGGACTTTGTTGTGAACATTGTGTTTCCTTTTGACTGTACATAATTCCTTTAGAAATTTGGCATAAGATGGTATTTGTTTTATTGCATCCAACAACGGGATATTGATCTTCACCTGCTTGAATACTTCTAAAATTTCCAGATTTTTATCTAAAGGTTTAGGTGAAATCAACCTTTGTGGAAATGGAGCAACTGGCTTGTATTGCCTTTCCGGTTCTTTCTCTTGTGGGGTATTGTTCGAGCTATCATCCTCTTTAGAAATTTTCGGATCCTTAGGCTTTAGGGCCTTCACCGGATTAGATTTGTCAATTTCTTTCCCACTTCTCAAAGTGGTGATAGCTTGAACATGTTCCTGTGTGGTGGGAGGATGAGCTTGCATCTTGTATCTCAAACTGGGTTCTTGGGTTAGGAAGAGGTTAGGCGGGAAGTGTGCCCTTCTCTCTAACACTAAGATGAGATTCAACTCTAGCCAGTGATGTTTTCAATTCATTGATGGCTTGAGTTGAATTTTGATTGAATTTCAATTGCTCTTGCATGAACCCATCTATTTTTAGAGAATTTGTCTTGTTATACTCAGCTTGGACCGATACGAATGCACCCAACATCTCCTCTAGTGATACTTTTGGAGTGTTGCTTGCATTTGCAGTGGGTCCATTCCTCCAACTAAAGTTGGGATGGTTCTTCCAATTAGGATTAAACGTGTTTGAGTTTGGAGCACCAAATTGCTGTTGATAACTGTTTATGGCATTTGTTTATTCTTGTAAGATGCCTTGAACTGCTGAAATTGTGGGGCAATCTTGTGTTGCATGTTGATTTCCAGCACAAATTCCACAAACAGTTTCAACATCAGTGGAGTTGATCATTTCTCCTTTCCTTAATTCCATGGCTTCGACCTTTCTTGTGAGGCTAGCCACCCGTGCACTTATGTTATCTTCTTCTGATAAGACATACATACCCCCCTTTTCCTTTTGTTGGCCAGTCTTGGAATTTGTTGGTTTCGATGTGTCCCAAGCCTGTGCATTCTCAGCCAATTCTTCCAAATAATCCCATGCTTCATCAGCTTCCTTATTCATGAACTCCTCGTTACACATCATCTCTACAAATTGGCGCATGGGTGAAGTCAGTCCTTCATAGAAAAAGCTTATAACCCGCCAAGTTTCATAGCCATGATGTGGGCATGCATTTAATAAATCCTTAAACCTCTCCCAACATTGGAAGAAGGTTTCATCTTCCTTTTGGGCAAAGTTCATGATAAGGCGCTTCAACATGTTCGTTTTGTGAGTAGGGAAGAATTTTTTTTATAAATTCTCTGTGCATATCAGTCCATGCACCAATTGATCTTGGCCTCAATGCATAAAGCCAACCTTTGGCTTTTGTTGAGCTCCTAATTGTGCATATTCTAACCCCAATTCATCACTCATTGTGCGAGGTTTGCATGATTTATAGATGAATCTAATGCATGTTTTGTGACTACAGGATTGAGAGTGAACTCCACCCATTTGAAGATGAAAAGAGCATGTTAGGACCTTAGATGAAGACCCAAAGGAGGACCGAAGCAAAGAAGGAAGTAAAGAAGGAAGAAAGTAGAAGAAAGAAAGAAAGAAAACAAGAAGAAAAGAGGTTGACCGGTCGTGACCAGTCGGCCAAGGAAGCCTGACCAGTCTAGACCGGTCAGCCATACACACTGAAGCTCTAATGAAGATGACTGACCGGTCTTGACCGGTCGGCCATGGCTGCTGGAACATGGATGAAGACGTCCGACCGGTCATGATCGGTCGGACATGTTTGCTGGAATGACCATCTATTGAGGCCGACCGGTCATGACCGGTCGGCTGAGCGTAAGAAGTTAGGAACTTCCAATTTCAGCCTGATTTTCTCTGCGCTGCATAACTCTTACGCAATTTCTCGATTCTTCCGAAGTTGTGGAGCCTCCAGACTATAAAAGGACACCTAGGGGTCGTTCCTAAGGTATCCTAGAAGGGTTTAAGCGAGGTTGGAGGCTGTGGAAGTGGAGATTGGAGTTTCACAACTCCTTTTGGTTTGCTTTGCTGTTTTCATGCTTTTTGTAGTTGTTTCATGTTTCCTTGGATCATGAGCAGCTAAACCTCTTAGCTAGGGCTAAGAGGTGAAGCTTGTAGTGAATCCAAGATGTTTTAATTCGTAGTTAAGTAGTTTTTCAGTGTGGAATTCATGATTATGAACTAAGGTTTGAAGTTTATACAAGCTTTTGAGTAGTTTTTCTTAGTCTTATGATGACTCATGGATGTTTAGGAGAATTACTTAATTGCTTAATTGGTTTGTAACGGTCTAGACCTGTATGATCCGAGGAATCGGAGTGCGCTCTAGTACTATGCTCTTCATAAAGGAACTTCCTACTAAAGTTCTATTTTTCTGATTTTTCTGTAATGTGTATGGACTGTGCATGTGATTTGAATCAAGTTCAAATCCTGATCTAGCCTTGTCTTGTGACAGGACTTGAGGATGGTTATGATTGTGAACTAGACCTTTTGGAAAGGGGAATGACCTATGCAATTGAGCATGCTCAGATCAGCCTGCATTGAGTGAATCTTATGCATAGAACTTATATATTACAGACTGTTTGGTTTAACAGCTCTATCATCTCGACTAGATAGACCTTAATGTCGATTCTAGTTGAGAGAATGAGAAACCACATCGGATTGAACATCAAGGATTGCTACAAGTGGATCCTTGAACCCCTAGTGCCTTCTTATAATTAGTTACTTTCAATTCAACTTTTGTTACTCATATCAATTTAATACAAAAATCTGGTTAGTAGATTTCAATAGACACTTGTGGATGAGTTTGTGAAATTCTACATAAGTCCCTAGTGGATCGACCTCGGTCTTACCAAGATTATTACTACATAGCAACCCTACACTTGGGGAAGCGAACAGCTTTATCTTTAAGAGTGAAAGGGAAGAATTTGAGTCTTACAACATCTTCAGTCACATTTGCAAAGTGCATGGTGGTGATTACCTCATCAAACTCCTTAAGGTGTTGATAAGCACTTTCACTGTCTAATCCATGGAATTTAGGGAGAAGTTGGATTACTCCCGGTTTCAAATCCACATTCCCTGCATTTTGTGGAAAAACTATGCAGGAGGGAGTGCTCGCTCTTGCAGGTTGCAAGAAAACACGTAAAGTCCTAGGTCGGGGAACATTCTCAACCACATTCTCCCCTGTTTCAGTTTGGTTTTGGCCCAGATTAGGTTGATTCGCAGCCATATTTTCAGACAAAATTGGAGAGTTTAGATGTCTCCTAGCGCGTGGTTCTCTGTCAATTCCTTCTACTATCCCCCCTTCACTTATGAGTCGGTTATTGGAATTCCGAGCCCAATGTGGCATGCAAAACCAAAAATAATAAGAAACAAAGAGAAAGAAGAATTCTTCCTCCCTTTCTTTACTTCTCTCTAAGACCGAAGCACAAGGTGTCTTGCAATGGCTAAGCCAGAAGCAAGAATAGAGACTGATTTCTCCTGGTCAATAGGGGTTCAGAGAACTCCCCACCCACTCTTTGAATCTTTTGAGAAAAAGTGCAGAAAAAGGAGAAAGAGGAGTAGAGGTGAGAAAAGAAATCTCTGAGCACAAGGTGATCCAAGACGGCAGAGCCGACCAATAGGAATCTAGATGGCACAAGGCCGACCTTTCAGAGATCCAAAAAGAGTCTCCACCCACTCTACAAGAGATGAATAAGATAGGAATGAATAGGAGAAGGAGAAGAGTAAGGTTTCAAAAGATAAAACCTGATTCGGCACTTGAATCCCTTGTATCTTCTTCAGCTTCTTAGAAATCCTTGAAAAGAAAAATCAAATAAACAAACTAAGTTAGTCCTAAAATCCTAAAAAAAATCCTAAATAGATACTAATTTCAGAAATTTGTGAAAAACCGTAAAAATCCTCGGCAACGGCGCCAAAAAACTTGTTCACTTCCCCAAGTGTAGGTGTCACGCCCCAAATTCGGTTCTCGACGTCCATTCGCTGTAACCCGAATTCAGAGGTGGCAGCCTCCGTAGTACCCCGATCTCGGATCCTAACCCTACACGTCAGGTTCCGATCCTGGGATACCACAAGGAGGATTTTAGGGTCTGAAATTTTTTTTTTTTTGAAAACATGAGCATCACAATATGAGTACCATCAAAGACAAACATAATATTTCCACTAAATCATTCGTTTATATACAGTACTGAAAAGTAAATACACAATGCGTAAATATAAAAACTGTGCACAATCCGGCACCTCCTGCTACTGCACTCCTAACTCCAACTCAACGTTGCTGATATACTCTGGTAGAACCTGCAGCGTAACAAACGCGCATAAGCTTCGAACGAAGCTTCGTGAGTGCGTGTGTGCGTGCACAATGCGTATGACAAACACGATAAATATCAGAGTAAGCAGTAAAGCATGATGAGAACTCAAGACTAAACCAAAACTTAGCCCAATTAGGCTACACGATCATGAGATATGAATAACTAGCCTACCACGGCTATGCAAGCATGTAATACAGATAACTAGCCTACCATGGCTATGCTAGCGTGCAATACAGGTAACCAGCCTACCAAGGCTATAAACTCATACTATGCAATGGCCTACAGGGCCTAATGTCACATACAATGATCCAATGCATGTATGCAAATCACCACCTCTCAGTACAGTGGTCCAGATACGAACAGTCATAACGCAGTCACGTAAGCAATGCAGGACTCGGAACTGGTAGCTCGCCCAGTGTGGTAGCTCGCCCAGGCTTACAGCCTCGCCCACATCACACCCGCCCACATCAGGTCCGTCCCACACCATACAGAACATCAGTCACATCACTGATACCAATACCATCTCTGAAACGGAACATCACCGGGGTCTCACAGACCTCACTACTCACCAGTAGAATGCCAAAGCCTATCTGGTGCAATAGCGGACCTACTCACAGCTGGTCAAACTCAACCCCCTTTGCCAACACTCTTCCGGCAGGTTAGGTCAGACCTCCTTCCAAACTGACCACGTGCAGTGGATAACACCGCCGTTTGGTATTCGGCATACTGGTGTATGATTAAACCACCCGGTCCTTGAATGGAGCACCCACCTTGGTACCAACGGGATCAGGGACTTTCACCCAGGGACATCTTTGGCATCCAGTTTAAAGATCACATATTTCTGGTGTTCTGCAAACCACGATGGAGCTGTGGTTGCAACGTAGTAACCATGCTATATGCGGCACAAGCAAACGGTGTGAAATGCAACCATGCATACAAACGTGGGACGACATGCCCGTGCAAGTCTCCAAAGAGCACCATAAAACTATAAGGTCTCAAACACAATGTCACCGTCAGCTGGTAATGAACTGCACGACAATCACGACCGATATGGCCGGTTGATACAAGACAATCAGATGAGCCAAGCATTCATGATGCATGAGTCAAGTATACAGTATGAGTGCCAACAAGTAGTTCATCTACCATGATGGCTATAAATCAATCTAGTCCAACCTATTTGAGATATCATTAAGATGAGGGGACACATATGAATGATCGAGTCATAGTGCGGGATGTCGCTAGCCAGGGAATCTCGCACCAAGGGCTACAAGGTATGCTAAGCTATTCCTACCATACAGTGTAAGTCAGGATGATAGATTCCTGTCCTCGAATAGTCCCATACCTATTGGAGAGGTTTGCGATAGAGAGCACATGAATTACATTTGCGCAACTACATCTCGAATGCTTTATGAATGCGTTTATGCCCTAGTGGTCCCCAACTAACAATGGTGATTCGGGATGCATACTCATTACACATGCATGGTGGTCGTCGAAGCATATAGTATAAAGATCACATATGAGTATTCCAAATAACACTACGTGTGGCAACAGACATATCAAAAATAGCATAAAAGATAATTCACTTATAATACAAGCAAACATAAAGAGATAAGACTCTAAATGGATGGTATACAACAACACAGACGTTCCAACAACTGAACGGTGTGGATTAACCTTCAATATTCAGATAACCCAAATGGAAAGGAAATGATTGAACACACTACCGACACATCAAAGGTAGAACCTACTGGAGCGGCAAGAGTAGAATACCCAAAATCATGCCGAGACCCATAATCCTGTAGTACAGTTGGGATGAACACAATAATGGTCCATAAAAGGAATATTATAGAACGGATTGAAAGATAGACAGGTTATGACAGAGAATCATAAATGGTAGGGAAATCTGAGGCAGATGATCAATACGATGAGGTCCAAAAGTGACGACAGGTCTAACCTCATACTACAAGATAGGCTCCATATAATGGATGGCCTAGATGACGTACGAACGTCGAGGATGAGCCCCATACTCGTCCTATAGTTAAATGGACGGTGTGGATGAGATATACACAATATGGTAGTCTTTAATAGTTGGGTACAAGGGTAGGAGGGGTGAGTCATATGAGTATACAAGTTGAGTTACCAAGATCAATCAACATGCTGAGTCAACAAGGTGAGTCAACAAGGCGGTCAACAAGGCGAGTCAACTTGGTGAGTTAACAAGGCGAATTGACAAGACGGTTCAACAGGGTGAGTTTAAGAAGGTAGCCCTGTGACTTGGATCGAGCAAACTCTAAGGATGACCTTTCAATAAGGATTTACACAACTAATCATCAAGGTGGGTCCACGGGATGGACAACGCGGTCATTCGAATACGCACACTAAGGTGGTCCCAAGGGCCATCCTGTACATAACATGCTAGGGTTCATTCATTTGGATGGTTTGGATTAAGCACAAAATTAAGGCGGTCCTTATGGATGGCCAACATACATATCGCACCATGGAGGCCAATGGCTGACGTGGATAGAACACATGCATAACAAGGTGGACCCGTGGTTGGGTATAACCGCACAAAGGAGTGGGGAAGCCACATACATTAATGGGCTACAACAGTTTGGGATCAACCCGATATTTGTGCTTTCCCCACCAATCAAGTGAGATGGCAAACAAACACCATGGTGGGGCCCGCACACCACACGTGTGGAACCCCACCCATGGCTGGGTGACTTATGAACAAGGAGAATGGCAAATAAATATAATAAATGGGTCCTGTAAAGTCTCCAATGGTAGGCATTCAATCTCCCTTATTTTCTACGTGTGGCCCACCTAAAACTGGGCCCACACCCCTGCCAAGAAGAACGACACGATATACTCAACATTCATCAAGGTGGGGACCCAAAGTTGGGCCCCATCACCTTTGGTTAGATGGAAAAATAAACATTACAATGGCCCCAAGGAAGGTTTCAAAGGTGGGCATCAATGACCACTGTTTCCCTACAATGTGGTCCACTTGAGGCTTGTATTTACCTCATAAGAGGGCCCATGGCCTTAAAATAATATAGAAAAACAGATGGGCGGCATACATAAAACAGATACATCGTGGTGGGACCCATAGAGCGTCGCACCCAAATGGGCCCCAAGCATTTTGAATCAAACTAATACTTTTATTTCCCCCTTCACCCATATCCATGTGATCTTATGAACAGGTTAAATGACAAATAAACATCATTGTAGAGCCTGGGAAGGTTTCAACGGTGGAGATCATAATTCCCACTGTTCCCATGGCATGGTCCACTTGACATTTGGATATGCTTCAATTTTGGCTCAGCCACTAAAATGAGCTGGAAAAGCATGTGGGCGGAATAGATAAGGCACATACATTATAGGTGGGCCCAACGAGTGGGGCCCATTGCCATGCCCAGAGAGGGCTGCGCCGCTGGGCAGCAGCGTCCCCTGGACGCTGTCTGTCCAGTGGCCAGCTCCCATATTTTTTTATTATTATTTTTTTTATATATATATATTTTCTTTTATATTCTCTCCGCAAGTGGGGCCCACAAGCTTTTGATCAATCTGATATTTTTGTTTTCCCTTCTTACTTGCATGTGTGAACTTATGCACAGGTTGGATCTCAAATAAACATCATGGTGGGCCATAGGTAGGTTTCAACAGTCTGTCACTGCCCTCACTGTTTTCTGTGGTGGGGTCCACTGGAGATTTGGATCTGTCTCATTCTTGGAGTTATGCCCTGAAATGATCTCCCCAACTGGATGGACGGTGTGGATACAACACATGCATGATGGTGGGACCCACGAGTGGGCCACCAGCTGGCAGCAGAGCCAGTGTCTAAGGACGCTGGTACGCCCAGCGTGCGGACGTCTCTCCTCTCCTTTTTCTCTTTCTTTTTTTTTTTTTGTTTTTGTTTTATTGCACTCATATCAGGTGGGGCCCACATGGGACTGATCCACTTCGTTCATCAGCTGGGACATCTCATGGTGGGTCCAATGAGCCCAATATTGAGTATGTTACGGGGTCTATAAACACCAGTGTGGGCCGAGACAGTCTCGACAGTAGACATCATTCACCCCACTGTTTGATGTGGTGCGGCCCACTTAAGAATTGAATATGCTAAAAATTTGGGCCTTAGCCCTAAAATGACATGGGAAAATAGATAGACGGTGTGGATGGAACACAAACATCAAGGTGGGTCCCACGAGTGGGGACCCCTTGCAGCGTCCAAGTAACGCTGGACGTTCCAGCGTCAGGACGTCCAGACGCTGGACGTCCAGCACATGTATATATTTTTTTTTCTCTTTTTTTTTTGTTTCTTGTGGTCATTTCATGTGGGGCCCACTTATGGACAATCCACCCCATTCATTATGTTTCCCTGGTCGTTGGGGTTCTAACAAGCCCAATATTGGGCAGGTAATGTGGTCCACAAACATCACAGTGGGTCCAAGAAGTCTCAACAGTCGTTTCCACTGTTTTCTATGGTGTGGTCCACCTGAGATCTGGATCTTCTTCATTTTTGGTATCCAATCCCAAAATGAGGTGGAGAAACTGATGGGCGGTGTGGATCGAATACATGCATCAAGGTGGGTCCCACAAGTGGGAACCCACGGTCATGCCCAAAAAGGGCTTCGTCCCAGCGCTGCTGGGCAGCAGCGTCCTCTGGACGCTGGCTGTCCAGCGGCCTTCTTCTTCACTTTTTTTTTCTTTTTTTTTTTTCTTTTTTTTCTTTTTTTTTTTATAAATTCAAGTGGGGCCACATGTGCAAGATCCACTCCATCCATCAGCTGGGCCATCACATGGTGGGCCCACATGGTGGACAGCGGGGATGAACTACATACATCATGGTGGCTGTTGGCCACACTAAATATGCCACAAAATGGGTCCCAAAGTGGGATCCACACCATCAAAGGGTGGGACCCATTCATGGACGATCCAGCCCATCCATCTCATTGCCCATCACAAGGTGGGACCAAGGAAAGAAAACGAAAAGTAAACGAGAAAAAGGGGGGAAAGGTATGCACTCACAATGATGGTTGGACGGTTGGATTGCCGATCGGACGGTCCGGATGATGATCGGGGTCCTCCAAGCTTGATCTTCACCTTCAATCTCTCTCTTTCTCTCTTGATCTCCCTCTAAATCTTCTCTAAACTCACTCAATCTCTCAAATCTCTCTACTTCTCTCTCTTCTTTCTCTTCTCTCTCTCTCTCTCTCTCTCTCTCTCTCTCTCTCTCTAATCTTGCAATTGAGAAGCCACCCCCCCCACGTATGGCTCTTGTATGGGAAGAGGGGGGGTGCATGATGTCATGATGATGATGATGATGATGAGAGAGGACATGGGGGAATGGGTTAGAGTTGACTTTTGGTGAGAGAGGATGGGGTGGGTATGGTGATGATGGCTAGATAATGATGGGGGTATGGGTGAGGGTGATAGTGATAGATTTGACATGTTGTTGGGAATTGTGCAAGTGGGGCCCACGCCACACGCGCATTGCGTGGCCCACCTCGAATTGTACGAACGTATGCATCTTACACACCGGGTATCGCAATGGGGCGTGCCGCGCGGCGTTGGAATCGTGGCGCCCGCGCGGTCGCAAGGGTACAAGTCTTGGGTCGTTGTGGTACTGAATCAGGGTCGCGATCAAGGCTCTCTAATCTGGTCCGTCCGGGACGTACCGGTACCGAAAACTAAACGTACGGAGGGCAATTCAGGGTACGGGTCTTACAGTAGGGTTGCGATGTAGTAATAAACTCGGTAAGACCAATGTCGATCCACAGGGACTTATGTAGGATTTCACAAACACATCCAAAAGTGTCTATTGAAAGCTAATAATCAGATTTTGAATAGAATTGATGTGAATAGCAATTTTAAACTAATTTGAATGTAGACAATTATAAAAAGGCACTAGGGGTTCAAGGATCCACTTGTAGCAATCCTTGATGTTCAATCCGCTGTAGTTTCTCATTCTCTCAACTAGAATCGATATTAAGATCTATCTAGTCGGATGATAGAGCTGTTAAACCAAACAATCTGTCATATGTAAGTTCTATGCATAAGATTCACTCAATGTAGGCTGAGCTGAGCATTCTCAATTGCATAGGTCATTCCCCTTTCCAAAAGGTCCAGTTCACAATCATAACCATCCTCAAGTCCTGTCACAAGACAAGGCTAGATCAGGATTTGAACTTGATTCAAATCACATGCACAGTCCATACATATTTCAGAAAATCAGAAAAATAGAACTTTGGTAGGAAGTCCCTTCATGAAGATCATAGTCCTAGAGTGCACTCTGATTCCTCGGATCATACAGGTCTAGACTGATACAAACCAATTAAGAAATTAAGTAATTCTCCCAAACATCCATGAGTCATCATAAGACTAAGAAAAACTACTTAAAAACTTGTATAAACTTCAAACCATAGTTCATAATCATGAATTCCACACTTAAAACCAACTAACTACGAATTGAAACATCTTGGATCCACTACAAGCTTCACCTCTTAGCCCTAGCTAAGAGGTTTAGCTGCTCATGATCCAAGGAGACATAAAACAACTAAAAAGTTCATAAAAACAGCAAAACAAACTAGAGGGAGTTGTGGGACTCCGAAATTCACTTCCACCGCCTCCAAGCTTGCTTCAACCCTTCTTCGATACCCTAGGAACAATCCCTAGGTGTCCTTTTATAGTAAGGAGGCTCCACAACTTTAGAAAGATCGAGAATCTGTGTAAGAGTTACGCAGTGCGCAGAGAAAATCGGCCCAGAAACTTTTAAATTTTATACATGGCCGACCGGTCTGGACCGGTCGGACTGGGCTGGCCGACCGATCACGACCGGTCTAGCTATTCAGCAGCACTCCAGCAGGCATGGCCGACCGGTCAAGACCGGTTGGACATCTTCATCAATGGTCCAGTGTGCATAGCTGACCGGTCTGGCTTCCTTGGCCGACCGGTCAAGACCGGTCGGTCTCTTTTTCTTCTTGTTTTCTTCCTTTCTTTCTTCTATTTTCTTCCTTCCTTGCTTCTTTCTTTGCTTCCTTCTTCCTTCGGCCCTCCTTGGGTCTTCATCCAAGGTTCTAAATTAGCTCTTTTCATCATCAATTAGGCGGAGTTCACTCTCAAACCTGCAATCACAAAACATGCATTAGATTTGTCTATAAACCATGCAACCTCGCACAATGAGTGATGAATTGGGGTTAGAATATGCACAATTAAGAGCTCAACAAGGAGGTGTTATCTGCAGCGAAGTCAGGGATGGAAACCGCCAGGGTGGCCGTGATCAGGCTGATATCGGGATGTTTGGAGAAGCTTTGATCTTTCACTCCCGATGCTCTCTTTCTTGACTTCAAATGTATAGAAATGATCATAGGATCTTACCTTTAGGATTTTTGTAATTGGTGTAAGGAATTTTACCTTCTGACCATTCATGTATACAACATCGAAAAGATGTCAATCATACTTTTTGTTAGATGAAATGACAATAGCAATTACTTTTCTATTGTTTGATGTTTGTGTAATGTGTGTTAGAATGGTTTACAATAATAATAATAATCGTTATTCTAAATAAGTGATGAATGGAACGAAATGAAAAGAGTAATACTTCCCTTTGTCGTCGATTTCGGGAGTGTCCTGGGTTTCTAAACTCGGGATACGCTCGTGTAGTAGACGAATGGGCTTTCTTGGTTATTTCTCCATAGTAAGGGCAAGGAAGACCTGCAAGAATACGGAGCAACTGATTAGCTTTTGTAACTACAGGCTTATCTACTGTATTTTATTTCGTTTCATTCTCCATTTCTATCCTTACTTATTACATTCCCTCTCTTGGGGAGTTTACATTTCTCATATTCATGTAAAAGAAGGTAACAGGTTAACTGTTAGGGGTAATATCTCTTCAAAAACAGGTCATTAATTGCAAAATCGGCTCCCCAACCATCAAAATTTACTAAACGGTAGGCCTCGTTAGAGTAGACTTCTTCTATGATGCATATTGGGTCCCACTTAGGGTCGAACTTGCTCTTTGTAGTGTGTGCGGCTGTCGGTCGCTTCATTACGAGTACCAAGTCACCCTTCTTGAAGGATCTACCCCTGACTAACTTGTCATACACCTTTCAGATATGCTTCTGGTACATCTCTAGCCGTTGTTGTGCCGCGAGCCTCTTCTCGTCCAAGGCATCGAGTTCGGCCATCCTGAGCTCGGCATTACGTTCATTTGTCAGGGAGTTCCGAAGTGCTACTCGTAGGGACTCGACCTGAACTTCCATCGAGACGACGGCCTCCATGCCGTATACTGGTGAATAAGGAGTAGCCCGCGTTGCTGTGTGGTGCGTAGTACGATATGCCTAGAGCGCTTTGGGCAACTGTTTGTCCCAATCTTTCTTATTCTCTGCCACCATTTTCTTTAAAATCTTCACTATGGTTTTGTTGAATGCCTCAGTAAGCCCGTATGCAGGAGGATAATAGAGTGTCGAGTAGCAATGCTTGATCTTGAACTTGGCACACAACTTGTCGATCATGACATTTCGGAAGGGTGTGCCATTATCCATGACGATCCGATCGGGAATACCGTGTCTGTAGATGATGGCATTCCGGATGAAACCCTCCACTTGTTTAGCTTTCACGTTCTTCAAGGCCACAGCCTCAACCCACTTAGAGAAGTAATCTATTGCTGCCAATATGTACTGGTGCCTTTGAGAGGAAGAGGGGCTAATGGGGCCTATTACATCCATACCTCTGGTCGCAAAAGGCCAAGACATCACTAACTGATGCGGTTATTCTGGAGGCACATGTATAATGTCAGCGTGTATCTAACATTGATGGCATTTCCTTACGTAGTCCATCGCGTCTTTCACCATGGTGGGCCAATAATAGCCCATGTGCCGCACTCGATGATGAAGGTTCCGACCGCCTTGATGGGCACCACATTCTCCTCCGTGCACCTCTCTCAACGTATCATGAACTTCTTCCCGAGCAAGGCATCTTGATAGCGTTCCATCGTTTGAGAGTCGATATAGTACTTCTTCTAAGAGGACGAACGAGCTGGCGCGCCTGCTGACTTGAGTGCGCATTTGCGGATCCTCGGGTAAGAACCCGTATTTCAAGTAATCAGAGAATGGTCTTCGCTAATCCTCTTCTTCTGTGATCTCAAAGCAATGGACAAGGCTTGTACTCCTGACATTCTCGGCCACTGTGAGGGATGGCAATATACTCCTTTCCTCTATGGTAACTTGAAATGGGTTGCCCCCTGGGTGCGCAAGAGCCATGGCCAGGTTAGCCAATGCATCTGCTTGAGAATTTTAGCTCTCGGGACGTGTGACACTGTACTGTCCCAGAAATGATCGAACAGGGCTCAGGTCCGATGACAAAGAGGTGATAGCTTTGGCTTGCGGACTTCATATTCCATCGTAAGCTGTCCCACAACTAACCGAGAATCGCCGTAAACTTGTAGTGATCGGATTTGCATGTCTTGTGCCAACTGTAACCCAATGATGAGGGCCTGATACTCTGTCTCATTGTTTATGCATGACGGCACTATTGTGAATGAGTAGGGCAATAAGCCGCCTTGAGGACTGATGAAGATCACACTGGCCCCTGATCCTGCAGCTCTGGACGCTCCGTCGAAATACATCTGCCACTGTCTCATGATCCTTACCGTCATGGCTTGGTCGTTGGGAAGATGACATTCCATTTTCATATTATCTGGTATCGGGTAGGCTGCTAGAAAATCAGTTATCGCCTGCCCTTTAACGGCTCGAGATGGCAGATACGTGATGTCAAATTCAGATAATAGTAGAGCCCACTTGGCTAATCGCCCTGACAACATAGGCCGATTCATCAAGAACTTGATAGGATCTGCTCTAGAGATTAATGTAATCTAGTATGAAAAGCAGTAATGCCTCAGGTTCTTCACAGCGAATATCAAAGCCAGGCATATCTTCTCAATTGGTGAGTAATTAAACTCAGCACCGATGAGCGTGCAGCTCAGGTAATACAAAGCATTTTCTTTTCCTTCTTCATTCTTCTAGGCGAGCAGTGCCCCCAGTGCGTTCTCTCCCACTGCTACGTATAGTATTAGAGGCTTTCCCTCGATCTGCGCTGCGAGAACTGGAGCTTTCCCGAGTAGCTCTTTGAGGGAATCGAAGGCTTTCTGGCACGCTTCGTCCCACTTAAAGCAGACATCTTTCTTGTTTAGCCGAGAGAAAGGCTAGCAGCGACCTGACAGGTTCGAGATGAAACGTTGTAGGTAAGCGACTCTCCCTTGAAAGCTCTTCAGCTCTTTCAAGTTCTTCAGAGGAGGCATTTCTTGGATTGCCTTGATCTTTGCGGGGTCAATTTCGATTCCCCGATGCCTGATCACAAAGCCAAGGAATTTTTCAGAGGACACCCCAAAGGCGCACTTCAATGGGTTCATGCGAAGGCTTTTCTTCCTCAATCTCTGAAACACTAACTTCAAATGTTTACAATGCTGCTGATGTCCGTCGGACCTCACTACTAGGTCATCAACGTAGCATTCCACATGCTTGTGCATCATGTCTTGAAAGATTACCTGCATCGCTTTCTTATACGTGGCGCCTGCATTCTTTAGCCCAAAAGGCATCACCCGGTAGCAGAATATCCTGAGAGATGTGCGGAAGGCCGTGGACTCTTCGTCTTTTAGAGCCATTCGGATCTGATTATACCCCGACTAGTCGTCCATAAAGGACATCATCGTATATGCTGACGTGCTATCGATCAGGAGTTCCGGGATGGGTAGAGGAAAGTCATCTTTGGGACAAGCTTCGTTCAGGTTGCGAAAATCAATGCACACCCAGATCTGGCCGCTTTTCTTCTTCACAGGTACTATGTTCGAGATCCATTTGGAATACTGAACTTTCCTAATAAACCCAGCCTGAAGCAGCTTCTTCACCTCTTCTTCTATCTTAGGCACAATGTTAGAATGGAAACGCCTCTGTGGCTGTTTGACTGACCTCTTCTCCTTCATGATATTCAACTTGTGCATCGCGATTGTCAAGGTTCAGTCCTGGCATTTCAGAATAAGTCCATGCAAATACGTCTTTGTTCTCTTTCAGGAGTTGAATGTAGCTCTCCCTCTCTTCTTCTGGAATATTCTTGTTGATATAAGTGTTCCTTGGCTCTTCAGTGGTCCCCAGATTGACTTCTTATAGCTCATCTATCGTGGGCTAACCCCCATCTTCGATCTGCTCTGGTGCGGCACTCGGCTGTATGACTTCATTCGGTCCAGCGGGCCTTACCTCTTCCACGGGACTAATAGTCACCATGTTAATGTGCCTAATTTCACATCCTACCCCCAGGGCTTCTTTTCCTTTGTATACCTTCGTCTTTACTTCGAAGGGTGCTAGCATGCCTTTCCGAGCTGGTGGTTCTGAACAAATGAACCCCATATTTCTCATGATGTGTCTACTAGCCTTACTATATCTTTCTTCTTCAATGGGCGGTGTCTCTACCGGTATTCTCTTCGCATTCTCTTCGATCTGTAACGGGTTACGGGGTCTAGCATGGAACCTTATCTCATGGCTGGCTCCCATTGTCGGCGGTACGCAGAACTGGCTCGGAGCTTTAGGGAAGGGACGAATCCTCTCAACCTTTGGTACCGGCATATTAAAGATGGACTGTAACACACTCATCTGTTGGCTTGTCATCTACTTCAACACTGACTATCCTGCCTTCCAGAGGTGCTTTGAGATCAAGTAGAACTTCTTCTTCCGCAATGAATTTTCTTCGTGAGCCCTTGTCGCTTCAGCGACCACTTATGGAGCTTCGTTCGCTTGTCTTAGATTCTCACCCCGGGGTTCTGCCCCCTGTGTCACCTCTGTCGGTTCGCTGGCTTTTCTGGCGGTCTCGGTTCCATCACTTTCCTGATAGTATTGTACATCTGCTAGGAAGGATTCAGTGATGGAGTACGGCCTCGGGTCTGCCGCCACTCTATACTGGACGCCATCCCTATTGTACTTGAAGCATTGATGGTATGTCGAGGGAATGATACTATATTGATGAAGCCACGGTCGTCCCAACAAGATATTGTATGTCATCATCGCATCGATTACCTGACAGGTGACTTTTGTATTCAATTCTTCTATCTCTAGCATGACAGTGATGGACCCTAGGACACGCTAGCTGTCTTGATTGAACCCTTGGATAACCATGGCGCTTGGGCGAAGTGTTGTCTGTCTAAAACCCAACTGCTGTAATGTCTTCAGAGACATAATATCCACAGCGGATCCGTCGTCAAGCATGCATCTTAGGACCTTTATGTCTCGGATGAGACCTGTCACCATCAACGGGCGGTTGTGGTCTGTTAAGTTGATCGTTCTATCTTCTTCAGAAAATGTGATCATGGACGATTGGTCGATCTGCATGACCTGTTCTACGGGTCGATCCTCACTTCCTGTTATCTTCATTTCTTTCATTTCTGACTCGATCTCTGCCATCATGACCTCACAAGCTTCTTAATCGAGCAATGCATTGAGCAGCATTTCTCGATATTTCTTCTAAAGGCACAGGGCATCGTAGTGTTAATGCACTTTTCTATGGTATACTAGTGCACCTTGTTTGTCAATTACTTAAGTCAGTAGGTCTAGTGTCGGTTGAGCTTAATGAAGACAAAGACCGAAGACTCAAGTGGATCGGCTGCATCAAGAAAGGAGAAATAGGTAAATGTGATGCCTTGGTGTGCCTTGCCTTGACCATAACCTAACCCATAACCTCTTAGATGACTTGCACCACCTAGGTATACCTTTAGTCATCATCATTAGTCTTAGAACTCCATGAAAAACATGATAAATTAGACTAATTAAAGAGCTGGAAGCTGCTGCAATAAAAAAGGCTCAAACAGCAGTTTTCGATAGGACTCCGATCAATCGGACAGGTGCTTCGATAGGACTCCGATCGATCGAACATAAATTCCGATCAATCGGAAATTGTCCCAGAAAAAATTGAAAACTCACTGGACATATTTTCGATCAATCGGACAGTCTTCCGATCCATCGGAAGGGGCCGTCTGATCAATCGGACAGTGTTCCGATTAATCTGAATTTCTTCCAGAGACTTCTCTGGATAGATTTCCGATCAATCGGACTTGTCTCCTATCAATCGGACTGGGCTCCGATCAATCGGACACTTTTTTCGATCAATCGGAGATGCACAAATCTGCCCGTTTTTTTACCGTTGGAAGAAAATCTATTTAAAAGGGGGATTCATTTTTTGAGCTGAGAGAGGGGATTTTGAGGAGATAGAAGCCACCATTGCTAGAGATCATTAGAGGCTCTATCCCAAACCTAAAGCAAGTCATTCTCCTTGTGTTTTCATCACAAGCTTGGGCCATTCAATGGCATCTTGAGAATGGACTTGTTCCCTCTTGATTCCTAGGGTTTAGACACCTTGATGATAGTTAAATCCTTTGTCTAAACACTACCTAGGAGTCCATTTAGGTGCATTCCTCTAGGAAACCCATTTCCTACCATTTGTAGAGGTTTCACCATTCCCTAGCACCTTGGGCATCTCCAATGTAGCATCACATGCAAAGTAGCTGATCTTGGAGCTGAAGCCTTGGCAAAGCAACGGCGTCAACGATCGGGGGAGCACAAGGGGAGCTGATTTAAGCACGGGAGAGCGAGAAGAAGCAACCCAAGACGGCGCAACAAGGGGCTCAATCCGACAAGTAAGGTTGTCTTGTTAAGAGTCCATCCACTCAATTCCCTGTGGAAGTTAAGTGTAGAGTTTGTTTGACAAACTCGCCCCGGGGTCGTTAGCCGATCCTTAGCCTATTAGTTGGGCCTAAAATCTAGGGACGTCAGCCGTTCCTTGGCATATTAGTCGGGCCTAAAACAAAGTCTCCAAGGGGGAGCCACCAACACGGGTGCAAACGTATAGGTTGGGAGGAACCTGTAAACTCTCCGGTTGGGTGGATCCGAGTTAAAACACCTTGGTTGGGAGGAACCAAATTTAAACTCCCCAGTGAATGCCGATGTGCTCAAAGGGGTTGAGTACTTGAACCGGGAGTGGAGTAGACAAGTAGTCGAACCACTATACATCCTTGTGTTTTTTATTGTATTGGAGCACATTTCTCTTTAATGCATTGCATTTAATTGGTTAATATGAATGCTTAGTTAGGAATGTATGCTAGGCACTTGATAGGCATCCACACTCATAAGATGTACTTTCACTACCTCATGTTGACTTGAGCATTTCTTGATCAATCCTCTATAGTCCACATGAGTCACTTAGACTAGGTTGCTTATTGCTCTTATCTCTTGCTAGTCTTTTAATTGGACCCACTTAGGCTTGGAAGCCGAAGTGTTTATCACTTACGTATTTTAATTTGCTGATTTGTTAAAGTAGGCGAAAAGATTTTTTAAAAGGTCCTTATACCCCCCCTCCTATAGGTTCAGCCATAATTCTAGTTGCTCCTCAAGCTTCCGCACGCGTATGCGTAGGGTGTCGTGTTAGGCTACCCGACGCAATTTCACGTTGATGCTGAGTCAGGCCGGGTCCTTCTTCAGATGAGACACCACATCATAAATCACCGGTGCCTTATCTCGAGCGTGATCTCGTTGGTCAGGTGCTGGCTCATTGACTGCTTCTGTCTGCTCTTTTACTCGAGGTGTTCCTGATGGCTTGCTTATGACCACATTCATTCTTCTAGGGTCTGGTCGCCTTAGAAATTCTCTTTGCATGACATGCTTTTCGGACCACAGAGCCACTACATTGACTTCTTCTCTCTCTAGGACTTGGTCCTTGTCACTGGCCCCTGGCTGAGCGATCACTGAGACCATGGAGCATTGAACGGGTTGTGCACGTGGCTATTTCTGTCCAACGTTTATCCTTCCCCTTCCGTTCTTCATCTTCCTCTCTTTTTCCAAGAGTCTTCTTTTATTCTCTAGCCTCTTCTTGCTGCTCACAAGTGTCCATAGCTCTTCTGGCTCTGGGAACGGATTTGCCGTTAGAATTTGAACTGGTATAGGGAAGGCAAACACCACTGTCACGGTGTTCCGGCTCGCATCTTCTACCTTCATATTGATGGTGCCAGTCGTTGATCATCCGTTGGATCTTGCCTTTTAGGACAAAGCCGTCTTCAGTCTTGTGGTTGGTCATGCGATGATACTTGTAGTAGCTGGGATGATCGACCATCTTCGCTTCCTCTGGACGCCTGCATTCTGGTAGTCTTATTAATCTTTCTTCTACCAGCTGTTCCATGATCGGAACCAGATCTTTCATGTCGAAGGTATAAGGTCCGTTTGCTCGATTTCGCTCTTTTATCGTAATATGTCGCTGGCCTCTGAAAACTCTTGCCTTTGTCTTGTGTTACGGTTACTGTCCTGGTCTCGACTCTACGCTCAGGTGTTCGGGCGTTTCCTGTCATTTAAACCCTTTCCTTTGTCGACATAGTTAGATGTTATCATCCTTCCGACTTCTCTCCTGGGCTTCTCTGACTTGAACTGCGCCCTGAACGCGGCTCCTTCCACTAGGTGGGCTTTCGTGGCTAGATCTCGGAACATCAAGAAGTTGTGTCTAGATAGGCCAAATGAAATCATTGCATCCATGGCCTGCATACACATCTTGACCTGCTCAGATTCATTGGGCAGTTCTCGGCACTGTGCTGCTATAGTCCCCCACCTGTTGATGAGCTTCTCGACCTGACTCTCCCTTGCCTCTGACTGAACTAAGGCTAAATCTATCAGCGAGACTTCTTGCTCAGTAGAGAAGAATTTGGAGATGAACAGGTCCTGCGTCTGATCCTAGGACTTGACTGACCCTGTAGGCAGTGACATGTACCATTGGAATGCCTTGCTTATGAGCATCGAGCCGAACAATCTGAGACAATACTGGGGAATTGTCGATAGGTTGCCCATCATTGCCATGAATTGGACCATGTGTTCCTCCGACAATCCTCTGCCATCGAATCTAGGGAAGTCCGGATGCTTAAAATTGTTGGAAAATAGAAGATCGTTGACCTCGGATAAGTACGTCACCCTATATACATATTTTCCTCTCTTCTCTTTTTCTCTTTCCTTACGCATCAGGTCCTCAACTGTCTGAGACATTTCTTCTCTCGTGGCTTGAGATGGCAATGGCAGTACGCACTCGAACGCAACAGTTTCTCGGGCGAACCTGTGGTTCGGCGGCAGCTGGTTCTCCTACTACTCCCTGACACTCTTCCACAGACTGTTGAGTAGGGACAACCGGGCTTCTGTTTGCCCCCTGGGCAACTAGAGCCAATAGTGCTTCTTTCATCTCTCTCATCTCTCTGGCCGTGTCCTCTTAGACCTGGATAATCTCATCTATCTGTTCTTGGATTAGAGGTAACTCTGGGTATCTCTCACTCGTCTCTCCTTCGGCGACCTGCACCATCATTACTTGTGCTCGCTGTGGCCTCGTCTTGATCACGGCGGCTTCAATAGGGGTTGTCTTCATCGTCGCCTCGGCCGATTGTTGGACAATGAATCTGTTCGATATCTTGGCTGACACTGCTGTCTTTGGTATCACTGGGAAGTCGATAGCGGCGAAGGAGAACTTTAGCCTGGCTGACACAGTGGTTCTACTGGCATTGTGGGCTTCGTTCTTGTAGACTGGCTTCCACTGTTTCTTTGCTCTGCCCTGTGTCCTTCTTGTCGTCCCTGTTTCAGCTGGAATAACCTTCTTGTTCTCAGTCTTCTTGACTGTCCTGCGATTCTGCACAACCTGCCATTCGGCTTTAGAGGTTGCTGCAAGATGGGGGAAGTAGAATCCTCCGGACACTAGGAAGATCATTGTAGACGTCATTTGTTTGGTTCTTTTCTGTCTTTTTGCTTCTCTCTCTCTCTCTGCACAGTCATACACACATTAGAATATTCCGCGCATTTTGTAAAAGAGAGGGGACGCGACCTTACCAATCGTGATACAACTTGACAGTGAATAGAAATATACAAGTACGAACCACATGCATGTTATGCGAGGTTTAGAAATGCTTTTGCCTTAAAGATGAAGGGAAGAACATTCTCGTTGAGAGTCGCCAGTTTGGCGCCGTGAAGGCACCGAACATTTCTCCTTGCGGTAGCCTTTCTCATATACACGTTAGTGTCTGCAAATGATTTATCACAGAATGTCCATTTACTCATAAATAACCAGAGGTTCTGGTATTGAATATTCCCTAGCAAAGTCGCCAGTTTGTTAAAACTAGAAAAATTGTGCTCGTCAACAGTCTTTTTTCATATGTTTCATTATTCTGGGGGAATTCTGAGTATAGAGACATTCATAGACAATCATAAGCAATCACCAAGTGTACACAAGAGAGATATCGCAAAGCGAATTTTATTCAAAGATTCTGAGATCTTTTACATTCCAAGCTGTGATACTGGTTGCGAGCCTTTAATTACATCAATGGTTGATCACCCTTGATTAGAAGGCAAAAGACTAATCTGCCGGGGATTATGGTCTTGAGTTCATGGTCGTATAGACCTATTTGTTTTCTTGTTATGAATTGAGCCACATTTCTTAGACAAGTCGGATGTCTATGTCCCATTTTCTTTCAGATTGTCCGGGTTGAGAGACTGTCAGGATTCGAGTGGTGTAACTCTGGGCCCGTGCCTATTATTATGAACAGGTGACCACTGGAATACACGAACATCGAATGTTGGTCGGCATAATCCAAGGCCCGCGCCCGTATTTTTATGACGGGTGACCTTAGGAAAGCACTCCGCAACGTTCCCGAACGAGGTTTTTAATCGAGTAGCTGCAACTCTGGGCCCGCGCCTGTTAATGTGAACATGTGACCCCTGGAATACACGAACATCGAAATGTTGGTCGGTATAACCTAAAGCCCGCGCCTATATTTTTATGACGGGTGACCTTAGGAAAGCAATCCGCACCTACCTCATCAGCTCAACCAACGGACTCGTTGTCGATGGGTAGGGCATCGACTGTCTTTTTCATAATGGAAATCCATAGAATGATGTTTCAAGCTTAGTTAGAACTCTTTTGTTTGTGGTTTCTCGTGGTAACCATAACCCCTTAGGTTTAGCCTCGAACCTTTATATGGGATGAATGGAGCTTTGTACAGTAAAGTAAATGTGTTTCTTCTGGAGTCGGGCGACTCATCTTCGAGAACACTCTTTCTTCTGAGTATTTTTCAATGATCTATTCGAGATCGAATAGGCTATATCAAGCCAAGATCCTTTGGGGATTCAAATTCAATAAGCTGGATCGGCTGTTTTCGATGCCCGCAAATGGCTAAGTATTGGGTCCGATGGGTGCCTGTTCATGCTAATTTCTGATGAATGATGGGGATCGCTACCCCAAATGTTTAACTTAGCTGTTTGATAGCCTGAGTGCTTTAGCTTTGCCTCAGTGTCTTTGAGATCGCGATTATTTTCATTTGGCATTAGTCAATTTCCGAGCCAACAGGGCACTTCCCAGGGCTGAAAATGACTGAGTAGTGGACCTGTCTGCGGTCTAATCAGGGTATTCGGTGAATATTATCGATAACTATCTTTAAACAAGGGTGGATTGTGTCCATGAGGATTGCGGTGCGATTGCATTTCGATTTGCTTAGTATAAGTCGATTTTCGAGCCGACAGGGCACTTCCTAGGGCTGAAAACGACTAAGTAATGGACCTGTTTGCGGTCTGATTAGGGCATTCAGGTGAATATAATCAATGAACATCTTTGAACAGGGGTGGATTATGTCCACGAGGATTGCTGGTGCGATCATGTTTCGATTCACTTAGCAGTAAGTCGATTTTCGAGCCAACAGGTCACTTCCCGGGGCTAAAAATGACTAAGTAGCGAGCCCGTTGATCATTTGATTAGGGTATTCGAGGGTCCTAAGATTGGGTAACCTCATCGTGATGCATGATTATGGTGTATCATGTCATGAAGAAGAAAAGTTTCCCTCTCGGGCTTGGTCCAATTCCGACCGATTCTCCTCGGTTTCGGCTATTTTCGGCTCTTTTGGAAGGATTTTCGGAGCTGCCAAATTGGCTAAGTGTTAGTTGTTTTTTTATTAAAACACTGATTTAGTCCATTTATCATCAACCGTTGGAGAATTCGATCCAAGGGATCGGAAGATCTCGTTGGTGTGCATCTAGGAGAGGCGGTTTAATCGAAAATCGATCTTGATCGAAGGCAGGCCGCACAATGGAAGGTCCACCCCTCCAAGCAGTGCCCAGGTGGATGGAGGGGGGTGTGCATGGGCGCATGTGGTGCTGCAACAGCTGGTGGGCCCATGTGATTGGGAGGCGGGCGCATGTGCCCATCTCCAGGGCACATGTGCCCCACTTTGTGTAAAAAAGATGGCAAACAAGGGTCCTGGGCGCATGTGATATTGGACATGTGCCCAAGCCCCTCTGGCAGGCGCATGTGGTTTCAAAACTTGATGATTTTTCCAAGTTTTTCGGCCTCGGAAAGAGTGGGCGCATGTGAGCCAGCACTTAGTGCATTTCTACATTTCCCGGTCAGAAAAAGCTGACCATGTGGTCCAGCACTAAGAGCATTTCAATATTTTCGGCCCCAAGAAGGATGGGCGCATGTGCCTCCAGTACTTAGTGCATTTCGCCTTTCCTGGCGAGCAAAAGCCGGCGCATTCATTTCAGCACTTAGAGAATTTCTGAATTTTCTTTGCACTTGGGATTCCAGCGTGGAAATCCCTTTCCGGCGAGGGAATCCATTCCGGCTAAGGCACCGACGAGGGATAATAGAGCGAGCACATGTACCTCTTACGTCGCTCTGAGGTTTGAAGAAGATGATTTCATCCTAATGTCAACAAGTGACCCTACTATTTATAGCGGTGCAATCGTGTTCAGGTCCGACCCGGTGGGTATTTCCCGACGCATGTGGTGGAAATTCAGGCGCATGTGTTGGAAAAACCGGGTGCATGTGCTGAGTGCAGGGTTCGGGCACATGTCATTTCAGGCCGGGCGCATGTCTTTTCCGGCGTATTTTCCGGGCGGTTTCCGGGAAAGTGGTCAAATCGATTCCTTTTGAATATAGCGTGTGGGCGCATGTGGTGGAAAGCCGTGCGCATGTCTTTTCTGTCGCTTTTTTCGTTTTTACCACTACTTAGCCAAATTTCAAGATTTTGAACTTTTGTGAGAGAGAAATTCTAGACTTAGAATATTTCAGGATTTCATGCTCCAACGGGAGACCTCCAGAGGACAGCTACCTTTTCTGGAGCTGCACTCACCGTCGCCAAGCCACTTCTAGGCTAGGATGGACCTCCTGAATAAATGGGGTGGGGTGTGGAAGTCTAGATGTTGTAAATGTTGGTACTTCCTAATTTGGAGCCTCCGGGTCGGCTCGTCGTATAGGAACGTTGTTACAGGGAGCACATACATGGAAATACGCACTGCATAGACTTCAAACTTACTATTTAAGGGTTTTGGGGTGCTCCGAATCATTTGGTGGTGGTGCGAATGTCCGGTTCCACTCTGAAATGGTAGATGTAGGCTTACGAACCCTTTTTTGGTCAGCTCCGAGCAAGGATGAAACGTATTTTGAGGTGCGTAGGTAAAGATATGCACCGCATGACTTCGAAACTTATAGGTTAAGGGTTTTAGGATGTTCTAAACCATTTTACGGTGACCCTGCATGTCCAGTTATGCTCTAAAATGCTGTTTATGGATTTTGGTCGCTACCAAGTGATTAGGTTTGCACTGGCATTTTTCAGGCTTTTTCGGTCTCAAAACTGATTCAAATCGTTGTCGATAGACCTGTGGGATGTTGTTTTACAATGGATGCGAATTTGATCCCAGCCAAGTATGAAACATGCATCGTTGGTATAAGGGAAACCATAATCTTGGGCGTCAAGAAGCTACAAGTAGTTAGGAGACTCACAGCTTATCATCAATCAGACCAATGGCGAATGGAAGGCCAAGGACAAGAAGCTAATACCATATCATGTGTACCTTGAAAATATGGTCGAAGAATTCAAAGAAATCACATTCTCATATATGCCCAGGGCCAAGAATCAGTTTGCAGATGCTCTCGCTACACTTGCATCAATGCTTGAGATCCCAAAAGGAGCTTCAGAATGGGAGCTCACAGTAGAAACTCAAGATGAACCTGCTTTCTGCTTGCAAATAGAAGAGGCCGAAGTTGCCCCTGACAAACCCTGGTATGCCGACATCAAGCAATATCTCGAAACCCAGGAGTATCCTGAAGAAGCAACAACAATAGATCGCCGAACCATCCAGTGTTTGGCCAGCTAGTTCACTATCAATTGCGAAATTCTTTATAAGCGATTCTATAATCAAGTCCTCCTTCGATGCGTTTATGAAACGGAAGCTGATAAAATCATGAAAGAAATACACGAAGGAATTTGTGGCCCACACATGAACGAGCACATGATGGCAAAGAAGATTCTACAACTTGGTTACTATTGGCTCACTATGGAGACAGATTGCTGCCAGCATGTCAGAAAATGCTTCAAGTGTCAGGAGCATGCGAATCAAATTCATTCCCCCTCATCAAAACTGTATAACCTGACAACTCCCTGGCCCTTCTTTATGTGGGGTCTTGAAATCATTGGGAAGGTGAGTCCCAAAACATAAAATGGTCACGAATATATACTTGTGGCAGTCAACTACTTCACCAAGTGGGTAGAAGCAGCCTCCTACACCATGATTGCAGCATCACAAATGATTAAATTCATGAAAAACAACATCATATGCCGGTATAGGAATCCCAAATGCTATCATCATAGATAATGGGACCCCGTTCATCAACAAGAAGATTGATGACTTCCTCAGCAAGTTCAAGATTCAACGTCATCGATCGAGCCCTTACCATCCCCGGATGAATGGTGGGGTAGAAGCTGTAAATAAGATAATCGTTAGGATACTCGAGAAGATGGTCGTGACTTATCGAGATTGGTCAAATATGCTTTCATATGCACTTTAGGCCTATCGAACATCTGTACGGTCTGCTACAGGCGTTACTCCTTTCGAGCTTACTTACGAATAGAAGCAGTTCTTCCAGTCGAGGTGGAAATATCGTCACTATGGGTGTTACTAGAAAGCGGAATTGAAGAAGGAGAATGGCAACGGGCCAGATTCAATCAGTTATAGCTAGCAGATGAGAAGCACATGCATTGCTAAGTCATTGCCAATGTTACCAGAAAAGGATCGCTCGGGCATACAACAAGAGAGTCCTGAAAAAGAAGTTTCAAGGTAGGCAACATGGTCATGAAGAAGATTTTACCATCACACCTTCCATATCCCAGAGGAAAGTGTTAGTGCACTTTTCTGTGGTATACTAGTGCACCTTGTTTGTCAATTACTTAGGTCAGTGAGTCTAGTGTTGGTTGAGCTTAATGAAGACTGAAGACCGAAGACTCAAGATAGACCGGCTGCATCAAGAAAGGAGAAACAAGGTAAAAGTGATGCCTTGGTAAGCCCTAACCTAGTACCTACCCAAAACCATAAACCTCTACATGACCATGACCCAATTGGCATACCATTAAGTCATTTTTGTTTGGCCTTAGGAGTCCCAAAAGTCCACCGAAAGGAAGGCCAAGAGGTTGCATGTTCTGCTGAAAACAGTAAAAATTTAGGCCTATCCAGGCGCTCCACCGGGCGCCCGGCCTGAGAGGGATCCGTCTAAGGAGTTGGCCTAAGTCCAGAGGGTCACCGGGCACCCGACAAAAAACTTGTCCGGGCGCCCGACCAGTACAAGAGGGTCTCCGGGCGTCCGACCAAAAACCTGTCCGGGCGCCCGACCTGTGCAAAAAATGTCCAGCAATAAAATGACCCTGTCCGAAGCGATTTCGGGCGCCCGACCAAAATGTGCACCGGGCGCCCGACTAGTGGAAAATAGGCCATCAGGGTGCCCGACCGAAACTTATCTGGGCACCCGACCACCTCTGAAAATGTCCAGCGTTTAAATCTTTTTATTGGACTGGATTTCGGGCACCCGACCCAATCTGACCGGGCGCCCGACCCTGAGCGAATCTGCCCGTTATTTGACCGTTGGGAAGAACTTTATAAATACGGAGGATTCGGTTTTAGGAAAACTAGAGGGAATTTTAAGGAGATAGAAGCCACCATTGCTAGAAACCATCAAAGGCTCTATCCCAAACCCATAGCAAGTCATTCTCCTTGGGTTTTCATCACAAGCTTAGGCCATTCAATGGCATCTTGAGAATAGGACTTGTTCCCTCTTGATTCCTAGGATTTAGACACCTTGGTCATAGTTAAATCCTTTGTCTAAACATCACCTAGGAGTCCAAATAGGTGCATTCCTCTAGGAAACCCATTTCCTACCATTCGTAGAGGTTTCACCATCCCCTAGCACCTTGGGCATCTCCAATAGAGCATCACATGGAAGGTAGCTGATCTTGGAGCTGAAGCCTTCGCAAAGCAGCAGCGTCAAAGATCGGGGGAGCACAAGGGGAGGTGATTCAAGCACGGGAGAGCGAGAAGAAGCAACCCAAAGCGGCGCTACAAAGGGACTTAATTCGACAAGTAAGGTTATCTTGTTAGGAGTCCATCCACTCAATTCCCTGTGGGAGTTGAGTGTAGATTTTGTGTAACAAACTCGAATTAGGGTCGTTAGCCGATACTTGGCTGTTAGTCGGCCTAAATTCAGGAACATCAACTGTTCATTGGCTCATTAGTCGGCCTAAACAAAGTCTTCAAGGGGGAGCTACCAACACAGGTGCAAACGTGTAGGTTGGGAGGAACCTATAAACTCCCTGATTGAGTGGATCCGAGTTAAAACACCTTGGTTGGGAGGAACCAGCTTTAAACTCCCTAGTGAATGCTAGTGTGCTCAAAGGAGTTGAGTACTTGAACCGAGAGTGGAGTAGACAAGTAGTCGAACCACTATACATCCTTGTGTTTGTGATTGTTCTTGAGCACATTTCTCTCTAAGCATCGTGTTTAAATTGGTTATTTATGAATGCTTAGTTAGGAATGCATGCTAGGCACTTGATAGGTACCTACACACTCACAAGATGTACTTTCACTATCTCATGTAGACTTGAGCTTTTGTTGATCCATTCTCTATAGTCTACATGTGTTGATCAGACTAGGTTGTTTATTGCATTTATCTTTTGATAGTCTCTTGATTGGACCCACTTATGCTTGGAAGCCGAAGTGTTTATCGCTTACGTAGTTTGATTTGCTTAATTTGTTAAGTAGGCGAAAAGTTTTTAAAAGGTCATAATCACCCCCCCCCTCTAGGACTTAGCCATAATTCTAGTTGCTCCTTAAGCTTCCGCACGTGTATGCATAGGGTGTCGTGTTAGACTACCCGACGCAATTTCAGAAAGTTCAAACCATCATGTGACGGACCACTGATCATCAGAGAAGTACTTCCCGGAGGCGCCCTCAGACTCACCAGCATGAGAGGGGTGGATCTTCCTGAGCCAATCAATGCCGACAGAGTGAAGGTCTTTCACGGGTAAGTTATTCTAACCTTATCAAGAGTTACATTAGTAGAGCTTAAGTCAAGGGGTTGAAGCTAAAACCTCTAAGAAATCATTTTCGTCCACCAATAAGTGTTCCAAATAAAAAAATTTAAAAGAAAAAAGAGAGAAGAAAAAGCCACAAAATAGAAAAGAAAAAAGAATACAAAGAAAAGAAAAAAAAAAAGAGAGAGCGAAAATGGGAAGCCAAAACAAGGCACCCGAAAAAATTCAACCCAAAAGGAAACACAGTCATCCACCCATCCATCTGAGAAGAGTCTATAGCTAAGACCGATAGCTCTACCATCGTAACTCAGGATAAGAGCTGAAAGGCTACCATCGGCCGGCAACAATGAATTCCTGACCTCTAGTGATCGCAGTTATCCAGAAAAATAAAAAAGGGAAAGTGTTTGCCTAAACAAAAAGGGCAGCGTAAAAACCTGAAAGGGCACTCCGAGTAAAAACAGTGGGCACACAGCGAACTTGGTGAAAACCTGAAAGGGCGTCTAGGGTAAAAATAGTATTGCTGCCAAGGGATAGGCAAGATCAAATACCCGGGACGTGGTGAAAACTTGAAAGGGAGCCATAGGCAAAAATGACGGGAAAAAGCCGGCTGTGGTGAAAACTCGAAAGAGCACTATAAGAAAAAATGGTTCAAATAGAAAAATAAAAATAAAAAGTGCAAGTACCAAGAAACCAGGAAGTCAAGATCAGCTCAGGTAGTTATAGTTCGAAAACAAGAAGAAGTACAGTCAGGGACAAAGGACTCTACAAACTCCGACAAAACTCTCAGGAAGTTATGGTTTCTACTACCCACCTCTCTGAGGAACCAAAGGGATCCCACAGAAGTCAATCTCAAAACATCGATCAAAGCATTGGTCAAGCCTCAGTTTTAATTCCTACGTCCCAGTATAAAATCCAGACACACTCACAAGACAACTCATGGCACAATAAATTCTCAAAAAGTTCTCTTTTCATTAAATGCATCGTATATCATATCATTTCTTTCAAAATAAAAATAGTATACATCATCGCCAGTCATGTACTATGCAAAAAGGGACGTACAAACGGCCGACACAGTCCTCAAAGAAAAAAATCAGTTTCTCCCCTCCTTGGCTATGTCAGGTAGGTCCTCTGACTCATAATAAAATAGCCTTGCTCTCAACCTACTCACCTCCATGCGCAGGTAATGCACCTCATCTCGCTCAAGGCTACGGATTGCTGTCTCTTCATCAGACAACCTATGATTAGTAGCCAATCTCCTCGACATCATCTCGCAATGATACCAAAGCCCAAAAATCTCAGACAGCAAGTGGCCATGAGTGGCCAAAAGGAAGCCAGGATAAATAAAGGGGTGCTCCTCAATGGGCTCATATGAACCAGATGAAGAACTAGCATCCCCAAGAACATCCAACTCATCATCATTAGCCGTTAGGTGCCAGCAAGGAATGCGCTGATATAGAGACTGGTCAGCAACCCAATGCTGATATGGAGCAGTTGCCATCGGAAAAGTCCTCAGCTTGAAACCAAGCAAATCAGCTATCAGGTGACTCGCCCAGGACCCATCAATCCGAGTCTTAAAAATCAGATGATCTGGCCCGAAGTGCTCGATGCCCAATACCCGAGAAAGCAAAAAGAGGAACATCCTGCTCATACCCGAACTGCTGCAGGAACCGGATAGGGTGATAAGAAAAGTAAGAGTGAAAGCCTACCAGCATCAAAGGAAGGCTATGAGCATCACAAAGTACAGGAGGAAGCGAAAGCCAAGACTGACTCCCAATTAACATTCCAGTCACGCAGCTCAGCATAACATCCTGTGATACAAGGGCTCGCTCATCCTAGCTGTATGCAAAAGAAACTCCATGATATGGTGCATGAGATCAGGGCGACGAGTGGAGAAATGCACAGTAGCCGCGAAGGACATGGGTGCGGCCTAGGGCACAGTCAATCAGCCCATTGAATAGCTCATCCAGGACAAGAGAAATAATCCCCTGCCGTCGAACAACTTAGCTCATCAGCTTGAAGAGTAAAGGAGTCTGAGAACTGCGTCATCCTGAGAATTGCACCTCAACTATCAGACAGAACATCAGTGCATTCCGAGAGAGTATGGACCCTGCTACACTCTGAGGGCCCGAAAAAGATCATACAACGAGTCTAAGGAGAAGACCACAGCATCCTGACCGTCAGCTGCAGGCTAAATGAGATATGGAATCCCAAACCAATTCTGTAGAGTGACAGTCTTTGGCAAAGTCTTGGGCGAAAAATACTGAGCATAATCCCAGGGAAGACCTGTCATCCGTGCAAGCTCCTCCAAAGACGATCCCATCTCCATATCATTAAACGCAAACAAGTTCAACGAAGGAACCTAGTCAATTAGTGCGGCCCCGTGCATCCTCCAATCAATGTCAAACCTAGCCATATGGATCAGACCGCGAAAGCCATAGGAATCCAGCTCTCAAATCTCATAAGCTGACAATATGTCATGCCAAGCAAGTAGTCGTGGCAAACAAGAAGGACGAGGAAGCAACTGACAAATCCTCACAGGAATCCCCTCCAGAACAAAAGGCCCAGGAATCACTGACAAATCATCAAGGATCGAAAGATTAACGGGCGAAGGAGAAGGAAAAGCTGGAACCTTTGCGAACTTGACAAGTCCCTGACATATCCGAAGTAGCGACTATGTCTGATATAGTCACATCGCTATCTGAAACTGTCACGACCTCAATAGCATGAAAAGACTCGCCCACCTCGTGAACCAAATGCGTAAAGGGTCGATGATCAAGAGAAGGTTAGTACTCTCCGTCAAGAAGGCTATCAGCAAAGATCACGCCGCACATCATGGCATCCTGACCAATCTGACCATTGAAAAATGCATATGAATCGTCAAGAAGGGCCACGGCAACCCCAATTGAAGAATCTACGGTCAGATTTGGACCTGTAGTCCTCTCCAACATAAAATTAGGAATCGAACCATCACTCTGTCCAATCAAAGGAATCATCGGGACATCCACACCGTCTATCATCAAGGGGACATCATCAATGATCACATCAAGTCCTCCCAGGCAAGTATACCGCACATGTCGGCCGTCATTAAGTGCATCCAAGTCGTCAAAGGTATCATCTGAACCATCCATACTATCTAAACATGAGATCAGCCCATCTATGTCCATCATAGCATCATCCTCACCATCGATCACATCATCCATGTGGCCCACATTCAAATGGTTCATAGCCTCACCTATGGCCACTCTCCCCATCTCATCCATGCCATCCAAAATCCTATCGTCCAATGCCTCATCAAATCTAAATTTACAGCCATCTCACCATTAATGGGACCATTTAAAGCTCCCTCAACAACCATCCTCAATCCATCATCAATGGCCCCATTCAAGGCCCCATCTACCCCCTCCATTAAAGAGATCTCACCCTCATTAAAGCCACCACCATCTCCCAACACATGAGACCCATCAATCCCTGCCATGATGGCCCACCAATCATCATAAAGGGCTGCTTGAGAAAGGACAAAGTAAGAAGAGGATAAGATGAAGAGAAAGGAAAAAGAGAAAAGGAGATTCATGGCTGGAATCGAAAGTTTTAGTACAAGAAATATGGGGACATGGACAGTAAGCAGGGGAGAATGTCCGAACCAAAGTCAACCTAGATTGCACAAGAGGCGAGATTTGGGCGACCCCCTGTGGGCTGCCCGTACGGACAGTCTCCCTCTCTTTACGTGGGATTGGCCCCACATCCTCTGGTAGGTGAGACTGTCAGTCCACGTCAGCAGTTGTCACCCTAGGAGCAGCCCAAAGCTTCGATCGACTCTAAATTTTGACCGAATCTGATCTAAATCATTTGGAAGGTGCCCCACCTGTCCAATCATGAAGAACTATGACCAAAATGGGTCTGACCAAGTGAAAGAGCAAGAAAAATCGATCAAGAGGGGCCCACGAGCAATCTGAGCCATTCAAAGGCTAGATTATCATGATCCAAACCTTGGAAAAGCTTGCATGGGTCATCAAATAATAGGATCAAAGGATGGATCATAAAAAAGAAGGCCAGAGTCCAGGATCTGATCATCAAGTGGGCCTATATGGCTAAAAAGAGCAATCCGAACCGTTCAAATCATCATCCGCAGCATGAAAAGCCTTATTAGCCTCACGAAACACCAAGGATAGGTGTTCCAAAGCAAAGATGAAATCTAAAAGGGCCTACATGGCTAAAGCAAGCAATCTGAACCATGCCACCCCAAGAGAGGATCAAGGAGCTAAGATTACATGGATAGCTCACTTGAATAAGGATAATCCATTGGAAGATGGTGGCACTAAAGGAAGCTCATGAGTATCACTCTCTTACAACATGAAAAACCACTTGAACTTAGTGAGGTTGTTGAAATAGCTCACTCATGGGACTTGTAAATGATCAAGTAACCCAAGTCCTCCATCCATCCAAAGAAATAGCATGAAGGGGAAGAATCTTACATACACAAAGTATGGTGCTGCACACATGACTAAAAGAAATTCATAATTTTTAATGAGGGCATAAAAGCCCATCTATGTGGAGGAATTTCAAAGAGCCGACCACACTTTATGTACAAGGATGTACATCATAATCAAGAGTGTTCGCTCGCCTCAAGTGCAAGGCTGCGATGTAGTAATAATTCTCAGTAAGACCGAGGTCGATCCACAGGGAAAGAAGTAAATAGTTCTAAACTATTCCAGCAACTAAGATTTAAGTGATTTGGAGATTCAATTAAGTAAACTAAACTAAAACAGTAATTTAAGAAAATAAAAAAATAAAGAGAGAATTAAGGCATTGAGGATCCACTTGTAGCAATCCATGTTAATTCCTTTACTGAAGCATGAAACACAACTAGAATTGAAGTCCTATCTCTCATCTAGTCGGAAGATAAACCATTGAAGCACAATAATCCCATTCAAGTCAGAAATTCAAGTTCTAGTTCTAATCAAGCACATAGCATTCAAACACGTGGCCTTTGGAGTAACAGCCATGCCAATGGACTATGGATTGCTCAAGGGTTACTACAATTTGAATCTAATCAAACAAACATGACAAACTCAGAGAATTGCAAGGAATCCATGTCCGGGGTACATGAACTCTCATAAAACTTCTAAAAATATCAACTTTTATTCAAACTAGAACAATAAAAATCCGAACTTGAAGTAAAGGTACTTGAATCAAACTGAATTAAACATGAGATTAGCTACAAGCTTCACCTCTCAACCCTAGCTGAGAGGTTCTAGCCGAGCATTGTCATACTACAACTAGAATTGAAAGAAAAACTAAATAAAAGCATGAAAAATTAGAAAAATCGGAATCGCCAGAGTTGTGGACACTCCACGGTGCTCTCCTTCACTTTCCGCAACCTCCAATCTCTTCTAAGATTGATCAAGGAGGATGTAAAGGTCCCCTTTTATAGCACAAATCTGTCTGTCGCTTGGAATCTTCTGGAATTGCATAACTACTTACGCAGCTTATGTGGACAGGTCTGATTGATCAGAGATACCTATGATTGATCGGACTGCGAACTCCGATTGATCGAAAGTTGGCCGATTGATCGTAAAAGAGTCCAGAGAGTTGTTATTTTCTACCACTTATTCCGATTGATCAGACATGTTTTCGATTGATTGGACACCTCTTTCCGATTGATTGGAGGTGTTTCGATTGATCGAAAATATGTCCAGAGAATTCTGGTATTTTTTGTATGTACGATTGATGGTCCGATGGATCGTACACCCATCGGAAACTGCTGATTTCTTCATTTTATTTTGTTTTCTCTTTAGATCTTCTTTGCTTCTTTCTCCTAGCCTGTGGCACTTAGTTCTTTGATCTTCAATGCATACAAAGTGACTCTTTTAACCATGAATTGGTGAAATCTCCCTCTCATTCCTACAATCATAAAAACATGTATTAGATTAGTCTTTAAACATGAAAACCACGCATATAATGTGATGTAATGGGTCAGCAAATGTATAAATTGGAGACTCAACACACCCCTCAGCCAGCATTTTGCTAGTCCCGAGCAAAACATGCGTGAAGCAAGTTTAATTTTCCAAGATCCAACTCTCCTTCAGAGACTATGCTTCTATCCATTCCAAGACATACAAGTGCAAAATCAGAAAAACTGGGTGATAGAAGCTGAAGCCTTAAATTCTTAAAACATAATAAGTGTCATAAGAAATTCCCACTGATTGATTGATAGATAGAAAAACTTGAACAATTTTAATCTAGTGTGCATAGTGATGGCTCATCTCATGAGTTTACAAGATCATCTTCTTCATAGATCAATTAAACTATGGATCTTAAGGTGTACATATCAACAACAAGCCTATGACAGGAATTTGCCTTACCGTCCTTCCGACGGCTTCCACACTACGTCCCATTTTCGACTTTAGTTACAGGTAGACCATCCCCCCGTTGGTAATAGGTCGCCCTTTTTAGAATTTTCCACCATATTCTCAATCATTCCCATATTTTCATCCTTCCTTTCCTTTTCATACACATTAGATAGGATTTTTAGAAATTCATATCTTTCATTATTTTTCCACGGACAAGGATGGACAAAGTACCCTGGCTTGGTTCCTCAACACCTCAAATCTCAGTCTAGCCAATCCACAAAGCTACATAATCCTTTCAAACCATGAAAATTTTGTAATGTGAACTAGGTGTAAAAGTATTCAAATTTTCTATCAATTATATAAATAGGGAAATTCACATATAAAACCATTATATCAAAGGTAGTTCAAGACTTTCAACATCATTCACTTCGTATCTCTTTTTCTTAGACTCGTATCATCCCGAATACATAAAAATAAAATTTTCTAAAGGAGTTTTGAATTTTCAGAAAAATAAAAAAAAATCCAACAAATAGTGATCGAAATGTCCACAAACTGCTAGATGAGGAATCTGCTAGATGAGGAATCTCATTTCACCCCCAACCAAATCCTGCATTGTCCTCAATGTAAAAAGATATGCATTGAGCATAAACATGAGAGCAATGGCAAAATAAAAGAGAGTGAGAACGATAATACCCGGGAGAGTCGGTCATGGAAGTGTGCAACTCCGGCAACTAAACTACTAATAACCTAAAACAGAAAATCAAACAAAACCAAATCCTACGCTATACCTCTGTTAGACTAGGAGATCAATCGTCCTGATACACAGGATCATCCAGAGTGATGGACATGTCCTCTGAATCAAATTTCTCAACGAAATGGAATAGAGGTGAATGGGCCAAAATCAATATAATTTTCAATCTACCACCACCCAAAAGTATACGCGACACGCTGGCTTTTATAGAAGGTTCATTAAGGATTTAACTCATATTTCTAGGCCCTTATGCAACCTTCTCGAAAAGGAGAACCAATTCGAGTGGAGTGCCAATTATCAATTAGCTTTTTCAAAGTTAAAAGACATGTTGACAACCACTCCTATTATGCAACCACCAGATTGGTCCATTCCTTTTGGGTTGATGTGCGATGCGAGTGATTATGCTATTAGGGCGGTGTTAGGACAACGAAAGGACAAGACACCCCACGAGGACCCTAAACCCCGCCCAAGTCAATTACTCGACTACGGAGAAAGAGCTCCTAACCATTGTTTTTGCCTTGGACAAGTTCAGGGCATACTTGATAGTATCCAAGGTCATAGTTTACATGGACCATGCAGTTCTGAAATACCTTCTTTCTATAAAGGATGTGAAGCCCCGTTTGCTTAGATGGATCATACTCCTTCAAGAATTCTACTTAGAGATCAAGGACAAGACAAGAGTAGAGAACGTGGTGGCGGACCATCTATCCCACCTAGTTTTACCAGTTCGATTGACAAGTCACCTATTGAGGACTCATTCCCTGATTAGCAACTCTTTATTGCTATACATCCACCATGGTACGTTGACATAGCCAATTATCTTTCCACAGGTGCAATGTCGATTCATTAGACCGCGTAGGACAAATGAAAATTTCTAAGGGAAGTGCGCAGATTTTTCTGGGATGAACCGTTATTGTTTAAATATTGCCCAAATCAAATAATTAGAAGATGTGTCCCTGATGATGAACAAAATTTCATCATCTCCTTTTGTCATAATCAAGAGTGTGGTGGTCATTTTTTCGCCAAGAAAACCACTGCAAAAATTCTGCAGGGCGGTTTTTATTGGCCCACTTTATTTAATGATGCCCACGAGTTTTGCAAAGCATGCGAGCACTATTAAAAGCTAGGAGGATTGTCCTGTCGAAATATGATTCCTCTGACCCCAATTCAACATCTTGAAGTCTTTGACTATTGGGGCATCGATTTCATAGGACCATTCCCCTCATCTTTTGGACATGTCTACTTATTGCTTGCCTTAGACTATGTGTCCAAGTGGATAGAGGCTATTCCATGTAGAACTAAAGATCATCCTACGGTTCTAATGTTCCTAAAGATAACATATTATCTAGATTTGGAACGCCTTAAGCCATCATAGGTGATGGTGGTTCTCACTTTTGTAATAGGCCCTTTGAAGCCTTAATGAGGAAATATGGCATTAGGCATAAAGTGAGTACCCCTTACCACCCATAGACAAGTGGGCAAGCTAAAATTTTTAATAGGAAAATCAAACAGATTTTGGAAAAGACGGTGAGGCCGAATCGCAAAGATTTGTCACTAAGATCTCTTTAGGCTCACCGTACCGCATACAAGACCCCCATTGGAATGTCCCCTTATAGACTTGTTTATGGAAAAGCTTGTCACTTGCCTGTGGAGATTAAACACAAAGCCTATTGGGCAATTCGGGCATTGAACTTTGACGTTCACAAGGCTAGCTCGCTTCGCAAACTCCAATTAAATGAGCTTGATGAGATCCAGAATGATGCTTATGAGAACTCAAGGAATTACAAGAGTAAAATGAAGGCCTTTCATGACAAACACATCTTCAGGAAATCTTTCCGTGAAGGTCAGAAAGTGCTCCTGTATAATTTCCGACTTCATCTTTTTTTGAAAAATTGAGATCTCGATGGACCAGTCCATATATTGTTAAAGAAGTTTTTCTTCATGGGGCTGTCGAGATAGAGAATGCAATAAATGGTAATTGTTTTAAAGTGCATGGACAACACCTTAAACCATTTATTGAGAAATTTGATTCGGAGGTGTTGAGCGCTTAAATGTGTATATTCTAACCCCATTTCATCACTAATTATGCATGGTTTTCAAGCTTAAAGACTATTCTAATGCATGGTTTTGGTGGTTATAGGATTGAGAGAGAGACTTCACAAAAATGATAGCTAACAGACCCATTTAGAAGACCTTGGATGAAGACCCAAGGTGGGCCAAAGAAAGAAGAAAGCAAGGAGAGAAGAGAGAGGAAGGAAGAAAGAAAGAAAATCTAAGAAAAGAGAAGCTAGACAGGTCTAGACCGGTCGGCCAAACAAGCTAGATCAGGTCGTGATCGGTCGGCCACCACAGGTAGGCCCTCTCTACACTTGTTGGAACAATGTCCAGTTAGGTCTGTCCGATCAAGACCGGTTGGCCAATAGGTCGAGCACCCTTCTGGACTTTTTGGACATCTGGTAGACCGGTCAAGATCGGTTGGCTAGCCATCTCGATCGGTCAAGACCGGTCGGCCAACAAGTAGCCAGTACAATTTACTGAAATTCAGCAACTTCTTCAGCAAGCTCCGAGTTTTGTGTGCAATTGCATAAGTGTTACGTAATTCTGGAAGATTCTGGGGCGGTAGGGCCTCTCTACTATAAAAAGGACACCTAGGGATCGTTCCTAAGGCATCCTAGAAGAGATCTACAAAGGTGGGAGGTAGAGAAAGATGGAATCGGAGTTCTATAACTCCCTCTAGTTTGTTGCTTTCTAGTTCATGTTTTTAGTTGTTTTCATGTTTCCTTAGATCATGAACGGCTAAACCTCTTAGCTAGGGCTAAGAGATGAAGCTTGTAGTGAATCTAAGATGTTTTAATTCGTTTGTTTTGATTTCAAGTTGAATTTTCATTGAAGAGCAATGGTTTGAAGTTTGAATGAAGTTCTAAGTACTTTTCTTAATCTTATGATGGCCTTATGGATATTTGGAAGAGTTGATTAAGTTCTTAATTGTTTTGAATGAGTCTAAACATGTATGCTTCGAGGAATCGGATTCAAGACGCTCTAGACTTGAATTTTCATGTGAGAACTTCATGCCAAGAGTTCTACTTTTCTGGAATTTCTGATTATGTGTGATTTTGTATATGATTTGAATGAAGTTCAAATCATGATCTAGTTATGCTTTGTGACAGGGTTCAATGATGATTATGATTGTGATCTTAAGCTATTAGAATTTGGATTGACCTATGCAATTGAGTGTGCTCAAGTCCTAACTTGAATTGAGGGAATCATGTGCATAAATCACACATATGACAGAATGTATGTTATAACCACTCTATCATCCGACTAGATAGGATTTGATTTCGATTCTAGTTGTGTAATTGGGAAACCACATCGAAGTAAGCATCAAGGACTGCTACAAGTGGATCCTTGGATCCCTATTGCTCTTTTATATTGATTACATTCACCTTTAGTTTAAGAGTTCTATCTATATTCAATTCTAGAAATCTCTTTAGTTAGCTCTCAATTAGAGAATATTAAAAGTAATTTTGTGTATATTCCTAACAAGTCCCTGAGAACAATCTCGGTCTCTACCAAATTATTACTACATCGCAACCCTACACTTGGGGCAGTGAATAAGGGGACATGTCCATCACTCTGAATGATCCTGTGTATCAAGATGATTGATCTCCTAGTCTGACGGAGGTATAGAGTAGATTAGGTTTAGTTTGTTTTTCTATTTTTAATTGCTTTAGTAGATTTTGATACCGGTGGTAGACTTACATGATCGACTCTCTCCGGTACTATCGTTCTCACTCTCTTTTATTTTACCATTGCTCTCATGCTCATGCTCATTGCATATCTTTTTTACATTGAGGACAATTGGAAGATTTGGTTGGGGGGTGAGATGAGATTCTTCATCTAGCAGTTTGTGGACATTTCGAGCATCATATGTGAAATTCTGTTCAAATTTTTCTTAAAATTTCAAAACTCATTTGGAAAACCTTATTTCTATGCATTCGAGATGATATAAGTATAAGAAAAGGAGATATGAAATGATGAATGTTACAAGTCTTGAACTACTCCTAATATAATGGTTTTATATGTGACTTTCCCTATTTATATGATTGATAGAAAATTTAACGCTTTTACACGTAGTTCACATTATACATGATTTTCATGGGTTGAAAGAATTATGTGATTTGTGGATTGACTAGACTTAGATTTGAGGTGTTGAGGAACTAAGCCAGGGTACTTTATCCATCCTTGTCTATGGGAAAATAATGACAGATATGGATTTCTAAAAATCTTATCTAATATGTATGAAAATGAAAGAAGGAAAGAAAATATGGGTATGATTGAAAATATGGTGGAAAATTCTAAAAAAGGGCTACCTGTCACGCCCAAACTCGGGGACCGGGCTCACTAAATTCCCAGCCACCGAATCTGGTGCCGACAGCCTCCGTAGTACCCCATTCTCGGCCCCTAGCTCCCATACGCCAGGTTCCGATCCCAGGATCCCACAAGGAGGATTTTCAGGGTAAACTTTTTTTTTTATAGATGAGCATAACCACAAGTGTACCAAATCAAAAACTTCACATCACATATCCACTAAGATAAACTTTTGAGTACAATGCTGCAGAAATAGGAAATACAATTTATAACTGAAAGCTGAAAGATCAAATGCGCGCCTCTACCTCACTGCTTGTCGCGCCTATAGTATGTCCTGCACATAAACAACGTGCATAAACTTACTATGAAGCTTAGAGAGTGCGTGGTGTGTGCGCAATGCATATGACAGGTATACAAATATCAGAGTAAGCAGAAATGATAGCAGGCTACACTACCAAGTCTATGAATGTCATTAACCATCTCAAGGCTATGCAATGCAATGGAGTGTCATATGCTAATGATGCAATGTGCGCATGTCAATTCTCAACTATCATATATCATACGGTTTACAACTGGGACATCACCGGGGTCTAGTACACTCCAGACATTGGTTGCCGCCCATCGCGCGCATAACCAAGCGAGTGGAAGAGACCTCACTATCCGCCTTCGTCAATGACATACAAGAAAATCCACCCGGCTCGTCGATAGCGAACCCATTCACGAGCTGGTCAAACTCAACCTAGTATATAACCCTTTGCACCCGGGCGGGTAAGGTCACAGCCCCTTCCAACCGACCCCGACACAGTGGAAGACGTGGCCTACTGGTATTTGGCCCTCATGCGCTCATAAATCCACTCGGTCTAGACATTGGAGCATCCTACTGGTACCACAGGGTTTAGGGACTTTCACCCAAGGACATCTTTGGCGCCCAAGTGCTAGAACATATTTTCGGTGTCCATTCCTACCATCCACGATGTGACTGTGGTGGTTACAACCCCGATGCCGCTGGGGTGAGAATCTGATCATGACATGTATAATGCGAGATGCATGAGTCATACTATCAAAGCCATGCACCAAACCTGCGCATACCGCGCGATCATGTGGGGCGATCCTATCTCATACTGGTCCCCTGAGTATCTCAAGCTGTAAGGCATTTGCTATGATCGACATCGTCCACGGTCAGGCATACATATGATGCGTATGTACAAATAAATGGGCATGATATTCATTACACTAAGCATATTATCAGTGTGACCTATCAAGCTAAGTATACTAGCATGTTACCAGACATATCATGTAATGTTGGCCTTGAATGGCCCAATATATATATACAGAGAGTGGGATTCAAATTGTGGGCCCCATTGGAAATGTAAGGGTCTTCGCGGCATAGCCCACTTGAGACACATCGGCCCCATACTTGGGCCTGCACATACAAAATAGGCCGACAAAAATAGTATACGGCATGGATAAAACATATATATCAAAGGAAGGATCATAGTGGAACTAAACAAATACATCACGTTGGAACCCACAGGGTGGGCCACCTACTGGGTTGCATTGTACCCAGCTGGGTTCCAAGAAGTTTTGAATCAAGCAGATATTTGTGTTTTCTCCTCCATCCATATCCATGTGATCTTATGAACAGGTTGGATGACAAATAAACATCACTGTAGAGCCTGGGAAGGTTTCAACGGTGGAAATCATTATTCCCACTGTTTCCAATGGCATGGCCCACTTGACATTTGGATATGCTTAAATTTTGGGCTCAGCCACTAAAAGGAGCTGAAAAAAAACATACGGACGGAATGGGTAAAGCATGTACAATCTAGGTGGGCCCAACTAAGTTTTCGATCAAGCTGATATTTTTGTTTTCCCTTCCACACGTGTGTGGACTCATGAACAGGTGGATCTCAAATAAACATCATGGTGGGTCCTACGAGGTGGGCCACTGCTGGGCAGCGTGTCCAGCACGCTGCCTCCGGCGTGGACCACACTCATGGCCCAAAAGGTTTTGGACCGAGCTAATATCTATGTTTTCTTTTCATCCAGGTCTGTGTGTCCTGGACAACAGATTAGATGGTAAGTAAACCTCATAGTGGGGCCCTAAAAAGGTTTCAACAATAAACATTCATCCTCACTGTTTCCTGTGGTGAGGCCCACCCAAGATCAGGATCTACTTAATACTCTGGCTTGGGCCCTGAAATTATCTAGGAAAACAGATGGACGGCTTGGATAGAACAAATACATCAAGGTGGGTCCCACAAGGTGGGCCACTGATGGACGGCTGAGCAGCCCAGCGTTCACGGACGCTGGGTACTCCCAGCGTGAGAGAGGGTAGGCCTCTCCTTCTTCTTTCTTTCTTTCTTTTCTTTTCTTTTCTTTTTTTTTTCTCTTTATTCTCTTGGTTTTGGTCTAGTGGGGCCAACATAAGGCTGATCCACTCCGTCTATCAGGTTCCCCAGCTCATAGGGGACCCAACGAGTCTAATATTGGACAGCTTATAAGGTCTACAAAATGAAAGATGGGCCAGAGAAATTTCAACAGTAGAAGTCTTTATCCCTACTGTTTCAGGTGGTACGATTCGCTTGAGATTTGGATCTGGTTCATGTTTGGGCCTTGGCCCTAAAATGGCCCAGGGAAACAGATGGACGGTGTGGATTTAACACAAACATCAAGGTGGGTCCCACGAGTGGGGACCCCCTCTAAGCTTCAACGTCCTGACGCTAGATGTTCACAGCGTCTCCGACACTGGAACCGTCTAGCGTTGGGCTTTATTTATTTATTTATTTATTTTGTTTATTTCAAGTGGGGCCCACATGAGTGTGATCCACTCCATTCATCAGGTTCCCTAGATCATTGGGAACCTAATGAGCCCAATATTGGCCAAGTGAAACGGTCTACAAACGTTATGGTGGGCCCAAGAAGTTTCGACAGTGGGCTCCATTGTCTCCACTGTTTTCTATGGTGTGGTCCACCTGAGATCTGGATCTGCTTTATTTTTGGTGTCCAGCCCTGAAATGGTCTGGAGAAACAGACGGACGGCGTGGATCGAATACACGCATCAAGGTGGGTCCCACGAGTGGGGACCCATGTTCAACGCCCAAAGGGCTTTAAGTCCAGGCGCTGCTGGGCAGCAGCATCCTTTGGACGCTGTCTGTCCAGCGGCCAACTCTCTCTTCTTCTCTTTTTTTTTCTTTGTTTTGTTGTGCCTTGATCAGTGGGGTCCACACATGCAGGATCCACTCCATTCATCAGCTAGGCCATATCATGGTGGGCCCAATTATCTTTGGATCAAGATAATCCTTGTATTATACTTCATCTAAATCTTTGTGTTTCAAAGAATGGGGAAAATGAAAATAAAGCATCATGGTGGGCCACACAAGGTGGTCCATGTCATGGCAGCGTGCGGGGCACATTGTCTCACAACATGGCCCACTTGTGAGCCCGAAAATGAAAGGGAAAGGAGGAAAAAAGGGAAGTTTATGTGCCCTTTTAGCACTCACTCGAAAATGGACGGTTGGATCGGGTCGGATAGTCGATCGGACGATCTTGATGGGGTGGATCTCCTTCTCTAATCACCTAGGCTCACCAAAAACTCTCTCTTAACCCTCCAATCTCACCCACTAATCTCTTTCTTTTCTTACTTCTCTCTCTTTCTCTCTCTTCTTAGTCTCTCTTTCTCTTTCTCTCTCCTTCTCTCTAATGGGGTGGCTACGTATGGCACTTCTTGTAGGGACTTTGGGGCATGGATGGCATTAAAAAAGGGAATGATGATAGCAAGGGGATGGGGTAATTATGAGAGTGGATGGCTTAGGTATGGGCTTAAGTTGACTTGTGAGGAGAGAGAGATGTACTTGATGAGACACTTGATTGATTGATGGGATATTGACTGATTGATGGGACAACCTAGGGATTTGTGCAAGTGGGGCCCACACCATGCATGTGTAGCGTGGCCCGCCTTGATTTGCGCACATGTACGCATCTTTCAAACTAAGTATCGAAACGGAGCGTGCCGCCCGGCGTTGGAGTCGTGGCGTCTGCGCGGTCGCCGGGGTACAAGTCTCAGGTCGTTGCGGTACTAAAATAGGGTGTCTGATCGAAACTCGTCGGTTTGGACTATTCCAAGTATGCCGAGTTCGGAAAAGAGGTGTACGGAGGGCTAATTAAGGTACGGGTGTTACACTACCTATTACCAATCGGGGGATGGTCTACCCATAACCAAAGTCGAAAATGGGACATAGTGTGAAAGCCATCGGAAGGACGGTAAGCTAAATTCCTATCATAGGCTTGTTGTTGATCTGTACACCTTTAGATCCATAGCTTAGTCGATCTACGAAAAAGATAATTTCGAAAATTCATGAGATGAACTTTCACTATGCACACTAGGTTGAATTTGTTCAAGTTCTTCTATTTATCAATCAACTAGCGGGAATTCTGTATGAACACTTATTATGTTTTTAGATTTTGAGGTTTCAGCTTCTATCGCCCAGTTTCTCTGATTATTACACTGTATGTCTTGGAATGATTAGAAAAAAAGTTTCTAAAGGAGAGTTGGTTTTGGAAATTTGAACTTGTTTCGCACATATTTTGCTTAGGACTAGTAAAAAGCTGGTTGGGGGGTGTGTTGAACCTCTAATTTATACATTTACTATCACATTATATGTATAGTTTGCATGTGTCACGCCCCAAACCCGGGGACCGGGCTCACTAAATTCCCGATCGCCGACCTTGGTGCCAACAGCCTCCGTAGTACCCCATTCTTGACTCCTAGCTCTCAAGTGCCAGGTTCCGATCCTGGGATCCTACCAGGAGGATTTTCAGGGTAAATTTTTTTTTTGTCACAGGAGCATAATCAAACCATAAAACATCATCAAATATCCACTAATAAGTTTGTTGAGTATAGTACTGGAAAGGGAAATACAACATGGATCAGAAGTCCAAAATATCAGGTACATAAACCGCGCTCAACGCTGCTGATAGGCTCTACTACCTGCAGTGTAAACAAACGGGCATGAGCTTCCTACGAAGCCCAGTAGAGTGCGTGTGTGCGCAGTGTGATGCATATGACAAGGTATACAGATATCAGAGTAAGCGAAAGTAGTAGAGGGCTAAGTTACTAAGTTTATGAATGCTATCAGCCATCCCAAGGCTATGCGATGCAAGGGCCTACATGGCCGAGTGTTACATGCTAGAGATGCAATGCAAACACGTCAATCCTCAACTGATCCACATATCAAAATAGTTATCATCTGGGACATCACCGGGGTCTAGTATACTCTAATATTGGCCGCCGCACATCATGCGCATAACCAAGCGAGTAGAAAAGACCTCACTATCCGCCTCGTCAGTGGTATGCCAATGCCCACCCGGCTCGCCGATAGCGGACCCATTCCATGAGCTGGTCAGACTCGACCTAGCTTACAACCCACTACACCCGGGCGGATAAGGTCACACCCCTTTCCAACCGACCTCGACACAGTGGGAGACGCGGCCTACTGGTATTTGGCACACGAGCGCTCATGTTATCCACTCGGTCTCGACGCTGGAGCATCCTACTGGTACCACAGGGTTTAGGGACTTTCACCCAAGGACATCCATAGCGCCCACGTACTAAAACAAGTTTCTGGTGTCCAATACTGCCAACCATGATGTGACTATGGTGGCCACCACCCTGATGCTGCTAGGGTGTGAAAGCGATCGTGACATACATAATGCGAAATGCATGAGTCATACAATCCAAATCATGCACCAACTTACGCATACTACGCAATCATGTCTCGCACGGGTCCCCTAAGTATAACAAGCCAACTAGCATATGCTATGGTTAATCATGATCCATAACAGGCATACAAATGATGCGTATGAGCATATGAATGAGCATGGTATTCATTATACTAAGCATCTTATCAGTGTGACATATTAAGCTAATCATACTAGCATGCTACTAAACATATCATGTAACATTAGCCTTAAAAGGCCCAATATATATATGGAGAGTGGGACTCGGACTGTGGGTCCCATTGGAAATATAAAAGTCTTCGTGGCATAGCCCACTTGAGACCACATCGGCCCCATACTTGGGCCTGCACATACAAGGTAGGTCGACAAAATGTATGTACGGCATGGATAAATCATATACATCATGGTGGAGCTAATAGTTACATCACGTTGGGACCCATAGGGTGGGCCACCTGCTGGGCAGCGTGGTACCCAACTGGTTCTAAGAAGTTTTGAATCAAGCAGATATTTGTGTTTTCTCCTTCATCCATATCCATGTGATCTTATGAACAGATTGGATGGCAAATAAACATCACTGTAGAACCTGAAAAGGGTTCAACCTTTGAAATCATTATCCCTACTGTGGCATGGTCCACTTGACATTAGGATATGCTTAAATTTTTTGGCCCAGCCACTTATGAATAGGTTGGGTAACAAATAAACATCATTGTAAAACGGAGGAGCTTTCAACAGGTGGAGATCATCATTCCCACTGTTGTCCCGTGGCATGGCCCACTAACCGTTTGGATATGCATAAAATTTGGGCTCAGCCACTAAAAATGAGCATGGAAAAACATATGGAAGGAATAGCTAAGGCACATACATTCTAGGTAGGCCCAGCGAGTGGGGCCCATTGACAATGCCCAGGTAGCCTAAGCTGCTCGGCAGCAGCGTCCCCTGGACGCTGTCTGTCCAGCAGCAGCATTTTAATTTTATTATTATTATTATTATTATTATTATTATTATTATTATACTCTCAACAAGTGGGGCCCACAGGAGTTTTCGATCAAGCCGATACTTTTGCCCTCCCTTCCTTCGTGCATGTGTGAACTTATGAACAGGTTGGATCTCAAATAAACATCATGGTGGGCCATAAGACAGGTTTCAATGGTAGGGTCACTGTCCCTACTGTTTTCTATGGTGGGGCCCCCTTGAGACTTGGATCTGACTCATTCTTGGGGTCATGCCCTAAAATGATCTCCCCAACTGGATGGACGGTGTGGATACAGTACATGGATCATGGTGGGACCCACAAGTGGGCCACCAGCTGCAGTATGCCCAGCGTACAAGGACGCTGGTACGCCCAGCGTCAGAGGCTCTGCCTCCTTCCTTCCGCTTTCTTCTTCTTTTCTTTTTTTTTTCCCAAAGTTTTCATCGAGTGGGGCCCACATAAGAGTGATCCACTCCGTCTATCAGCTGTGCCATCTCATTATGGGCCTAATGAGCCCAATATTGGTTATGCAAATTGGTCTAGAAACATAAAGGTGGGCCAAATGATTTCTGACAGTAGAAATCATTGTTTCCACTGTTTTGCGCGGTGCGGTCCGTTTAAAATTTGGATCAGTTTCAAATTTTGGGCCTGGCCCTAAAATAATCTAGGAAAACCGATGGACGGCGTGGATGGAACACAAACATCAAGGTGGGTCCCACGAGTGGGGACCCCAGTACGGTGTCCAGGTAACGCTGGACGCTCCAGCGTCGCAACGTCCAGACGCTGGACATCCTTTCTTTCTTTTTCTTGTTTCTCTTTTTTTTTCTTTTCGTGGTTATTTCAAGTGGGGCCCACTTAGGGACAATCCACCCCCTCCATCATGTCCTCCAGCTTATTGGGAACCCAACAAGCCCAATATCGGGTAGGCGATGTGGTCCACAAACATCACGGTGGGCCCAAGAAGCTTTGACAGTAGGCTTCATCAGCCCCACTATTTTCAATGGTGCGGTCCACCTGAGATCTAGATCTTCTTCATTTTTGGCTCCCTGCCCTAAAATGGGATGGAGAAACAGCTGGACGGCATGGATCAATTACATGCATCAAGGTGGGTCCCACGAGTGGGGGCCTGTTCCGCGCCCAACCGGCTGCCCCTGCTGGGCAGCAGCGTCCAGAGGACGCTGGCTGTCCAGTGGGTAGTCTTTCTCTCTCCCTTTTTCTTTTTATTATTATTATTATTATTATTATTATTATTATTATAGGAAGGTGGGGCCCACTCATGGATGATCCAATCCATCCATCAGGTTGTCTACCACCAAATGGGCCCAAAAGAAAAGGAAAATGAAAGGAAGAACGAAAATGGGGGATTTATGTACCCCTTGCACTCACCTCGATGGATGGACGGTTGGATTGGATCGGGTTGACGATCGGATGATCCGGACGGTCCGGATGATGGTTGGGGCCCTCCAAGCTTGGATCTACACCCTCAATCTCCCTAATCTCTCTCTACTTCTCTTAAATCTCTCAAATCTCTCTCTTTCTCTTTCTCTTTCTCTTTCTCTCTCAAATCTCTTGCAAATATGGGAAGGTGAGGAAGCCTCCTCTCCCCCTACGTATGGTATTGTATGGGGGGAGAGAGAGAAAATGAATCATGAGGGTGGTGATGGGTAGCATGGGAGAGAGGGATGGGGGGTATGGTGTGAGGGTTGACTTTGGAGGAGAGAGAGGGATGGGGGGTATGGTGTGTGTAGAGTAGGGGTATGGGGTGTGTAGAGTAGGGGCATGGGTTTGATTGATGTGACATGGTCTTGGAGTTTGTGCAAGTGGGGCCCACAACACACGCACGTTGCCCGGCCCACCTCGGATTACGCGATTGATCATAACTTTCACACCGGGTATCGCAATGGGGCGTGCCGCGCGGCGTTGGAATCGCAGCGCCTACGCGGTCGCCGGGGTATAGGTCTCGGGTCGATGCGGTACTAAAATAGGATCACGATCAAGGCTCGCTAATCTGGTCCATTCAGGACGTACCGGCACCGAAAATTAAGCGTATGGAGGGCAAATAAGGGTACGGGTCTTACAACATGCTTAAAAGACCCATCTAATACATGATTTGTGATTGTAGGAATGAGATGGTGATTTCACTGATTCAAGGCTACAAAGAGCATTTTACATGCATCGAAGATCAAGGAACCGAGTGCCAAAGGATGGAAGAAAGAAGCAAGTGAGAAAGATAAAGAATGAAGAAGAAGTGTAGAACAGACAGCACTGAAGACCGGTCGTCCAGCCGATCGGCCAAGGCACAGGACCGGTCGTCCAACCGATCTGCAATTCAACAGAGACCCCTATTCACTGGACGAAGACAAACCTGTCGCACATAGCTCAGATTGGTCATCAGACCGGTCGAGACTCAACAGAAAGGGGGAGGAATTTTCAAAAACTCACTTGACAATTTTTACGTTTTACGACCGGTCGTCCGACCAGTCGTCCATGAGCTCAGACCGGTCGTCTACGTAACAGAGCTTGTTGTACAAGCTCTGATTTTCTCTGCGCAACTCCGTGATTCCTTGTGCAATCTGAAATCTTCTGCACTATTCTATAAAAGGGTACCTAGGGCTTCGTCTAAAGGCATCCTAGAAGAGATTAGAGGTCGTGGGAAGTGAAGGAGAGCATCATGGAGCGTCCGCAACTCCGCCGACTCCGGTTTTTCTAGTTTTTATATTTTATTTAGTTTTTCTATTGGATTCTAGTTGTAGTATGACAATGCTCGGTTAGAACCTTTCAGCTAGGGCTGAGAGGTGAAGCTTGTAGCTAATTGCATGTTTGATTCAGTTTGATTCAAGTAGTTTCACTTTAGGTTTGGATTTTGAATGTTCTAGTTTGAATAAAGTTGATATTTTTAGAAGTTTTATGAGAGTTTATTATATGCTCCGGACATGGATTCCTTGCAATTCCCTGAGATTATCGTGTTTGGCTTGATTAAATTTGAATTATGGTGACCCTTGAGCATACCATAGTCCATAGGCATGGCTGTTACTTCGAAGGCTATGATTTTGAATGCTATGTGATTGAATAGGACTAGAACTTGAAAGTTCAACTTAAGTGGGATTGAATGTGCTTCAATGCTTTATCTTCTAACTAGATGAGAGATAGAATTTCGAATCTAGTTGTGTTTTATGCTTGAATTGATTGGATTGACATAGGATTGCTACAAGTGAATCCTTGAAAGCCTTAGTTTCCTATAATTTACTGAATTTCCTAAGTTACCATTTTGAGTTAGTTTTCTTAATTGAATCTCAAATTGTTCCAATTAAAGTTACTAGAATACTTTAGAACTATTTTTCTAATTCCCTGTGGTTCAACCTCGGTCTTACCGAGATTATTACTACATCGTAGCCTTGCACTTGAGGCGAGAGAACAAGTTTTTGGCGCCGCTGCTGGGGAATTTAGATAAACTGTTCTAGATTGTTGCAGTGGCTGTAGAGGTAGAAGTAGATAGGTTTTTTCTGATTTCCTAGGACTAACACATTGTTTTGTTTTATAGGAATTCTTCCATAGTTCAAGCGAATCGGGTAATATCCTTCTAACTTAGTGCTTTTTACAGATTGTTCGATTTTCAGATTTTTATTAAATTTTATTTTAGGACTGAGGATTAGTTTAGATCTTAGTTGTGTGGTTTATGTCCCGTTGGGAACGTGACCACACCAATCGTCTCCAATCCGAAGGTGATCTAGTTGGACCATTATCAGTCCATAGACGAGTCTGAAAATACTAAGAGCTTTGTGATAGTTTGGAGAGTATGGATCAAACACCTTTAAGGAATCCTCCCCCCTACTCCAACTACAAACGCAAATCAAGAGGGAGTAGGAGAGAATGAGGTACACAATGTTCCTCCAATGTAATCTTTATGGGACTACCTACAATCAACCCGTACAACTACATCCCTCAGTGTGGTCTTACCATCAACTAGGGGGAAACATTGATATAAAGCCGGGTGTGATTCAACTTTTACCAAAGTTCCATGGGCTAGACTTTGAGAGCCCATACCTACACTTAAAGGAATTTGAAGAAGTGGTGGCTACTTTGCAATATGCTAATATTTCATAAGATGCCATTAAACTTAAACTTTTTCCCTTTTCATTGAAAGAAAGAGCCAAGAGTTGGCTCCACTCTCTTAGACGACATTCGATAAGGTCATGGAATGAGATGACCCGGGAATTCTTGAAAAAGTTCTTCCCGGCTCATAAAACAAACACCCTTTAAAGAGCCATAATGAACTTTTAGGTTAAAGAGAATGAGCCATTCTTCCAATGTTGGGAAAGGCTTAAGGACATCCTACTTGCTTGCCCACATCACGACTACGAAAGCTGGCGAATTATAAACTTCTTCAATGATGGATTAAGTTCCAACATGCGCCAATTTGTAGAAATGATGTGCAATGGTGAGTTTATGAACAAAAATCCAGATGACGCTTGGAGTTACTTGGATATGTTAGCCGAGAATGCCCAATCATGGGATACTTTGGACAAATCCAGTAATCTCAAGCCTCCTCAACAAAAGGACAAAGGAGGCATTTACATCCTTAAAGAGGAAGATGTCGTAAATGCAAGGCTAGCCAACCTCACAAGGAAGATCGAGGCCATGGAACTTAGTAAGAGTGGAGTTTCAAAGTCCAATTAAGCTATTGAGAACATATGTAGAATTTGTGCCACTAATATACACACTACGCAAGATTGTCCTACAATTCCTTGTGTTTAAAGAGGTGTTATAAGAACATGCAAATGCCACATATGGTTATCAACAACCTTTTAATGGACCGGTGGGTAACATGTATAACTCTACTTGGAAGAACCACCTAAATTTCAATTGGAAGAATAATCCCACGGGTAATCCTACCAACTCTCAAGGAGGGCCACCCATGCAAAACATGGTCCCACCTCAATTCTCAATGGAGGATACTCTAAAGGCGTTTATACAAGGGCAAACACAAATCAATCAATCAAATTAGCAAATGTTCCAAGAGCTCAAAGTCTCGGTTGATGAGATTAAGGGACGCTTGAATGCTAGGTAAGGGACCTTTTCAGCCCAACCTCAGCCCAATCCAAAGCAAATACATGAAGTAAGCATCCCTAATCTCCCCAACCAACATGTGGAGCAAGCCTAAATCCGTCACCACTCTTAAAAGTGGTAACAAAATTGACAAATCTATTCCGGTGAAGGCCAAGAAGCCTAATGATCCGATAAATTCTGAAGATGAGGACAGATCTAACTCAGCCCCACAAGAAACGGAATGCGTTTATAAGCCCGTAGCACCATTCCCTTCAAGATTGGTTGCTCCAAAATCTCTTCCAAACTCTCATGGTATTTTAGAGATTTTCAGACCATTCAAGATAAACATTCCATTGCTTGATGTCATGAAACAAATCCCTTCTTATGCCAAGTTTCTAAAGGACCTATGCACAACCAAACGTAAATATAATGTGCAACAAAAGGCTTTTTTGAATGAGCAACTGAGTGCCATTCTCACTCAAAAGACCCTCTAAAATTCAAGGATCCTGGTAGCCCCACAATTTCATGCATCATTGAACGTGCATTGTTAGACTTAGGCGCAAGCGTAAACTTGATCCCATACTCCGTATACGAGCAGTTGGGTCTTGGTGAATTAAAACCCACCAAAACCACATTACAACTCGTTGATAGATCTATCCATGTACCGAGAGGGATAGTTGAGGATGTTCTAGTCTAAGTTGACAAATTCTACTACTCGGTGGATTTTATCGTCTTGGACACGCAACTGGTTATAGATGCTAGTGTTGAGCTCTTAATTGTGTATATTCTAACCCCAATTCATCACTCATTATGCAAGGTTTGTATGGTTTGTAGGCTAATCCAATGCATGTTTTGTGACTACAGGACTGAGAGTGAACTCCATTCAATTGAAGACAAAAAGGGTTCACTTGGGATCATTCTGATGAAGAACATTTGAGGACTAAAGAAGAAAAGAAAGAAAGAAGTAAAGAAGAAAAGAAAGAAGAAGAAAGAAAGGAAGAAAACAAGAAGAAAAGAGAGCTGACCGGTCGTGACCGGTCGGCCAAGGAAGCCAGACCGGTCAGTGACCGGTCAGCCATACATGTTGGGCTGCTACTGAAGACGTCCGACCGGTCTTGACAGGTCGGACTATGATGGCTGGAACTTCAATGGATAAGGCCGACAGGTCATGACCGGTCGGCCATGGCTACTGTAACATAAGTGAAAACGTCCGACCGGTCTTGACCGGTCGGACAAGCTTGCTGGACTAATGTTTTACTAGGCCGATCGGTCATGACCGGTCGACCATGCTCGCTCGAATGATCATATATTGAGGCCGACCGGTCATGACCGGTCGGCTATGCGTAAGAAGTTAGAAACTTCCAGATATAGTCCGATTTTCTCTGCGCTGCGTAAGTATTACGCAAATTCTCGATTCTTTCGAAGTTGTGGAGCCTCCAGACTATAAAAAGACACCTAGGGATTGTTCCTAGGGTATCCTAGAAGGGTTCAAGTGAGGTTGGAGGCTGTAGAAGTGGAGATTGGAGTTTCACAACTCCTTTTGGTTTGCTTTGCTGTTTTCATGCTTTTTATAGTTGTTTCATGTTTCCTTGGATCATGAACAGCTAAACCTCTTAGCTAGGGCTACGAGGTGAAGCTTGTAGTGGATCCAAGATGTTTTAATTCGTAGTTACGTGGTTTTAAGTGTGGAATTCATGATTATGAACTATGGTTTGAAGTTTATACAAGTTTTTGAGTAGTTTTTCTTAGTCTTATGATGACTCATGGATGTTTGGGAGAATTACTTAATTGCTTAATTGGTTTGTGACGGTCTAGACCTGTATGATCCGAGGAATCGGAGTGTGCTCTAGTACTATGTTCTTCATAAAGGAACTTCCTACCAAAGTTCTACTTTTCTGATTTTTCTGTAATGTGTATGGACTGTGCATGTGATTTGAATCCAGTTCAAATCCTGATCTAGCCTTGTCTTGTGACAGGACTTGAGGATGGTTATGATTGTGAACTAGACCTTTTGGAAAGGGGAATGACCTATGCAATTGAGCATGCTCAGATCAGCCTGCATTGAGTGAATCTTATGCATAGAACTTACATATTATAGACTGTTTGGTTTAACAGCTCTATCATCCGACTAGATAGACAGGAATGTCGATTCTAGTTGAGAGAATAAGAAACCACAGCGGATTGAACATCAAGGATTGCTACAAGTGGATCCTTGAACCCCTAGTGCCTTCTTATAATTAGTTACTTTCGATTTAATTCAACTTTTGTTACTCATATCAATTTCATATAACATTCTGGTTAATAGATTTCAATAGATACTTGTGGATGAGTTTGTGAAATTCTACATAAGTCCCTGTGGATCGACCTCGGTCTTACCGAGTTTATTACTACATCGCAACCCTACACTTGGGGAAGCGAACAAGTTTTTGGCGCCGCTGCCGGGGAGCTAGACGGTTTTCACAAATTTCTGAAATTAGTATCTATTTAGGATTTTTAGGATTTTAGGACTAACTTAGTTTGTTTATTTTTTCAGGGATTTCTAGGAAGCTGAAGAAGATACAAGGATTTTTAAGTATGAATCAGGTTCTATCTTTCTAAACCTTACTCTTCTCCTTCTCCTATTTATTCCTATCTTATTCATCTCTTGTAGAGTGGGTGGAGACTCCTTTTGGATCTCTAAAAGGTCGGCCTTTTTGCCACCTGGATTCCTATTGGTCGGCGCTGCCGTCTTGGATCACCTTGTGCTCAGAGATTTCTTTTCTCATCTCTACTCCTCTTTCTCCTTCTTCTGCACTTTTTCTCAAAAGATTCAAAGAGTGGGTGGGGAGTTCTCTGAACCCCTATTGACCAGGAGAAATCGGTCTCTATCCTTGCTCTAGCCTAGCCATTGCAAGACACCATGTGCTTCGGTCTTAGAGAAGAGTTAAGAAAAGGGAGGAAGAATTCTTCTTTCTTTCTGTTTCTTATTTTTGGTTTTGCATGCCACATTGGGCTCGGGATTCCAATAACCGACTCATAAGTGAAGGGAGGATAGTAGAAGGAATTGATAAAGAACCACGTGCTAGGAGACATCTAGACTCTCCAATTTTATCTGAAAATATGGCTGCAAATCAACCTAACCCAGTCCAAAATCAAACTGAAACAGGGAGAATGTGGTTGAGAATGTTCCCCGACTTAGGACTTTACGTGATTTGTTGCAACCTGCAAGAACGAGCACTCCCTCATGCATAGTATTTCCACCAAATGCAGGGAACGTAGATTTGAAATCGGGAGTGATTCAACTTCTCCCTAAATTCCATGGATTAGATAGTGAAAGTGCTTATCAACACCTCAAAGAGTTTGACGAGGTAATTACCACCATGCACTTTGCAAACGTAACAGAAGATGTGGTGAGACTTAAATTCTTCCCTTTCACTCTTAAAGATAAAGCTAAGGGTTGGCTTTATGCATTGAGGCCAAGATCAATTGGTGCATGGACTGATATGCACAGAGAATTCATAAAGAAATTCTTCCCTACTTACAAAACGAATATGTTGAAGCGCCTTATCATGAACTTTGCCCAAAAGGAAGATGAAACCTTCTTCCAATGTTAGGAGAGGTTTAAGGACCTATTAAACGCATGCCCACATCATGGCTATGAAATTTGGCGGGTTATTAGCTTTTTCTATGAAGGACTGACTTCACCCATGCGCTAATTTGTAGAGATGATGTGTAATGGGGAGTTCATGAATAAGGAAGCTGATGAAGCATGGGATTATTTGGAAGAATTGGCTGAGAGTGCACAGTCTTGGGATACATCTAAACCAACAAATTCCAAGACTGGCCAACAAATGGAGAAGGGAGGAATGTATGTCTTATCAGAAGAAGATAGTATAAGTGCACGGTTGGCTAGCCTCACAAGAAAGGTCAAAGCCATGGAATTAAGGAAAGGAGAAACAATCAACTCCACTGAAGTTAAAACTGTTTGTGGAATTTGTGCTGGAAATCAACATGCTACACCAGATTGTCCCACAATTTCAGCAATCCAAGGCATCTTACAAGAACAAACAAATGCCATAAACAGTTATCAACAGCAATATGGTGCTCCAAACTCAAACACGTTTAATCCTAATTGGAAGAACCATCCCAACTTCAGTTGGAGAAATGGACCCAATGCAAATGCAAACAACACTCCAAAAGTATCAGTAGAAGAGATGTTGGGTGCATTCGTATCGGTCCAGAATGAGTATAACAAGACAAATTCTCTAAAAATAGATGGGTTCATGCAAGAGCAATTGAAATTCAATCAAAATTCAAACCAAGCCATCAATGAATTGAAAACATCTCTGGCTAGAGTTGAAGCTCACCTTAGTGTTAGAGAGAAGGGCACACTTCCTGCTCAACCTCTTCCTAACCCAAGGACCCAGTATGAGATACAAGATGCAAGCTCATCCTCCCACCATACGGACCATGTCCAAGCTATCACCACTTTGAGAAGTGGGAAAGAAATTGACAAATCTAATCCGGTGAAGGATTCAAAGCCTAAGGATTCGGAAATTCCCAAAGAGGATGATAGCCTAAACAATATTCCACAAGAGAAAGAACCGGAAAGACAATACAAGCCGATTGCCCCATTTCCACAAAGGTTGATTTCACCTAAACCTTTAGATAAAAATCTGGAGATTCTGGAAGTTTTCAAGCAGGTGAAGATCAACATTCCGCTGTTGGATGCAATAAAACAAATACCATCTTATGCCAAATTTCTAAAGGAATTGTATACAGTCAAAAGTAAACATAACGTTCACAACAAAGTTCTTTTGGCTGAGAATTTGAGCGCCATCATCAAACAAGAGGTGCCCCAAAAATACAAGGATCCAGGTAGTCCAACCATCTCATGCATCATAGGAGACTACCAGATTAAACAAGCCCTACTCAACTTGGGGGCAAGTGTGAATCTCATTCCATACTCGGTCTACGAACAACTTGGGTTAGGTGAATTGAAACCCACTAAAACCACACTCCAACTTGCTAATAGATCCATCCGGATACCGAGAGGAATGATAGAGGATGTTCTAGTCCAAGTTGATAAATTCTACTACCCAGTAGATTTTATTGTCTTGGACACACATCCCGTGATAGGCACCAGTGCTCAAATTCCCGTCATACTTGGATGACCGTTTCTAGCTACCTCAAACGTCATTATCAATTGTAGAAATGGACTTGTACAAATGTCCTTTGGAAATATGACCCTTGAGCTTAACATATTTGAGTTATGCAAACAACCGCGGGAAGTTGATGATGATGTCCACGAATTAAACATGATCGAATCATTCGTGGAGGATACAGTCCCCTTATCACTATTTTCCAACCCTTTGGAGGCATGCATGGCCCATTCTCATGAGACAAATGATTACACAATACAAGAGATGGATGCCATTCTAGAGATGATGCCAGTTCTTGACAATAAAAGATGGAGGGCCCCAATTGAACCTTTGCCTGTAAATGAGAACAAGGCCCTCCCATCCAACATCAAGGCACCAACACTCGACCTAAAACCATTGCCAAGTGAGCTAAAGTATGCTTATTTAGGTCGAGATGAGACATATCCAGTGGTGATTTCTTCCTACTTGGATGAGGAACAAGAGAGTAATCTAATAGCCACTTTATTAGAGCACAAGAGTGCCATCGGATGGTCAATTGTGGATCTCAAAGGCATAGATCCACTGATTTGTACTCACCGCATACACCTTGAGGAAAATGCAAAGACATCCCGGCAACCACAAAGACAACTAAATCCAAACATGAAGGATGTGGTTAAGGCCGAAGTGGTGAAATTATTAGATGTAGGTATCATTTACCCAATATCCGATAGCCAATGGGTGAGTCCAACTCAAGTGGTGCCTAAGAAATTCGGAATAACCATCATAGCTAATGCCAATAACGAACTCGTGCCAACTAGAGTTACAACCGGTTGGAGAATGTGCATTGACTACAGGAAGCTAAACACTGTCACGAGGAAAGATCACTTCCCCCTACCGTTTGTTGATCAGATTTTAGAATGGTTGGCGGGTCATTCCCATTTTTGCTTCCTTGATGGCTATTCAGGGTACAACCAAATAGAAATTGCCCGTGAAGACCAAGAAAAGACTACATTCACATGTCCATTTGGCACGTTCGCCTATCGACGGATGCCCTTTGGACTATGTAATGCCCCTGCCACCTTTCAGCGTTGCATGATGAGCATCTTTTCTGACATGGTGGGGACCATTCTCGAAGTCTTCATGGACGATTTTTCCGTATTCGGTTGTAGCTTTGATGAGTGCCTTGAGCACTTGAAATCTGTGCTGAAAAGATGTGAAGAGAAGAACCTTGTGCTCAATTGGGAGAAGTGCCACTTCATGGTTCAAAAGGGAATTGTGCTTGGCCATATCGTTTCACAAAATGGAATTGAGGTGGACAAGGTAAAAATTGATCTTATCTCTAACCTCCCACCACCCAAAAGCATACGAGATATCCGGTCCTTTTTAGGACACGCAAGATTTTACAGAAGGTTTATAAAGGACTTCAGTTCACTCTCTCGCCCTTTATGTAACCTACTTCAAAAGGAAAAGTCATTCGAGTGGAATGAAGAATGTCAAAAGGCCTTTACCACCCTTAAAGGTATGTTGACATGCGCTCCCATAATGCAACCACCTGATTAAAGCCTTCCTTTTGAGATTATGTGCGATGCTAGCGACTATGCTATTGGGGCCGTACTAGGCCAAAGAAAAGATGAAAAGCCATGTGTCATCTACTATGCAAGTAGAACCCTAAACTCAGCCCAAGCAAACTACACCACTACTGAAAAAGAACTTTTAGCCGTAGTTTTTGCCTTGGACAAGTTTAGATCCTACTTGATTGGATCCAAGATCATTATATTCACTGACCATGCCGCACTTAAGTATCTTCTTTCTAAGAAGGATGCTAAACCACGGTTGTTAAGATGGATCCTTCTACTCCAAGAATTCGACATAGAAATACGTGATAAGAAAGGAGTAGAGAATGTAGTAGCTGACCACCTCTCTCGACTTGTCCTCACTGATTCCCCTGAAACGACTGCAATCAATGACATGTTCCTTGATGAACAACTTTTTGCTATTTTCCAATTACCATGGTATGCGGACATTGCTAACTATCTTGCTACAGGTACAATTCCTACATATTGGAAAAAGCAAGATAAGGATAGATTCTTCTCGGAGGTGCGGAAATTCCTATAGGACGACCCATACTTATTCAAGTATTGTCCCGATCAAATCATAAGGAGATGTGTCCCAGATGATGAGCAACAAAGTATCATCTCCTTCTGTCATTCTCAAGCATGTGGTGGCCACTTTTCAGCTAAAAAGACCACAGCAAAAATTCTGCAATGTGGGTTTTATTGGCCCACGATGTTCAAAGACACACATGAGTTTTGCAAAGCTTGTGAACCTTGTCAGAAATTAGGGGGAATCTCCCGTAGAAATATGATGCCACTCAATCCCATCTTAATAATCGAAATTTTTTACTGTTGGGGCATCAATTTCATGGGCCCATTCCCATCTTCTTTTGGAAACCTATACATCTTGCTTGCCGTCGACTATGTTTCCAAATGGGTCGAGGCTATCCCTTGCCGGAATAATGACCATAAAACGGTCATTAGATTTTTAAAAGAAAATATTCTTTTCCGGTTTGGAACGCCTCGAGTCATCATAAGTGATGGAGGGTCTCACTTTTGCAATCGCCCTTTTGAAGCCTTAATGAAGAAATATGGCGTAACACACAAAGTGAGCACTCCCTATCACCCACAAACTAGTGGTCAAGCTGAGATATCCAATAGGGAGATTAAACACATTTTAGAGAAAACGGTGAACCCCGATCGCAAGGATTGGTCGCTTCGGCTTACCGATGCGCTTTGGGCTTACCGTACAGCTTTCAAAACCCCTATTGGAATGTCTCCCTATAGACTTGTCTATGGGAAGGCTTGTCACTTGCCTGTGGAGTTGGAACATAGGGCATATTGGGCTATTAAGAAGATGAATTTCAATTCTGACAAGGCAAGCTCGTTACGCAAACTGCTATTGAATGAACTTGCAGAAATCCGGAATGAAGCTTATGAGAATGCGAGAATTTACAAGGACAAGACGAAGATATTCCATGATAAGAATATTCTTCGCAAGACATTCACGATCAATCAAAAAGTCCTCATGTATAATTCTCGCTTACATCTATTTTTGGGAAAATTGAGATCTCGATGGACCGGTCCCTACATTGTGCAAACTGTTTATCCATATGGGACTGTCGAGCTGTTGAATCCAAGGAACGGCAACATTTTTAAAGCAAATGGGCAGTGATTAAAGCCGTTCCTTGAGAATTTCCCTTCAGAAGGTATGTCCATACCTCTGAATGATCCTATGTATCAGGATGATTGATCTCCTAGTCTGATGGAGGTATAGAGTAGTTAGGATTAGGATTTTGCTGCTTTTGTTTTCTTTTTCATAGGTTTGTTAGAAGGAGGAAGATTTCCACTTTTCACTCTCTCAGGTATTATCATTCCTCACTCCCTTTTATTTTCAAATTGCTCTCATGTTTTGCTCATTGCACATCTTTTATATTGAGGACAATGCAAGATTTGGTTGGGGGGTGTAGGATCACTGGATGAATCCAGCGTTTTGCAACATTTCAAGCAATCATGTGGAATTTTTTTCGATTTTTCAAAAATTCGAAACTCTTTTGGAAAACACCGGTTCTATGCTTTCAAGTTGATATGAGCATAAGAGGAGGAGATATGAAGTGTATGGGGCTGGATGTCTGGAATCTCTCATAGCATAATGGTTTTTATATGTGAACTCCCCTATTTTTGTGATTGATAGAAAACCTGAACACTTTTACACCTACTTCACATTACACGATTTTCATGAGTTGAAGGGATTATGTGATTTATGGATTAACTAGACTTTGAATTAAGGTATTGAGAAATCAGGCCAGGGTACTTTGTCCATCCTTGTCCATGGGAAAATAATGAAATATATGGATTTTTAAAAATCCTATCTAATTTTAAAAAAAAAAAGGAAAAGGAAGGATGAAATTGGGAATGATGGAAAAAACGGTGGAAAATTCCGATTAGGGCTACCTACTACCAACCGGGGGATGGTCTACCCCTAACCAAAGCCGGAAATGGGACGTAGTGTGAAAGTCGTCGGAAGGACGGTAAGGCAAATTCCTGTCATTGGCTTGATGGCTCTATGTACCTTGAGTTCTATAGTCTAGTTGATCTATGAAGAAGGTAATCCTAGAAACTCGTGGGATGAATCTTCACCACCCACACTAGGTTGAATTTGTTCAAATTCTTCTATTTATCAACCAATCAACGGGAATCTCATATGAATGCCTATTATGTCTTGAGGATTTACGGTTCCCACCTTAGACGCCTAATCTTTCTGAATCTTACGTTATGAACCTTGGAATGTATAGAAGGATGGTTTCTGAAAGAGAGTTGAGTTTTGAAGAATGGGATTAGTATCACGCATGTTTTGCTCGGGACTAGCAAAATGCTGGTTGGGGGGTGTGTTGAGCTCTTAATTGTGCATATTCTAACCCCAATTCATCACTCATTGTGCAAGGTTTGTATGGTTTGTAGGCTAATCCAATGCATGTTTTGTGACTACAGGACTGAGAGTGAACTCCATTCAATTGAAGACAAAAAGGGTTCACTTGGGATCATTCTGATGAAGAACATTTGAGGACCAAAGAAGAAAAGAAAGAAGTAAAGAAGAAAAGAAAGCAGAAGAAAGAAAGGAAGAAAACAAGAAGAAAAGAGAGCTGACCGGTCGTGACCGGTCGGCCAAGGAAGCCAGACCGGTCAGTGACCGGTCAGCCATACATGTTGGGCTGCTACTAAAGACGCATGATGGCTAGAACTTTAATGGATAAGGCCAACCGGTCATGACCGGTCGGCCATGGCTGCTGTAACATAAGTGAAAACGTCCGACCGGTCTTGACCGGTAGGACAGGCTTGCTGGACTAATGTTTTACAAGGCCGACCGGTCATGACCGGTCGACCATGCTCGCTGGAATGATCATATATTGAGGCCGACCGGTCATGACCGGTCGGCTATGAGTAAGAAGTTAGAAACTTCCAGATATAGTTCGATTTTCTCTGCGCTGCGTAAGTATTACGCAAATTCTCGATTCTTCCGAAGTTGTGGAGCCTCCAGACTATAAAAAGACACCTAGGGATTGTTCCTAGGGTATCCTAGAAGGGTTCAAGTGAGGTTGGAGGCTGTGGAAGTGGAGATTGGAGTTTCACAACTCCTTTTGGTTTGCTTTGCTGTTTTCATGCTTTTTATAGTTGTTTCATGTTTCCTTGGATCATGAACAGCTAAACCTCTTAGCTAGGGCTAAGAGGTGAAGCTTGTAGTGGATCCAAGATGTTTTAATTCTTAGTTACGTGGTTTTAAGTGTGGAATTCATGATTATGAACTATGGTTTGAAGTTTATACAAGTTTTTGAGTAGTTTTTCTTAGTCTTATGATGACTCATGGATGTTTGGGAGAATTACTTAATTGCTTAATTGGTTTGTGATGGTCTAGACCTGTATGATCTGAGGAATCGGAGTGTGCTCTAGTACTATGTTCTTCATAAAGGAACTTCCTACCAAAGTTCTACTTTTCTGATTTTTCTGTAATGTGTATGGACTATGCATGTGATTTGAATCCAGTTCAAATCCTGATCTAGCCTTGTCTTGTGACAGGACTTGAGGATGGTTATGATTGTGAACTAGACCTTTTGGAAAGGGGAATGACCTATGCAATTGAGCATGCTCAGATCAGCCTGCATTGAGTGAATCTTATGCATAGAACTTACATATTACAGACTGTTTGGTTTAACAGCTCTATCATCCGACTAGATAGACAGGAATGTCGATTCTAGTTGAGAGAATAAGAAACCACAGCGGATTGAACATCAAGGATTGCTACAAGTGGATCCTTGAACCCCTAGTGCCTTCTTATAATTAGTTACTTTCGATTTAATTCAACTTTTGTTACTCATATCAATTTCATATAACATTCTGGTTAATAGATTTCAATAGATACTTGTGGATGAGTTTGTGAAATTCTACATAAGTCCCTGTGGATCGACCTCGGTCTTACCAAGTTTATTACTACATCGCAACCCTACACTTGGGGAAGTGAACAGCTAGCACTCAAATACCGATGATTTTAGGCTGCCTGTTCCTTGCTACATCAAACTCAATCATAAATTGACGGAACGGGGTAGTGCATTTGTCCTTTGGAAACATGACATTGGAGGTGAATGTGTTCCATTTGGGCAAAAGGCATAGGGATGTTGATGACAATGAGCTCTTCGAGGTAAACAAGCTCGAATCTTTTGAAGAAGTAGAGCTCCTCCAACTTGAACCACTAGAAAGCTTGAAGACTTGCTTGGTACATTTTGAGGATTCCAAAGACCCCATTATTAGTGAAATTGTGCAAGCATTGAATATTGAGAAACGGATAGTTGGTACTAGCCGGTGGAGGCCCCATTTTGAAAGATTGCCACCAACCACATCAAGGCCTCTACCGTCTAACATTAAACCACCAGCTAGGGCTGAGAGGTGAAGCCTGTAGCTAATCTCATGTTTAATTCAGTTTGATTCAAGTACCTTTACTTCAAGTTCAGATTTTTATTGTTCTAGTTTGAATAAAAGTTGATATTTTTAGAAGTTTTATGAGAGTTCATGTACCCCAGAAATGGATTCCTTGCAATTCTCTGAGTTTGTCATGTTTTTTAATTAGTTTCGAATTGTAGTAACCCTTGAGCAAGCCATAGTCCATTGGCATGGCTGTTACTCCAAAGGCTAACTGTTTGAATGCTATGTGCTTGATTAAAACTAGAACTTGAATTTCTCACTTAAATGGGATTATTGTGCTTCAATGGTTTATCTTCCGACCAGATGAGAGATAGGATTTCAATTCTAGTTGTATTTCATGCTTAGTGAATGAATTAACATGGATTGCTACAAGTGGATCCTCAATGCCTTAGTTCTCTCTTTATTTTCAGATTTTCTTAAATTACTGTTTTAGTTTAGTTTACTTAATTGAATCTCCAAATCACTTAAATCTTAGTTGCTGGAATAGTTTAGAACTATTTACTTCTTTCCCTGTGGATCTACCTCGGTCTTACCGAGAATTATTACTACATCGCAGCCTTGCACTTGAGGCGAGCAAACAAGTTTTTGGCGCCACTACGGGGGAATTTAGATAAACGGTTCTAGATTATTTTAGTGGCTATAGAAGTATAAGTAGATAGGTTTTTCTGATTTCCTAGGATTAACAAGTTGTTTTGTTTTGTAGGAATTCTTCTATAGTTCAAGTGAATCGGGTAATATCCTTCTAACTTAGTGCCTTTTACAGATTTTTTTTTCAATTTTCAGGTTTCTGTTTTTCTATTTAGGACTTAGGATTAGTTTAGTTCTTAGTTGTGTGGTTTATGTCCCGTTAGGAACGTGACCACACCAACCGTCTCCAATCCGAAGGTGGTCTAGTTGGACCATTATCAATCCATAGACAAGTCCGAAAATACCAAGAGCTTTGTGATAATTTGGGGAGTATGGATCCAACACCTTTAAGGAATCCCCCCCCCCACCCCCCCCCCCCCCCCCACCCCCCCCAACAACTACAAATGCAAATCAAGAGGGAGTAGGAGAGAATGAGGTACACAATGTTCCTCCAATGAGATCTTTACGGGACTATCTACAACCAGCCTGTACAACTACACACTCGTGCGTGGTCTTACCACCAACCAGGGGAAACATTGATATAAAGCCGGGTGTAATTCAACTCCTACCAAAATTCCATGGGCTAGACTTATTCGCTTCCTCAAGTGTAGGGTTGCTATGTAGTAATAATCTCGTTAAGACCAAGGTCGATCCACAGGGAAGGAAGTAAACAATTCGAACTATCCTAATAACTAGAATCTTAAGAGGTTTGTGAAATCGGTTTTGAACATGAAACAGAAAAATCTGATAATGAAAAGATAACTAAAGCATCAAGGATCCACTTATAGCTCTCCTTATATGCATAATTCACTGTGGTTTCTCACTTACTCAACTAGAATGGAAATAAAATCCTATCTAGCCGGATGACAGAGCGGTTATATTATTAAAGTAATCCAACACATGTGTTGTTCATCAACATAATTCCCTCAATTCAAGTTAAGACTTGTGCACACTCAATTGCATAGGTCACTCCTAGTTCCAATAGATTAAGTTCATAACCATAATAATCATCAAACTCTGTCACAAGACCTGACTATATTATGATTTGAACTTCATTCAAATCATATGAACAATCAACACAATATTCAAAATTTAGAACGAAAAGGTAGAATTTTGGTTTGAAGTTCCCACATGATGATCCAAGTCTAGAGCGTATTGAATTCGATTCCTCGGAGCATACAGGTCTAAAGTCATGCAAAATGATTACGAACTAAAGCAATTCTTCCAAACATCTATGAGCCATCATAAGATTAAGAAAAACTATTTAGAACTTTATTCAAACTTCCAAAAACCATTATTCTTCAATAAATCCAACTTGAAACTAATAAAACGAATTAAATCATCTAAGTAAACTATAAGTTTCACCTCTTAGCTCTAGCTAAGAGGTTAGCTAATGAAAAGCATAAAAACAAAACTAAAACTAGAACTAGAAGAAGAAGAAAACTAGTTATAGGAAGCTAGGAAGCCTCTTAGGTCTTGAATCCTTTGCTCTCCACGTTGCTAGATGCCTTAGGAAGAGAGTGGAGGTGGCCTTTTATAAGAGAAATCTCGCACCAACTTGAAAACTTCGAGAATCCGCGGAGTCCTTTCGCAATTTTGAAACTTAGTATTGAAAAACGGAGTTTCTGGAGCACCTTAGACCTGTCTGGCGACCGGTCGGGCGATCAGTCTGGCGACCGGTCTAAGAAACCAAAAAAAGTCCAGCAAGCAATGTTTCTTTGGACTCCTGACGACCTATCTGGCGACCGGTCTAGCGATATAGACCTGTCTGGTGACTGGTCTTAGGACAAGTCTTGGGACAGTTTTTCCATATTTTCTTTTCTTTCTTTCTTCTTCTTTCCTCCACCTTTTGGCACTTGTTATATTGATCGTCAATGCATATAAAGTTACTCTTTTAACTATGAATTAGTAAAGTCTCCCTCTCATTCCTACAATCACAAATCCATGCATTAGATTAGTCTTTAAATCATGAAACCATACATAATGAGTGATGAATTGGGGTTAGAATATGCACAATTAAGATCTCAACAAGACTCTAAGAGCCCATACTTACACTTAAAGGAATTTGAAGAAGTGGTATCTACTTTACAATATGCGAATGTCTCAGAAGATGCCATCAAACTTAAACTTTTTTCCTTTTCGTTGAAAGAAAGAACCAAGAGTTGGCTCCACTCTCTTAGACCATACTCGATAGGGTCATGGAATGAGATGACTCAAAAATTCTTGAAAAAGTTCTTCCTGGCTCATAAAATGAATACCCTTCGAAGAGCTATAATGAACTTTTCGGTTAAAGAGAATGAATCATTCTTCCAATGTTGGGAAAGGTTTAAGGACCTCCTACTTGCTTGCCTACATCATGGCTATGAAAGTTGGCAAATCATAAATGTTATAGCAAAAAAGTGGTGGTTAAAGATATCAAAGACTCAAGACCCGCGAGCGCCTTTTTTTATGGTGTTTAACCTACGAGCCTTTATGGTCGAGGCTCGCATATCGTAAAAGTACGGTATACACTTTCGAACATGCGAGCTAGCTTGGTCGTTGGTCATTGGATGAAGGTATTTTCATAATTCGTCTGTCTTCACTCCTTGGTTACAAAACAAAGGTCCCGCATGCGAGTAGCTCGGCTCGTGGTCATTAAAAGGGATCATATATCTACATGCGAGCAGCCCACTTTAGGGATGTTAAGCGAGGTTACCTTCAAAGCGAATAATTGCTACCTTTCAGCATCAATCTGTACAGATCAACTTTGGTTCGTCCTTATCCATAACTCTGAGCATCTCCATCAAGAGACGTAATCAGTTAGACGTCCAAGGTTGTTAGGTCATCTCTTTATCTAAGGATTAACATGATAATTACCTTATCCCCTAAAATCAACAGTGATCTTAACGGCCTGCGTCATAAATTGGATCACCTGGATCTATATAAATGGATGGCCCCATGGATGATAAAGGTACACAATCTCTAAGCTCATATCCCGCTTTTCACTTTACAACCATGTCCTATCTGACTTAAGCTTCGGAGGGCCAATGGCTGGACACCGACCACCCTTAGTTCTCTCTTTTATTCTTTCAGATTTGGAGGGAAGCTGGCTTAAAGGAAGGTGAACATCTGGAGGATCCTGTTACCAAATTCAACATAAACAGATTGGCGCCGTCTGTGGGAAGTGAAGTCATCAGAATTAGTCATTCTAATCACTGATCGTTATCTCTCCACCATGCCTCCCAAAAAGACGGTTTATCCTTCCACTTCAAGACAGACTTTACCTCTGCCTGACATTACTGAGTCAGCGCCTAATCTCCCTCAGACTGCTTCGACGAGCATGCCCCCAGGAGATTCTAATGTGCCGTCAAAAAACCCATTTTACGATGCATTCGGCAGTCAAGAGGACATTATGCATTTCCTTGGAAATAAACTTCTTACTCTCAAAGCCGGGCTTCAAACCTTATCTAATCGGTTTGATCAACACTTTCTAGAACCACAACAGCAACCTCCAGAAGGGCTTCCGGTGCGACCTATACCAGTAGCTTCCAGACATTCTGCAGGCGAGCCACGAACCCAACCAAATCCTCCTTCAAATTGAATGCCACTGGGCAATCAAGTCCGGGTACCTCCTCCCCATTCTATACACTCCAGTACCTCCCGGCAACAACAATCTCAGGGGTCTGCCGTCGAAACTTCAAGCTGTACCTTACCATGGGAAGGAGATCTCAAGAGAATCGAGGATTGCTTCGACGATATGAAGCAGCGATATTGATCCAACCTCCCACCTATTGCTCTTGCATCAATCCATCGATCTGAATCTCCCTTCACCCGCGAGGTTATAGAGGCTCCCTTACCTAAGAAGTACCGAACGCCTATCATCACCCCGTATACAGGCACCGACGATCATCTCGAACATCTGGGGACGTATAAGTCTCTTCTAGAGCTAGAGGGACATCGTTCAAAAATTATGTGTAGGGCTTTCTCCTTAACTCTAAAGGATGCAGCGCGTACATGGTTCGAGGCCTAAAACCACGATCTATCGAATCCTTCTCGCAATTATCGGAGCTCTTCCTCTCTTAGTTCATGGGGAGCATCCGTACCAAAAAGCCGACATCTCATTTAATAGATCTAAAGCAGCAGCATGGGGAGACTATTAAGGAGTTTACAGTTCGGTTCACTGCGGAAGCCGTCCAAACTGAAGGTTATACAGAAGATAAAGGCCTCACCGCCCTTATAGTCGAAATTACAAGCGAAAAATTTTGGTTCGCCCTGGACAAGAACCCTCCTAAAACTATGACAGAATTTCAAACAAAGGCTAAAAAATACATCAATGCGGAAGAAGTCGCTTTGGCACGTCACGGTATATAGGGCAAGAAGCGTAAGTCTGAGGAGATCTCTCCTGCTGATAAGAAACATCGGCACGATCGACGAGATCGTTCCCCAAAGAAGCCCTACTCTGGTAAATATCATAACTATACACATCTTAACCAATCTCCTGAGAAAGTATTAATGGAGATCAAGCACAAACCGTACGTGAAGTGGCCTTCAAAGATCAAGTCTGATCCTGAAAAAAGAGATAAGAGAAAGTTCTGGTATTTCCACAAAGATCATGGGCACAACACCCAAGATTGTATATCATTAAAAGATCACATTGAAGCCCTGATTCGAAAGGGTCATCTCCGAGATTACATGGCGCGATAGGGTCGGTCGCCTAGGAGAGCGGAAGCCCCGTCACAAAGGAAAAAGTCACCTCAGCATCACCCTTCGCAAGAAGATGCTGAACCCACTGATGAGATCCGAACCATTGCTGGAGGTCCATCTTGTGGAGGAGATTCTCAGGCGTAAAGGAAAGCATATGCTCGTAAGGCATCTCAGAAGCCCCAGCATATTTATTAGCTAGAAAAATCATCCGATGTGACAAATCCTAGCCATCATTCTATCTCTTTTCTCTTGAAGATGCAGAAGAGATTCATTTCCCTCATGAGGACTCTATTGTGGTCACGTTAAAGGTATCAAATTATTTAACTCATCGTATTATGTTGGATACAGGTAGCTCCACTGATGTTCTTTACTTAGAAGCTTTCAATAAAATAGCACTCGCCAGAAGCCTACTCAAACCAGTCTCAACTCCCCTCGTCGGCTTCGGGGGCGAAGTTGTAACACCGGAAGGAAGCATTGACCTTCCAGTCACCTTCGGAGAAAGCCCAGCAAAAACCACAGTCTTCTTTAATTTCCTCGTGGTGGATCGAAGATCAGCATACAACGCTATTTTAGGATGACCTTCGCTCAACAAGGTAGGGTAGCTTTACACCCCTTATACCTGTGTAGACACCCCACCTTCGGCTACACTGTTGGTAGAAATAGCTGGGTGAATGGAGGACCATACCCCCAAACCCCAAGCCCAAACTCAGCCAAACTCACCCTTGTAAGCCCCATTCCATAGCCCAGTTCAAGCCTGAACCCAGTCAACCCAGTCTTAAACATCAGCCTGAAAAACCCCCTAGAAAAAAGGCCAGTCAAAAATCCTAAAAAAGTCAAACTCACTGAGTCAACTCGCTGAGTTAACCCGCTGAGTCAACCCGTCGAGTCAAAACACCGAGTCAACCCGTCGAGTCAACCCGTCGAGTCAAACCACCGAGTCGACCCGCTGAGTCAACTCACTGAGTCGACCAGCGAGTCCAACAGCAGCCCCGAGGGAGCGACCGTACTCGATGGAAACCGAGGAGCGACCGTACGGGCGGCCCATGGCAGGCCACCCGGAAAAAATTACGAGAGTTGCCACTCTCCGCTGCTATAAATACCCCCTCCCCCTTCTCTTTTAAAGAGAACAACCGGCCAGAGAGAGTCCGTCCATTAAAGTCATCCTTCTCCACCCTTAGCCCATTTTTCCACCAAGGAGAGCCCGAGTGAGGAGAGCCTAGCCCTGGTCCAGCCCAGCCTGACCACTGGTCCAAGCCTCCCAAGCCATCCAAGTCTTGATCCAACCACTCGAAGCCAACCCTTGCGACACCTCCGTCCATCCAGCTACTCTATTCCAGCATCATCTCATTTGCATCTAGCATAAGTGCAATATTTACTTTTCTTCCAACCCCCCTGCTTCACTACTGGCACCTTGATCCGTCAAGAACACATGCATATGTCTTTATATTAAAGCACCTGTCAGTTCGAGCGTATGCTCTGGGCTTGCCCGTTGTTGGAACCTGCCCACCAGAAACTCTTATTGTTCAGACCTGCATTCATGCTTCACCATAAAACACCTTGATCATTCAAGCACACTGCATATGTCTTATATTAAGCACCTGTCAGTTCGAGCGTACGCTCTGGGCTTGCCCGTTGTTGGAATCTGCCCATCAGAAACTCTTACTGTTCAGACCCGCATTCATGCATCATGTCATTCATGAGAATATACGAGGATTAAATTAGACTTTCAAGTATTCGATCGATTCTGTGAAGTAGAGACCGTACTTCGGTACGGGCAGTGTGTGGGGTGCTTAACCTCTTCCCACCCTGTAACCGTGATCCCTTACCTTGAATCTCTGGCTGCAGATCAACAGGAGTCATTTTAGAGGAAGGAATCTTCAGATTCCCTTCTCTAACGTTTCTACAGGGTCTAGCTGACTGTAGATTCGAAGTAACTGGCTAGTGGCGACTCTGGTCTTATATAAACTCACTTAAACATATCCAGCTTAACACAACAACCAAACGAAGCCCTCGAGAACGAGGCAAGCCAGTGGCACAAACGGCGATTTCGCACGCACGCACCTCTTCTTCTTCTTCTTCTTCCGAAAGGAAAGGGAGAAGAACGTCGTGTGGGAGCGCGGGAAAATCGGCGAGGGTCCACAGAATGGCGACTCTGCTGGGGATTAGCTAGTCCCACTAGTCGTGATCCGACTTGAAAAACAGAATCCTTCCCGTACTTGAAAGCCACTAATCCTCATACAATCTCATCTGCATAGCATTCTACCCAGAACAAAAAAAATATAGAAGATCCCAAAACCAAAAAAAAATAGAAAATCCCAAAATCCAAAAAGAGTAGAGTATAGTCCTCACCATTGCGCCTCCTCGGGCTCAACGTACGCGGAGACAACTTCCCTACCGCAGCATAATCCGCACTCGGGCTCAACAAGCCATGTCCGACCACGAAGAAGAAACTCATCACTTCCCTGCTCTTGAAATGACCGAAGCGCAACCTCCAGCGCAACAGCCCGTTGACAATACACCAGTCATACAAGAATTGGCACATGGAGTGAGAGCAATGCAAGAAATGCTCTTGCAATTCATGCAAGCACAAGCCACCGCAGCAGCCAACAATCAGGTTGGCCCAGTTCAGCAAGCTCAGCAGCCATGCCGGGTCCTTCCGGCCTCCAGTTCAAATCAAGCACAACTAGTGGAGTCTACCCAAGACTACCGACAACAGCCATCTCAGCCCTTCGCCATGGGGCATCCTTCTCAATATCTTCCTGTGACGACAAGGCCATCTCAGAGCACTTCCGTTGCAAGAACATCCAGTCAACTTCCAGTCAATCTTGCAAACAACAATCTCAGTAGATCTCAGCATGTCCCCGCTGATGGGACACCTTTTCAATTCCAGCACATCCCTGCCAATGGGATTTCAATTCAATTTCCAGCAACAGGGACAGCACTGGCGAATGCCCACAACGGGGGTCAGTGTCAAGCCCACATCAATCAGCGGACAGTGGCGAATACCCAACAAGGGGGTCACTTCCCAGCATCTCAGCCTCCTGCAAACAGGAGCACTTTTCAATTCCAGCACATCCCCGCCGATGGGATCCCAGTTAATTTTCAACAATCTTCAATTCAGCAAAATCCAGTTAATTTCCAGCAATCTTCAATTCAGCAAAATCCAGTTAATTTCCAGCAAGTTCCAGTTCAACCTTCAGTACAGTCTCCAGTTCAGTTACCATCATTTCAAGCTCAAGTTCATCAGAATCCAGTTCAATCATCAAATCAATTTCAGCAACCCACGGTTGCTTTTCAGCAAGCCCATAGGGTCGAAGACATCGACCACTATGCCGAAGAAGAACGTGCCTTACTCCAGGAGGCACCAGTCGCTCGAACAGATCACTCAGGACTGGACGAGTTGCTGGAGCAGTTCCAGATCTTGCAAAATCAGCTTCAGCGACAGCAAGGAATCGACTTACCTTCGACCAAGTTCAGAGACTTGTGTCCTTTCCCAGATGCTCAAGTACCTCAAAACTTTGAGGTTCCGAAATTCAAGAGATACGATGGCAGCGGTTGTCCCACCGCACATCTCAAGGCTTTCTGCGGGAAGCTGAGTGCAATCGCAGGAAATGAAGGGGCCCTTATTCGTTTGTTCCAAAAATCTCTGAAGGGCGATGCCCTAGATTGGTACACTTCATTGGACTGCCACCGCATCAGAACATGGGAACAGCTTTCCCAGGCTTTCGTCGACAGATTCGCATACAATCTCAACATGGCACCCAGAAGAGCCGACCTCGCAGCACTCAGGCAAAGGAGTGATGAAACACTATCAGCTTATGTGGGACGTTGGCGAGCTATGGCAGCCAGAATGCGGACACCCATCGACGACGAAGAACAAATTTCCATGATTGTTCATTCAACATACCCAGGCATATCCGGGTATCTCATCTCGCATTCATATGCGAATTTCTCACAATTGATCCGTGCTGGAGAGCAAGTCGAAGCAGGAATTCGGGCCGGGACAATCTCCCCATGGCCTCATCAAGCCACTACAGTCAAGAGGAACAGAGTGGAAGGAAGACCTATCGGGCACGGGAATGGAAACCGTAGTGGTTCTCCTCCTCGCCCAACGGAGGTAAACAATATCAACACCACTGCTCAAGGGAATCAACGCGCTCCCCCACAGGGACGTCAACAGTATCAGCAGAATCAAGTTCAGCATCAGCCTCAGCGGTATCAGCCACAACTGAATCCTCAGCCACAAACACCTCGACAACAGCAGCAGTTCAGGGGAAATGGCCAATACTCATACCAGAACAGGCAGAATTACAGGGAGTTCAGGAAGTTCACTCCACTCAGTCAACCACTTAGTCAAATCATGACTACGCTGGTACAAAAGCAGTTACTCACTCTGATGACACCTAGGCCTCCGCCTCATCCTCTGCCTCCAAACTACCGAGAAAATGAGTACTGTGCCTACCATCAAGGACGTGGCCAAGCCACTGATCGATGCTATACTTTGAAAAATGCTATACAAGACCTAATTGATGACCGCAAGATCGTCATCTCGGTCCCTGGAACTTCTCCAGCAGCTTCCACCAACATCCTTCAGAATCCTCTGCCTCAACATCCGACGGACCCCAGTTCGTCTCGTGGCCCTACAGTCAATAGTATAGAAGAAGGGGATCATCTCGATCGCTTCTTCTCCCCCATCCAATCCATTCACGCCTACACTTATAAGCCAACAAATCCTCCTCCAGTCTTGCAAGGGGCAAGTCCCTTTCTTCCTTCAATCTCCGAGCCAGTAGTGCTCGAAGGAGCACCTCCATATGATATACCAGTTGTTCAAGGGGCACCTTACAACCATTCAAGCTGGGAACCAGTCGTCCTGGAAGGAGCACAATCATACATTGAGCCCACATACGAACCTGTCATCTTGCAGGGGGTAACTCCAGAACAATCCAATCCGCAATGGAAGGATTACACTCATCAGCAGCAAGAGCCCGTTGTCTTGGAAGGAGCTCTTCCAGTCAAGCCTGTCATATTGCAAGGGGCAAGTCCCGGAGGCGTATCAATCACACTACGGCAGCTGGGACGAACAGAGAAACCTCCTGCCATATCAAGAGGACCAGTATTCATTCCATGGGAGCCTCCCGCCCCAGGAACAGTCAAGCCAGGACCACGACCTTATGTGGTCTATGAAGACAAGCCTCGATATTACCCCTTCAGCACAGGCAACAATGTAGTCCTCAAGGCAAAAGCTCCATACGAGGAAGATCTGGTACCCACAACAGCACCGTTGCAAGAACCGGTGGTCCTAGAAGGCAAAAGGGAGGAAAACTACAAAGAGGTTCCATGGCACTATCCAGAATGTGCGGAAGTGGGGAACATGAATCCCAATGGGCGTTGCATCCGAAGAGATAATCAGAACAGAGGAGATCCCAAAGGCGCTCTCTCAGGCCTCGGCAACAAAAATGAAGCCACATACGATGTGGCGACTCAACTCAAGTCAATCCCTGCTCAAATCTCAGTGTGGGAGCTACTCTGCACATCTCGCATACACCGAGAAATGTTTGCCAAGACCTTGAATGATGCTCACGTCTCCTCTGATACAGCACCAGAAATGATAGCTTTGATGATTGGACAACTCCTGGCTCCGCGCGCCATCACCTTCACAGATAATGAGTTGCCACCAGAAGGGCGCGATCATGGGCGATCTCTCCACATAGCCTTACGATACAAAGACCTCTGTGTTCCGCTGGTCCTTATCGATAATGGCTCAAGCTTAAATGTCTGCCCACTCAAGACTGCAGAACGTCTGGGAATCAGTCCTTCTTCATTCCTACCCAGCACCATATGCGTCAGAGCATTCGACAACACCCGTCGATCAGTGGAAGGGGAAGTTGACATAGAGGTACAGATAGGTCCGGAAGTCTCCACCATCACATTCCAAATCTTGGATATATCAGCCTCTTTCAGCATGTTGCTCGGACGACCGTGGCTGCACAAGGTTGGAGCTGTGCCATCAACCCTGCATCAACGAGTAAAGTATATCTGTGGAAATCAAGTGATCTCTATCCATGAAGAGAAAGAGCTCATCATTCCTTCCAATGCTGCTGCCACTGAACCAGACATCCCGGTCATCGATATCCAGCACTCTGAAGAAGACATCCCGTTTCACAGTTTCGAATTCGAGACTGTGAACTCTATCGCCAATCCAGAACCGATAAGGGTGGATCGTGTCTTTTCACCGGCAGAGCGTCTGAGCCTCAAATACCGAATGAAGAATCACTTCAAATCCAGAAAGGTACCAATGATATATAACCAACGCAAATGGGGACTCGGATACAAGGCAACCTTCATGGACAAAAGAAGGAAGAAATTTCGGTGCTCACCCATCCAGTTCGTCAAGCCAGGAGAACCTTGCAAAGATCTAGGAGGGAATCAACCGACTGCACTACACAAAGGCCTCCCGATGAGCCTAGTTTGGGCCACGTGGCCCCCCATTCGATGGGATCAGATTCTTGAACCATCTAAGCCTCCAGAAGAAGAAGAAAAGGATGAAGACGAAGAAGGAAGTCAAATACAGCGGCTTCAGGACCAGGTTACCCTGACACCTGCTCCCAACCAGGGGCATAACTTGCCCACTTCTCTCAACCAGGGGCACAACCTGCCCACTCCAATCAGCCAGGGGCACGACTTGCCCATCTCAACATCAATCAGCAAGGGGCACGACTTGCCCATCCCTGCAGAACCAACTTCATCAATCATCAGCCAAGGGCAGAAGCAGCCCATCCATTGGACCAAGAAAGGGAAGTGGCCAGCCCTAGATTGGTTTGATGTCCAGGTTCCAAATTTGTGTCTCACTGTGGAACCAGACGAACTGCAATGTGAGGTAAGTGATCCGGGAGGGACTGAGTGCGACTCAGATCTCGAACCCGACCAGCGAGAAGTCATGGTCATTGGGCCAGACCATAATTCTTCGCCCAAAGCATCAACCCCCACCTCTTCAGGGGAGGAAGTGTGGGGTCCTGAATGGTCATCTGTTCCCCTCACTTTTGAATCAGCCAAAGAGCCATCTGAGGGCTCTGGCTTCCAAAAAAAAAAAACGCCTGTTTAAGCAGTGACCGGAACTTTGGAACAAGTTGGGCTCAATCATGGTCTGCAATGCCTGCTTGTTCAAAGTCCCACGAATTTCGAAAATCCAAAAAAATTAAAAACTTTCAAAAGCCAAAAACATCTAGCATTTTCATTTCAGAAAAATCTCAAAAACCAAAAAATATTTCTTTTCCTGCATTCAATAGTGTGCCAAGTTCGTCTAATAAGTCGCATGAGTTTGAAGTCGAATCATATGATTTCGACGTCGTATTAGACTTTAAACTCATGGGTCTGGACGAAGCTCGGGACGAGGAAGATGATGATCCAGCTCCCGAACCAGAGGATCTCCTCAAAAAGTTCGAATCTAAAGCCAATGTTGTAGCCAATGATTTTGAGATAGTAAACTTGGGGACGCCTGAGATCCCTAGGGAAGTACGCATTGGAAAATCATTGCCACCTGAGATGAAACAGAAAATGATAGAGTTCCTAGCTCCAAGATTGTCCAACTTCGCGTTCTCATATGAAGACATGCCGAGGCTCGATGAAGAGCTCGTTGTACACCATCTGCCAACCAAGGCAGATATGAAGCCAGTGAAGCAGAAACTTCGAAGAATGAAGCCAGAGTGGGCTCTGAAAGTCCGAGATGAAGTCATCAAGCAATACAATGCGGGATTCTTGGTAGTCTCCAACTACCCTGAATGGCTCGCCAACATCGTACCAGTACCGAAGAAGGATGGCAAGGTTCGAATGTGCATCGACTTCCGAGATCTCAACAAAGCCAGTCCTAAAGATGACTTCCCTTTGCCACATATCGACACTCTGGTCGACAACACTGCTAGATACAAGATCTTCTCATTCATGGACGGGTTCTCAGGTTACAATCAGATCAAGATGGCCGTCGAAGATCGCGAGAAGACATCGTTCATCACTCCCTGGGGAACCTTCTGTTACAGGGTAATGCCGTTTGGTCTGAAGAACGCAGGAGCAACATATCAGCGAGCAATGACAGCACCATTCCACGACATGATGAACAAGGAGCTCGAAGTATATGTGGACGACATGATCGTCAAATCTCGCACAATTGAAGGACACTTTAAAGATCTGAAGAAGTTATTCAACAGATTAGAAAAGTACAAGCTCCGTCTCAACCCTCAGAAATGTATCTTCGGTGCAATGGGAGGTAAGCTCCTCGGCTTTATGGTGAGCGAGGATGGCATCAGGGTCGACAAGACCAAAACCAGAGCAATCATCGAGATGCCCCCTCCTAGAACAGAGAAAGAAATTCGTGGCTTCCTCGGCAGAATTCAATACATCAGTCGCTTCATCTCACAACTCACACCTATCTGTGAGCCCATATTCAAGCTTCTTCGGAAGAACGTCCCAAAAGAATGGAATGATGATTGCCAAGTCGCCTTCGACCGCATCAAGAAGTATCTAATGAATCCTCCAGTCCTAGTGCCACCCACTCCCGGACGACCACTATTGTTATACATCTCGGTAGCAGCAGAAGCCATAGGCTGTGTCCTCGGCCAGCACGACGAGACCGGGAAGAAGGAACAAGAAATATACTATTTGAGTCGAAAGTTCACCGACTACGAGACCAGGTATTCCCAGATCGAGAAGACTTGCCTCGCCCTAATCTGGGCAACTCAGCGACTCCGTCAATACATGATTGCATTCCCTATTCTCCTACTCGCTCACATGGATCCACTCAAGTACCTGTTCGAAAAACCGACGCTCACTGGAAGGATAGCTAAATGGCAGCTACTCCTGTCTGAGTTCGACATCACCTATGTCACTCAGAAGGCAATCAAGGGACAGGCCCTCGCCGATCATCTTGCGGCTCACTCTCTCCTGGATTATCAACCGCTCAAGACGTTCTTCCCTGATGAAGATCTCTTGCTTGTTGAAGGGGATGAAAAGAAGAAAAAAGATGAGTGGACGTTATTCTTCGACGGCGCAGCAAACTCTAAAGGGAGAGGTATTGGAGCAATCCTCTACTCTCTAGACGATGTCCCTATTCCTATCTCAAGGCACATAGCATTCGAGTGCACCAACAACATGGCAGAGTACGAAGCATGCATCGCTGGCTTAAGGGAAGCCATAATCTTGGGCGTCAAGAAGCTACGAATATTTGGAGACTCACAGCTTATCATCAATCAGACCAATGGCGAATGGAAGACCAAGGATGAGAAGTTGATACCATATCATGTGTATCTTGACAATCTGATCGAAGAATTCAAAGAAATCACCTTCTCATACATGCCCAGAGCCAAGAAACAGTTTGCAGATGCTCTTGCCACACTTGCATCAATGCTCGAGATACCAAAAGGAGCTTCAGAATGGGAGCTCACAGTCGAAATTCAAGAAGAACCTGCTTTTTGCCTGCAAATAGAAGAAGCCGAAGCTGTCCCTGACAAACCCTGGTATGCCGACATCAAGCAATATCTCGAAACCCAGGAGTATCCAGAGTCAGCAACAGCAACAGATCGCCGAACCATTCAGCGTTTGGCCGGCCAGTTCACCATCAGTGGCGAAGTTCTCTATAAGCGATCCTATAATCACATCCTCCTTCGATGCATCGATGAAACAGAAGCTGCAAAGATCATGAAAGAAATACACGAAGGAATCTGTGGCCCACACATGAATGGGCACATGATGGCAAAGAAGATTCTACGACTCGGCTACTATTGGCTCACCATGGAGACAGATTGTTGCCGACACGTCAGAAAATGCTTCAAGTGTCAGGAGCATGCAAATCAAATCCATGCCCCATCATCAGAGTTATACAACCTGACCACCCCCTGGCCCTTCTCCATGTGGGGACTTGACATCATCGGCAAGATCAGTCCCAAAGCATCAAATGGTCATGAGTACATACTTGTGGCAGTCGACTACTTCACCAAGTGGGTAGAGGCAGCCTCCTACACCACGATTGCAGCATCTCAAGTGATCAAATTCATGAAGAGCAACATCATATGCCGGTATGGAATCCCTAATGCCATCATCACAGATAATGGGACCCCGTTCGTCAACAAGAAGATGGATGACTTCCTCAGCAAATTCAAGATCCAGCGTCATCGATCAAGCCCCTACCGTCCTCAGATGAATGGTGGGGTAGAAGCCGCAAACAAGACAATCGTCAGGATACTCGAGAAGATGGTCGTGACCTATCGAGATTGGTCAGATATGCTCCCATATGCACTTTGGGCCTATCGAACGTCTGTACGATCTGCTACGGGCGTTACTCCTTTCGAGCTTACTTATGGAATGGAAGCAGTTCTACCAGTCGAAGTGGAAATACCATCACTTCGGGTGTTATTAGAAAGCGGAATTGAAGAAGGAGAATGGCAACGGGCCAGATTCGATCAGTTGCAGCTAGCAGATGAAAAGCGCATGCGTGCACTAAGTCATTCACAGTGTTATCAGAAAAGGATCGCTCGGGCCTACAACAAGAGAGTCCGAAAAAGAAGTTTCAAGGTAGGCGACATGGTTATGAAGAAGATTCTACCGTCGCACCTTCCGGATCCCAGAGGAAAGTTCAAACCCTCGTGGGACGGGCCGCTGATCATCAGAGAAGTACTTCCTAGAGGCGCCCTCAGACTCACCAGCATGAGAGGGGTGGATCTTCCTGAGCCAACCAACGCCGACAACGTGAAGATCTTTCACGGGTAAGTCATTCTGACCTTATCAAGAGTTACTTTAATAGAGCTGAAGTCAAGAGGTCGAAGCTAAGACCCCTGAGAAATCGTGCCCGTCCACCAATAAGTGTTTCAAATAAGGAGAGTCAAAAAGAGAAAATACAAATACAAAAAAAAGAGGAGGAAAAATACAAAAAAAAAGAGAGAAAAAGAATACAAAAGAAGAAGAAAAGAGAAAGAAAAAGGGAAGCCAAAGCAAAGCACTCAAGAAAAAAAAAATCAATCCAAGAAACACAGTCATCCATCCATTCATCTCAGAGGGGTCTTTAGCAAAGACCGACAGCTCTATCATCGTAACTTAGGATAAGGGCTGAAAGACTGCCATCGGCCGGCAACGACGGAATCCCGACCTCTAGCCACCGCAGTTATCCAGAGATCCAGAAAGAAAAGAAAAGAAAAAAAAAAAGAAAAAGAAAATGTGTGCCTAAACAAAGAGGGCGGAGTGAAAACCCGAAAGGGCGCTCCGAGTAAAAACAGTGGGCATACAGCGGACTTGGTGAAAACCCGAAAGGGCACTGAGGGTAAAAACAGCATAGCTGCCAAGGGGCAGGCAAGATCAAACACCAGGGACGTGGTGAAAACCCGAAAGGGCGCCACGGGCAAAAATGACGGGAAAAAGCCGGCTGTGGTGAAAACTCGAAAGAGCATTGCAGGCAAAAATGGCTCAAATAAAAAAAAGAAAAAATAAAAAAATAAAAAATAAAAGTGCAGGTACCAAGAAATCAGACAGTCCAGATCGGTTCAAGCAGTGAAAGTGCAAGAACAAGAGGAAGTACAGTCAGGAGCGAAGAACTCTACAAACTCTGACAATCTCAAGAGGTAATAGTTTCCGTTGCCTACATCTCTGGGGAACCAAAGGATCACACAAGTCAAATCTCGAGACATCGGTCAAGGCATTGACCGAGCCCCAGTTCTGATTCCTATATCCCGACGCAAAGTCCAGAAACACTCACAAGACAACTCATGGCACAGTAGATTTTCAAACAGTTTTCTCTTTTCAATTAAAGGCATCATATTTCTTTTACATATCATATCATCTTTTTCAAAAAATACAAAAAAAATGCATCATCATCAATCATATATGCAAAAAAGAATGTGCAGGTGGCCAACACAATCAATCTCTACCCTCCTCCTCGGCCACATCAGGTGAGTCCTCTGACTCATAAAAAGATAGTCTCGCTCTCAACCTGCTCACCTCCATACGCAGGTAATGCACCTCATCGCGCTCAAGGGTACGGATCGCTATCTCCTCATCAGACAACCTCCGATCGGCAGCCAATCTCCTCGACATCATCTCACAATGATACCGAAGTGCGGAGATCTCAGACAGCAAATGGCCATGAGTGGCCAAAAGGAAGCCAGGATCGATAAACGGGCGCTCCTCAAAAGGTTCATATGAACCAGATGAAGAGCCAGCATCTCCAAGAATATCCTGCTCATCCTCATCAGCAGTCTAGTGCCAACAAGGGATACGTCGATACAAAGACTGCTCAGCAACCCAATACTGATATGGGGCGGTCGCCATCGGAAAAGTCCGTAGCTCAAATCCCAACAAATCAGCTGTCAAATAACTCGCCCAAGAACAATCAATCCGGGTCCTAAAGTCAGAGGATCTGGATGGAAGTGCTCGACGCCCGATACCCGCGAAAGCGAAAAGAGGAACATCTTGCTCGTACCCAAACTGCCGCAGGAACCGAATGGGGTGATAAGAGAAGTAAGATCGAAAGCCTACCAACATCAGAGGAAGGCGGTGTGCATCGCAAAGCACTGGAGGAAGTGAAAGCCAAGATGACTCCCAACGAACGTTCCAGTCACGCAGATCAGCGAACATCCTGCGATACAAGGGCTCGCTCATCCTAGCCGTATGCGGAAGGAACTCCATGATATAACGCATGATGTCAGAGCTAGGGATGCCAGGAAGAGGTACAGGAACGGTCAGAGAAAGACGCTCCCATAGCCATACCTGATCACAGAAAGCAAAAGAAGTTCAGCTAGAGCAAAACAATTCCTAGCAAAGCAAGAAGAAAAAGGGTGCAGAAAAAGAGACCTGAAGAAAGGCACAACAGCCGCGAAGAACACGAGTGCGACCCAGGGCGCAGTCAGTCAGCCCATCGAACAGCTCGGCCAAGATGAGAGAAATGATCCCCTGCCGACGGACAGCTCGGATCATCACCTCAAAAAGCAGAGGAGTCTGGGATCTACGCCATCCCGAGAACAGCACCTCAGCAATCAAGCAGAACATCAGTGCATTCCGAGCAAAGGTAGAACCGGACGTACTCTGAGGACCCGAAAAAAGATCACACAGCAAGTCCAAAGAGAACACTACGGCATCCTGGCCACCAGCTGCAGGACGAACAAGATAAGGAATCCCGAACCAGTTCTGCGGTGTAGCAGTCTTCGGCGACGTCTTCGGCGAGAAATATTGAGTGTAATCCCAGGGCAGGCCTGTCAAGCGTGCAAGCTCCTCCAAAGAAGGCCCCATCTCCATATCGTTGAACGCAAACAAGTTCAACGAGGGGACCCAGTCAATCAAGGCAGCTCCAAGCATCCTCCAATCAATATCAACTCTGGCCATATGGATCAGACCGCTGAAGCCATAAGACTCCAAATCTCGAATCTCATAAACTGACAAGCTGTCAAGCCAAGCAAGCAGTCGTGGCGAGCAAGAAGGACGAGGAAGCAGCTGACAAGTCCTCACTGGTATCCCCTCCAGCACAAAAGGCCCAGAAATCGAGGACAACTCATCGAGGATCGGAAGGTCAACGGGCGAAGGAGAAGGAAAAGCTGGAACCTCTGCCGACTCGACAACCCCTGATCGGCCCTCAGTGACGGCTATGTCTGATATAGTCGCATCGCCATCTGAAACTGTCATAATCTCAGCCGCATGAGAAGACTCGCCCACCTCATGAACAGAGTGCGAAAAGGGCCGATGACCAAAAGAAGGACAATGCTCCCAACCAAAAGAGCCATCAGTGAAGATCACACCGCACATCGTGGCATCCTGACCAATCTGACCGTCAAAGAATACATCTGAACCATCCAAAGGGGTCCCGGCAACCCCGATCAAAGAATCAACGGTCAGATCTGGACCTGCAGCCCCCTCCAACAGAAAATCATGAATCCAGTCATCATCCTGGCCGATCAAAGGGATCATCGAGGCATCTACACCGTCCATCATCAAGGGGACATCATCAATGATCACATCAAGTCCACCCAAACAAGTGTGCCGCACATCTCGGCCCTCATCCAGAGCATCCAAACCGTCAAAGGTACCATCTGAACCATCTATCTCATCCAAGTATGAGATCAGCCCATCTATGTCCATCATGGTCCCATCACCACCATCCATCACATCATCCATGGGGCCCACACTCAAGGGATGCATAGCCTCACCTATGTCCCATCCCATCATCTCATCCATACCATCCATTCCTCCCATAATGAGGGGCCCATTCAAATCTGAAAATCCAGCCATCCCACCATTAATGGAACTATTCAAAGCTCCATCAACCACCATCCCAAGCCCCTCATCAATGCTTCCATTCAATGCACCATCTCCACCATCCATTAAAGAAATCCCTCCATCATTAAAGCCTTCAATACTCTCTGAAGTGTGGGACCCACCATGAACAGCCCCCACAGCCCATAAATCCCCACCATCCATTGCCCAAGAAAGGACAAACCAAGGTGAAGACAAGATGATGAGGAAAGAAGAGACAAAAAGAATATTCATGGCTGCAATCGAACCCGAACGTGCACGGAATGAGAGGACAAAGGCAGTGGACAGTGAAGAACGTCTGAACCAGGGCCAGCCCAGGCCGCTCAAGAGGCGAGCCTTGGGCGGCCTGCCCTGGGCCGCCCGTACGGACACAGATTCCCTCTCTCCGCGGGATTGGCTCCAGGGTTCTTGGTAGGTGAGTTTGACAGTCCACGTCAGCAGATGGCGCTCCGTGGGCCGCCCAAGGCTCCGGTCCACTCCAAATTTCAACTGAGATTGATCAAGATCATATAAAAGATGCCCCACCGGTCCAATCACGAAGCAATGTGGCCAGAACATGGCTGATCAAGCCAAAGAAGGGGGAAAGTGATCAAGTGGGGGCCACAAGCAATCCAAGCCATTCAAAGACTAGATCATCATGATCTAAACCATTGAAGAACCTACATGAGCCGTCAAACAACAAGATCAAAGGTTTGATCATTACGAGAAGGGCCAAAATCCAAGAGCTAATCATCAAGTGGGCCCACAAAGTCAAATCAAGCGATCTGAGACGTTCAAGCCATCATCCACACCATGAGCAGCCTTCTTAGCCTCACCAGTCATCAGAAGAGTTGCCCCAAAGTAAAGCCAAGGCCTCAAGTGGGCCCACAGGGCCAAATCCATCAATCTGAACCATTCAAGGGCCAAATGCGTCAAGATCCAAACCATTGGAAAGCTTACACAAGTCATGAAGTATCAAGATCGAAAGTCCAATCATCAAAAGAAGGGCCAGAATCCAAGATCCAATCATCAAGTGGGCCCGTAGGGCCTAAACAAGCGATCTGAACCTTTCAAGTCATTGTCCGTGCAGTTGAGGAATCACAAATCATCAAGGAACAAGTCATAAGTCAAAGCATCTAGATATCATCAAGAAATTTGAGACAAAACAAAGACTATATATATTCATTCAAAAGAGCTTGATACAAAGATAGAGGCAAAAGTACAAGGCCATATAAAGCAGAGCCAGCTACAAGTCACCGACATAGTCATCGTCGTCCCTCCTCGCGTCCCGCTCCCGACGATAAAGATCCATCAAAGGAGCTGTCACTGATCCTCCAGCATACCTGCGACAACCACCTGGAACATAAAGCGAAGGAAGCAGAGGCCCCTGGCCAAACAGTAGATACCACTCGTCATAATCACGATCCGGGATCGTGAAACGAAAGCCAGGCTGGCCCACCAGAGCCTCAACTCTCTCATCAACTGGCATCCGAGCAGCTGGAGGAGGAGCAGAACAGGAGACCCGTGCCACCCCAGTGACTTACCGAAGCAATCTCTCCCCCAAGTACCATTGGAAGGACTCAGCGTCAGAAAGCATAATACGGAGACATGAAGCATCGTATGCCTCCACACGCTGGGGTGTGTAGTAGAGAGGGAAACTAGCGTACGGCATCCGGGCAAACTGCAACAAGTGAGGTTACCACGGTCAATTACAGTACGACACGAAGGACGAAGACAAACAAGATACTTACATCCTCAACTGTCAGCCCGTCTATATCAGCACGCCAATTGTCCCCGGGAACTCGGGAGTTCCGCTGACGATTCTGTTGATGCCAGTACATGTGGGGATACTGAGAGGGTTCAATGTCATCTCGCATCCTCGGCGCAAGATGCGAAAAATGGTCATAAAAGCAGGTCTGGATAAAAGCACATTCAATGATCAGAGAGAGAAAGAAGGCAAATGGCTCCAAGGAGGATGAAAGAAGAGGTACCTCAACGACAGGCCAGAAGCCTGTGAAGGACCGGCTATGCCGACAGGTCTTGTCCAGACCTTAAAAGAGACGGGTCAGGATGGCCCCATTCCAGTTATAGGGGTGATGAAGGTCCTCGACTAAACGAAGAAATTTAGGATCAACTCTCTCATTCGCATGGCAAAAAAGAAAGGATCCAAAAGCATAAGTGATCATGGCCCGAGCCTTGTGGAGGGCCTCTCGCTCGGTGGTAGGGACGACGGAAACAAAATTGTTGTAAAACCATCACATCTTCACTTGATGGCCTTGGAATTCACCCTCAGGAGGGACGTCACCGACAAGCCGCAGCCAATCAGTGGAAGAGAGGGGAGCTAGAGAGCTAACTTGAGGGACAATTGCCCCATGAAACGGGAAACCTATCTGCATGTAAATATCCAAGGGGGTTATTCCCCACTCCCCACAAGGGAGCTGAAAGGTGTGGGTCTCATCCCGCCACCTCTCACAAAGGGCCGCAAGCATCAAGCGGTTGGCGTCATTATTATGGAAGCGTAGGGTGAGGAGGCCAGCAAAAGGAGTACCATCTAGTACTCGCTCAAGCAAGGGCTGTGGCTCTTTCATCCAATTGTCCCAACGATCCTTGGTACCTCGACCCTTGATAGCAGGAAGAGGTTGATGCTCCATAGCTAGGGAACACATGTGGTCCCCTCGGCGGACAATGAAAGCAGGATCATCTTCGTCAACCACTCGGTGACCTCTGGTGCCATCCGCCATTGAATCCTACAAGCTTGGCAAGGTAAGTCCCTATCCCCTACCCATTAAAATCCAAATTATCATCCAGAAGACCCATGGAATTGGACTCATATCCAAATGCAAATCTAAAGTCCAACTCCATGTGTCACTTAGGATGTGTGTTGAGCCCATTGGAAAAAGTAAGGCCCACCTTAAAGAAGGTTGCATGGCATGCCTTAGGCAAGAAAAGTCTATCATCCAAGAACACATTTTGGACAACACATGCACTCAAGTGCCATGAGATCAACAAAAGATGAGAATCCTACTTCACATGAGAAGTTCCTCAAAGTCCACATGTGGCCAAGGATGGACCCACTTTTATGCCAAGGTCATGATTCTCACTTAGGATGTCTCCATCTTTTTACACATATGCATGGACAAGTGGGGAATAGAGAGGAAACGGGCCCCCAAGAGCAACCCAAATGCCTCATCTCAATGGATTGGAGAGAGCACATAGCCCACTTTGGAGAATATGAGAACCCATTCATGGGTTAACCATGGGCAACCTTATGTGCCTCATCTTGATGAAAGTTTTGACCATGAGAATACAACAAGGAGGTCTACCCACAAACATATGAATCAAAGAAGCTAAGGGTAGAAAGTTGATGCACATAGCCCACATGAAGAATCAAAGTTGAAAATGCCCATGAAAAGGCAAGTTTGGGCAACTTATGTGCACCAACTTGTTCACCAAAAAGGGAGACCATTTGAGCACAAAAGAGCATGGCTTGATGAGTCACCCAACCATCATGAAAATGGATAAGAATGGTACACATAGCCCACTTGAAGATCAAAATCCAAAATGTCCCAAGGCATGGGACAAAAATGGGTAACTTATGGGTATCATTCTTTCCCACAAATAGAAAGAAAAATCACTCATACTTGAGAATGATGGTGGATGACCCACCAAGTCCCCAAAGAAAAGATCAAGGAACCATGGTTGAATGGATAGCTCACTTGAGAATCATCCATCTGAGGTTAATAACATCTAAGGGAAACTCTTGAGAACCACATTTCTACCACAAGGAAAACCATTTGAACCTAGTAAGATTGTGGGAACAACTCACTCATGAGACTTGTAGATGGTCAAGTAACTCAAGTCCTCCATCCATCAAGAGAGAAAGCATGAAAAGAAAAACCCCACATGAACAAAGTGTAGTGGGGCACACATGGTTCAAAGAAGTACCCAAGTTTCAATGAAGGCCCAAAAGCCCATCCACATGAAAAACTTCAAGGAACCAACTACACTTTGTATAAGGATGTACATCATAATCAAGAAATAGTGGAAGACTTGGGCTACTTGTCCATATAAGCCCAACTAGGAAAACTAGCCCATTTGAGATCCAAATGTAAAAGAGGCTAGTCACCTTGGTCCATACACATGTAAAGAAAGATGGGGTCACCCAAAGTGAGCCCCATGAGCCCAAAACTTGAGATGGGCCCTACCATGCCCATGGGCCCAAATCTTGAAAAGAAGATGGAAAAGAAAGGAGAGTTCCAAGGGAAATGACAAGGGAAAGAAAGTAAGAGGGAGCCCAAAATGAAGCATTGGGCCCATCAAATACACCAAGGGCCATGACTTCACTTTGAGCCCATTTGATACACATGAAAAGAGGCCCAACTCCCATGAAAAAGATAGAGTATTTTGCCATGCACACTTGATGACATGGCAAAATCACTCTTTACATGCACATGAAGGGAGTGAAAAAAAAAATGAAAAAGTGGAGAGCTTGCAATGTCTTTCTCCAAGCACCACCTTTGAAAGACTTGAGATCTAAGAAAAGATCAAGAATGCTTGGGCCCACCTTCACACCCCTTTGAATAGCTACATGAAAAAGAAGAAGGATCATGAGAAGAGACAATGAAGATGGAAAAGGACAAAAAAGAGAAAGGAAGTGGTCCATACCTTTACCACTCACCAAAGAAGGACCACCTTGCTGTCCCAAGACTTCTCTGAGGCCCACCACTTGAGAGAAGCAAAAGGCCACGAAAGAAGAGAGAGAAAACTTGAAAAAGAGAGAGTATGAGAAAGAGAAGAGAGAGATTGCACGTTTGAGGGGGCAAGGGTGCCCCATGTTATATCGAAAAGGGGAGGGCACCCTTTTACCCAGCCCCCTGAAGAGACCAGGAGGCACAGACCGGTCGGGCGGCCCATGGGAGGCCGTCCTAGCCTCCACCTAGGTGAGGTGACTTCTCACCTCCTCTCCTTGGGAAGAACTCCTCCTTGGGAAGGGTGGTTGCAAGTGAATCTTGTACCTCCATGTAAGATTGAAGTGATGGAAGAGAATGGTGAGAAAAAGGAAGAAATCTCACCAAAATCTCATCTTATGAGAAATGGGTGAAAAATTGGGATGATGATGTGGAAAAGTTTCATGGAATTTTCAAGAAAAGAAAGAAAAAGATTGACTTGGTCAAACAATGATCTCAACCATCCAAAGGTATGACCTGATGATCCGAACCATTCCAAAGAGAATTCCCACAGTCTCCAACCTGAATTGTTGCTCTTTTGTACAGATTTTGGGTCCGAAGACCTTAAACTACGTCGGGATTCACATCCCGAGAGATTTTCAATAAAAGCCGATATTGGTCTTGATTGCTCGAATCAAAATCCGACGACACCGGGTACTTTCAAAAACCACAAAAAAATATATTTATGCATTTCCAACACTTACCTGTACAGTTTCAGGGTCCGAAGACCTTAAACTACGTCGGGATCAAGACCCCGAGGGACCTTTTAATAAAAACCGGCATCAGCCTGGATTGAATCAAGATCCGCTGACACCGGACATTTTCCCAAAAAATAAAATAAATATATATATATATATATATATACTACCAGCCCCTCTTTTAAAATTCAGTGGTCCGAAGACCTTAAACTACGTCGGGATCAAAATCCCGAGGGATTTTCAATAAAAGCCGACATCGGTTTGGATCGAATCAAGACCTGACGATCTCGGACATTTTCAGAAAACCAAAAAAATATATACATCACATGTACAGTTTCTGGTCCGAAGACCTTAAACTACGTCGGGATTAACATCCCGAGGGATTTTCAATAAAAGCCGGGATCGGCCGTGACTGCTCGAATCAAGATCCGCTGATACCGGATATTTTCCAAAAAAAAAAGAACAAAAAAAAAACAAACAAAAAAAAAATGTTTACCCCCCTTTTGTACAGTTTCGGGTCCAAAGACCTTAAACTACGTCGGGATCGATATCCCGAGAGATTTTCAATAAAAACCAGTGTTGATCTTGACCGCTTAAATTGAGATTTAACAGCCTGGAACATTTTTTCAAAAAAACACAAAAAGAATGTATTTTCAGCATGTACAGATTTTGGTCCGAAGACCTTAAACTACACTGGGATTAATTTCTCGGGGGACCTTTTCTCGCTTTCAACTAAAAAACTGGCATCGGCCTCTACCGTTGGGATCAAGGTTTGATAACCCGGATCATTTCCAAAAATACCAAAAAGATTTCAAGCTTTCCATAAAACCAGTGTCATCTTCGATTACTTGAGTTGAACTCTGGAACCTTTTCAAAATACAAAAAAATATAAAAATAAAAAATAAAAAAAATTTTGCCATCAATTTCAACTGCACAAATTCATCCCCAGCGGTCCGAAGACCTTAAACTACACTGGGATTAACTTCTCGGGGGCTTTCTTTCCTAACCTGTTCTAGGCATGGCTGACACTTGATCGTACGGGTGTCTGGAATCTCTTAAACAGGTAAGGGCTGTGGCGGGCAGAGCTCCGCAATCCTGTTCGTGTTGAACGCACCGTGATAGACAACCTTGATTTGGAAGTCACTGTTGAATCTGACGGATGTTCCCTGTTCCTAGAACTCATGAAGGGGATTAAGGCTGTTGGGAGGTGGAGCTCACCCTCACGGAATTGTGAGCAACGTAAGACCCCAAACTGGATTGACTAAGGGAAATGTGAGGATGTGGCTCATTTTGTGGCCGAAGGAGTCCGTCGGACAATACGTGGTCTATGTGCATTGCACATGAGGAACAGGCAACTTTGTGGGTGTGTTGACTGAAAACCCTCAAAATCTCCTCATCCGAAGATGTAAAACTACGGCACTTAACTGTGTGAGACTCGTCTTGCTCGCTGACGTAAAATGGATCGGGTACCTTACCAGCAGTAGAAGCTGGAAGTGGATGAAAATTCCATACTTTTCCCTGCATTTCAGAAAAATCACAAAATACTAAAACATTGCAAAATCACCTCTTCAAAAATCACAAAAATATTTCCCTTGCTTTCAATCAAAATATTTGTAAAAATCACAAAAATATTTCCCTTGCTTTCAATCAAAATATTGTCAAAAAATCACAAAAATATTTCCCTTGCTTTCAACAAAATATTGTCAAAAATCACAAAAAATATTTCCCTTGCTTTTAATCAAAATATTGTCAAAAAATCACAAAAAATATTTCCCTTGCTTTCAATCAAAATATTGTCAAAAATCACAAAAATATTTCTCTTGCTTTCAAAGAAAATATCCTCAAAAATACAAAAATATTTACTGTGTTTTCAATAAACCAATCTCTACCCTCTCAGGTAAAGATTCGGACCACATATCTGCAAAAATCACAAAAATTAGCCCCAGCACTACACTTCAGGAGTCTTGAACTCCACTCACTTCACAATTTGGGATGACGGATCCAATCGTCCGCAAATTGGAATCTTGACCAAAACGGGCGACCAAACACCATCTCAATCACATGTATGCCCAGAAGAACATCTTGAAGTCGGATAGCATCCTCGTACATTCTCATTCGCAAAGAAACAGCATCCTTGGGACGATGGACCTGATCGACCACAGGTCGGGATCTTGACCAACCCGCTGTCCAAACCTCCGCATTAAAAGAAAAATCCCCAGGGAGAACAACCCTGCAAGCAATAAGCTCAAAGTTCTCTGCACCCACAGCAAAAGCAAAATCATCAAACGAGAAGAGAATGAGCCAAATCATGTATTCATCATGCATCTCCCAGCATCAGCATCCATCGCATCAATCATCATGTTTACCTGCTTTCAAAATAAAAGTCGGTTAGCCCAAAAGCCCCACAGGCATCCCTAGTGGAGGCACGTGCAAACCAGATTCCCATTTCAAAAAGACAAAAAAATATTTCTATTCGCAAATAAAACCCCCACGGAGTATTACTCCCCAGAGTGGGTATCTTTTCAAAAATCCAAAAATATTTTTCCAGTAGAGCGTTCTGCCTCCAACACATCCGGAGATCTTCCATATCTCTAAGTAGGAGCCGACGCAAAAATCAAATAAGATCCGATGTCTCACGGTTTCCCCGGAGACCATCGGATCCAATGCACTCAAAGTACGATCGAACTGAACTCCAGTGTCAGTGCGATCGTGCCACATGCCAAGATACAAAAAGATGAAAGCCAAAAGGCTCGGTCACAGAAACCATTTGAACAGGTGGAAACGATGAATTGTAACCCAAGTATCAAAATCAGCAGATTGGGTGGAAAGAGTTCACCCGCACATACCTAGGCGTGGATGCCTGAAGTACCTTGACTGAGTCCAAGTCGGCGTAGTAGAATCTCGTAAGACTATCTGACGCAGGGCGTCTAACCACTTTGACAGTCAAGCGAAACAAGTACTCCTGGAGTGATCTGGGAAAACATCAAACATCGCAAACAGTCTCAGGGTCAGCAACCTCGTAAGACTGTCGACGCAGAGGCTCTGTTGTACCTTTCCGATGTTAGTACCGATTGGGAATGGAAGGGTTGCGATTGGGTACCCAGGTTGCAGCAAACTGCAGGGACAATCGCAACGTTTTCTCCAAACTCTCGCGGTATGTGCGAGTTATCAATTTCCAGACAATCAACTGACTCAGATACAAAGGACAACAAAGGTTCCAGACCACAATCAAGGAAAGAATGAATTGCCAACTAAGCATCGAAACCAGCGGATCGGGTGGAAAGAGTCCACCCGCACATACCTAGGCGTGGATGCCTGAAATACCTTGACTGAGTCCAAGTTGGCGTAGTAGAATCCCGTAAGACTATCTGACGCAGGGCGTTTAACCACTTTGACAGTCAAGCGAAACAAGTACTCCTGGAGTGATCTGGGAGAACATCGAACATACAATCAATCACAGGGTCAGTAACCTCGTAAGACTGTCGACGCAGAGGCTCTGCTGTACCTTTCCGATGTTAGTACCGATCGGGAATGGAAGGGTTGTGATTGGGTACCCAGGTTGCAGCGCATGCAGGGACAATCGCAACGTTTTCTCCAAACTCCCGCGGTATGTGCGAGTGATCGATTTCCAAACGATCAACTGGCACAGATGCAAAGGCAAGCAATGATTTCAAACCATGATCCATGAATGACCGAGTCAGAAGTGGGGTGTCCACTCGCTTTGGCATTCGGTTGCATGCAACCTCTGCCAAAGAGGGGCATCTGTAGACACCCCACCTTCGGCTACACTGTTGGTAGAAATAGCTGGGTGAATGGAGGACCATACCCCCAAACCCCAAGCCCAAACTCAGCCAAACTCACCCTTGTAAGCCCCATTCCATAGCCCAGTTCAAGCCTGAACCCAGTCAACCCAGTCTTAAACATCAGCCTGAAAAATCCCCCAGAAAAAAGGCCAGTCAAAAATCCTAAAAAAGTCAAACTCACTGAGTCAACTCGCTGAGTTAACCCGCTGAGTCAACCCGCTGAGTCAACCCGTCGAGTCAACCCGTCGAGTCAAACCATCGAGTCGACCCGCTGAGTCAACTCACTGAGTCGACCAGCGAGTCCAACAGCAGCCCCGAGGGAGCGACCGTACTCGCTGGAAACCGAGGAGCGACCGTACGGGCGGCCCATGGCAGGCCGCCCGGAAAAAATTACGAGAGTTGCCACTCTCCGCTGCTATAAATACCCCCTCCCCCTTCTCTTTTAAAGAGAACAACCGGCCAGAGAGAGTCCGTCCATTAGAGTCATCCTTCTCCACCCTTAGCCCATTTTTCCACCAAGGAGAGCCCGAGTGACGAGAGCCTAGCCCTGGTCCAGCCCAGCCTGACCACTGGTCCAAGCCTCCCAAGCCATCCAAGTCTTGATCCAACCACTCGAAGCCAACCCTTGCGACACCTCCGTCCATCCAGCTACTCTATTCCAGCATCATCTCATTTGCATCTAGCATAAGTGCAATATTTACTTTTCTTCCAACCCCCCTGCTTCACTACTGGCACCTTGATCCGTCAAGAACACATGCATATGTCTTTATATTAAAGCACCTGTCAGTTCGAGCGTATGCTCTGGGCTTGCCCGTTGTTGGAACCTGCCCACCAGAAACTCTTACTGTTCAGACCTGCATTCATGCTTCACCATAAAACACCTTGATCATTCAAGCACACTGCATACGTCTTATATTAAGCACCTGTCAGTTCGAGCGTACGCTCTGGGCTTGCCCGTTGTTGGAATCTGCCCATCAGAAACTCTTACTGTTCAGACCCGCATTCATGTATCATGTCATTCATGAGAATATACGAGGATTAAATTAGACTTTCAAGTATTCGATCGATTCTGTGAAGTAGAGACCGTACTTCGGTACGGGCAGTGTGTGGGGTGCTTAACCTCTTCCCACCCTGTAACCGTGATCCCTTACCTTGAATCTCTGGCCGCAGATCAACAGGAGTCATTTTAGAGGAAGGAATCTTCGGATTCCCTTCTCTAACGTTTCTACAGGGTCTAGCCGACTGTAGATTCGAAGTAACTGGCTAGTGGCGACTCTGGTCTTATATAAACTCACTTAAACATATCCAGCTTAACACGACAACCAAACGAAGCCCTCGAGAACGAGGCAAGCCAGTGGCACAAACGGCGATTTTGCACGCACGCACCTCTTCTTCTTCTTCTTCCGAAAGGAAAGAGAGAAGAACGTCGTGTGGGAGCGCGGGAAAATCGGCGAGGGTCCACAACCTGTGTATCAAATTCCCCACTCCAAATGGAATCGGGGTCGTACGAGGAAATCAAAAGGAAGCTCGAGCATGTTACGAAATCGCCATACAAGATCGAAAGAAAGCCCAAGTAGCTCCTGTTATGACGATTACAGGGGACTCATCAAATCCACCGATAGCTACAACGTTGGATCCAAGAGAGAGTGCTCTTCAATCAGGTACCCCGGGGGAAGAGACAATCGCAATCCACTTATCTGAAGAAAATTCGTCCAAGAAGGTTTATGTTGGATCTTCTTTAAGCGATGTCCTTTGTGAAAATCTGATTCATTTTCTCATCGAATATCAAGATGTATTTGCTTGGTCCCATAGTGACATGCCAAGTATCAACCCCAGCGTCATAGTTCATCACCTGAATGTGGATCCAAAGCACAAACATGTTCCTCAGCGTCGACGTGCCTTCACCGTAAAAAGGCAAATGGTGATTAAAACTGAGGTCGAAAAGTTGTTGACCGTCAATTTCATTAAGGAAGTTGACTACCCAGAATGGGTCGCGAACGTGGTCCTTGTTCGAAAAGCTAATGGCAAGTGGAGAATGTGCTTGGACTACTCTGATCTGAACAAAGAGTGTTCGAAGGATAGTTTCCCGACTCCACACATCGACCAGTTGGTTGATTCAACAGCAGGGCACGCTCTGCTTAGTTTTATGGACGCCTACTCTGGTTATAACCAAATTATGATGCACCCGCCCGATAGTCAACACACTGCCCTTATCATTGACCGCGACTTGTATTGTACAAGGTAATGCCTTTTGGTCTCAAGAATGCGGGAGCCGCCTATCAACGCCTGGTCAATAAAGTATTCGCCGCGCAAATCGGTAGGAATATGGAAGTTTACGTCGATAACATGCTCGTGAAAACCGTCATAGCAAACGACCACCTCGCAGATCTTCGAGAAGCCTTCAACTATATGAGGAAGTATCATATGAAGTTAAATCCAGAAAAATGTGCTTTCGGGGTTTCCGTCGAAAAATTTCTTGGGTTTATGGTTGACCAACGAGGAATCGAGGTGAATCCCGAGAAAATAAAAGCTTTGATCGAAATGAAGTCTCCGTCCACTCTTAAAGATGTCCAACGACTGGCTGGTCGCATTGCATCATTGAACAGGTTTATTTCGCATGCCTCTGATAAGTGCCTTCCTTTCTTTAAGCTTCTTCGAGCTATCGCAAAAACCGGCTGGGTGTGGACTTCGCAATGTGAAGAAGCATTTCAACAACTGAAGCAATATATGAGCGCGCTTCCTATTTTATCAAAACCTGTTTTACACGAGCAGCTCCTTTATTTATCTGTGTCTTCTACAGTCGTTAGCGCTGCATTAATAGGAGAAGATTCCAGGGTACAAAGGCTCGTTTATTATATTAGTCGAGCGATGGTGGATGCCGAAACTCGATATTCTGAGATGGAGAAATTAGCTCTCGCCTTAGTAACTGCTGCTCGAAAATTGCGGCCGTATTTTCAAGCCCACGCTATATTGGTACCTACGAATCATCCATTAAGACAGGTCCTTAAAAAACCTAAGGTTTCAGGGTGATTGACTAAATGGGCAATTGAGATCAGTGAGCATGATATATCGTTCTGCCCAAGAACCGCCATGAAGGGTCAAGCCGTGGCTGATTTCATTGCTGAATTCACATATTCTCCCTCCGACAATGACCCTTGTCGAGGTCTTAATTGTGCATATTCTAACCCCAATTCATCACTCATTATGCAAGGTTTTCGTGATTTATAGACTAATCTAATGCATGGATTTGTGATTGTAGGGATGAGAGAGAGGATTTATCAATTGAAAACTTAAAGACGCCATTTACAAGTAAAGAAGATCAAAGGACTAAGCATCAAAGGATGAAAGAAAGAAGTCAGAGGAAAGAAGGAAGAAAGCAGAAGAATGTGCCTAAGACCGGTCCTCCGACCGGTCGTCTATAGCCCAGGATCGGTCGTCTGACCGGTCCGACCACTCAACAGAAGAGTCCACTCTGTGAATATCACTGGACCATTTAAGACCGGTTGTGCGACCGGTTGTCCACTTCTCAGACCGGTCGTGCGATCGGTCCTTGAATTAAAACTATGGGCGTGGAAATTACGAAAACTCGTTGGACGTTTTTTACAATTTTGAGACCGGTTGTCCAGGAGCTCAGACCGGTCATTTGCGTAACAGAGCTTGTCCGTGAAGCTCTGATTTTCTCTGCTCACTGCGTAACCTTACGCAATTTCTAGATGATTCCGACGCTGCGGAGCTTCCCCACTATAAAAGGACACCTAGGGATCGTTCCTAGGGCATCTTAGAAGGGATTGAGCACGGTGGGAAACGGTGGAAGTCGATTTCAGAGTTCTACAACTCCTCCTAGTTTGCTTTCTAGTTTTATGTTTTTTTAGTTGCTTTCATGTTTCCTCAGATCATGAACGGCTAAACCCCTTAGTTGGGGCGAAGAGGTGAAGCTTGTAGTGAATTTAAGATGTTTTAATTCGTTTGATTTGGTTTAAGATTGGATTTCTATTGAAGAACAATAGTTTGAAGTTTAATTCAAGTGCTAAGTAGTTTTTCTTAGTCTTATGATGACTCATGGATGTTTGGAAGAATTACTTGAGTTCTTAATTGTTGTGAACTAGTCTAGACCTGTATGATCTGAGGAATTGGAATACGCTCTAGATTTATGATCTTCATGTGGGAACTTCTTACCAAAAGTTTATTTTTCTGGAAATTTTGAAGTATGGGAGACTGTGTATGTGATTTGAATCAAGTTCAAATCATAATCTAGTTTTGTCTTGTGACAGGATTTAATGATGGTTATGATTGTGATCTTAGCCTATTGGAATTGGGACTGACCTATGCAATTGAGTATGCTCGTCCTAGCTTGCATTGAGTGAATCATATACATGGATCATACATATGTCAGATTGTTTGGTTTAACTGCTCTATCATCCGACTAGATAGAACTTAATTTCGATTCTAGTTGAGAAAGTGAGAAACCATAGCGAATTGAGCATCAAGGATTGCTACAAGTGATCCTTGAACCCCTAGTGCCTTTTTATTAATTGATTACCTTCAGTTTAATTCAACATTACTATTTACATCAAATCTATTTGTTAGCTCTTTAGTAGAATTATTGGAAGTGTTTTGTGGATTCCTACATAAGTCCCTGTGGATCGACCTCGGTCTTACCGAGATTATTACTACATCGCAGCCCTACACTTGGGGAAGCGAACAAGTTTTTGGCACCGTTGCCGGGGACTATGATGGTTTTTCACAAAATTTCTGAAAATAGTATCTATTTAGGATTTTTAGGATTCTAGTACTAACTTAGTTTGTTTGTTTTGATTTTTTCTATTGCAGGGATTTCTAGGAAGATTGAAGAAGAAGTTAGGAATCATAAAGTCTCAAATCAGGTTTTATCTTTCTAACCTTACTCTTCTTCTTCTCCTATTCATTCCTATCATATTCATCTCTTGTAGAGTGGGTGGAGACTCCTTTTTGGATCTCTGATAGGTAGGCCTTGTGCCGCCTTGATTCCTATTGGTCAGCACTGCCGTCTTGGATCAGCGGAGTACCGATGAGAGTTACACCAGCGGTACAAGCGGTGCAGGACGCACGATTAGGCCGTACTGTCCGCACCGCCGCACGTGACTATAGACGACTGGCGGATACTCTGTGAGAGATTTTCGTCGGAGGCTTTTCAGGTAATATTTACATATTTACGATATCTTAAGATAACAATTAAATTCACAATTAATAACAATATATTATGAATAATGTGTTCATAAGAGGAGTAGAATAAATTCTGTGAACAGGGAAAAGTTACAAGTGAACCACGTAGCTGGTTCAAAGTCATTTGTACGACATCATTACAACATGGTAAGAAATTACTGATGATTATTAAGTTAATATATTATTTTCATGCATTTATAATAAGTCTACTTTCCTTTCGATTGCGCAGCGAGATTCTATCACCAGCCAGGAGCCTAGACCAATAGACCTCTACAGAGGGACTCACTGTCGGCAGGCGACGGGATCTTGGGTTCATCCTAGAGCCAGTGAGCATTGGGTAAAAATTCCTCCTTTATAAAATTTAATTATATTGATTTATAATAATGTCATTCATGTCATTCGTTATGAAATTTCATATGTTTTTATTACAGGCGGCGATGGACACCATACACAGTCAGCCCACTCCCGATGGTAGTCAGCGGAGTGAGCAAGAAATTCTGAGCGAGGTGCTTGGCACCCGTTCTGGATATGTGCGTGGGCTTGGCCTTGGTGCTAAGCTCATGACACCCACTAGAGCTGGCTCCAGCCGATCCATAGCTGGTGAGAGCGCCCTACGGCGAGCTGAATCGCCGAGAGAGAGGTTCAGCAGCTACAGGTCGTCGTCGATGGGATTAAAGAGCAGTTAAAGAGGCAGAGGGAGGAGGAACAGAGGTGTAGGGAGGAGGAGGAGAGGCGACGAGAGGAGTAAGAGAGGAGGATCGAGGAGTTGCGGGTGGAGCATGAGCGACGGATGCAGGAGATGTTTCAGGCTCTCGCTGTACGCTTTGGCACCGATGCCCTGCCACCTCCGTCTTCATCTTCGTGATTTTTTTTATTTTATGTACGAATGTTAAACTTATATGTATTTGTGCGTAGATGAATGTGGGTTGTATGTGGATGTGGAATGGATTATTTGTGTATGGATGATGTGATTTGTGTTTGTTCGTATGTATGTGAATGTGAATAAGATGAAAATGTATTGTAACAGGCTTATTTACAGGTGTATATTAGGAATTTTTTTATGAATTTTGAAAACAAATGGAATCGGGAAAGGAAAGACTATTACCAACGAAATATTTCGTAGGTAATAGGAAAGTAAAAAGTTTTACCGATGAAACAATTCGTTGGAAAGAGAAGAGCCAAATTTTTTACCTACGAAATATTTCGTGGGTAAAAACTGTTACCGATGAAATATTTCGTAAGTAATAGAGGAGAAAAAAAGTTTTACCGACAAAACAATTCGTTGGAAATAGAATAGCCAAATTTTTTACCTACGAAAAATTTCGTAGGTAATAGTCCTACGAAATATTTCGTCAGTAAAAACTATATTTACCTACGAAACACTTTTTTCTCCAACCAAAAATGAAATGTTTTGCCGACGATTTTAATCATCGGTATTTCTTTTATTATTGCCGACGAAGTTGACTTTCGTCAGGAAAAGCCTTTAGCCACACTCTTTTTGCAACGATATTAGTCGCAACAATTTTCGTCGGTAATAACAATTCCCGATGAAATATTATTCAAAATGATGAATTATTTCGTCGATAAAAACCTAATTTCTTGTAGTGAGGCCGAGTAAATTTGCAAATGGTTACCAAATAAATGAGAAGGGAGATGGAGAGTTTGAAGGATCAAAGTAACATTGAATGGCTATTGTAACAGTTGAATGTGGGGTGAATCTAAATGGTTCTTTTCCTCTAACAAGCCTATAAATATCAGAAGAGCACAATGGAGCAAAGCATCTCACACCAACCAAACTAAATCAAACTTATCAATTATCTTATCAATCATCCTTTCAATTATCATTTATTTATGTTTCTTAGTGTAATCAGTAATCTAAGAGTAGTTGTAATCTTTAGCTGTAATCCATGCTCATTCACTAGACTAAGTTATCTCAACACAAGCAATTATCTATTTGGAAGTGTTTTTGCAGTTGATTCTTGTGACTGACTCTAAGGATTTCCTTTTGATTTCTTATTGAATTTGAAAAGTCCTTTCTTGTGGAAGGCGAAGTATAACTCATCTACAGAACACCCAAATCCATAGCTCAAGTGGTAGACTAAGTGAAGATGGCCAAGCTCCAACACTGAGATAATGGCATCGATTCCCAAAGTGGGGTTGGCTAACATTGCAGTGTGACCAATAAGGGTGGGTGGGTGTACTAACAATGGGGTGTGTATAAAAAAAAAAAAAAAAAAAAAAAAAAAAAAAAAATCTATGAGGACGAATTCCACCCTTTGATAATCACAATCAGCTTAAACAACATCTTGCTAGTGGTTGAATAGGCAACTGATTTTCTCATATTTCAGTTATATACGATCAAGTTTGATGTATCTTTCTATCTTGGTGCTTGAGGTCATAGCTGGATGGATGACATGGATATAAAATATATACATCAAGGTTGGTCCCACGGTAAGGGCCACACCATATTGGGTGAGTCCAAGGCGCACCTAAACCACTCCTGGGATGGGAGGTTTAAGTGCGGTCCTAACTCGCGCAAGACGATGCGGCCCTGACAGTAGGGCGCACCATGATATAAACTCTTAATGCAAAAGTGTTGGGATAGTCTTCAAACTATACTCGAATTGGGTGCTCCGACCAGCCGGCCGGCGTGACCCAGATGCAGTGAAGAACCCCATGGGCAGTTTTTTCTATGCTCCAGACCGGTCGGCCGACCTGTCTGCAGGGGGCTTTGGCTGGTCGGCCGACCGGCCGGTGGTGAGGCAGCTAGACCGAATTTTCTCCCTAGACAGTCTGTGCATTGGCCGGCCGGTCGGCCAATTGGTCGGTTGTGCGCGCGGATTTCTTGCGCAGTCCGCAGTACTACGCAAGGTGTTTCTAATTTCAGAATATTGCTTATTTAAGGAGTTGTAATCTGATCTAGATGGGTATCCTAAGGTTTCTAAGGTTTCCTATTCGTACTAGGAAGAGGGGAGAGGTGTGTGTGAGAGAGAACTTGGAGTTTTCTCTGGTTTTCCTTGCTAGTGGGCTGTTAATCTCTGTAATCTTCTTATATTCATAGTGGATCGCTTTGTGCCGTGGTTTTTTACCCGTTGAGGGGTTTTTCCTCATAAAATTTGGAGTCTCTTGTGGTGAGTGCTTGTGTGTAATTGATTGCATCTTGTTTACTAGTTTGTTTTTGCATTGCTTTACGTGTTCGGCGTTCCGCTTCTGCTTCCGCTGCTGGCTTTCCCAACAAAAAGGACATGGAAATCCAGCTCTTGCTCTTCTGATGAAAGTCGAGGAATTAACACAATGCATCGTTCAAGACAGATGGGAGACAAATAGTAGACTATATCACAAGCACATGCACTATTAAAAGCTCGTCACAATGGTCTCATGGGTCATGAACAAGCTGGATGGCATATAAACATTGAAGTCCATGCGGTCTGGCAGGTGACCCCAACACCAGCCAACTAGCTAGTGTGAAAGCCCTGTGGGGCCCGCCATTATGTATGTGTTTTATCCATTTCATGTATCCATTTTTGCAGCTCATTTGAGGCATGATCTGAAAATTGAAGCTTAGATTCTCATGTGAACTACGCGAAGCAGAGGTGATTGAATGCCTGCCGTTGATAACTTCTTGGGACCTAAAGAAAGTTTGGGATTAAGTTACTACTTGTGTTTTCCCTTCAACCAGGGCTATGTGACTTTATGAACAGTTTGGATGGAAACTATACATTGCTGTGGCCCCTGGGAAGTTTTCAACGGTAATTGTTTAATCACCCCAAGCCACGGTGTGGTACACTTGAGCTTTGGATCTGCCTCGTTTTTGGATCATGCCCTAAAATGAACCGGAAAAATGTATGAACAAGGTGGATAAAACACATAAATCATGATGAGGCACAGACCTTTTACACTAGTTAGCTCGCTGATGTGGGAGTCACCGGTGCACGTCTCATCACGGCGGGCGTTCTCGTTCACAAATTTCTCTATGGTTTAGCCCGTCTAAATTTTCTATCGACCTGAGTTTTCAGGTCACATCCTAGAATGGGCCTGTGCAGCTGATGGACGGAGTGGATATCTCGAACACATCATGATGGGCCCCACATATATAGCTGTTGTTGTGTAAGTGACTCGCCCATCACTTCCCGTAGGATTACTCGTTTTTTTGACACCGTGAAACCGTTAAAGGTGCAGACACCTGATGAACAGTTCAATGTTCCGATCATCGATCATTGGTCATCGATTACGAAAGGTGTAGACACTAGATGAACGGTTTCAATCTTCAAATAACCGATCCTCGATTGGGACTTTGTGAGCCCCACATATATGCAAACTACGATTTGGCGTGCCACCTAATTTCTTATTTTAACTGTTTCCATTACCCTTAACAAATGGCGCGTACAATTTTAGAATCCCTCTCTCTCTCTCTCCACAAAAGGATGTAACTGGCAGCTGCTTTTCCTTTAAACAGAAGAGCATGCTAATAAATCTTAGCCGGCGACGTGCCTGCTGTGTAACCGAATTCGTCTGTGCATTTTGACTAGACTTGGGCTCTGACAGAATGCAGGGCACCCGTCCACACTTACGATGGGGCTGGTTTCCACCGTTGGATGGAACGTATCCAAGATCTGGACCATTCATCCGGTAGGTACACTTTGAATATGCCCTTCACGGAAAGAAATATCGTTGATCCGATTATCCTGCAGATAACTTTCGAATGAGGGAAAAAAAGGGCAGAGGAAAAAAGCAGTATCGGTCCAAATTCAGCATATATATATATATATATATATATATATATATATATATATATATATATATATATGACTCACCGAATGAGTTTTTTGTGTACGGAATTTCCACAGTGTGTAGTACCTAACCAACGGCCAGGATCTCTCACGCACATACTATCATGAGAACCGGGCCCTCAAGGGTTTTACCCCAGTATACCCATTGTTTTGTGGTAGTGTTGCAATAGCATTGGTTATCAAAACATTTCTTTTCCTACATTAGAGAGCACATTTTACAATGTTATATGTATCCGTACCCCTTTTATCGTTACTTTTTAGTAAACTCTCCTGCAGAGACTCCCATTTTAAAATTAGGAGTTTCCTCTTTTCCTTACCTGTTATGTTGAGCTAAATTTGCTTGAGAACACAAGGAGAGAAAATTAAATGAAAAAAAATATAAATATTTCACTTTGAAAGGTGGGTTCTTTTTTTATTTTCTTTTCTTTTTTTAATTATCTAAATGGATCTTTTACTAAGAAATAGATAGAATAAAAAAAATGATAAATAAAAAAGAAAAAAAAAACTACACTTTTAGAAGATGGGTTTTTCTTCTTTTACCAAACATTATACTCAAATGAGTCTACTTGGAAAGAAACTATTATAAGAAGGGGATTTTGACCGTCCTAATCCTCTAGCATAGATAAATTCCCCGCTTGTTTGTGGCTTCAAACTAATGCATTAAGGGGGTATTTAATTTCTATTTATACCATGTAATTACAAGTAAATGGGTAATAACTACTTACAATGTAATTCATGTACTTTTTTAGAATGATGTTTTGTTTTTTGTGCACTAAAATTAAGGAACATATGAATTTTTTTGTAGGCCCATTGTGATACATGTGGCTTTTCCACACTGTTCATCCATTTTGCAAGGTAATGTTAGGGCATGAAATCAAAATTGTGGCAAATCTAGAGCTCAAGTGGACCATGCCACACGAAATAGTGGGTTGAATATCTATCACTCAAAACCTTTTACGACTACGATTTCCTATGGTGTAGGCCACTTGAGCTTCGGATCTACCTCACTTTTGGGCTCATGCCCTAAAATGTTATGGTAAAATGGATGGACAACATGGATATGTCACAAAGATCATAATGGGGCCCACGAATATCTAGCGATTCTTTTCTAATGTTTTTACATAGAGTAAATATTCCTTATCAAACATAAGTAAAATATAATAATTACCTACTTGCATCTATTTACCACCATTTACTTGGTGAAAATAAAAAACAAACACCCCTTAAGTGGCCCTTGATGCTTTTTGAATTTTCAGTGGGACGAAACTACCCATTGTCCTTGAGCCCACGCCTGCAAGTAATAATGATGGGAGTGGGGCCTGGCAATGGATGGTAAGCAACTTTGCAGTGGGGCCTACTATGAGTTAGGTTGTCGATCCACACCGTCCATTCATTTCACGAGATCATTATAATATATTAAGCTAAAATTGAAAGTCATCAGTAGATGAAAGACCACAACATAAGAAACAGTGTATATTGCATTCTATCTTTGAAAATTTTATTGGTGGGCCACAGACCGATTGGAAAAATATGATATTTGTGTTTTCCCTTAACCCATATATGTGTGATATTATGAACAGGTTGGATGACACATAAACATCACAATGGGTCCCATAGAGCTTATTGTGTACGACATTCGTTAGTTACAAATCCGCACCAGAGAAAATAGCTTTCGTCAGAAGTTTTCAACAATTATCTTTCCCTATCCAAAATTTGCATTTATTTCATCAAATGACCAATCAGATGGTAGATCAAATCCGTTAATATTGTTCGTCGATTTCCTATAGATTGTGTTAAATTCACGCTATTTTGAGCTATTTGTCGCCCACAATAATGACAAAAGCGGAATGGTGTCTGCAATAATACATTTATTTTTATTTTGTTGTGGGCTACGTAATCGGAAGATTTCGGTTATTCTCTGGACAATGACACTCCGACAAGTTTCAAAGAGAATGGACGGTTCAAATTTGACCAAAAGCCAAAAGATGGTGCCCACATACGTCGTACAGACGTTGTACGAATTTTACAAGTTAATGGTCGAGGTTGTCATGTGTTAAGGGTCGAGGTTGACTGGGTCTAAGTTTTCTGTCAACCTTGACCCTATACACATGACAACCTCAACCTTATACATATGACAACATCGACCCTTAATACATGACAACCTAGACCATGTCAACCTTGACCCTTAACACATGATAACCTAGACTTTCAACATCTTACAGCCTAGACCCTTAACACATTACAACCATGACCCCAGCTGTTAACACATAAAAACCTGGACCATTAACAAATCACACTAGTTGAAATGTGTCCAGTGACTTTCATTATAAAATTTAGATTTTATTTCCCTCATTGCCTTCCACATGACAACCACAACCATCCGTCTTCACCTCAAATCCCTTTCGACAATCACTTCTTCTATGACACCCACGACAACAACCACAACCATTCCTCTATGCATAACCAAAAGTATCTCTCATCTCTAAGAAAATATTATTTCACAAAAAATAAAAATAAAAATCCATTCACCACGTTCACTGGCTTCCATTCGTAAGAAATATCGTCGTTAGATAAAAAATAAAACTCTTTTTTAGAGTCTTAGAAGTTGTTGGCATTGCACATACGGCAGAGAAGTTGATGGTGGTGACCGTATTTCAAAAAATTGTAGTTGGAGGAGATGATGGTGGGTCCCCAAAGGGCATACTCGAAAAGGAAGAAGAATGGTCATAGGAAGACAACAATAGGTCCTTCAATGGCCTCCAACCCTACCTAAAGGATATTTGAACCACGTCTCTAGGGCCTACCATGAGGTACGTCTCGATCAAATTTCGTCCATTGAAGTCAAAATTTAATGAAATGCCATGGTCCAAAAAATAACCCACATCTGCTGATCATGTGGACCACACCATATGAAAACAATTCATAATAAACAACTACCGTTATTATTTGTTGGGTCTTCTGGGCCATAAAGAGCTTGTATCAACATGGGATTAATGCCTTCCCAAAGAAATGATGGGCCACAAAGAGGATGAATGATTGGATCTACCTTCAGTGGGCCTAATCACCAAGTGGTGGTCATAACATGCCTCAAGATCGAAGCTACAAAGCTTCTCCTGTATTTAAAGGTACGTAAAGGCACTAGGTTTTAAAGCATACACATTTTCGTCCACTGAAAATTCAAAAAGTGGTCAAAGGGCTAGGCTTGGAACTTTTTAAAACCATCTTCCTTACGTGGAATTTGGCCATTCCACGGTGTCAATACGGTCAAAATCCCTATAAGAAGAGAAAAGATATCAAAATCTCCATTTTTAAAAACAGCTTATTCTTTCTTCAAAAGGCTTAGATTGGTCTTCTGCCATGAGTTAAACTTTAGGCCCATTTTTGAAAGGTCAAACGGTGTTTAAATCAGATTATTCCAAAGTCATTCAAAAGTTTGTTGAAGTATCTTTTTGAGGAGTCTAAGATCGCTTCAATATGACTTATAAAGAGAAAGTTATGAACATTTTCATGGAACAATGTAATGCATTGCTCAAACCGCAATTGTTGTTTTTCGCCCACTTTTGAAAGGTCAAATAGTTTTCCAAATAAGATGATTCTAAAGACATTTTAAAGATTGTCAAATTATCATTTCAAGGAGAATAAGATCACCCCGATTTGACTTGTGACAATGGAGTTATAACCATTTTCATCGGACTATGTGATGCATTGTTCAAATTAGATAATTATTTTGTCCAAATCACGATCAAGACTTTTGGCTCACTTTTGAAATTTCAAATGATCTCAAAATGAGCTAATGGAAATGTCATTTAAAGTTCATTAAATTATCTTTCTAAAGAGCATAAGATCACCCTAATCTGACTTATAACGGGAGAATTATGACCATTTTCATGGGGCCATGCGATACATTATTTACATCACAATTGATGTTTTGTCCAAATCATGATTAGAACTTTAAGCCACTTTTGAAAGGTTAAATGGTCTCCAATTTAGCTAATTCCAAATTCATTGGAAATTTCATCGAATTATCTTTCCAACCAGTACAAGATCACCTTGATCCAACTTGTAACGAGGGCGTTATAATTGTTTTCATAGGACAGCATGATGCATTGTCTAAACCACAATTTATGTAATGTCCAAATTACAATATGAAATTTGGGCTCACTTTTGATAAGTGAAATTGTCTCCAAATGAGCTGATTTCAAAGCCATTTGAAAGTTCGTTGAATTATCTTTTTAAGGAACATAAGATGACGCCACTCCTCCCTATAACAAGGGAGTTATGACCATTTTTGTGGGACCGTTTTATGATGGAAAAACAACAATCTCGAAAAATCCATGATTTGGAGAATTGTTATTTCCACGATCGTAAATTTGGACAAATGCAAGTTTCCCCGATCGCGATATGAACTGCAAATCATGATTGTGGAAACTAAATTGCAATCGTAAAAAATCTCAATCATTCAAATTGCAATCACATAAAATTGCGATCGTTGTTTTTCCCCCATGATGTGGTCCCATAAAAACAGTCATAACTCCCTCCTAATAGGTTAGATCAGGGTGATCTTATACTCGTTAGAAAGATAATTCGACAAACTTTCAAATACCTTTGGAATCAGCACACTTGGAGACCGTTTGACCTATCAAAAGTAAGCCCAAAGTCTAAATTACAATTGGACAAAAAAATAGTCACGGTTTGGATAATGTATCATATAGTCCCATGAAAATGATCATAGTACTCTCTCATTACAGGTTGGATCAAGGTGATCAACCCTCGCTTCTCCATTTTATTGCTTATTTAGTGGAGAATGCATCTGACCCTCTCTCCTCCTCTCTGCAAGCTCGCTTTTCCATCCCTTGTATGACATATTTGGAGAGAAAGAAATAATCGCATATTTAACAATAAATATTTTCCGAAGCAGACTATCTTTAGAAATATCACCTTGGATATGAGAGCTAGCGTTCTTTCCCTCTTTGGTCACTCTATAGCAATGAAAGCCCCAAGCGACATTTCTGCTGCTTGGGTCCTTCCTACTGCTTACTATTTATTGAGATCTCCAACCCATCATGTTGCCCAACATCGCAAACCTGATCCTTCTTGGACCATTACTTGTTTTGAGATTTCAACCATGGGTCTCCTTTACTACTTTCCTTATGGGACTACTTTACAGGGAATAGTTTCTGAATATACCACCCCAGGAACGGTGGATAGATGTTTGCAAACTTTATCTCTTGCGCAATTTCCAATATTCATTCTGATCACGCTGTAGAGTCTTGTATTATCCTGCACAACCAACAAAGTCTTGCGGCCATTAAAGACTCATCGTCCTCATCTTCAGATATGTGCTTGTTTGCTCGGAGGCTTCACTCTTTTGCTTACCATAGCCACCTTGGGATTACTTCTCGTCGCTTGCGCACAACCCTCTCCAGTTTTACTGATATTTAGATACATTCCTCCTCCAGGTTTATCATTGAGGCTAAGATTGCTACTATGATGTGATGATGGCCCAGGTTGTGGACCTCTCCCTCTTCCTTCGTTCTCTTTTTCCTTCTCTTCCTTCTTTTCTTGGTTCTTGCTTTCTCTTCTTTCCCTTGCACCCGGGGTGTGGGTTGCTTCTTTTTTTTTTTTTAGGGGCTTGCCCCTATTGTTGTATCCTTTCAGGCTTTGCCCTAGGTAAGTAATAAAAAAAAAACTTTCAAATGGTTTTGGACTCTTATCATTTGGAGATCGTTTGGCTTTTAGAAAGTAAGCCCAAAGTCCTAACCACGATTTGGATAAATAAAATAGTAATGACGGTTTGGACAATGCATCACAAAGTCTCACGAAAATGGTAATAACTCACATCAAGTGATCTTGTGTTCATCGAAAAGATAATTCAATGATCTTTCAAATGGCTTGTGAATCAGCTCATCTAGAGATCATTTGAACTTTCAAAAGTGGGCCCAAACTCCTAATCACAATTCTTAGATCGCAGTTTTGGAATATACATTCACGATCCTATAAAAATTGTAATTATTCACTTGTTACAGGTTAGATCGGGGTGATCTTATGCTTCTTGGAAAACTAATTTGATGATCTTTCGAATGACTTTAGAATTATCTCATTTGAAAGTCATTTGACTTTTCAAAAGTATCTTAAAATGGCAATCACAGTTTGAACAATGCATCATGTACTTTCACTAAAACACTCATAACTCTCTCGTTACTAATCGAAGCAAGGTGATCTTGAGATCGTTAGAAATATAATTTGACAAACTTTCAAATGACATTGGAATTATCTCATTTTGACATTGTTTAACCTTTCAAAAATTTGCTAAAATTCTAGTTTTTAGCAAAAGACCAATCTAGCTAGGCCTAATCTTTTGAAGAGAGAATCATAACCTATCTTTTAAAAGTAAAGTTTTGATATCGCTTCTTTTCTTATATTAATTTCTTCTCAAACAGACTAATCTTAACCCAACTTTTGTAGAAAGAAGAAGAATTCATTTTTCTAAAAGCGAATTTTTTTTAATTTTTTTTGTTATCTCTTTTCTTTCCTTCCATCTATTTCTTAGCAAAAGACATATTAAAGCAAAATATTTAAAAAAAACAATCCATCTTTTATTTTTTCATCTAATTTCCTTATACTTTCTTTCCAAACAAGCCCAATTTAACATAACAACTAAAAAGAAGGAGAAGAATCATTTTTCCATAAGTGAGAGTATATGACAAAGAGTTTACTTAGAAGTAATTATAAAAAATATCCATGAGTGTAGAAAATTAAAAAGGTTATTATTGGAATTTTCACCCATTTTCACCCCCAAGAAAAACAAAGGCAAATCATGCCCCAGGTAAGAAAATAATGTTTTAAAAAGCAATGATAATATTGCAGTATCCTACGAAACATTGGGTGTACTTGGTAAAATCTGGAGAAATCTTTTGCTACACCCTACCATGAGGCATGTGTTGTATTCACACCGTCCATTCAGTTTTTGATATCATCTTAGGGCATGATATAAAAAAAAATGAGTCAGATCGGAAGCTTAAGTGAATCCAAGACAGAAAATAGTGGGGATTGAACGCCAACCATATTTAAAAACTTCTTGGGAGCCACTTGAGCTTTGGATGTGCCTCATTATTTATATCAGGTATAAAACTGATCTCAACAAATGGATAGACGGTGCGGATACAACACATATATCATGGTGGGCTCATTGCTACACCCCTGTGTCGCTAGCGTAGCCATATCGTGGGTGTAGCAAAAAAAATTTCTCCACAATCCCGGCCTGAGAGCTCTCACGGAGAAAATTTTGCTACACCCACGAGCTAACTACGCTAGCTACACCAGGTGTAGCAATGACCCCACCATGACGTATGTATTGTATCCACACGGTTCTTCCATTTGGAAAGATGATTTTAAGGCGGACCGGAATCTCAAGTGGCCTCCAAGAATTTTTTTTTTTTTAATTGTTGGTGTTCAATCCCCACTAATTTCTGTGCTGGGTCCACTTGATCTTTGGATCTGCCTATTTTTTGTATCTTGCCCTAAAATGATCTCACCAAATGAATGGACGGCGTCGATACAACACATACATCACGGTGGATCATTGCTACACCGGGTGTAGCTAGCGTAGCTAACGCGTGGGTGTAGCAAAATTATTCTCGCTCTCCCGACGCTGGAACACCGAATTCCATCAATGTTATCTTCAAACTTCAAGGTGGCGACCGTGATTCCGATAATGGTAAACCACCGTTTCTTTACCTTATCCACACAGTATAGGTGCAAGTCAATCCATGCCGTTGAAATGGGACGGCTCGCTGTGGAGGAAGCATAAACTGAAAAACGGATCGAAAGAAACTAGACCACTGTCCAAATTCAACTAGTTGAATTACATGGTTATGATGATCATTGTAATAGTTTGAGTTTAGTCAGTGTTTTCCATACACAACGGGTCCCGCTAACGTACACAGCCAGATTGAGACATCACAACTTAAGATACGGGGGTGAACTATCATTGTAATCCAGAACCAACTTGGTGGATAAGTTCATGGAACGACAAAGAAGCCCCACCCCACAACCCTACAACATGGGTTTGCGTTTGGCATGCACCGATATCTAATCATTTAGAATATTATCATATAAAGACCACACGAGAATGAGAAAAGGGTACACCAAACGAATCCAATCTAAACCTGTTTATGCAGAAACATTAGAAGGAAAAGAGAATCTCTCTCTCTCTCTCTCTCTCTCTCTCGCTATATATATCGATTTTTAGAGAGTCAGCTGCAGGCGCAGTAGACTTCTCTTCGCTTGGCTGCATCCTTCCTTCTCTATCTCTATCTCTATCTCTACTTGTCTCTTTCTTAACAGTCTGCTTGCTTTGGAGGTGGAGAAACAGCTCTTCCCGAGGAACCCAACAGGGTTTGGATGGATAGATAGAAAGACACGACCGACTCCACCCTGACAAGGAATTTCTGAAGGAACTGACATCCTTCTCATCAGATCAGAGGACGCTGCAGCAGCAGCCACGTCACCAAAGAACCCCCTTCTCGCGTCAACGAAAACGAAGCTGAAAAGAAGCCCTGAAACCTCTGTTGAAAGAAAGCTCCAGAAAAACCCACAGAAAACCATGAAACGGGAAAACTCAGCCGGAAAACCGGGCGAAATCCCAAACCCTAAAACACCCAACAAAGAAAAACAACAACAACAACAACAACAACAACAACAACAAAAAAGAAGAAGAAGAAGAAGAAGAAGAAGAAGAAGAAGAAGAAGAGAGAGAGAGAGAGAGAGAGAGAGAGAGAGAGAGAGAGCTGGATACTAGCAATACTCAAAACCTGGTGTAGTTTCCAAATGAGCTAGTGACATGAAAAGAACGCAAAATTGATGGGTGGAGTTTTTTTTTTTTTTTTTTTTAATAATATTAGTAGTGAGGAGGACGAGAAGGAGGAGCCCATGCCAAGACATCTGATGTGATCTGGCAACTCAAAGGGCTTGGAGCTGCTACGCTGTAGACAGACATAGACATGCTGTTGCTGCTACTGCCAGAGTCGCTGCCTCCCACGCCAGCCTTCTTGCTATTATCTTCAGCTTCTTCTTCTTCTTCTGCAGGTAGGCGATGGTAAGATGGATTCGTGAAAGAAGCGACCATGAGAACTACAGGTCCCGCAGCAACCAGTGCTCCCGCAACGGTTCCTCCAATGACCTGCCCTTGCGCTCCTGCAAGAGAGATGGTGAAAGGAGCTTTTGTAGTAGGAGGAGAGCAGAGGAAGGTTCCAGAGAGAGAGAGGATGTCGAAGCGGCCACGTAGCGTGAGAGTCGATGCATGGGAAGTTGGGTGGCGGAGAGTGACGTTGGCGACGCTGCCGCTGCCGCTGAGCACGCAAATGGACACGTGGCGGCGACGGGCAAAGGTCAAGACGCTCTCGACGACGTCGCTCCCTGCGGAGAGCACGAGGACTGTGGGCCGCATGGCCGATTCGCTGTCCCGCGTTATCACGATTGGAGGCTTGGGCTTGTTCTTCGAGCCGGGTGGTCTACCCCGCGGCTTTTTCGCTCCTCCAACAGCCACCATGGCTTTGGTGTTCTTCCCTGCCGCGCTGCTGCGGCCTTCTTCTTCCTCTTCTTCGGACGTGTGGCAGTCGCGCGCGTGCGATAGCGCAATGGCTGCTGCTGGTGCTCCTCCTCCGTATTCCGCCATCTTCTTCTTCTTCTCTCTTTCCAGGAAAGGAAGCTGAAAAAGGTGAAATGGAAATTTCTCAGAAGACCAATTCCTCCTTCGGAGCTGCTTTTTATAAAAATTTGAGCTTTTTTAATGCTCTGGTTGTGCATGACACTTGATACGCGGGCACTTGGACACACTACACATGACAAATACTATCTCAAATGAAACCGACTAAACAGTGGAACACACTTAATACGTTAGAAGCTAAAAATCAGATTAGTTAAACAATTCTGTTCTCTGATTGTTGGACACCTTTTTATGAAATAAGATCATTGGATATTTTTAATTTTAAGCCGTCCAATAAATGTCCAGAAATCTATTGCTTGGATAAGTAAGTAAGGTCAAATCTTGGTTCATCAAACATCTAAATTGGTATACACAGCTTGGACGGTTTTGTTTGAAATTTATAATTCCATTTATGCAATTCTTCAGTAATTATAGCTGCCTGAGTATCATCTATCACAGTCTCCCAGAGTATAAAGTATCCCTCTTTTTCATTTTCTTCCTTCCTTACTGCGATGTCCGACCTTAATCCCTGCCACAGTCCGCCTGGTGATGGTCTTCCACTTACATGTGGGCCCAAGTACGTGGGGCCCGCTGTCCCTTCTCCGGTCACATCTCACATCTCTCGAATGTATGGTCCGCACCCCGAGGATGTGGACTATTTACTGTGGACTATGGTTTACATGGGCTGGCCTTAGTCAGATGATCCAGACCGTTGAAGTGATGAACTTAGCAGATGATGATCAACGCCCCAAAATTCACGATATGGAATTCGATCGGTAGGCCTGCAAATGTACGGTTAGGAAATTGTACAAGAATAGTCAACTTTGAAATAAGAAGGGATTATAAGATGGAGGACCACAACGCGTGGACCGGCACCGAGACATTACTGTGGGCACCGTGGTTTAGGACAGGCTCCCATGGTTCACTGATCCAGGTCGTGAATCGATGGAACATACCCTGAAGGATCCATATTCCGATTGCGCAGCGCAGAACACAGCACTCACGTTGTGCTGACGTGGCAAAGTTCTGTGAGCTCTACTATAGCGTATGAGTTAGTATCAACGCCGCAGCATTGAAAAAAAAAAAGAAAAAAAAAAAATTCCAAAGCTCAAATGGACTACACCACATAAAGCATGGGAAGAGTGACGCCCACCATTGATGTAAAGACGGTGGCTATGGATTCAATGATTCGGATGTATAGAAAAGATGGAAGGAAGTCCACAAACGCCAGTAAAAATGACCTGTCACAGCCCAGGTGACCAGTCGCACCATAGCCTGCTACCGGTCACCCAAGGACTGCGACCGGTCTAATTTAGATCCCACACCGCCCAAACTCCCTGGATCTCCAATGATCGGTCGGCCATTACCGGCAACTGGTCGCAAATTCAAGGAGCGGGAGGATGAACTCCCTAGATAGATTTAGCTCCCTGGCAACCTGTCGCCCATGGGTGGCGACCGATCGCTGCTCAACTGCGACTAGTCGTAGCCCCCTGAGGATCGATTGTCTGCGGCGCGAATTTGCCCGCAAACTTATTATTTTTTATTTTGAGTTTCCATTTTCGATTGGATTTCTTCCTAATCTTATCTTAGGGCTACTCTTTGATTACTAGACTATTTAAAACTTGTTTATTTTCATTGTTGAGGATTCATTACATCAATTTTAATACAATTTTCTAGAGATTTATCTCTGTTGCTCGTGTTCTTTGAGTGCCCTTTGAGATTTTAAGGAAGTCTTGGTTGAGGATTAGGAGATCTGTTGATTCATATCAGTTATCCGTTGGAAGAGACTATACGTGTTCGATTTCATCTCGCTACCGTCTGCGTCATTTGGTATTAGAGTGATGAACAACCTTAGGAGGATGTCTACTAACGATGGACGTGGCAACAATTCCACTGACGGTGATTAGGGAATTCAATATCTCATGGAGAAGATGGAGGCTCTCCAACGATTGTTTGAGATCTCTATGGAAGTGCTACAAGCATCTCTTAATCATATTGCAACGGCATTGGCTCCTTGCCAGGTGTAGGGTGGAGCCAAACTGCTTGTAATCGCAGTTTGGAATAATAACATATTTCGTTAGGACCTTCCAGCGGCAAATCATCGGCCTACTATAGAGGATTCAGATGGTAGCGATGAAGATGTCAATAATCTCCTCACTCAACAACATGTACATGGGAACAATCACGGAGATTGTGCCAAGCGAAACTATAGATGTAAGGTTGAACTTTCCGCTTTCATTGGTCTGTTATGCATTCAAGAATTCTTAGATTAGCTAGCGGAAGTAGAGAATTTCTTTGATTATATGGATGTTTCGGAAGAGAAGAATGTTAAACTTGTAGCATATAAATTGAAGTCAGGCGCCTCTACATCATGGGAACAACTACAAATATTTCGGACCCATAATAATAAGCTCCCCATCCGATCGTGGTCAAGGATGAGGCAGCTTCTTTGCTTACGGTTCCTACCATGCAATTATGAGCAAATGCTCTTCCAACAATATCAGAACTATCGTTAGGGCAATCAGACCGTTGAGGAATATGCTGTTGAGTTCAACCGATTGGCGATGCGCAATGACATGTGAGAAACGAATGTCCAGAAAGCTACGAGGTTTATTGGCGGTTTAAGGGACAATATTCAGGACCGCGTGCAAATGCTTTCCTTATGGACGATTGAAGAGGTGCTACAGTACGCTACATGTGCGGAAACCCAACTTGCTAAGGTCCCGACGTGACCCTTATCCCACAGCAGCGTATACCCCCAGTCGTAATAGTTCAGGAAGCACCCTTGTCAAAGGGAAAGGAGCCTATTGGTGGGCTTGTTCAGCCCCCAATGACTGCGAATTGGGATCCGGGGAGCGGTCCATGAAGGCCCCTAATGCAATGTGCCCCCCCACAGCAGGCCTAAGTCATGCACCTAATTCATATGCTCGTCTTAAGCCGAATCATTATTGGCGATGTGGCCAGCCGGGCCACTTGTCCAATGCGTGCCCTCAACGCCCTGCAACTAACTTAGCCACGAATGAAGGGGGTGGTGAATAAGAGTTCGTTGAGGGTGAGCCCAAGAATGATGACTATGAGTAGGCCGATGAAGAAGATGGTGAAGGCACTGACTGGAAAGATCAGGACCATGGGGAGTCCTTAATTATGCAGCGTTTGTGTTATGCCCCGAGATTAGAAGCCCATCCTCACCGCCATAAAATCTTCTGCACTATTACATTGTAAAGGAGAAGGGTATGTGATGTTATTATCGACAATGAAAGTAGTGAGAATATTGTGTCCAAGGTTATGGTGGACAAGCTTCGGTTATCGACAACAAAGCACCCAATGTCGTATTCCATCGGGTGGGTCAAGAAGGTCAGTGACACCAAGGTAACTGAACAGTGTTTAGTTTCATTTTCAATTGGTAGAAGTTATAAAGATGAAATATGATACGATGTGATTGATATGGAAGCGTATCATTTGCTTCTCGGATGACCATGGAAGTCAGACTGCGATGTGACCCATCGAGGTTGTGACAGTACTTATACATTTTGCAAAGATGGAAGAAAAAGGATCCTTGCTCCTATGACTCTAGAGAGCAGCCATAAAGCTTCCGTAGCGGATGGGAATTCTCTCCTAACCATATTAGAATTTGTTAAGAAGTCGAAAGAAATGGACAAGATATACGCCATGATGGCAAAGGGAGAGAACTTCGGGAGCAAAATTATTCCCTTGAGCCTTCCCATTTACTAAATGAATTTCAGGAGACTTGGCCTGAAAACCTTCCCCAATGATTGCCCCCGATGAGGGACATCCAACACCACATCGATTTCATCCCTAGGGTGAGCCTACCCAATTATCTGCATTATCGGTTGAACCCTAAGGAGAGTGAAATCCTCTAAGGTCAAGTTGAAGAGTTGTTGAGGAAAGGGCTGTTGAGGGAAAGCATGAGCCTGTGTGTCGTACCGACTCTTTTAACGCCAAAGAAGGATGGAAGTCGGCGTATGTGTGTGGATAGCCAGACGATAAATAAAATCACTATAAAGTATAGATTTCCTATACCTCGGCTAGATGACATGCTAGATATGTTTTAGGGCCCGAAGGTATTTTTCAAGTTGGATCTACGCAGTGGGTATCATCAGATCCGTATACGTCTAGGGAACGAGTGGAAGACAACTTTCAAGACCAAGGAAGGGTTATATGAATGGCTGGTTATGCCATTTGGGTTGTCAAATGCACCAAGTACCTTCATGTGGCTCATGAATTAAGTGTTGAAGTCATTCATAGGCCAATTCGTAGTCGTGTACTTCGATGATATTTTGATATACAGTCAGAGTGAGTCCGACCATCTGGGACATCTAAGAGAAGTCCTTCAAGTGCTTTGCGACAACAAACTGTACTTGAATATGAAGAAGTGTGACTTTCTCACAGAACGCTTGTTGTTCTTAGGGTTTTTAGTGTCGTCTATAGGCATTCAGGTGGATGAAGATAAAGTGAAGCCTATATGTGACCCCAACCAACATCCATAAAGTGCACAGCTTTCATGGGCTGGCCACTTTCTATCATCACTTTGTCAAGAATTTTAGTACAATAGTAGCCCTTATCACGGACTAGATGAAGAAAGGCCCGTTCTAATGGACTGAGGAAGCCAACCATAGTTTTGCAGAGATCAAACACAAGTTGTCGTCTACGCTAGTCTTAGTATTGCCCAAACTTTGATAAAGTCTTCGAGTAGATTGTGATGCTTCATTCATGGGGATTGGTGTCATATTGTCTCAAGAAGGCAAACCCATCGCTTTCTACAGTGAGAAGCTCAATGATGCCAGGAAAAAATGGTCCACTTATGAGATCGAGCTCTATGTAGTGGTATAAGCTTTACGACATTGGCGGTACTACCTTATTTAGAGAAAATTTATTTTATTCACTGACCACCAAGCTTTAAAATTTATTAATAGCCAATCTAATGTTAGTCGTGTGCATGCTAGGTGGATTTCATTCTTGCAAGAGTTCACTTTTTTGTTGAAGCACAAGTCAGGTTAGCAAAACAAAGTTGTTGACACTATTAGTCGTCACGCCGATCTCCTAGTTACTCTAAGCACTGAGGTCATTGGTTCTGAGCGCCTCAAGGACCTATATGACAAAGATGAGGACTTCAAGGATACGTGGATGAGGTGCAAGGAAGGCCACTAGAGTGATTTTCATATCCAGGAGGGTTTTTATTCTATGGGAATCGATTGTGTATCCCGCAATTCTCTTTACGGGAACAATTGATCCTCGAGCTCCATGGTGGTGGACTAGGTGTTCATTTTGGGCCATAACAAGACTAAGGCGCTTGTTGAGGAACAGTACTTCTGGCCTCACCTAGGCCGCGGCATTGGTAGGATGGTGCAGTGATGTGACACATATCAAGCTTCAAAGGGCCATTCGTAGAATACCAGACTTTACACTCTTCTACCTGTTCCCGAAGGCCCTTGGGAAGATATTTCGATGGACTTTATTTTGGGTCTCTCACGAACACAGGGCGCCATGAATTCTGTATTTGTGGTGGTAGACAGGTTCTCCAAGATGACACACTTTATACCTTGCAAGAAGATGTACGATGCATCAAATGTGGCAAATCTTTTCTTTAGGGAGATTGTAAGGTTACATGGCCTTCTGAAGACCATCATATCCGACCGTGATATTGTTAGTAATTTTTAGCGAACTTTGTGGAGTCAGTTTGGTACATAACTTCAGTTTAGCAGCACGTGTCATCCACAGCAAACAACCAAACGGAAGTCGTGAACCAAACATTAGGCAACCTCATCCGTTGCATTTTCTGGAACAAGCCGAAGCAATGGGACTTAGCCCTTTCTCAAGCCGAGTTCATATTTAATAACATGGTGAACCAATCAACAGGGAAGTCACCATTTCAAGTCATCTATGGACGGATTCCCCGTTATACGCTTGACTTGATTCCTTTGCCCAAGGTTCCAGGCAAAAGTGTTAACGTTGCAGCTGAGAACATGGCAGAGCGGATCCCGAAAATATATTGTGAAGCCCAAGACAAGTTGTTGAAGTCTAATGCCAAGTATAAGGAGGATGTAGAAAAACACCATCGGGTCAAGACCTTTGAAGGGACCCAAGTGATGGTTCATTTGCGCAAGGAGCACTTCCCCACCTGAACGTATAATAAGCTCAAGCACAAGAAGATTGGACTGGTACCGATCCTCCGAAAACTCAATGAAAACGCATAATGCTGTTGACTTGCCTGAAAGTTCGAGATTTCGCTTACCTTCAACGTCACTGACTTGTTTGAATACCATGAACCGGACGTGAATGTGAACTCGGGGTCAAGTTCTTTCGAAGCAGGGAGGATTGATATAGAGAGGCTAGACATGGAATACATGGTTCAAATGGACCGGAGGAAAGATGGAAAGAAGTTCACAAAAGCCAGCAAAAACGACTTATCGTAGCCCCTGACGACCGGTCACACCACAGCTAGCATTTAGTCACATGCACCACAGCCAGCAACCTGGTCTAATTTAGACCCCGCACTACCCATACTCTCTAGACCTCTAGCGACCGGTCGACCATTGCCTGCAACCGGTTGCAAATTTAAGGAGCAAGAGGCCGAACTCCCTGGACAGATTTAGCTCCCTGGCGACCGGTCGCCACCACCTGTCGCCCATGGGTGGCGACCGGTCACCGCTCAACTACGACTTGTTGCAGCCCGCTGACAACCAATTGTCTATGGCACAAATTTGTGCACGAACTTATCATTTTTTTTAATTTTAAGTTTTCATTTTCGATTGGATTTCTTCCTAATCTTGTTTTATGGCTATTCTTTGATTGTTAGAGTATTTAAAACTTATTTATTTTCATTGTTGAGGATTCATTCATCAATTTTAATACAATTTTCTATAGATTTCTCTTGGTTGCTTGTGTTTTCCGAGTGCCCCTTGAGATTTCAAGGAAGTCGAGATCTGTGAATTCGGTTCAACTATCCATTGGAAGAGATGGTGTTCAATTCCATCCCACTACTGTCTGTGCCAACCATTGAAACCTTCCCAGGCCTACCGTGATGTTTATTTGTTATCACTTGTTCACAAGGTCCCAAAAATCTGGATGAAGGAAAAACAGGAACATCAGGTGCTACTAAATTTCTATGGCCCTGAAGAAGTTTTCAATTTTAGGCATTCAATCTCTACTACTTTCTGTGGTGGGTCCACTTCGGCGTCTGATCCCTCTCATTTTTTGATTCATGCCCTAAAATAGTCTAGAAAAATAGATGGACGGTATAGACATAACACACATCATGGTGGGGCATAGCCCATAGTGCTAAGGATGGGATTTTTTTTATCATTTATGGGTCTTAGTCCATAGTAGGTCCGACCATATCGATGGGCCAAATTGTAAATGAACAGAACGAGCGTGTGCGGGGATTGAGTACTACCTAGCTAGACATGGACGGTCATGTCAGGGCTTTGTGGAGGCGACTTTAATCGATAGCTAGGTCCTGGTGGGGGTAGCACCCAATCTGTGCTTAAAACGAGCGTGCTGTGCCACGAAGCCAGCTTTCCATCCAACGCCCTGATCAAGCATACTTCTTTACGTAAAACTACTAACTTGTCACAAGTGTGCGACCTCTTGACGATCATGAAGGGGGCACTCTAAGCATAATCTGGACAAGAAAAAAAGTGGGCAACGATATGAAAAGAAAATGTTACTGTTTGAAGGAGAAAACAATGGAGTCGAATTGCGTCCTTCCTCAATAGGGACGCAAAGCGTCAAAACTGAGCTGTGGAGGGGCCACCATGATGTATCTGTTTATCCACTCCGTCCATTCATTTTAGAAGGTCATTTTAACATATGACTCTAAAAGGAGGAAGATCCAACGCTCAAGTGGGCCACACCAAATAGTGATCGGAACTTGGCGACGTTATCACTACAGTAGACGTCACCAAGTTCAGCTTGCTATTTGGTGTGGCCCAGTTGAGCATTGGATCTGCGTCGTTTTTGGGCCCATATCCTAACATGATCTTATAAAATGAATGGACGATATGAATAAACAGATACATCACGGTGGGACGCAATCCGCTTCCGAAAAAATGACCAACGTTCCACATTCAACACGTCTGGCCCACCGGAGTTTTTACCGTCTACGTTGTGTCACAGCAAACTAAATAAAAAAACGATGATGCTATGCTTATGTAATTCCTCTGAATGATTACAGATGCTATATCAACTGTTAATCCATCCAAAGAAATGTACAGTGCGGCCCGACTCTTGCGTATGCAACGTATTGTCACCATCAGGGTAGATGGAAAGTACCCAAAAATTCTACCGATCAGATGAAACCAAACGGTTTGATCTGGCACCTGTTAAATGTTAACCATTGATTGATGCTTTCTATATTTCATCGGATGGTCTAGATCGTTGAATTTAGGAATGACCCACCCTATGACGTGGCCCACTGTAGTAGACTGGATTTTCCCCCGGAGCGCAACTAATTCTTCGTGCATGCGCCCCAACTAGCCGCTGATGTGTGATCGTAATTCTACATCTGCACAAGTTCACGTAACCTGGACAAAACAATCAAGTTTTTTTTTTTTTTTTTTTTTCTTTTTCTTTTTTATTTTTATTTTATTTTAATGTCATGTAACGCACCACCCTGTTAGTTGGGCAACACACCCACACGGTTCACGGTTAGTCAACACCATGCACCCACACACTAGTGGGGTTAGTGTGTCTCCTTACCACCTAAATTTGAGACTTGCTGTTGAAATGCCTAGGCATCTTCCAACTGGGCTAGCAGGCGAGACACTAAAAAAAATTAAGTTACAAGACGTAAATTGGCCAAAAAAATCAAAGTGCAGAATGACAAGGTCAGAAAATAGAGATCCAGAAAATTTAGGAAATGACCCCATTGTGCTATTTTTTACCATTTTGACTGGCTGAAGCTCAACTTCAACCAGCTGAAATCACATGTCAGCAGGTTGAAAATTGATCGAAATTGTGAATTTGGGCTGAAACTCTCGGTCTTAAAAAGTGCAATTTCGGCCGACTTATTTGACGTATAAAATTTGAAAATTTATTGCTGGACAATTGAGGAAAATTTTGGAGATGTTGGTGTGACATTGCTTACACAAATTTGAGGTGGTGCTCGATTTTTCCTATATAAAGGGATGATTTCTGACTTTCCAAGGCATCCTAGGAGCCCTAAAACATGAAGCAACAAAGAGTTTCGAAAGTGGAGGGTTTTACATTGGGTTTTTTTTTTTTTTTTAAATTTTTCTTAGTTTTCTAGTTTTATTTTCTATTTTTAAGATATTTTAGTTCAATCATGTCGGTGGTTGGCTAAACCTATGAACTAGGGCTAACCGGGGAAACTTGTAGTCATTTATAATGCTTAGACTCATTTGATTTAAGTACTTTAAGATTTTAATGATGATTTTTCATAGTTGGTTTGAATAAAGTTGATAATGTTAGATTAATCTCTCATCTTTTGTGATTGATCAATTAGGGGGTTTTGAGGGTTTTGATTTGTGAAATTCCTAGATTCATTGTGACCACGATAAATGCTTTGAGATTTTACAAGTACTCTATATTCTATCTAGAACCAATCTATTAAAATTCATATATATTATTGGATTGTGAAATATGATTTAACTGAATTTATCATCCGATTGGATAGGATATGATAGGACTCTGATTCCAATTGGGTTATCAATTTGAATTAATGAGTTGGTATTATAGATGATTATGAGTGGATCTTTGAATCCCTAGTGTTTTTTTATTATTGAGTTTTTCTTAATTCTCAATTGTTAATGTTCTGAATTCCTGTATTTCAATTACATTTTAATTTCATTAGCCTAGTTTAGGTAAGTTTGGAATTGTTACCTCAAATATTCTTGTGGAACGATCTCGGTCCCACCGAGTTATTACTACATCGCGGCCTTATACTTGGGGCTGGCGAATAAGTTTTTGACGCTGTCTTCAGGGATACGTAGTTTAATGGTTTTGAACATAGTAGTTAAAATTTTAGTTTAGTAAGGTTAAGGTTTTTAATTGTGTTTTTAACTTAAGATTTAGTTTTAGAGTTTAATTTCAAAATTCTTATTTCTAGAATTTCAGAATTTTTGTTCTAGTTAATTACTATCATTGTTTGTTGTTTTGTAGGATTTTGTTCAAGTAGTCTGTCTCTATCGATAGCATCTCTCCTTATTCTTTTCTAATTACTCTTTAGTTGATTAGTTTGCCATAAGATTTTATGTTTGCTTATAGGCTTAGGTTTTAATTAGGGCTTTTGGTGTGGTTTATGCCCAAGTAGACAAGGGGTCATACTTTGCGAATCGTAAGTGAGAGAGGATTAGTCGAAGGGTTATCCATTCACAGACAAGTTAGAAAGCATCTAAGAACTCCTGAAACATCTAGAAACATGGTTGAGAATGAGCCAAATATTGATGAGAACATTGAGCATTATACGCCGTCGGCTAGGACGGTACATAACGAGAACGAGGCGCACTATGCTCCATCGATAAGAACTTTACGTGATTATTTATAACCGAAGATAACAAGCACACATTCCTATATAATTTTTTCACTCAATGCAGGAAACATGGACTTTAAACCGAAAATTATTCAATTACTCCCGAAGTTTCATGGACTCGACTCTAAGAGTCCATACTTGCACATAAGAGAATTTGATGAGATTGCCACCACCTTGCAATTTAACAATGTCTTTTAAGATGTAATCAAATTGAAACTATTCCCCATTTCTCTAAAAGAGAGAGCCAAATCATGGCTCCACTCTTTAAGGCCCAGATGCATCAGGACATGGAATGAGATGACCTGGGAGTTCCTTAAAAACTTATTCTCAATTCACAAGACCAATATGCTGAGGCGTACCATAATGAACTTCTCCCAAAAGGAAGACAATATTTTTTCAATGTTGGGAGAGGTTCAAAGATCTCTTACTCTCTTGCCCACATCATGGATATGAGATGTGGTGTGTGATTAACTTCTTCCATGATGGATTAAGTTCAAGCATGCGCCAATTTGTACAGATGATGTGTTGGGGCTCAAAATCTTACCCATGATAAAACAACATATGACGGTTCAATAACAATGATTTAGATATGCCCGAGACCTGGGAAACTCCTAAAAAATGCGATCGGGCGCTAGTATAGCCTTAACCCTAAGTGGACCACGCAATCGTGACCAAAACTAAGAAATGTGTAGACACCCCACCTTCGGCTACACTGTTGGTAGAGATAGCTGGATGAATGAAGGACCATACCCCCAAATCCCAAGTCCAAACTCAGCCAAACTCACCCTTGTAAGCCCCAATCCATAGCCCGACTTAAGCCTGAACCCAGTCAACCACTCCTAAACATCAGCCTAAAAAACGCCCCATAAGAAAAGCCAGTAAAAAAATCCTAAAAAAGTCAAACTTACTGAGTCAACCCACTGAGTCAACCCGCTGTGTTAACCCATTGAGTCAACCCGCTGAGTCAACCCGTCGAGTCAAAACACCAAGTCAACCCGCCGAGTCAAATCACCGAGTCGACCCGCTGAGTCAACTCACTGAGTCGACCCATCGAGTCAAAACAGCAGCCCCGAGAAACGACCGTACTGCGCGCTGGAAATCGAGGAATGACCGTACTGGCGGCCCACAGTGGGCCGCCCAAAAATATTTACGGGTTCTGCCACTACCCGCTGCTATAAATACCCCCCACCCCTTCTCATTTGATAAGCCACTTCACTCTCTTCAGTCCGAGTACGATCCGTCCCTCTATACCTTAGCCCATTCCTTCACCAAGGAGAGTCCGAGTGAGGAGATCCTAGCCCTGGTCCAGCCCAGCCTGACCACTGGTCCAAGTCTCCTAAGCCATACAAGTCTTGATCCAGCCACTCGAAGCCAACCCTTACGACACCTTCGTCCATCCAGCTACTCTTTTTCCAGCATCATCTCATTTGCATCTAGCATAAGTGCAACATTTACTTTTCTTCCAATCCCCCTGCTTCACTACAAAGCACCTTGATTATTCAAACACACTGCATACGTCTTATATTAAGCACCTGTCAGTTCGAGCGTATGCTCTGGGCTTGCCTGTTAGTGGAACCTGCCCATCAGAAACTCTTACTGTTCAGACTTGCATTCATGCTTCACTACAAAGCACCTTGATTATTCAAACACACTGCATACGTCTTATATTAAGCACCTGTCAGTTCGAGCGTATGCTCTGGGCTTGCCTGTTATTGGAACCTGCCAATCAGAAACTCTTACTGTTCAGACCCGCATTCATGCATCATGTCATCAATGAGAATGTACGAAGGTTAAAACAGACTTTCAAGTGTTAGGTTGATTCTGTGAAGTAGAGACCGTACCTCGGTACGGGCAGTGTGTGGGGTGCTTAACCTCTTCCCACCCTATAACCGTGATCCCTTACCTCGAATCTTTGGCCGCAGATCAAAAGGAGTCATTTTAGAGGAAAGAATCTTCGGATCCCCTTCTCTAACGTTTCTACGGGGTCTAGCCGACTGTAGATTCGAAGTAACTGGCTAGTGGCGACTCTGGTCTTATATAAACTCATTTCAACACATCCAGCTTAAACACGACTGCCAAACAAAGCCCTCGAGAACGAGGCAAGCCAGTGGCACAAACGGCGATTCGCACTCACGCATCCTCTCCTTCTTTTCTGGAAAGGGAAGGGGACGAGAACGTCGTGTGGGAGCGCGGAAACGGAGAGGGTCCACAGAATGGCGACTCTGCTGGGGATGAGCTAGTCCCACTAGTCGTGATCCAACTTGAAAAATAGAATCATTCCTATACTTGAAAGTTATTAGTCCTCATACAATCTCATCTGCATAACATTCTACCCAAAACCAAAACAAAAAAAAAATAGAAAATCCCAAAACCCAAAAAGAGTAGAGTATAGTCCTTACCATTGCACCTCCTCGGGCTCAACGTGTTCGGAAACAACCTTCCTTCCGCAGCATAATCCGCACTCAGGCACAGCAAGCCATGTCCGACCACGAAGAAGAAACTCATCTCTTCCCTGCTTTTGAGATGACCGAAGTGCAACCTCCAACGCAACAGCCAATTGAGAATACGCCAATCATACAAGAATTGGCACAAGGAATGAGAGCAATGCAAGAAATGCTCTTGCAATTCATGCAAGCACAAGCCACAGCAGCAGCCAACAATCAGGTTGGCCCAGGTCAACAATCTCAGCAGCCATGCCGGGTCCCTCCTGCCTCCAGTTTAAATCAAGCACAACCATCGGAGTCTGCCCGAGACTACCGACAGCAGCCGTCTCAGCCCTTCGCTATGGGGCATCCTCCTCAATACCTTCCCGCGACGACAGGGCCATCTCAGAGCACTCCCGTCGCAGGGACTTCCAGTCAGCTTCCAGTCAATCTTGCAAACAACAATCTCAGTAGATCTCAGCATGTCCCCGCCGATGGGACACCTTTTCAATTTCAGCACATCCCCGCCGATGGGATTTCAATTCAATTTCCAGCAACAGGGACAGCACTGGCGAATGCTCACAATGGGGGTCAGTGTCAAGCCCACATCAATCAGTGGATAGTGGCGAATACCCAACAAGGGGGTCACTTCCCAGCATCTCAGCCTCCTGCAAACAGGAGCACTTTTCAATTCCAGCACATCCCTGTTGATGGGATTCTAGTTAATTTTCAGCAATCTTCAATTCAGCAAACTCCAGTTAATTTTCAGCAATCTTCAATTCAGCAATCTCCAGTTAATTTCCAGTAAGATCCAGTTCAACCTTCAGTACAGTCTCCAGTTCAGTTACAATCCTTTCAAGCACAAGCTCATCCGAATTCAGTTCAATCATCAAATCAACTTCAGCAACCCGCGGTTGCTTTTCAACAAACCCATAGGTCGAAGACATCGACCACTATGCCGAAGAAGAACGTGCCTTACTCCAAGAGGCACCAGTCGCTCGAACAGATCATTCAGGACTGGACGAGTTGCGGGAGCAGTTCCAGATCTTGCAAAATCAGCTTCAGCAACAACAAGGAATCGATTTACCTTCAACCAAGTTCAGAGACTTGTGTCCTTTCCCAGATGCTCAAGTACCTCAAAACTTTGAGGTACCAAAATTCAAAAGATACGATGGCAGCGGTTGTCCCACAGCACATCTCAAGGCCTTCTGTGGAGAGCTGAGTGCAATCTCAGGAAATGAAGGAGCCCTCATTCGTTTATTCCAAAAATCTCTGAAGGGCGATGCCCTAGATTGGTACACCTCATTGGACTGCCACCGCATCAGGACTTAGGAACAACTTTCCCAGGCTTTCGTCGACAGATTCGCGTACAATCTCAACATGGCACCCAGAAGAGCCGACCTCGCGGCTCTCAGACAAAGGAGTGATGAAACACTATCAGCTTATGTGGGACATTGGCGAGCTATGGCAGCCAGAATACGAACACCATCGACGACGAAGAACAAATCTCCATGATTGTTCATTCAACATATCCTGGCATATCCGGATATCTCATCTCGCATCCATACCCGAATTTCTCACAGTTGATCCGTGCTGGAGAGCAAGTCGAAGCAGGAATCCGTGCCGGAACAATCTCCCCATGGCCCCATCAAGCCACCCCAGTCAAGAGGAACAGAGTGGAGGGAAGACCCATCAGATATGGGAATGGAAACCGCAGCGGTTCTCCTCCCCGCCCGACAGAGGTAAACAACATCAACACCACTGTTCAGGGTAATCAAAATGCTCCCCCACAGGGACATCAACAGCTTCAGCAGAATCAGGTTCAGTACCAACCTCAGAGGTATCAACCACGACCGAATCCTCAACCACAACCACAACCACCTCGACAGCAGCAGCAGTTTAGAGGAAACGGTCAATACCCGTACCAGAATAGGCAGAATTACAAGGAGCTTAGGAAGTTCACCCCACTCACTTAGCCACTTAGTCAAGTCATGACTATGCTGGTACAAAAGCAGTTGCTCACTCTAATGACACCCAGGCCTCCTCCTCATCCTCTGGCTCCGAACTATCGAGAAAACGAGTACTGTGCCTACCATCAAGGGCGTGGCCACACTACTGATCGATGCTTTACTTTGAAGAATGCCATACAAGATCTGATCGACGACCGAAAGATCGTCATTTCGGTCCCTGGAACTCCTGCAGCAGCTTCCACCAGCATCCTTCAGAATCCTCTGCCTCAGCATCAGACGGACCCCAGTTAATCTCGTGGCCCTGCAGTCAACAGTATAGAAGAAGGAGAGCATCTCGATCGCTTCTTCTCCCCTATCCAGTCCATTCATGCTTACACTTATGAGCTGACAAATCCTCCTCCGATCATGCAAGGGACAAGTCCCTTTCCTCCTTCAGTCTCCGAGCCAGTAGTACTCGAAGGAACACTTCCATACGATGTGCCAATTGTGCAAGGGGCATCATACGGCCCCTCATGTTGGGAACCAGTCATTCTAGAAGGAGCACAATCATACATCGAGCCTACATACGAACCTGTCGTCTTGCAAGGGGCAATTTCAGCACTAGGAACAATACAATTTGCCATGGAAAAACCATACTCATCAGCAGCAAGAACCCATTGTATTGGAAGGAGCTCCTCCAGTTGAGCCAGTCATATCGCAAGGGGCAAATCCCGGAGGCGTGTCAATCACACTACGGCAGCTGGGACGAACAGAGAAACCTCCTGCCATATCAAGAGGACCAGTACTCATTCCATGGGAGCCTCCTGCTCCAGAAACGGTCAAGCCAGGACCGCAACCTTATATGATCTATGAAGACACGCCTCGATCTTACCCCTTTAGCACATGCGACAATGTAGTTCTCAAGGCAAAAGCTCCGTACGAGGAAGATCTGGTACCCACACCAGCATCGTTGCAAGAACCGGTGGTCCTAGAAGGCAAAGGTGAAGAAAATTATAAAGAGGTCCCATGGCACTATCCAGAATGCGTGGAAGTGGGAAACATAAATCCCAATGGACATTGCATCCGAAGAGATAATCAGAACAGAGGAGATCCCAAAGGCACTCTCTCAGGCCTCGGCAACAAAAATGAAGCCGCATACGATGTGGCGACTCAGCTCAAGTCTATCCCTGCTCAAATCTCAGTATGGGAGCTACTCTGCACATCTCGCATACACCGAGAAATGTTTGCCAAAACCTTGAGCGATGCTCACGTCTCCTCCGATACGGCACCAGAGATGATAGCATTGATGATTGGACAACTCCTGACTCCACGCGCCATCACCTTCACCGATAATGAGTTGCCACCAGAAGGACGCGATCATGGGCGATCCCTCAACATAGCCTTACGATACAATGACCTCTGCGTCCCACTGATCCTTATCGACAATGGCTCAAGCTTAAACGTCTGCCCACTTAAGACTGCGGAACGTCTGGGAATCAGTCCTTCTTCATTCCGACCCAGCACCATATGTGTCAGAGCATTCGACAACACCCGCCGATCAGTGGAAGGGGAGGTCGACATAGAGGTACAGATAGGTTCAGAAGTCTCCACCATCACATTCCAAATTCTGGATATATCAGCCTCTTTCAACATGTTGCTCGGACGACCTTGGCTGCACAAGGTTGGAGCTGTGCCATCAACCTTGCATCAACAAGTGAAATACATCTGTGGAAATCAAGTGATCTCTATCCATGCAGAGAAGGAGCTCATCATTCCTTCCAATGCTGCAGCCACTGAACCAGACATCCCGGTCATCGATATCCAGCACTCTGAAGAAGACATCCCGTTTCACAGTTTCGAATTCGAGACTGTGAACTCTATCGCCAATCCAGAACCGATAAGGGTGGACCGTGTCTTTTCACCGACAGAACGTTTGAGCCTCAAATACCGAATGAAGAATCATTTCAAGTCTAGAAAGGTACCGCTGATATATAACCAACGCAAATGGGGACTCGGATACAGGGCAATCTTCATGGACAAAAGAAGGAAGAAATTTCAGTGCTCACTTATCCAATTCGTCAAGCCAGGAGAACCTTGCAAAGATCCAGGAGGGAATCAACTGGCTGCACTACACAAAGGCCTCTCGATGAGCCTAGTTTGGGCCACGTGGCCCCCCATTCGATGGGATCAGATTCTCGAACCGTCTAAGCCTCCAGAAGAAGAAGGAAATGATGAAGATGAAGAAGGAAGTCAAATATAGCAGCTTCAAGACCAGGTTACTCTTACACCTGCTCCCAACCAGGGGCACAACTTGCCTACTTTAATTTCAGCTAGTCAGGGGCACAACTTGCCCATCTCAGCATCAATCAGCAAGGGGCACGACTCGTCCAAATCAACACCATCAATCATCAGCCAGGGGCAGAAGCAGCCCATCCATTAGACCAAGAAAGGGAAATGGCCAGCCCTGGATTGGTCCAATGTCCAGATCCCAAACATGTGTCTCACTGTGGAACCAGACGAACTGCAATGCGAAGTAAGTGATCCGGAAGGGACTGAGTACGACTCAAATCTCGAACCGGACCAGCGAGAAATCATGGTCATTGGGCCAGACTGTGATTCTTCGCCCAAATCATCAAACCCCACCTCTTCAGGGGAGGAAGTGTGGGGTCCTGAATGGTCATCCATTCCCTTAACTTTTGAATCAGTCAAAGAGCCATCTGAGGGCTCTGGCTTAAAAAAAATGCCTGTTTAAGGAGCGACCGGAACTTTGGAACAAGTTGGGCTCAATCATGGTCTGCAATGCCCACTTGTTCAAAGTCCCATTAATTTCGAAAATTCAAAAAAATAAAAAACTTTCAAAAGCCAAAAACATCTAGCGTTTCCATTTCAGAAAAATCTCAAAAACCAAAAAACATTTCTTTTCCTGCATTCAATAGTGTGCCAAGTTCGTCTAAAGAGTCGCATGAGTTTGAAGTCGAAACATATGATTTCGACATCGAATTAGACTTTGAGCTCATGGGTCTGGACAAAGATCGGGACGAGGAAGATGATGATCTGGCTCTCGAATTAGAGGATCTCCTCAAAAAGTTCGAATCCAAAGCCAACGTTGTAGCCGATGATTTCGAGATAGTAAACTTGGGGACACCTGAGATCCCTAGGGAAGTACGCATTGAAAAATCGTTGCCACCTGAGATGAAATAGAAAATGATAGAGTTCCTAGCTCCAAGATTGTCCAACTTCGCGTTCTCATATGAAGACATGTCGGGGCTCGATGAAGAGCTCGTTGTACACCATCTGCCAACCAAGGTAGATATGAAGCCAGTAAAACAGAAACTTCGAAGAATGAAGCCAGAATGGGCTCTGAAAGTCCGAGATGAAGTCATCAAGCAGTACAACGCAGGATTCTTGGTAGTCTCCAACTACCCTGAATGGCTCGCCAACATCGTACCAGTACCTAAAGAAGGATGGCAAGGTTCGAATGTGCATCGACTTCCTAGATCTCAACAAAGCCTAGTCCTAAAGACGACTTCCCTTTGCCACATATCGACACTTTGGTCGACAACACTGCTGGATACAAGGTCTTCTCATTCATGGACGGTTTCTCAGGATACAATCAGATCAAGATGGCCGTCGAAGATCGCGAGAAGACATCGTTTATCACTCCCCGGGGAACCTTCTGTTACAGGGTAATGCCGTTTGGTCTGAAGAACGCAGGAGCAACATATCAGCGAGCAATGACAACACCATTCCATGACATGATGAACAAAGAGCTTGAAGTATATGTGAACGATATGATCGTCAAATCTCGCACAATTGAAGGACACTTTGAAGATCTGAAGAAGTTATTCAACAGATTAGAAAAGTATAAGCTTCGCCTCAACCCTAAAAAATGTGTCTTCGGCGCAATGGGAGGTAAGCTCCTCGGCTTTATGGTGAGCGAGGACGGCATCAGGGTCGACGAGACCAAAACCAGAGCAATCATCGAGATGCCCCCTCCTAGAATAGAGAAAGAAATTCGTGGCTTCCTCGGCAGAATTCAATACATCAGTCGCTTCATCGCACAGCTCACACCTATTTGTGAGCCCATTTTCAAACTCCTTCGAAAAAAGTTCCAAAAGAATGGAATGATGATTGCCAAGCCGCCTTCGACCGCATCAAGAGATATCTCATGAATCCTCCAGTCCTAGTGCCACCCACTCCTGGACATCCATTATTGTTATACATCTCAATAGCAGCAGAAGCCATCGGCTGTGTCCTCGGCCAGCACGACGAGACCGGGAAGAAGGAACAAGCGATATACTATTTGAGTAAAAAATTTACCGACTACGAGACCAGGTATTCCCCGATCGAGAAGACCTGCCTCGCCTTAGTCTGGGCAACTCAGCAACTCCGTCAATACATGATTGCATTCCCTATTCTCCTCCTCGCTCACATGGATCCGTTTAAGTACCTGTTTGAGAAACCGACACTCACTGGAAGGATAGCTAAATGGCAGCTACTCCTGTCTGAATTCGACATCACCTATGTCACTCAGAAGGCAATCAAGGGGCAGGCCCTCGCCGATCATCTTCCTGCCCACTCCCTCCTGGATTATCAACCGCTCAAGACATTCTTCCCTGATGAAGATCTCTTGCTTATTGAAGGGGAAGAAAAGAAGAAAAAAGATGAGTGGACGTTATTCTTCGACGGTGCAGTAAATTCTAAAGGAAGTGGTATTGGAGCAATCCTCTACTCTCCAGATGATGTCCCTATTCCTATCTCAAGGCGCATAGCATTCGAGTGCACCAACAACATGGCAGAGTACGAAGCATGCATCGACGACTTAAGGGAAGCCATAATCTTGGGCGTCAAGAAGCTACAAGTATTTGGAGACTCACAGCTTATCATTAATCAGACCAATGGCGAATGGAAAACCAAGGACGAGAAGTTGATACAATATCATGTGTATCTTGAAAATTTGATTGAGGAGTTCAAAGAAGTCACCTTCTCATACATGCCCAGAGCCAAGAACCAGTTTGCAGATGCTCTCGCCACACTTGCATCAATGCTCGAGATACCAAAAGGAGCTTCAGAATGGGAGCTCATAGTCGAAATTCAAGAAGAACCAGCTTTTTGCCTACAAATAGAAGAAGCCGAAGCTGTCCCTGACAAACCCTGGTATGCCGACATCAAGAAATATCTCGAAACCCAGGAGTATCCAGAGTCAGCAAACAGCAACAGATCATCGAACCATCCAGCGTTTGGCCGGCCAGTTCACCATCAGTGGCGAAGTTCCTTACAAGCGATCCTATAATCACATCCTCCTTCGATGCGTCGATGAAACAGAAGCTGCAAAGATCATGAAAGAAATACACGAAGGAATCTGTGGCCCACACGTGAACGGGCACATGATGGCAAAGAAGATTCTACGACTCGGCTACTATTGGCTCACCACGGAGACAAACTGCTGCCAGCACGTCAGAAAATCTTCAAATGTTAGGAGCATGCGAATCAAATTCATGCCCCCTCATCAGAATTATACAACCTAACTACCCCCTGGCCCTTCTCCATGTGGGGACTCGACATCATTGGAAAAATTAGTCCCAAAGCATCAAACGGTCATGAGTACATACTTGTGGCAGTCGACTACTTCACCAAGTGGGTAGAGGCAGCCTCCTACACCACGATTGCAGCATCTCAGGTGATCAAATTCATGAAGAACAACATCATATGCAGGTATGGAATCCCTAATGCTATCATCACAGGTAATGGGACCCCGTTTGTCAACAAGAAGATGGATGACTTCCTCAGCAAATTCAAGATCCAACGTCATCGATCAAGCTCCTACCGTCCCCAGATGAATGGTGTGGTAGAAGCCACAAACAAGACAATCGTCAGGATACTAGAGAAGATGGTCGTGACCTATCGAGATTGGTCAGATATGCTCCCATATGCACTGTGGGCCTATCGGACGTCTGTACGGTCTGCTACAGGCGTTACTCCTTTCGAACTTACCTACGGAATGGAAGCAGTCCTACCAGTCGAAGTGGAAATACCATCACTACGGGTGTTACTAGAAAGTGGAGTTGAAGAAGGAGAATGGCAACGGGCCAGATTCGACCAGTTGCAGCTAGCAGATGAAAAGCGCATGCGTGCACTAAGTCATTCACAGTGCTATCAGAAAAGGATCGCTCGGGCTTACAACAAGAGAGTTCGAAAAGAAGTTTCAAGGTAGGCGACATGGTCATGAAGAAGATTCTACCTGTCGTACCTTCTAGATCCCAAAGGAAAGTTCAAACCCTCGTGGGACGGGCCACTGATCATCAGAGAAGTACTTCCCGGAGGCGCCCTTAGACTCACCAGCATGAGAGGGGTGGATCTTCCTTAGCCAACCAACGCCGACAACGTGAAGATCTTTCACGGGTAAGCCATTCTGACCTTATCAAGAGTTACTTTAATAGAGCTGAAGTCAAGAGGTCGAAGCTAACACCTCTGAGAAATCATTTCTGTCCACCAACAAGTGTTTCAAATAAAGGGATTCAAAAAGAGAAAAATACAAGAGGGGGGGGAATACAAAAAAAAAGAGAGAAAAAGAATCAACCCAAGAAGAAACACAGTCATCCATCCATTTATCTCAGAAGGTTGATAGCAAAGACCGACAGCTCTATCATCATAACTTAGGATAAGGGCTGAAAGACTGCCATCGGCCGGCAACAACGGATTCCCAACCTCTAGCCGCCGCAATTATCCAAAGATCCAAAAAAAGAAAAAAGAAAATGTGTGCCTAAACAAAGAGGGCGGAGTGAAAACCCGAAAGGGCGCTCCGAGTAAAAACAGTGGGCATACAGCGGACTGGGTGAAAACCCAAAAGGGCGCCGAGGGTAAAAACAGCATAGCTGCCAAGGGGCAGGCAAGATCAAACACCCGGGACGTGGTGAAAACCTGAAAGGGCGCCATGGGCAAAAATGACGGGAAAAGGCCGGTTGTAGTAAAAACTCGAAAGAGCGCTACAGGCAAAAATGGCTCAAATGGAAAAAGAAAAATGAAAAGTGCAGGTACCAAGAAATCAGACGGTCTAGATCGGTTCGAGCAGTCACAGTTCAGGAACAAGAAGAAGTGCAGTCAAGACCAAAGAGTTCTACAAATTCTGACAATCTCAGTAGGCCACAATTTCTGTTGCCTACACCTCTAGGGAACCAAAGGATCACACAAGTCAAATCTCGAGACATCGGTCAAAGCATTGGCTGAGCCCCAGCCCTGATTCCTATATCCCGACACAAAATCCAGACACACACTCACAAGACAACTCATGGCACAATAGATTTTCAAACAGTTTTCTCTTTTCAATTAAAGGCATCATATTTCTTTTACATATATCATGTCACCTTTTTCAAAAAAATACAAAAAATGCATCATCATCAATCATATATGCAAAAAAGGAATGTGCACGGTGGCCAACGCAATCAATCTCTACCCTCCTCCTCGGCCACATCAGGTAAGTCCTCTGGTTCATAATGAAGTAGTCTCACTCTCAACCTGCTCACCTCCATACGCAGGTAATGCGCCTCATCGCGCTCAAGGGTACGGATCGCTGTCTCCTCATCAGACAATCTCTGATCGGCAGCCAATCTTTGCGACATCATCTCACAATGATACCGAAGTGCGGAAATCTCAGACAGCAAATGGCCATGAGTGGCCAAAAGGAAGCTAGGATCAATGAACAGGCGCTCCTCAAAGGGTTCATATGAACCAGATGAAGAGCCGGCATCTCCAAGGATATCCTGCTCATCCTCATCCGCAGTCTGATGCTAGCAAGGGATGCGTCGATATAGAGACTGCTCAGCAACCCAGTACTGATATGGGGCGGTCGCCATCGAAAAAGTCCGCAGCTCAAAACCTAGCAAATCAGCAGTCAAGTAACTCGCCCAAGATCCATCGACCCGAGTCCTAAAATCAGAGGATCTAGATGAAAGCACTCGACGCCCGATACCCGTGAAAGCAAAAAGAGGAACATCCTGCTCATATCCAAACTGCCGCAGGAACCGAATAGGATGGTAAGAAAAGCAAGATCGAAAGCCTACCAACATCAGAGGAAGGCGGTGCGCATCGCAAAGCACTGGAGGAAGTGAAAGCCAAGATGACTCCCAACGAACGTTCCAGTCATGAAGTTCATTAAACATCCTGCGATACAAGGGCTCGCTCATCCTAGCCGTATGCGGAAGAAATTCCATGATATAACGCATGACGTCAGAGCTAGGAATGCTAGGAAAGGGTACAGGAACGGTTGAAGAAAGACGCTCCCATAGCCAGACCTGATCACAAAAAGGAAAAGAAGTTCAGCTAGAGCAAAGCAATTCCTAACAAAGCAAGAAGAAAAAGGTACAGAAAAGATACCTGAAGAAATGCACAGCAGCCGCGAAGGACACGAGTGCGGCCTAGGGCACAGTCAGTCAGCCCATTAAACAGCTCAGCCAAGATGAGAGAAATGATCCCCTGCCGTCGGATAGCTCGGCTTATCACCTCAAAAAGCAAAGGAGTCTGGGACCTGTGCCATCCCGAGAACAGCACCTCAGCTATCAAACAAAACATCAGTGCGTTCCGAGCAAAGGTAGAATCGGCCACACTCCGAGGACCCGAAAAAAGATCATACAGTAAGTCCAAGGAGAACACTACAGTATCCTGGCCGACAGCTGCAAGCCGAACAAGATAGGGGATCCCGAACCAGTTCTGCGGTGTAAGCAGTCTTCGGCGAGAAATACTGAGCATAATCCGAAGGTAGGCCTGTCAGGCGTGCAAGCTCCTCCAAAGAGGGTCCCATCTCCATATCGTTGAATGCAAACAAGTTCAACGAAGGGACCCAATCAATCAATGTAGCTCCGAGCATCCTCCAGTCAATGTCAACTCTAGCCATATGGATCAGACTGCCGAAGCCATAGGACTCCAAATCTCGAATCTCATAAGCTGACAAGCTGTCAAGCCAAGCAAGTAGTCGTGGCGAGCAAGAAGGATGAGGAAGCAGCTGACAAGTCCTCACGGGTACCCCCTCCAAAACAAAAGGCTCAGAAATCAATGACGACTCATCGAGGATCGGAAGATCAACGGGCAAAGGAGAAGGAAAAGCGGGAACCTCTGCAGACTCGACAGCCTCTAACCTACCCTCAGTAACGGCTATGTTTGATATAGTCGCATCACTATCTGAAACTGTCATAACCTCAGCCGCATGAGAAGACTCGCCCACCTCATGAATAGAGTGCGCAAAAGACCGACGATCAGGAGAAGGACGATACTCTCCAGCAAAAGGGCTATCAGCAATGATCAGACCACACATCGTGGCATCCTGACCAATCTGACCATCAAAAAATACATTTGAACCATCAAAAAGGGTCCCGGCCACCCCGATCAAAGAATCAATGGTCAGATCTGGACCTGCGGCCCTCTCTGACAGGAAATCATGAATCCAGTCATCATCCTGGCTGATCAAAGGGATCATCGAGGCATCCACACCATCCATCATCAGGGGGACATCATCAATGATCACATCAAGTCCACCCAAACAAGTGTGCCGCACATCTCGGCCATCATCAAGAGCATCCAAACCATCAAAGGTATCATCTGAACCATCCATACCGTCCAGACATGAGATCAGCCCATCTATGTCCATCATACCCCCATCACCACCATCAATCACATCATCTAGGTGGCCCACATTCAAGGGATGTATAGCCTCACCCATGTCCCATCTCCTCATCTCATCCATACCATCCAGTTCTCCCACAATCAAAGACCCATTACAATCTGAAATGTCATCATGGCTGCCATTAATGGGGCCATTCAAAGCTCCACCAACCACCATCCCTAACCCCTCATCAATGCCCCCAATCAATGCTCCATCTCCACCATCTACTAAAGAAAGCCCTCCATCATTAAAGCCTTCAACATTTTCTGAAGTGTGGGACCCACCATGGACAGCCCCCACAGCCCCTAAATCTCCACCATCCATTGCCCAAGAAAGGACAAAGCAAGATGAGGACAAAATGAAGAGAAAAGAGAAGGAGAAAAGAAGATTCATGGCTGAAATCGAATGGTCCAGTACAGAGAATGTGGGGACAAGAGCAGGGGACAACAGAGAATGTCCGAACCCGAGCCAGCCCAGGCCGCACAAGAGGCGAGCCTTGTGGGCCGCCCGTACAGACGCGCTCCCTCTCTCTCTGCGGGATTGGCTCCATGGTTCTTGGTAGGTGAGGTTGACAGTCCACATCAGCAGATAGCACCCTGAGGGCCGTCCAAGGCTCCAATCCCTTCTAGATTTCGATTGAGGTCGATCAAGATCATCTGGAAGGTACCCCACCGGTCCAATCACGAAGCACTGCGGCCAGAATGGGTCTGATCAAGTCAAAGAAAGGAAAAGATGATCAAGAGAGGGCCACAAGCAATCTGAGCCATTCGAAGACTAGATTATTATGATCCAAACCATGGAAGAGCCTACATGAGCCATCAAATAGCAAGATCAAAGGCCCGATCATCAAGAAAAATGACTGGACCCCAAGATCTGATCATCTAGAGGGCCCACAAGGCCAAGTCAAGCAATCTGAGACATTCAAGTCATCATCCATACCATGAGAAGCCTTCTTAGCCTCACAAATCATCAAAAAGAGGTGCCCCAAAGTAAAGCCAAGGCTTAAGTGGGCCCACAGGGCCGAATCAAACAATCTGAGCCATTCAAAGACTAGATCAGCATGATCTAAACCATGGAAAAGCTTACACAAGTCATGAAGCAGCAAGATCAAAGGCTTGATCATCAAGAAAGAAGGCCAGAATCCAAGATCTGATTATCAAATGGGCCCACAGGGCCAAATCAAGCAATCTGAACCGTTCAAGTCATCATTCATGTAGTTAAGAAGTCTCATCTTCCACAAATCATTAAAAAATGAGTTAGAAACCAAAGCATCCAGGCGTCATCAAGTAATCTGAGAAGAATTGAGGTTGTATATTCACCCAAAAGATTTCGATACAGAAGAAAGTAAAAGCAAAAAGTTGTACATCAAGCAAGCTAAATACACCTTCACAAAAGCAGGCTACAAGTCACCAATATAGTTGTCATCGTCCCTCCTCTCGTCCCGCTCTCGACGGTAAAGATCCATCAAAGGAGCAGTTACCGAGCCTCCAGTGTATCTGCGACGGCCCCCTGGAACATAGAGCGAAGGAAGTAGAGGCCCCTGGCCGTACAGCAAATACCACTCATCATAGTCACCAAAACCCGGGCTGGCCCGTAAGAGCATCAGCCATCTCGTCAGCAGGAATCTGAGCAGCTGGAGGAGATGCAGAACAAGGGACCCGAGCCACCCCAGTGACCTGCCGAAGCAACCTCTCACCCAGGTACCACTGAAATGATTCAGCGTCAGAAAGCATGATACGGAGACATGAAGCATCATATGCCTCCACAGGATGAGGGGTGTAATAGAGAGGGAAGCTGGCGTACGGCATCCAAGCAAGCTACAGCAAATAAGGTCACCACGGTCAACTACAGTACAGAGCGAGGGATAAGGAAAGTAAGATACTTACATCATCAGCGGTCAACCCGTCTATGTCAGCGCTCCAATTGTCCCCAGAAACTCGGGAGTTCCGCTGACAGTTTTGTTGGTGCCAGTACATGTGGCGATACAAAGAGGGCTCAATATCGTCCTGCATCCTCGGCGCAAGATGGGAAAAATGGTCACAAAAGCAAGTTTGGGCAAAGGCATACCTAACAATTAGAAAGAGGAGGAGGGCAAATGTCTCCAAGAAAGGTGAATGAAGAAATACCTCGACGACAGGCCAGAAACCGGTGTAGGACCAGCTATTTCGACAGGTTTTATCCAGACCCTGGAAAATATGAGTCAGGATAGCCCTGTTCCAATTGTAGGGGTGGTGTAGATCCTCAACCAAGCGCAGAAATTTAGGATCGACCCTCTCATTGGCGTCGCAGAGAAGGACCCGAAGGCGTAAGTGATCATGGCCCGTGCTTTGTGAAGGGCCTCTAGTTCAGTAGTGGGGATGACGGAGGCAAAAGTGTTATAGAACCATCGCATCTTTACTTGATGGCCTTGGAATTCATCCTCGGGTGGGACATCACCGACAAGCCGTAGCCAGTCAGTGGAAGTGATGGGAGCCTAGAGAGCTGACTTGGGGAACAACTGCCCCATGAAATGGAAAGCCAATTTGCATATAAATATCCAGGGGAGTTATTCCCCATTCACCACAAGGGAGCTGGAAGGTGTGGGTCTCGTCCCGCCACCTCTCGCAAAGGGCCGCGAGCATCATGCGGTTGGCACTGTTGTTATGAAAACGTAAGGTGAGGAGGCTAGCGAAAGGAGTACCAGCCAATACTCGTTCAAGCAAGGGCTATGGATCCTTCACCCAGTTGTCCCAGTGATCCCTGGTACCTCGACCCTTGATAGCGGGAAGAGGCTGGTGCTCCATAGCCAAGGAACACATGTGGTCCCCTCGGCGGATGATGAAGGCAGGATCATCCTCATCAATCACTCGACGTCCTCTGGTACCGTCCGCCATTGAATCCTACAAGCTTGGCAAGGTAAGTCCCTATCCCTCACCCGTTAAAATCCAAATTATCATCCAGGAAACCCATGGGATTGGATTTACATTCAAATGCAAGATCTAAAGTCCAACTCCATGTGTCACCTAGGATATGTGTTGGGCCCATTGAAGAAAGCAAGGCCCACCTTAAAGAAGGTTGCATGGCATGCCTTAGGCAAGAAAAGTCCATCATCCAAGGACATACTTTAGACAACAAATACACTCAAGTGTCATGAGATCAACAAGGGATAAGAATCGTACTTCATATGAGAAATCCCTCTTCAAAGTCCATATGTGGCCAAGGATTGGTCCACTTTTTATGCCAAGGCCATGATTCTCACTTAAGATGTTTCCATCTTTTTACACATGTACGTGGACAAGTGGAGAATAGGAGGGAAATGGGCCCCCAAGAGCAACCCAAATGCCTCATCTCGATGGATTGAAGGGAGCACATAGCCCACTTAAAGAACATGAGGACCCATTCATGGGTTAACCATGGGCACCCCTATATGCACCAGTCTTGCTGAAAGTGTTGACCATGAGAGTACAACATGGCAGTCTACCCACAAACATATGAATAAAAAAAGCTAATGGTAAAAAAGTTGATGCACATAGTCCACATGAAGAATCAAGTTGAAAATGCCCATGAAAGGGCAAGTTTGGGCAACTTATGTGCACCAATTTCTTTACAAAACAAGGGGACCATTTGTTAATGTCAGATTTTGCAACGAGATCCTCCGGTTGTTCTCCTTCACTCCAACAGGGATTTCCTCCAACAGACCTGAAAGAAGACAGATTGCAACTAAGGGTGGCTGGGATCCAGCCGTCAGCCCTCCGATGCTTAAGTCAGGCCAAAGCAAGAAGAATAGCCAAGCAAAACGGGACAGAGATTAAATGTTGTGTGCGTACCTACTCTTAATGGAGTCACCCCTTTATATAGATCTGAAGCAACCCAATTTGTTACGTAAGATATCGAAATCCCGCTGATGTCGCATACGATACTGAGATCTTGCTGATTTCGTGGGATAAGATCCTATCTTTAGAGTCGAGATCCAACCCAATGACTTATTTCAACAATCACGCCCCTTGATGGCAATCCCTTGAGATCCGGAACCATTTAGAGAAGATAAGCCCAAAAACCGACCTATACGGGCTGCCGGTAAGCGTAGTAATAGCGCTGATGTGTCATGATAAACTGGAAGCCGTAGTTGGAGTCATAGCTTCCGAAAAGGAAGGAGACGCCCGTAGTTGGAGTCATAGCTTCCGAAAAGGAAGGAGACGCCGACAAGACGGAAACCACCGAACTGGATGTAGCCCTGCTTGGCCTCGCAGAGTCATACTGCTCGACGGGAATCGGGTGCTGGTACTGAAGGATAAGAGATGTAACCGCAGAAAAGCTGTTCGCATGTTGGAACCTGGTCGCGAGTCCAAGTGCTCGCTCATTTTGACGTAACTCCTTTCAACGACTTATGAGAAGGTCTGCTCGCTATTCAGGGAAGGAATCTTTACTTCGCTTTATCTGATCATAGACTAAGGGAGCTCGAAGCCTTGCGAATAGGTGCTCTGTATTTATCCGTCCTACGACTCTCGAGCTTATGATCTCAAGAGTCGAATGGGCAACCTACACTTACCCGATCAGCGACTCTCGATCAGATGATCTCGAGAGTCTGATACTTTCCTGATCTGCGACTCTCGATCAGATGATCTCGTGGGTAGAATGGGCGCTCGTGTACAATCTTTAATAGCTGAGCTGATCTCCGTTACTTTGTCTATAACAGATGCCCCCCAAGTCCTTGCCGCCAAGAATTTTTAAGGGAAGGACTTAGCTCACTATCACACGTAACCGCCCGCTGCTTTCATCGAGAACGGCACCTCACATGATGGGCTGGAATTAATGAGCGCCAGCTTTCCGCAGCCTTTTCGCTGATGGAAAATGAAGGGGCGCTCGCCACGTGTTTGAGGAGTTAATGGGCGTGCCTGCTCGAGCGCTGTGTCAAAGGAGGGACTGCCACGTGCCATCAGATACGGCGGAATGATTGCCTATAAATATACGGAGTCCGCCATTTCTTTGATTTTCTACAGAAGCTTTTTCGAAAGGAACTTGCAGTCTTTTCTTTCCATTCTTCTTCTTCCTCCGGTGTTCATTTTCTTTTCTGTTTTTGGTATACTTCCTTTTTTCTCCTTCTTTTATTTTTATCTTCTCATGGCTGGGAACTCTGACGAGACCACTGTCCCTCTTGGTGATGCCACTCCGGAATCCTCTGCCTCCAGCAGTGCGAGGGTTCCGGCAGGGAGATACACAGCAGCCGGATATCCTTCCGTTTTATCGGAGGACCGGCTGGCTGAGCTACGGGAGAGATACCTGATCCCCGACTCAGTCACTCTCCGCTTGCCCGGAGGTGGAGAAACACCAGACTCCCCCCCCCCCCCCCCCAGGATGCGTAGCATTTTATGAGTACCAGCTTATCCTGGGGGTACGCCTTCCCCTCCATCCCTTCATTCGCGATGTACTCCGGTGTTACAAGATTGCCCCCGGGCAACTCATCGTGAACGGGTGGAGGGTAGTTTTGGGCTCCTTTGCCCTTTGGGCTCAGGCTGGCAACGGGGAACTCACGGCGGAGGAGTTCCTCCGTATGTTTCGTCTGAAGAAAGCTCCCTCCAGCGAAGGCTGGTATTATTTGTGTTATTGGCACCGGGATAATTTCGTGTTGGGGAAGCCCTCCTCGAACTATCCCGGCTGGAGGAAGCGGTGGTTCTATGCTTCCGGGAGCTGGGAGTCTGCCTCCTCCAGGGGTCCAGGAGTGACCCGGTTTTTCTGTGAAGGTAGACACAATCCCGCATTGTGCAGTTTCTCCAGATAGGTTTTTAGGGTTTTGCTTCGTTTGACCCCTGTTTGTGCTCGCAGGTATCCCGGCCTTGAGAAAACCGAATTTGAAGGGAGGGATCAACGAGAAGATTGTCAAAGTGTACAAGGTGCCTGTCGGAGATAAGCATATCGAGGCTTGCTTGTCTCCTTCGCGACTTGCAACAGCGGGCCTCATATCCAGAAGAGAAGTTGAGATGACGAAGGCTGGAGAGAAGAGAGGCCTACTGCCCCGACTGAAGGGCACAAGCTCCAAGAGGCAGAAGAGAACCCCTGCCGAACCTTCTCAATCTTCCATCCGCACGGGCAACGATCAGCCTGCCCTTCCCGCGAGCATGGCGGGGGCCCCAGCTGGGCCCACTATTCCTTCACTGGTGGTCGCACCTGGACCAACAGTGATTAACATTGCTGATAATTCCCCGGATGGGGTGGGGTCCGGCTGCCCCCCAGCTGGAGAGGCTCGAGAGCAGATGGAGCCTCAAGAGCTGGCTCCTGCTCGCGAACTGATCCCTGCTGCCGAGCAAGGATCTGCTCGCGAGTCAATGCCTCCCCCTCGCGAGACGACCGGGTTGGTCGTTGCCCAACCGTCGGGAAGCGGGACATATTCTATTCCCCGCCATCTCCATCCAGTATGCAAATTTTTGTTTGAGAACGTCCCGCCTCATGCCTTTGGCTCTCTTCCCGAGCCAAGCCCTGAGAACCTTCTCCTCGAAGCGGGGATGAGGATGGTTCAGGTAAGACTTCGTCAAGACCTGCTTCGATCTGTTATTACGTTCCAGAATACTCTCTTATATTTTTCATCTCTTTTACAGGGCTTAGATCTTATTTTGCGAACGAGGCGTGATATCGTTGCCGCCCGTCGCACGATAGATGAGGCTGAGGGAAAGAGGACTGCCTTGGAAAAGGCAGTTCAAGGAAGAGATCAACTGCTCAAGGCTCGTGAGACGGTGATCGCAAAGAGAGATGAGGAGAAAAAGATCCTCATCGAGAAGATCCAAGTCCTGACCGACAGGTATCAGGCCTTGGACTCAGACTACGTGAAGCTCACGGGTTTGAAGGAGAAGGCTGAGAGAGAGAGGGAGATCTTCCGACAAGACAAGATCTCGTTGGAGGAGCAGTTCGCGGAGGCCAGGTCGCAGCTCAAGGAGGCCTACGACAACCTGACCAGGGAGCGCACCGCTCTTGCGCAGCTTAAGGACGACTCGATCCACTGGGACGAGGAGAGAGTCGCCCTTGTAAAAATGCTCTCGGAGGAAGGTCCTCGGGCGGTTTCCGAGTTCCGGACTTCGCAGCTATATGACGACGAAAGGTACGAGTCGTATGATGCTGGTCGCGACTTTGCGCTAAGAGTAGTGCAACGAATGATCCCATCCTTTGATATGGGGGAGTTTGGTCGAGTCGCGACCATCATAGCTGCCGAAGAGCAAGCTGCTGCTGAGAACGAGGTGACTGAGGCCACTCAGGCTGAAGGGGCTCCAGAAATGGGCCCTGAAGTTGAGAGCACAGCTCCTCCTCCAAAGGATTGATTTTCTTTGTTTTCCTCTCTTGTATCCGTGAATAGATATTGTAAACATTTATCATCAATGAAAAAATATTTTTGGAAGTATTGTCCTCGTTTACTCTTTCCCTTTCACGCAATGAATGCCTTCTCGTTTCTGTTTACTTTCTTTTCATGTATTGAATGCCTTGTTGCAATGAGAATGTGCTCAATCCGGGGGGTCGTTGCGACTAAACCCTCGTGGAGATAGACTGATCTATCGATTGAGACTCCTAAGTTGATTTCATGTTGATTCATCAGAGGATGCGATCCCTTAATCCGAGCACGAGTTACGCTGCTCGCAATTAGGGTGTAGGACTGGTTCGAGCGCGAGCTGCGGTGCTCGCGATTAGGGTCTATGACTGCTACTCGAGCACGAGCTGCGGTGCTCGCGATTAGGTTATATGACTACGACCCCTTAATTTGAGCACGAGCTGCAGTGCTCGCATTCCGGAAGTGCGATCCCTTCTCTCACCAGTCGCGAGCAACTAACTCATGAAAAAAAATGAATTGGACTCAATCCGGGGGTCGTGTGACCGTGTCCGCGTTGAGATAGACTGATCTATCGATTGAGATTTTGATTCTACCAAGGGCAGAAGGTTGGTCAAGAGATGGTATACATTCTCTTCGGGGCTATTCAGGTCCATGTAAATGGAGAAGCAACCAACTAGTAACGATTTCAGTCCTACCAAAGGTAGGCAATTGGCCAAGAGGATGTGTAAGCACTCTCTTCAGGGCTATTCAGGTCCATATAAATGGAAGTAGCGGCCAAAAGATATCTTTCACTTTATTCATAAAACGTTGTAATAAACTACATCGAATCTAGGGGTAGTATCGTAGCAAATGCTCCACGTGCCAAGGGCGACGTACAGGCTTCCCTTGCATGTCCTCAAGATAATAAGTACCGGGTCGCACAACCCTAATAACCCGGTACGGGCCTTCCCAATTCGGATCCAATGAACGAGCAGGAACTCCAAGATTTTGCCTTGGGACCAAATCTCCGAACTTGAAGGATCTAGGCCGAACCTTCGCATTCCGATAACGAGCAATACGTTGTTGATATCCTGCCACTCGTACTTGGGAAGCATTTCTTCGCTCTTCCAAGAGATCGAGATGAAGTCGGAGGTTTTCCTGATTGCTCGCGGGATCATACTGCTCGATCCGATATGAGGGCACTTGAATTTCCACTGGTACCACTGCGTCAACACCAAATGCTAAGGAGAAAGGAGTTTCACCTGTTGATGTACAAGCCGTGGTTCTATAGGCCCATAATACCTCTGGCAGAAGTTCTGGCCACACCCCTTTACATTCACCTAGCTTGGTCTTTAAATGATGCTTTATGATCTTATTCACTGCCTCGACCTGCCCATTCGCCTGAGGATGATATGGAGAAGTGCGGAGATTACGTATCTTCCATTTGTCGCAAAATTCATCAAAGGCCGCGTTGTCGAACTGCGTTCCGTTATCGGTAATTATAGTATGAGGAAGTCCGAAACGACATATGATATTTCTCCATATAAATTTAGTAGTTTGTTTTTCAGTAATCTTGGCTAATGGTTCTGCCTCGGCCCATTTGGTGAAATAATCAACCGCCACGATCGCGAACCTATTCTGTCCCTTTCTCATAGGTAAGGGCCCGATGATATCGATCCCCCACTGAGCAAAAGGCCAAGGGCTATCAACTGGGGTCATCCGCTCAGACGGTACACGAGGTATAGGTAGATATTCACATTTTTTAGAAAATTCGATGGCATCTGCTTTCATAGTGGGCTAATAATATCCTTGCCTCATCGCTTTATATGCTAGGGATCGCCCCTTGGGATGGTTACCACATGCCCCCTGGTGTACTTCATCTAGAACACGAAGTGCTTCTTCTGGATGAAGGCACCTTAAATAAGGCCACTGGTAGGTATCCATCTCTGAGATAAAGGATGATAGGATCCATCCAGCATGGAGACGATTGTACCGATATAACTTGCTCGAGAGTCACTTGGTCGATACTCAAGTTCTGACGGTGCTCGATGGGGATCGAATGTGATAACTCCGATTCCGGTGCAGAAGCGAGCTTTGCCAAGGAATCGGCAAGTTGGTTCTGCTCGCGAGGGATATGAATTATTTTATAAGTCTTTAGTTTGGCGAGCAGGATGAGGACACGAGACTTGTATAAGGCCATTCTTTCTTCTTTGGCTTCGAATTCACCAAGAACTTGGTTGACAATGAGCTGGGAGTCGCTATGAATTATCAAATTCTGGACTGCGAGGACAATGGCCAGTTCGAGGCCAACAATCAGGGCCTCATATTCTGCTTCATTATTGGAGACGCGTGATTCGAAACGCAGAGCATATTGAAAATGCGACCCGTCGGGAGCCACTAAAATCAGGCCCGCTCCACTGCCAGTGGCCCGCGACGACCCGTCCACGAAGAGTGACCAAGGAGGCTGGTCGCTGGTCGTGACATTATCTTCAGAAGAATATGTAAATTCGGCGATGAAGTCAGCCACGGCCTGGCCCTTGACTGCGGTCCTAGGACAGAATGAGATATCATGCTCACTGATCTCGACCGCCCATTTAGTTAAGCGCCCGGAAGCCTCAGGTTTTTGAAGGACTTGTCGTAGTGGATGATTTGTTGGTACTAAAATAGCATGGGCTTGAAAGTATGGTCGCAGTTTTCGAGCTGCCGTGACTAAGGCTAGGGCCAGTTTCTCCATATCAGAATACCTAGTTTCTGCATCGACCATTGCTCGACTGATATAATAAACGGGCCTTTGCACCCCGAATCTTCTCTTATTAAAGCGGCGCTAACGGCCGTGGAAGACACAGATAAATAAAGAATGAGTTGCTCATGTGCTACGGGTTTAGATAAAATGGGGGGAGCGCTCATGTATTGCTTCAGTTGTTGAAAAGCTTCTTCACACTGAGGTGTCCACTTCCAATCAGACTTGGCCGTTGCACGAAGGAGTTTGAAGAAGGGCAAGCACTTGTCAGATGCTCGCGAGATGAACCTGTTCAATGATGCGATGCGACCAGCCAGACGCTGGACGTCCTTCAGAGTAACGGGGGATTTCATCTCTATCAATGCTTTAATCTTTTCGGGATTCGCCTCAATTCCACGCTGGCCAACCATGAACCCAAGAAATTTCCCTGCAGACACTCCAAACGCGCATTTTTCTGGGTTCAATTTCATTTGATACTTCCTCATCAGATCAAAGGCTTCTCGAAGATCAGAAATGTGGTCATCTTCAACGATGCTTTTCACGAGCATATCGTCAACATATACTTCCATATTCCTACCGATTTGAGCAGCGAATATTTTGTTGACAAGACGTTGATAAGTGGCCCCTGCATTTTTAAGACCGAACGGCATTACCTGGTAGCAATATAGTCCTCGATCTGTGATGAAGGCTCATACGACCGATAGTCCACCTACGTAGTATTAGACCAACATTGGTCTTATTCGTAGGTATTTCGACTCCTCTCGTACAGGTCGACAACTCAGCTGGTTGACCAGCTAGGCGCCACAGCCTTTCGATAGAAACCCTGTACGAAACAAGTTCAGACTTATCAGCTGCGTGTAGGAGGTAAACGGTAATCGAAAGGCCTGCTCTTGATGCAAACGCTGGGTGAGACCCATCAGTTGAAGAAAATACTTTAATCGGCGCTCGTCGAAGAGTTGAAGTCAAAACTAACGGTAAACAGAAAGACGTCATTTCCGTGCAGCTGCGACTACATGCCCAAATACGAAGCCCAGTTACAACTCTGCTACACGCTACTGTAACCCTAGCTACGGACCGTATAGAAATACTCTGGTTCGTTTGTGCAGGACCATAAGTCACTCCTTTGCCTAGTTTAGAAGTGCCACCTGTGACCAATTCCTCCTTGGCTACATGTGCTAGAATCTGCCCACGTCTTCGGTCAGGCGGATCGCCACTGTTTCCTCCCCCGGAGTTCCTGATTTCAAAGCATTTTCTCTCGGATCCAACGAGGTGGTGGAGGGAACGTCGGGTGAACCTTGAACTATTTCCATGACAGGTGTCGCTTGAGCCTTCTTTCGATCTTGGAGGGCTATCTGGTAACAGGACCGTGCCTCCTGCTGACTTCCTCGCACGACCCCGATGCCATTTGGGGTAGGAAATTTAACACACAGATATGAAGGGTGCAAGGCCGCTCCAACCTTAGTTAGAGACGGCCGCCCCAAAATGGCGTTATATGCTGATTTTCGATCCACGACGAGGAAGTTTATGAAGACGGTGGTCTTCGCTGGACTCTCTCCAAAAGTAACTGGGAGATCGATGCTTCCTTCAGGTGTTACTACCTCTCCTCCAAAGCCGACGAGGGGGGTTGATACTGGCTTGAGGAGGCTTCTGGATAGTGCCATTTTGTTGAAAGCCTCCAAGTACAGAATATCGGCTGAGCTACCTGTATCCACCATAATTCGATGAGTCAGATAATTTGATACCTTCAATGTGACTACGATGGAGTCTTCATGAGGGAAGTGAATTCCCGCTGCATCTTCGAGGGTGAAAGAAATTGGAGGATGGCTCGCTTTTGATGAGCTGGACGTCTGTTCCAGCCAATAGATTTGCTGGGGTTCTTTGGACGCCTTTCGAGCGTTTGGTTTTCTTGAAGCTTGAGAGTCACCCCCACAAGCTGGTCCCCCGACGATAGTGCGAATTTCTCCCGTGGGCTCAGCGTCCTCTTGGTCAGTTTGATGATGAGGCGGTTCCTTTTGGCGAGATGAGGTCTTCGCCCTTTCTGGTGATCGATTTTTACGAGCAACATAATCCTGGAGATGGCCTTTTCGAATAAGGGCTTCGATATGGTCTCGTAGAGAGATGCAGTCCTGGGTCCTATGCCCGTGATCTTTGTGGAAGTAACAAAACTTGCTCTTGTCCCTCTTCTCAGGATCGGATTTGATCTTTGCGGGCCACTTTACATATGGCTTGTGTTTAATCTCCATTAGGACCTTTTCATGAGACTGATTAAGAAGGGTGTAGTTATGGTATTTACCAGAGTAAGGCTTCTTGGGAGAACGATCGCGCTGATCACGACGATATTTTTTATCGGTAGAAGAGGTTCCTTCTGGCTTGCGTTTCTTACTCTGTACTCCATGACGTGTCAATGCGACTTCTTCTGCATTGATATATTTCTGAGCTTTGGCTTGGAACTCTGCCATAGTTTTCGGAGGGCTTTTATCTAAGGCAAACCTGAACTTCTCACTTGTTATTCCAGCAATGAGGGCTGTAAGACCCTTTTCTTCAGTGTAACCCTCAGTTTGGACGGCTTCGGCAGTGAACCGTACTGTGAACTCCTTTATTGTCTCCCCATGCTGCTGTTTCAGATTCATCAGATGGGAGGCTGGCTTCTTAATGCGAATACTTCCCATGAATTGAGAAAGGAATATCTCCGATAATTGGGAAAAGGAACTGATGGAACGGGGCTTTAACCCCCGGAACCACGTACGAGCTGCTTCCTTCAATGTTAGGGGAAAAGCCCTACACATAATTTCTGAACCATGTCCCTCCAACTCCATGAGGGACCTATATGTTTCCAGATGTTCAAGAGGGTCGCCAATGCCTGTGTACGGAGCGATAACAGGCGCTCGATACTTTCTGGGTAACGGGGCTTCCATGACCTCGCTGGTGAAGGGAGATTCGGATTGATGTATCGCCGCCATGACGGCAGACGGCCGATTTGCCTGGTATCGCTGTTCCATGACATCAAAACGATCATGGATTCTTTTGAGATCTCCCTCCCATGGTAAGGTATAGCTCGATGTTTCGGCGATGGAGCCCTGCGGTTGAGGTTGTCGAGACGAACTAGAATGTATAGAATGTGGAGACGGTACAGGGGGATGGCTGCCAAGTGGTGGGACCTGTGGTTCGTCCATAGAATGTCTAGATGCCACCGGTATGGGCTGCGGTGGTAACCCTTCGGAGGCTTGTCTCTGAGGTTCGGGGAAATGCTGATCAAGTCGATTTGACAGCGCTTGAACTCTGGCATTTAGAGTCAGAAGGGTGTTTCCGAGGAAACGTAAGACATCGTCTTGATTTCCAGAAGCCTCCAGTAATGGGTTTGTTGACGGCATATTCGGGGCTCCTTGAGGAATATTCGTCGGATCAGGTGGAAGGGCAGGTACAGATTCCGTCTCATCGGGCGGAGGTGGTGGCTGCCTTGAAGTTGAAGGATGAACGGCCTTTTTAGGAGGCATCGCTGAAGGATTTTGATCGGTGGAACGATTGATTTTGACGATCAAGTCGTTCCCACAGACGGCGCCAAACTGTTAATGTCAGATTTTACAACGAGATCCTCCGGTTGTTCTCCTTCACTCCAACAGGGATTTCCTCCAACAGACCTGAAAGAAGACAGATTGCAACTAAGGGTGGCTGGGATCCAGCCGTCAGCCCTCCGATGCTTAAGTCAGGCCAAAGCAAGAAGAATAGCCAAGCAAAACGGGACAGAGATTAAATGTTGTGTGCGTACCTGCTCTTAATGGAGTCACCCCTTTATATAGATCTGAAGCAACCCAATTTGTTACGTAAGATATCGAAATCCCGCTGATGTTGCATACGATACTGAGATCTTGCTGATTTCGTGGGATAAGATCCTATCTTTAGAGTCGAGATCCAACCCAATGACTTATTTCAACAATCACGCCCCTTGATGGCAATCCCTTGAGATCCGGAACCATTTAGAGAAGATAAGCCTAAAAACCGACCTATACGGGCTGCCGGTAAGCGTAGTAATAGCGCTGATGTGTCATGATAAACTGGAAGCCGTAGTTGGAGTCATAGCTTCCGAAAAGGAAGGAGACGCCCGTAGTTGGAGTCATAGCTTCCGAAAAGGAAGGAGACGCCGACAAGACGGAAACCACCGAACTGGATGTAGCCCTGCTTGGCCTCGCAGAGTCATACTGCTCGACGGGAATCGGGTGCTGGTACTGAAGGATAATAGATGTAACCGCAGAAAAGCTGTTCGCATGTTGGAACCTGGTCGCGAGTCCAAGTGCTCGCTCATTTTGACGTAACTCCTTTCAACGACTTATGAGAAGGTCTGCTCACTATTCAGGGAAGGAATCTTTACTTCGCTTTATCTGATCATAGACTAAGGGAGCTCGAAGCCTTGCGAATAGGTGCTCTGTATTTATCCGTCCTACGACTCTCGAGCTTATGATCTCAAGAGTCGAATGGGCAACCTACACTTACCCGATCAGCGACTCTCGATCAGATGATCTCGAGAGTCTGATACTTTCCTGATCTGCGACTCTCGATCAGATGATCTCGCGGGTAGAATGGGCACTCGTGTACAATCTTTAATAGCTGAGCTGATCTCCGTTACTTTGTCTATAACACCATTTGAGCACAAGAGGGCATGGCTTGATGAGTCACCCAACCATCACGAAAATGGCTAAGAATGGTATACATAGCCCACTTGAAGATCAAAATCTAAAATACCTCAAAGCATGGGACAAAATTGGGCAACTTATGGGTATCATTCTTTCTCACAAATTGGAAGAAAAATCACTTATATTTGAGAACGATGGTGGATGACCCACCAAGCCCCCCAAAGAAAAGTTCAAGGAGCTATGGTTGCATGGATAGCTCACTTGAAGGAGGATCATCCATTTGAGATTGATAACATCTAAGGAAACTCTTGAGGACCACTTTCCTCCCACAAGAAAAAACCATTTGAACTTAGTGAGATTGTTGGAACAACTCACTCATGGGACTTGTAGATGATCAAGTAACTCAAGTCCTCCATCCATCAAAAGAAAAAGCATGAAAGGAAAAAAGCCTACATGGACAAAGTGTAGTGGTGCACACATGGTCTAAAGAAATACAAATTTTAATGAGGGCCCAAAAGCCCATCCATATGGAAAAATCCTAAGGAACCCACCACACTTTGAACATAAGGATGTACATCATAATCAAGAGATGGTAGAAGATTTGGGCTACTTGCCCATAAAGGCCCAACTAAGAAATCTAGCCCACTTGAGATCCAAGTGAAGAATGGGCTAGTCACCTTGGTCCATACACATGTGAAGAAAGATGGGGTCACCTAAAGTGAGCCCCATGAGCCCAAAACTTGAGATGGGCCCTACCATGCCCACGGGCCCAAAACTTGAAAAGAAGATGCAAAAGAAAAGAAGAGCTTTAAGGAAAAATGACAAGGGCAAGAGAGCATGAGGGAGCCCAAAATGAAGCATTGGGCCCATCAAATATACCAAGGGCCATGACTTCACTTTGTGCCCATTTGATACATATGAAAAGAGGCCCAACTCCCATGAAGAAAGATAGGATATTTTGCCATGCACACTTGATGGACATGGTAAAATCACCTTTTACATACACATGAAGGGAGTGTGAAAAGAAGAAAAGAAAGAATGAACTGGAAGCTTGCAATGTCCTTCTCCATACACCACCTTTAGAAGAGATTAGAAGATCTAGAAAAAGGCCAAAAACACTTGGGCCCACCTTTACTCCTTTTGAAATAGCTACATGAAAAAAAGAAAGGAACCATGAGAAAAAATGAAGAAGGAAAAAGATAAAAGAGAAAGGGAGTGGTCCATACCTTTACCACTCACCAAAGAGGGACCACCTTGCTGTCCCAAAACTTCTTTAAGGCCCACCACTTGAGAGAAGCAAAGAACCACCAAAAGGAGAGAGAAAACTTTGAGGAAGGAGTATGAGAGAGAAAAGAGAAAAATTACATGTTGGATGGGGTAGGGGTGCCCCATGTTATATAGAAAAGGGGGGTGCACCCCTTTACCCAACCCACTGAAGAAACCAGGGGTCAGAGGCGGTCCGGGCGGCGCCCAGGGGGCCGTCCTACCCTCCACCTAGTTGAAACGACCTCTCCTCCTCTCTCCTTGGGAAGAACTCCTCCTTGGAAAGGGTGGTTGCAAGTGAATCTTGTACCTCCTTGTAAGAGTGAAGTGATGGAAGAGAATGGTGAGAAAAAGGAAGAAATCTCACAAAAATCTAATCTTGTGAGAAATTGGTGGGAAATTGGCTTGATGATGTGGAAAAGTTCCATGGAATTTTCAAGGAAAAGAAAGAAAAAAATTGACTTGGTCAAACAGTGATATCAACCGTCCAAAGTCATGACCTGATGATCCAAACCATTCCAAGAAGAATCCCAAGAATCTCCACCCTTGATTACTGTTTACATGTACAATCTTGGGTCCGAAGACCTTAAACTACGTCGGGATCAAGATCCCAAGGGACTTTTTAAATAAAAACCGGTAGCAGTCTGGATCGTTCGAATCAAGATCCGCTAACACCGGACATTTTTCAAAAAATAAAAAAAATGTGTTTGCCCTGCTTGTACAGTTTTGGGTCCGAAGACCTTAAACTATGTCGGGATCAAGATCCCGAGGGACTTTCAATAAAAAAACCGGCATCAGTCTGGATCGAATCAAGATCCGCTGACACCGAACATTTTCCAAAATATATATATATATATATATATATATATATATATATATATATATATATATATATATATATATGTTTTCCCTGTTTTGTACAGTTTTACGGTCCGAAGACCTTAAACTACGTCGGGAACAAAATCCCGAGAGATTTCCAATAAAAACCAGTGTTAATCTTGACCGCTTAAATTGAGATTTAATAGCCTGGAACATTTTTCAAAAAATCACAAAAAGAGTGTATGCTCAGCTTGTACAGTTTTGGTCCGAAGACCTTAAACTACGTCGGGATCAAGATCCTAAGGGACTTTTTAAATAAAAACCGGTGGTAGTCTGGATCGAATCAAGATCTGACGACCCTGAACATTTTCTGAAAATAAAAAATATATATATATATACATTTCCAACACTCTCTTGTACATATTTTGGTCCGAAGACCTTAAACTACACTGGGATTAATTTCTTGGGGGACCTTTCCTTGCTTTCAACCAAAAACCGGCATCGGCCTCAACCACTGGGATCAAGGCTTGATAACCCGGATCATTTCCAAAAATACCAAAAAGATTTCAAGCTTTTCATAAAAACCAGCATCAACCCCGATTACTTGAGTTGAACTCTGGAAACTTTTCACAAAAATAAAAAATAAAAAATAAAAATCTCACCATCAATTTCAACTGCACAAATTCATCTCCAGTGGTCCGAAGACCTAAAACTACACTGGGATTAACTTCTTGGGGGTATTCTTTCCTAACCTGTTCCGGACATGGCTGACAATTGATCGTACGGATGTCCGGAATCTTTTTAAACAGGTAAAGGCTAAGGCGGGCAGAACTTCGCAACCCTGTTCGTGTTGAACGCACTGTGATAGACAACTTTGATTTGGAAGTCGCTGTTGAATCTGACGGATGTTCCCTGTTCCCAAAACTCATGAAGGGGATTAAGGCTGTTGGGAGGTGGAGCGCACCCTCACGGAATTGTGAGCAACGTAAGGCCCCAAACTGGATTGACTAAGGGAAATGTGAGAATGTGGCTCATTTTGTGGCCGAAGGAGTACGTCGGACGATACGTGGTCTATGTGCATTGCACATGAGGAACGGGCAACTTTGTGGGTGTATTGACTGAAAACCCTTAAAATCCCCTCATCCGAAGATGTAAAACTACGGCACTTAACTGTGTGAGACTCGTCTTGCTCGCTGATGTAAAATGGATCGGGTGCCTTACCAGCAGTAGAAGCTGGAAGTGGACGAAAATTCAACATCTTTCCGTGCATTTTAGAAAAATCACAAAATACCAAAACATTGCAAAATCACCTTTTCAAAAATCACAAAAAAATATTTCTCTTGCTTTCAAATCAAATACTTGCAAAAACCACAAAAATATTTCCCTTGCTTTCAAATCAAATATTTGTAAAAATCACAAAAAAATATTTCCCTTGCTTTCAAATCAAATACTTGCAAAAACCACAAAAAATGTTTCCCTTGCTTTCAAGCCAAAAATTTTCAAAAAACACAAAAAATATTTCCTTTGTTTTCAATAACCAATCTCTATCCTGACCACTCAGGTAAAGATTTGGACCACATATTTACAAAAATCACAAAAGTTGTCATTATCCCCAGCACTACACTTCAGGAGTCTTGAACTCCACTCTCTTCATAATTTGGGATGACGGATCCATTCGCCTGCAAATTGGAATCTTGACCAAAACTGGCGACCAAGCACCATCTCAATCACATTTATGCCCAGAAGAATATTTTGAAGTCTGATTTAATCATCGTACATTCTCATTAGCAAAGAAACAGCATCTTGGGACGATGGACCTGATCGACCACGGGTCGGGATCTTGACCAACCCGCTGACCAAACAGCCACATAAAGAAAAAAGAAAATCCCCAGGGAGAACAACCCTGCAAGCAATAAGCTCAAAATTCTCGGCATCTCCAGCAAAAGCAAAATCATCAAACTGAAAGAGAATGAACCAAAGCCATGCATTCATCATGCACCTCCATGCATCAACATCCATCGCATCAATCATCATGTTTACCTGCTTTCAAAATAAAGTCGGTTAGCCAAAGACCCCACAGGCATCCCTAGTGGAGGCACGTGCAGACCAGATTTTCATTTCAAAAAGACAAAAAAATATCTCTATTTGCAAATAAAAACCCCACGGAGTATCACTCCCTAGAGTGGGTATCTTTCCAAAAACCCAAAAATATTTTCCCAGTAGAGCGTTCTGCCTTCAACACACCAGGAGATCTTCCATATCTCTGGGTAGGAGCCGACGCAAAAATCAAATAAGATCCGATGTCTCGCAGTTTCCCCGGAGACCATCGGATCCAATGCACTCAAAGTACGGTCAAACTGAACTCCAGTGTCAGTGCGATCGTACCACATGCCAAGATACGAAAAGATGAAAGCCAAAAGGCTCGGTCAAAGAAACCATTTGAACAGGTGGAAACGATGAATTGTAACCCAAGTATCAAAATCAGCAGATTGGGTGGAAAGAGTTCACCCGCACATACCTAGGCGTGGATGCCTGAAGTACCTTGACTGAGTCCAAGTCGGCGTAGTAGAATCCCGTAAGACTATCTGCGCAGGGTGTCTAACCACTTTGACAGTCAAGCGAAACAAATACTCCTGGAGTGATCTAGAAAAACATCAAACATCACACAATCAGTCTCAGGGTCAGCAACCTCGTAAGACTAGCGACGCAGAGGCTCTGCTGTACCTTTCCGATGTTAGTACCGATCGGGAATGGAAGGGTTGCGATTGGGTACCCAGGTTGCAGCAAACTGCAAGGACAATCGCAACGTTTTCTCCAAACTCCCGCGGTATGTGCGAGTTATCAATCTCCAGACAAACAACTGACTCAGATACAAAGGACAACAAAGATTTCAGACCACAATCAAGGAAAGAATGAATTGCAAACCAAACATCGAAACCAGGAGATCGGGTGGAAAGAGTCCACCCGCACATACCTAGGCCTGGATGCCTGAAGTACCTTGACTGAGTCCAAGTCGGCGTAGTAGAATCCCGTAAGACTATCTGACGCAGGGCGTCTAACCACTTTGACAGTCAAGCGAAACAAGTACTCCTGGAGTGATCTGGGAAAACATCAAACATACAATCAATCATAGGGTCAGTAACCTCGTAAGACTAGCGACGCAGAGGCTCTGCTGTACCTTTCTGATGTTAGTACTGATCAGGAATGGAAGGGTTGCGATTGGGTGCAGCAAAATGCAGGGACAATCGCAACGTTTTCTCCAAACTTCTGCGGTATGTGTGAGTGATCGATTTCCAGACGATCAACTGGCATATATGCTAAGGCAAGCAAAGATTTCAGACCATGATCTATGAATGACCGGGTCAGAAGTGGGGTGTGCACTCGCTTTGGCATGCGGTTGCACGCAACCTCTGCCAAAGAGGGGCATCTGTAGACACCCCACCTTCGGCTACACTGTTGGTAGAGATAGTTGGATGAATGAAGGACCATACCCCCAAATCCCAAGTCCAAACTTAGCCAAACTCACCCTTGTTAGCCCCAATCCATAGCCCGAATCAAGCCTGAACCTAGTCAACCCACTCCTAAACATCAGCAAAAAAAACCCCCCATAAGAAAAGCCAGTCAAAAAATCCTAAAAAAGTCAAACTTACCGAGTCAACCCACTGAGTCAACCCGCTGAGTTAACTTGTTGAGTCAACCCGCTTAGTCAACCCGCCGAGTCAAAACACCGAGTCAACCCACCGAGTCAAATCACCGAGTCGACCTGCTGAGTCAACTCACTGAGTGGACCCACCGAGTTAAAACAGCAGCCCTGCGAAATGACCATACTGCGCGCTGGAAATCGAGGAATGATCGTACGGGCGGCCCACAGCGGGCCGCCCAAAAATATTTACGGGTTCTGCCACTACCCGCTGCTATAAATACCCCCCACCCCTTCTCATTTGATAAGCCACTTCACTCTCTTCAGTCCGAGTACGATCCGTCCCTCTATACCTTAGCCCATTCCTTCATCAAGGAGAGCCCAAGTGAGGAGATCCTAGCCCTGGTCCAGCCCAGCCTGACCACTAGTCCAAGTCTCCCAAGCCATATAAGTCTTGATCCAGCCACTCGAAGCCAACCCTTGCGACACCTCCGTCCATCCAGCTACTCTTTTTCCAGCATCATCTCATTTGCATCTAGCATAAGTGCAACATTTACTTTTCTTCCAATCCCCCTGCTTCACTACAAAGCACCTTGATTATTCAAACACACTGCATACGTCTTATATTAAGCACCTGTCAGTTCGAGCGTATGCTCTGGGCTTGCCTGTTAGTGGAACCTGCCCATCAGAAACTCTTACTGTTCAGACTTGCATTCATGCTTCACTACAAAGCACCTTGATTATTCAAACACACTGCATACGTCTTATATTAATCACCTGTCAGTTCGAGCGTATGCTCTGGGCTTGCCTGTTATTGAAACCTGCCCATCAGAAACTCTTACTGTTCAGACCCGCATTCATGCATCATGTCATCAATGAGAATGTACGAGGGTTAAAACAGACTTTCAAGTGTTAGGTTGATTCTGTGAAGTAGAGACTGTACCTTGGTACGGGCAGTGTGTGGGGTGCTTAACCTCTTCTCACCCTGTAACCATGATCCCTTACCTCGAATCTTTGGCCGCAGATCAAAAGGAGTCATTTTAGAGGAAGGAATCTTCGGATCCCCTTCTCTAACGTTTCTACGGGGTCTAGCCGACTGTAGATTCGAAGTAACTGGCTAGTGGTGACTCTGGTCTTATATAAACTCATTTCAACACATCCAGCTTAAACATGACTACCAAACAAAGCCCTCGAGAATGAGGCAGGCCAATGGCACAAACGGCGATTCGCACTCACGCATCCTCTCCTTCTTTTCCCGAAAGGGAAGGGGACGAGAACGTCGTGTCGAAGCGCGGAAACGGCGAGGGTCCACAAAATGTTATTTCAAAGTGGAACTAAACATGCGTATTACTGCCAAATGATTTAGAAGGCCCGAAAACTCCTAACCCCCGAATTTTGATGTTGTACGATGCATATTTCCATCTATGCACCCCGAAGTGCGTTTCGCCCCTGTTTGAGCTGATCGGGAGGGTTCTAAACCTACAAATGATATTTCAGAGTGTAATTAGACATGCGTATTGCCGCCAAATGATCCGGAATACCTAAAAACCCTCGACTACCAAGTTTGAAAGCCAGACGATCCATATTTTCACGTGCGCGCTTCTAGGGGCAAAGTTCTTATACCAAGAGCTGACCTGAAGGGTCCAAATTAGGAACCATTTGATCTTCCATACCCCATCTCGTTCATTTCATAGGTCAATAAGAGCTTAAAAGTGGCTTGACGTCAGTGACTTTGGTCCCCGAAAGGGTACCTGTCCTTGGAGGGGTCGCCCGTCGGAGCCTGAAAATTCTAAAATATTCTAAGTCTGGAGGCTGTTTCCTATCTTAGAGTGCAGAACCCAAAAATATTCTAAGTCTGGGAATGCACAAGAGGGACATGTGCCCATGCTCTAGCCACATACACCTGGAGCATTCTCTCCTGAAGATTCATTCGAAAACTTCTGAAAAGTATAAGTTTTGACAACTTACGCCAGCCATATTCACCAGGCACATTCGCCGAAAACCCCTGCAGAAAAACATGCGCTCACTGTCTTCCATTGCTTAGACCCAGACCTGATTAGCATACTATAAATAGTAGGTCGACCTGATGACTAAAGGAGATTCTCACCTACAGATGACATCAGAGAGATGTAAGAGGTAACATGTGCCCGATCCATATCATCTTGCTGGAATCCCTCATTAGAAAGGAATTTCCCTCGTTGGAGTCCTTCGGTGGAAAGGGATTCTTCAACTGAAGTTGGAGTGCAGAGAGAGAGAGAGAGGAGGAGGAAATTTGAATTTTGGCTTAGTAGAATTCCCCCCTAATTAGCTAAGAGTGACATGCGTCCACCTCTTTTGAGCTAGGAGAACTTAAAAATATTCTAAGTACTCGAAGTTCCTCTCTCTCACATATTCACATGCGCCCACTTCTTCAAGTGTGGAGAAGTTAAAAAATAGATTAAGTATGGGGAGCCCCTCTCTTGTGAAGCTCACATGCGCTCACCCCGTGGGGGTGGGACGGATTTCTCTAAGTCCTATAAGGACATGCGCCCACCAGCCTGACCCAACCACATGTGTTATAGCACATGCACCCGAGAGAAGTTCTCCCTCTCTCTCATTCTCATCTCACTTTGCATGCACTAGGAGCAAGGGGCACATGCGCCCACTCCTGGATATATGTGCCCACCAGCCCAGCACATGCGCCCAGACGTCCTTCCCTGGCCTGGGATGTTTGTGGTGTGACCCTCTTTGGGTGGGTCCCTTCTCTCCAACATAGCATGTCTTCTAGACACACATCGATGAGCTCTATCCATCCCCCGGACCGAATTTTCCAGCAGTCGATGTTAAGGACCTCTAATCCATGATTTTCTCCAAAATGCCCAACACTTAGCCATTTATGCAACTCTAAAAACTGCACTGCACATCTATCTTCTCTGCACTACACTGCACACCTGCACTACACTGTATACCTTATTTACATAAAAATGTTTAAGTAAATGCTACTTTAAGTTATTTATGTAAATAAGGAAGTATCCCCCATTTGGATTCAATAAAAAATATTAAAAATATAAATTTCCAACAATAAAGATTTTGATTTTTTATTTGAAGTACAAATCACAACTTTTTTATACTCCCCGAAAAGTTAGTCTTTTAAACGGAAGGGTTTTCTTCGAATTTATAATATTCAAAAAATTTGAAATACCCTAATCAGGCTAAAACACCAAAGAGCGGTAAAATATTCATGATATTTTATGGTCGATCTATGGATATATTAATAATCTAGGTTTTTTAATTAGAATTTTCAAGTAGCGAAATGACCAGAATATCGTTTTAGTGCAAATTCATATATAAATGGATCGATAACTTGATAATGTTCCTTGCCTCATGCATCAACATTCATTTTTTCTTAATCAATCATTCACTTGGTGTTAATCCTTATTGTTAATCATAAATCAGTACAATTAAGCGCTAAACAAGCCCAATACTTAGTCATTTTCGGCCCTAGGAAGTGCCTTGACAGCCTGAAGATTGACTGACACCAAGTAAAATTAGGCGCAATCTCACTGACGCAAAGCAGGATTTAACATTCTCTTATCAAGGGCAAATAAATCAAGCACTTGTGGGACACTAATCCCCATGTTTGTCGGTTATTGGCATAAATAGGCATATATCTGAAATTGCAGTTTTACGGCTTGTAGAGAGACTCGGAGATATGCCAATGTCCTAGTGTTCACTCCCCAAGTGTAGGGTTGCGAAGTAGTAATAATTCGGAAAGACCGAGTATCGTTCCCACAGAGATTTATGTATGGGTATCTTCAGAATTTGTTTAAAACAACTAGTAATTAAGATCCTATTAAGAGCTAAAACTGAAAAATAATGATTTGGGTTTAACAGTGAATGGTTAAGGTAATTTCAATCTAAAAAGGCACTAGAGCGCCAAGGATCCACTTTTGATCAGTTTCAATGTATCAACACAACTAGGTCTCTCATGACTCAATCAGAATCAAATTCCTTTCTCTATTCGATTGGAATATAGAGCGGTTAAACCAACAATCATCTGGAACAAGTGCTTATTCATTGATTTGATTCCCACAACCATGCTCAGGCCTTGGGCACACTCAATTGTATAGGCCAAGCCTCTTTCCAATCTAGTTGAGATTCATAACCATAGCTTTCACCAAGTCCTGTCACTAGACCTGATTACAACTCATGATTAGAACTCTAATTAAATCGAAATCAATCAATAAACAATTATTTCAGATTATATACGAAAGATAAGAATTTTAGTTGAATGAGTTCCCACATGAAAATCAGGCCATTGCATACAAGGCAATCAAAGTGTCTACCATGCCCGGAGTCGATGGTAGATCAATGCATTACACAAGCATAAACAATGCTCAAAAGCTAAGATACTAAGTTAGGATCACTAAGAATCACATGAGCCCGGAGTCATCAAGAGATCAAAGTAAAAACCAACATAATACTTGATTCAAACTCATATAGAACTAAAATTCATCAATTAAAGCATAAAAGGAAACCTAGGTTGCATCAATCCATAAAAAATGAATCAAAAGCTTCACCTCTTAGCCCTAGCTAAGAGGTTTTAGTTCATCTCTAACATCCTTGAACTAGAAGCCTCTAAAAACATGAAAAACTACTAAAACAGGAAGAAAACTAGAAATCCGAAGTAGAATCCGTCTCCTGAGCAATCCCCACGTCCTCGCCTCCTCTGGTATGAAGGGAAGACATCCTTTTATAGCTTGGAAGAGTCCAATACGCAAGAGAAATCCAGAAATTGCGTAAACTTTTGCAATTGCGCAGGAATTTTCGGACTCCCAAAATAGAAAGTAGCCTGTTTACGCTGGCCGACCGGTCATGACCGGTCGGACTGGCTTGGCCCTTATCCAGCAGCAATGGCCGACCGGTCTTGACCGGTCAGACCTTCTCCCTGTTCAATCCAGCATCTGTGGCCGACCGGTCTTGACCGGTCGGCGTGGGCAGTCCATCAATCCAGTAGCTATGCCCGACCGGTCATGACCGGTCGGGCCTCCTTTCTGTTTAGTCCAACAATTCTCTTGGCATGTAGTTGAGTGGCCGACCGGTCTTGACCGGTCGGGCTTGCTTGGCCGACTGTTGAACCTCCAATTTATACATTGCATTGCCCATTTCACGACAACGTTGCATGATTTTCATGGTTTAAAGGCCCACCTAACATATGTTTTTGTGATTATAGGGATGAGAGTGGATTTCATCAAATTGGAGCCAAAAGAATGTATTTGAAGCTATTGCATGAAGTCTTAGGATGGACCAAAGAAAGAAGAAGAAAGAGAGAGAAAAGAGGATGAAGAAAAGAAGAAAAAGCTGAAGAATAACAAGGCTGACCGGTCGTCCGACCGGTCAGACACATCAGAAAGGAGCAATGGAAGAAGGCCGGCCGGTCAAGACCGGTCGGCCATGAAGGCAGAAGACATTGAGGAAGGGCCGACCGGTCATGACCGGTCGGCTATAGGCTCTGGACGAGGAGGAAACAAAGCCCGACCGGTCACGACCGGTCGGGCATGCACGCTGGAATATGGATAGGTTGGTCCGACCGGTCATGACCGGTCGGCCACACTTGCTGGACTTTTTGGATGGTTTGAAAAATCAGTCCGACCGGTCGGCCCTGCGTAAGAAGACTCCTTTCTAAATTGGGACTCCGAATTTCACTGCGCAATGCGAAGGCTTTCGCAGAATCCAACGCAAGGGGGGTTTGTTGCTATAAAAGGGTGAAAATGCGGTATAAGTTTGATTACCGCTGTTGTAGAAGCAAGAAACAAGTTATCTTGTCCTAGAGGGGGGTAAATAGGACACTTTTTAAAATTTCTCAACACAAAGTATTCTTAGAGCACTTTCATCAAACACCAGATATGCAAACCATAAATCAATAGAAGCATGTGTAAAAGAAGTAAATCAGTTCATCCATTCACCACACAACAAGGGATTTTTATAGTGGTTCGGTTATGTACCTACTCCACTCCCGGCTGATCCACTCACTCCTTGAGTGGCCGGATTTCACTATCACTATGGTTTTAAATGAGGTTAACCATAAACCTTAACAGCCTACAAAAGGACTTACGACTCAACACATGGATTCATCCTTCCATAGGACTAATCCATGACCACTTAGTCCTACACAAGGGCTTGTCCTACTCAAGGACTTGTCCTACGCAGGGACTCTACCGAGTTTGGGTCTTCAAACTCTGAAACCCAAATCTCAACTTGAGGAGGTTTCTTGGACTCGAAAGACTAAAGATACTTAGCTGATTGAGTCCCTTGATGATGCCTTTGTTGAAGAAGCTTCAGCTTGTACGGAAGACGTCTTCTTCAGCTCCCTCGATCAGCAACCTTGCTCCGGATGACCCATTGTAGTTTCCAAGGTGAGGGATTGAGGTTAGGTTGAGGCTATTTTGGGATATGGCTTTTATATGAGGAAAGCTTCTACCTAAACCACCATTAATGGCATTGATGACAAGCAAATGTCTATGAGAGGTAGGTCAAGATGCCATTAAAGAGGAGTTGAGTTCATGTTTCAATCCAAGCTTTGAATGCTTAATCAATGTTGGTCAGATCAACATGGATTGAAGAATGAACTCAACAGATCTAAGGGTTTGGAAGAAGGGGATCTCAAGAAGAAGGCTCACTCAAACCCTAGATGGTGCTCAAGGTGTCTTGGGCAAGATCCAACCGAGTTCTATAAATAGATTATGCCCTTCAACGGTCAGAAAACGGTCAGCTCGATAGGTTCCGATCGATCGGACATAAGATTTAGTCAAATTTGAATTTTGCTTGAAAACAGGTTCTCCGATTGATCGGACTTAGTTCCGATTGATCGGAATACCCTGTCCGATTGATCGGATAGGTGGTCCGATTGATCGGAATATCTTCCAGAGAGTTGATGCAATTTTTCTGGAAATTCCTCCGATGGATCGTATCTATTTCCGATGGATCGGAGAGCCCTGTCCGATGGATCGGACAGACCTCCGATTGATCGTAAAAGAGTCCAAAGAGTTTTTCAAAGTTTGCTGGACAAATGTACGATTGATCGGACATACTGTCCGATTGATCGGAACACACTGTCCGATGGATCGGACATCCCTCCGATGGCTCGGAAAAGTGTCCAGAGAGTTTGCAATGTAACTGGACTATTTTCCGATGGATCGGACACATTGTCCGATTGATCGGACATCTATCGGAATATTCTCCGATGGATCGGGTATGTATCGGAGAGTGCAGACTGAAATATTTTCAATTTTAAAGAACCTTCTGCTACCAAAAACCTATCCATTGCTGATCTTAATGGAAGGTGAGCTATAGATGGTGCTAAGGGTGTGCCTAGAAAGGACTTGGGCCATCTATAGAAGTTTTTAGGATCAAAGGTTTGGGGTGGAGAGGCTAGAAGCTGACTTGATCTTCGAGAAGCTTCTGTCTTCAGCCGCAAGGAAAACTGTCTTCAGTTGCCAGGGACTCGACGACACACTAACCATGGTAATTGACAAATCTTTGCATTAACAATCTCCCCCTTTGTCAATTACCAGACAAAACCAAACCTATGCAAGTCTTGGTCCATACCACAGACTTTATCCTAGACACCAAAAATCAAAATACATCATGTCGAAAAAAAATAAAAACTTTATACATAGACATGACTCATTACATACAAAATGTACAGACTCAATGTACAAACTAGGCTTCATATGAACTCCCCCTTTGACCCTGCACACAAAAGATCAACAAAAAGATAACCTGGATCTTTTGGTGGGATAAATTCTCCCCCTTTTTGTCAGTGATTGACAAAGGTTAGTAAAATGAGAATGCAGCGCATATGCAAGGAGGAAAATAAACATTATCAAGCCGAGAGAGGAAGCCAACACGCCCATGGTCATGCAAGGATATACAAGTATATGACAGTAAGCACAGAGGGCTTATAGCCCAGGCAACCAACCTCCCCTCCTGAAATGTATATCATGACCAACAAACCATATATACAAAAACCAAAAGAGGGCAAGAAGCCCACCAGGAATAAGCAATGTCGCACAATTAGATGTATATATGCAGAAGATACCCAAAAAAAATGATCATCAGATATAATAGCATAACAAGAAAGACATAATGATCATCATAATATCCAAATACTGAGCATCCAGAATATCCAAAAAAGTATCCAAAAACATATCCAAAAAGTATAACCGGCCGTCAAAAAAGGTGTCAATGAAAAGATGCACCAATCAGTACAACTATCAACGTCGCTCCAAAAAGATATCTGCGAAGACTAAACTCTAGGGACCCTAGCTGAGAAGGTAGGCAGCTATGGAGCAGGGCCAGTGACGTCATCGCGACGGCATGATAAAGCTGAGGTGAGGCTCTGGACAACAGCATGAATGGACTGCATCAAGCTCTCGAGTCGCGACAGCCGCTCACCATGCTGGGCAAGGGCACCCTCCACGCGATCTAATTGAGCAGTGATCTGCTCCGTGCTAGGAGGAGGAGGTGCCGAGGAGGCGTCGGACTGAAGGCGCCGCTTGACTGAGCGACGAGCTGGGGCAGGAGTCGGTGATGGAGCAGCAGACCCGCTGCGGGTGTCAGCCGACACCTGTGTGGGAGTGTGCGAGAAATCCCGATCTTCGACGTCATCCTCTTTTGGAAGGGTCATCTTCTTGATATTGAGGTCCCTGAATGTGCGGCGAGGAATGGGGTGGACCACAATATCTGTAAATCCGCACTCATGCCCTAATCTAGTAATGAGCCACCCGAACGGAATGGTGTTGCGGTTGTGTGGCAGGGCGTCCAAAATATGATGCAAAATGATGGATGGGAGACATAGGCGCGTCCCATGACCGACGTGGTACAGCAGATTGACCATATTGGCAGTAAGGTCGGACTTGTTTGTACTGCGGGGATAGACATTGGTGCTGAAGTCTGATGGAGCACTCGAAACCTATTAGACATTTCAGATGCGCGGAGAGCACTACCGTCGATCCACTCCGGATTTGGACCCCGACATAAGTAGCGAGTCCAATCAGCCCTAAGAGAAGTATCAAGTAGATTGTCATTGGGTTGCGGGGCTGTGGACACGGGAACACCAATCAGGGCGGCTATAGTGTGAGCTGTGACCTGGACGACCCGGCCGCCGACAATAACCTCACATGAGGGAGGGTTGCCAACAGGATTGATGATTTTAGATAGAAATGTATAGACCACCTCGGGATGGGCTACGCCGCCAAAACGAAGTACAGGATCCCACCCAATCTGAGCAAGAAGAGTGGGAATGCCAAAGGGCTCCACGCAGGACTCAGTGACCACTCTCTCATAGATAATGGTGCGAGATTGAAACCGAGAGAGAGAGGCTGGACTCTCAGGCTGAACAGGAGGTGCAGCAGGTGGAGGAGAACCCTGAGAGGGTCGAGAAGTTTGCAACTTCTTGGTCCTGGCAGTGGTGGATGGCCCAGCTGCCATCTTGGACTTGCCTTTCGGATCTTTAGGCATGATGTAGCAAGCTTGGAAAGAGGATTTAACCAATGTAGATACCAAGATGGACGGAAAACACTTCAAATCCCTAGAAATGATGATCTGATAGAGGAGAGGGACAGAAGAAACCAACCGGATAGCCAAAAAAATCAAACCGACAGCTTGAAGGATCTTACCGAGGAGATGCAAAGACCTATTGGAGCTGCAAATGAGGATCCAGGAAGACTCAGCTGAACTCTAGACCGATCGGATGGAGATGCCCTAGCAAAAGGGGCTGAGAGATGAGAGGAAGAGAGTAGAAATGAAAACCGACTGAATAGGGCTCGCGTATTTGACTGTTGATCTGCCGATATTTTCGATTGATCGGACGATGTGTCCGATCCATCGGAAATGCCCCCAGTGGGATTTTCAACACTAAACATTTTCTCCCTTCAGCAAATGATTTCTAGCTAATTTGATAAGAGTGTGAGCATGACAATATCAATAATCACCAACAAAAATGAGGCTAATTCCTCAGATATACCTATGAGCACATGAGTGTCCATTTTGCTAGAATGAGCACACACCGATAGACTTTCGAAGGTGTTCAAACCTTGTGGAATCTAACGGTTTAGTAAGGATGTCGGCCAATTGCCGCTCAGTTTGAATGTATTCAAGATTAATCAGTTTTTCCTCAACGAGTTCTCTTATAAAGTGATGCCGGATGTCGATATGCTTGGTTCGAGAATGTTGAACCGGATTTTTTGAGATATTAATGACGCTTGTGTTGTCACAAAAAAGCGTCATTTCATCCTGATTAAGACCATAATCCTTCAACATCTGCTTCATCCAAAGTAGTTGAGCACAGCAACTTCCGGCAGCAATATATTCAGCTTCAGCGGTGGACAAGGAGATGGAGTTTTCCTTTTTGCTATGCCAAGCAACTAAGCAATTTCCGATGTAAAAGCAGCCACCGCTAGTGGATTTTCTGTCATCCATATTTCCGGCCCAATCGGCATCGGAGTACCCCGCAATGATGGTTGAGGTGTCAAAGGGGTACCACAAGCCATAATCAGTGGTGCAGGCCACATATCTAATCACTCGTTTTACAGTAATGAGGTGTGATTCCTTAGGATCGGCTTGAAATCTAGCACACGCCCCTACACTAAAGGCGATATCGGGTCTACTAGCTGTGAGGTAGAGAAGACTCCCAATCATACTTCTATATAGATGTTGATCAACACTAGTGCCAGATAAGTCTTTAAAAAGTTTAATGGTGGTGGCCATAGGCGTGGTGTGTGATCGACCCGAGTCTAGCCCAAATCTCTTGACCAAGTCTTTTGCATACTTAGTTTGGTTGATAAAGATTTCATTTTTCAGCTGTTTAACTTGCAATCCTATGAAAAAATTTAGTTCGCCAACCAAACTCATCTCAAATTCAGATTTCATTAGTTCAGCAAATAAGCCAGAGAATTCTTCACAGTTAGATCCAAATACAATATCATCAACATAAATCTGAGCAATGAGAAAGGAATCAGCCGTCCTTTTAACAAATAGGGTTGTATCAACACTCCCCCTAACAAACTGGTGAGCAATAAGAAATTGAGTAAGACGTTCATACCATGCTCGGGGGGCTTGTTTTAACCCATAGAGAGCCTTTTTCAATCGGTAGACTCTTTGAGGGTAACTAGGGTCCACAAACCCTTTTGGTTGTTCAACATAAACCTCCTCATCAAGTATACCATTTAGAAAGGCACTCTTCACGTCCATTTGAAATAATTTGAATTTAAGAGCACATGCTATGGACATGAGAATTCGAATGGATTCGAGTCTAGCTACCGGGGCAAAAGTTTCATCAAAATCAATTCCCTCAATTTGAGAGTACCCTTGAGCTACGAGACGTGCTTTGTTCCGAATCACATTGCCAGATTCATCTGTTTTGTTTTTGAAGATCCATTTGGTTCCAATGACATTTTTCTCATTTGGTCTTTCAACTAGAAACCAAACATCATTTCGGGTAAACTGTTGAAGTTCCTCTTGCATAGCAAGTATCCAAAATTCATCATTGAGAGCTTCATTTATATTTTTTGGTTCAATTTTTGAAGTGAAGCACACATGACTGTTGATGGCCTCAAGTTGTCTTTTAGTCTTGACTCCAACATCCGGATCTCCAATGATTTGATTGAGGGGATGATCCTTGACATGTGGAGCATTTCCCAAAGCTATTGAGGCATTGGGAGTGGGAGATTTTTCATCAGGTTTACCTATGTGGCACGGTTCTCCCACTTCATCATCATCAAGTCTTGTGTCTTCCTTGGATTGGTCATCAATGACAACATTTATGGATTCTTGAGTTGTTTTAGTCCTTGTATTGTACACTCTATAGGCCCGACTATCAGAAGCATATCCTAGAAATATTCCCTCATCGCTCTTAGAGTCAAATTTTCCTAAATTTTCTCTATCTCGAAGGATGTGACATTTGCTACCAAAGACCCTAAAGTACTTGATGTTTGGGACTTTCCATTCCACAACTCATATGGGGTCTTATCTAGGCCAGCTCTCAAGTAGACTCGGTTAATGATGTGACAAGCTGTATTCACTGCTTCGGCCCACAGATTTTGAGCTATATTTTTGCTGTTCATCATGACTGTGGCCATTTCGAGTAGAACTCTGTTTTTCCTTTCTGCTACTCCATTTTGTTGGGGAGTTTTTGGGGCTGAGAATTCATGCTTGATTCCCAAATTTTCACAGAATAGTTCAAAGCGCCCATCCTCAAATTCCCCTCCATGATCACTCCTAATACGTTTTACTGTGCATTCCTTTTCATTGTGGAGTCGTCTCATGAGTTTCTCAAATTCCTCGAATGTATCCGACTTTTCTTTCAAAAATACAACCCATGTATACCGGGAATAGTCGTCAACAATAACGAAGAAATACCTCTTACCTCCTTGACTCATTACTCTTGTGGGGCCTACAAGGTCCATGTGGAGTAGGTCAAGGGGTTTTGATGTAGTGACGATGGATGTCTTCTTATGTGCTATTTTAATTTGTTTACCTTTCAAGCATTCAGCACGTACTTCTTTTGGTTTCTTCCCAATCTTTGGTAATCCTCTCACCAATTTCTTCCTACTTAGCTTAGCAAGGTTCCTGTAGTGGACATGACCAAGCCGTTGATGCCATAATTCAGTATCATCATTAATAGCCATGTGGCATACGGCAGATGGTCCCTCATCACCCTTGTTTTCAATCACATAGCAGTTATCTCCAGTGCGAAACCCTTTTAATATTAATTTTCCAGTTTGGTCCATAATTTCGCACATCTCTTTGGAGAATTTCACGGAATGCTGTTCATCACATATTTGAGAGATGCTTAACAGATTATGTTTCAAACCGTCAACACATAGAACATCCTCAATTTTGGGCAATCCTGGCCCGGTGATGGTTCCCTTTCCAACAATCTTGGCAATACTCCCATCTCCAAAGGTAACAGACCCACCATCAAATTCAGCATAATCACAGAACTGAGTCTTGTCACCTGTCATGTGTCGGGAGCATCCACTATCAAGATACCACCTAGTGTTTCTTCCGGCTCTAAGGGCTGTATGAATAACTAAGCATTTGTTCTTAACTACCCATTTAGAGACTATCCTTTTTGGAGAACTAGGTTTCTTGGTTGATTCTAGGGATGTCATTGTTTGGGCACAAGTTTTTGAGGTTTTCTCTTTCATCAGCTCCATGGTTCTTTTGTTCAACTGTTTTACCATTTCTAGGAGCTCTTCCATTCTTTTGTCTTTCTTTGGTGGAGTGGGATAATTCTTCCTCATGTTTGGAGTTTGTTTAGGAGGACTCCACATCTGATTCATCCTTTTACCGGTAGGTACAAATTTACCTTTCAAGTTCCGAACCGGATTCTTAAGGACCAAGCATTCAAACTTTAAATGACCAACATCTCCGCATGCATGACATATAGGTGAATTTCTCTTAGTAGTGCTTCCTGATGCATTCCTGGTCTTTTTAGGTTCTGGGTTACTAACCTTAGTTGGCTCATTATATCCTAGCCCTCTTGTGTTCCTATAAGGTTTACCTGACTTAAGGATATCATCAAGTTTTTCTCTACTTTGGGCAAATCTTTCATTGAGTTGACTTTCTTGATTAAGCTGCAAGACTAAACACTGATTTGTAGATTTTGCCTTTTTCAGCTCATCTTCTAGGGTATTAATTTTGTCTTGTGCTGCTTTGTTTTTCTTTTCCAATTCACAGATCTGATGGTAGAATCCGTGGTTTTCTCTCTTCACTTCTTGCATTTCATCAGCCAGTTTGTTGTTTTCAATATTAGCTTGGCTCAACTTCTTGGTAAGAAGGATGCTTTGACGGAATAGCTCATCATAGGCAACTTGCAAACCTTCATTATCATCCTCGTCATCATCGGAGGATGTCATATTGTGTTCTGATTGCTCATGATCATCATTGTCTCTATCGCCTTGTAAGTCTGGGACAATCTCAGAAATAGAGGCCATCAGAATTTTAACTGATCCTCTCTCATCACTTTGATCTTCTTCTGTTTCTGAATCAGTACTCCCAAGGTTGTCCCATGTGGCTGCCATAGCTTTCTTTTTAAATTTTTCTTTGGCAGGAGCTTGACATTCAGAGGCAATATGACCATAGCGACCACAGTTGTAGCACTTGGGATCTTTTGGCTTGTTGTAAGATTTTCCTGTGTAGCGCTTTTTGTCAAAAGATTTGCTATTCTTGTCAACCCTCTTTCCTTTGTTTTTGAAGAATTTTCTAAATTTCTTGGCCATAAGAGCCATTTCATTCATATCCAATTCTTCATCACTATCAACTTCAGATTCTTGTGTAGTGTGTGAAGTTTTTAGCACGGTGTTTCTACTTTTTGGGGATTTCTTGAAATGAAGTTCATGGGTCTGTAGAGATCCTAGTAAATCTTCTATTTTCATAGTATCAATATCTCTACATTCCTCAATAGTTATGACCTTGGAAGAGAATCGTTCGGGTAAGGATCTTAGAATTTTCCTACAAATGCGCGGGTCCGAAATTCTTTCTCCCAATCCCCACATAGCACTGGTGACATCACTCAAACAGGTGTAAAAGTCCATGAAGTTCTCATGTTCTTCCATTTTCATATTTCAAACTGAGTTGTCAATAGCTGAAGCTTTGACCTCTTGACTGTACTAGTCCCTTCATGTGTAGTTTCAAGGATGTCCCAAGCTTCTTTGGATGTTGTGCAATTACAAATTCTTTTGAACTCATCCGCTGAGACGGCACAAAAGATGGCATTGAGTGCCTTTGCATTGCTAATGTATCTCAGTTTTTCAAGATCAGTCCATAAGTCATCAGGTTTGACTGTGGTGGTTGTGACACCCTCTAAGGTAGTTTCAAAAGGGGTATTTCATATTTGATTTCCACAGACCTCCATGTTGCATGATCCAATGATTGCAAGAAAACTCTCATTCTTGCTTTCCAATATGCGTAGTTTGATCCATCAAAATATGGAGGTTTGGAAACCATACTGGAATCCCCTTTTGACATGATTTCAAGCTTCTAGAGACGGATCACACTCCGGGCGGTTACGCCTTTGAGGAGGAACCCTCTCTGATACCAATTGAAAATGCGGTATAAGTTTGATTACCGCTGTTGTAGAAGCAAGAAACAAGTTATCTTGTCCTAGAGGGGGGTGAATAGGACACTTTTTAAAATTTCTCAACACAAAGTATTCTTAGAGCACTTTCATCAAACACCAGATATGCAAACCATAAATCAATAGAAGCATGTGTAAAAGAAGTAAATCAGTTCATCCATTCACCACACAACAAGGGATTTTTATAGTGGTTCGGTTATGTACCTACTCCACTCCCGGCTGATCCACTCACTCCTTGAGTGGCCGGATTTCACTATCACTATGGTTTTAAATGAGGTTAACCATAAACCTTAACAGCCTACAAAAGGACTTACGACTCAACACATGGATTCATCCTTCCATAGGACTAATCCATGACCACTTAGTCCTACACAAGGGCTTGTCCTACTCAAGGACTTGTCCTACGCAGGGACTCTACCGAGTTTGGGTCTTCAAACTCTGAAACCCAAATCTCAACTTGAGGAGGTTTCTTGGATTCGAAAGACTAAAGATACTTAGCTGATTGAGTCCCTTGATGATGCCTTTGTTGAAGAAGCTTCAGCTTGTACGGAAGACGTCTTCTTCAGCTCCCTCGATCAGCAACCTTGCTCCGGATGACCCATTGTAGTTTCCAAGGTGAGGGATTGAGGTTAGGTTGAGGCTATTTTGGGATATGGCTTTTATATGAGGAAAGCTTCTACCTAAACCACCATTAATGGCATTGATGACAAGCAAATGTCTATGAGAGGTAGGTCAAGATGCCATTAAAGAGGAGTTGAGTTCATGTTTCAATCCAAGCTTTGAATGCTTAATCAATGTTGGTCAGATCAACATGGATTGAAGAATGAACTCAACAGATCTAAGGGTTTGGAAGAAGGGGATCTCAAGAAGAAGGCTCACTCAAACCCTAGATGGTGCTCAAGGTGTCTTGGGCAAGATCCAACCGAGTTCTATAAATAGATTATGCCCTTCAACGGTCAGAAAACGGTCAGCTCGATAGGTTCCGATCGATCGGACATAAGATTTAGTCAAATTTGAATTTTGCTTGAAAACAGGTTCTCCGATTGATCGGACTTAGTTCCGATTGATCGGAATACCCTGTCCGATTGATCGGATAGGTGGTCCGATTGATCGGAATATCTTCCAGAGAGTTGATGCAATTTTTCTGGAAATTCCTCCGATGGATCGTATCTATTTCCGATGGATCGGAGAGCCCTGTCCGATGGATCGGACAGACCTCCGATTGATCGTAAAAGAGTCCAAAGAGTTTTTCAAAGTTTGCTGGACAAATGTACGATTGATCGGACATACTGTCCGATTGATCGGAACACACTGTTCGATGGATCGGACATCCCTCCGATGGCTCGGAAAAGTGTCCAGAGAGTTTGCAATGTAACTGGACTATTTTCCGATGGATCGGACACATTGTCCGATTGATCGGACATCTATCGGAATATTCTCCGATGGATCGGGTATGTATCGGAGAGTGCAGACTGAAATATTTTCAATTTTAAAGAACCTTCTGCTACCAAAAACCTATCCATTGCTGATCTTAATGGAAGGTGAGCTATAGATGGTGCTAAGGGTGTGCCTAGAAAGGACTTGGGCCATCTATAGAAGTTTTTAGGATCAAAGGTTTGGGGTGGAGAGGCTAGAAGCTGACTTGATCTTCGAGAAGCTTCTGTCTTCAGCCGCAAGGAAAACTGTCTTCAGTTGCCAGGGACTCGACGACACACTAACCATGGTAATTGACAAATCTTTGCATTAACAAAGGGCACCTAGGGGCTTTCCCTAAGGTATCAGGGAAGAGAAGGAACGTGAGTTTGGAGGCTGAAGGCGACCGTGGGGTGTCTGCAACATCTATCTTCGGGTTTTTCTAGTTTTATGCTTTATTTTTGAGTTTTTAGTTGTAGCATGACTATGCTCAGCTAAAACCTCTCAGCTAAGGCTGAGAGGTGAAGCTTGTAGCCAATTCTATGTTAATTTCAGTTTGATTCAAGTATTATTCAATTCAAAGTTAGAATTTTCTTATGTTCAGTTCAAAAGATGGTAGTTTGAGATGTCTTATCTGAGTTCATGTGCTCCGGACATGAATTCCTTTTAATTCTCTGAGATTATCACAGGTTGCTTGTTTAGATTCGAATTATAGTAATCCTTGAGCAGGCCATAGTCCATAGGCATGGCTGTTACTCCGCAGGCTATGAATTTGAATTCTACATTGATTGAATGAACTTGAACTTGGAAGTTCAACTTGAATTGGATGAATGTGTGTGAATGCTTTACTTTCCAACTAGATGAGAGATAGGACTTCAAATCTAGTTGTGTTCTATACTTGGATTGACTGAATTGACATAGGATTGCTACAAGTGGATCCTTGAAAGCCTTAGTACGTTATATCTCTGATTTTTCATTAAGTTACTGTTTTAATTAAACACCCCATTGAAATTGAATTTATTCTATTAAACTGAGTTGCTGGAGTAATTAGGAAGCTGTTACTCTTTCCCTGTGGATCGACCTCGGTCTTACCGAGTTTTATTACTACATCGCAGCCTTACACTTGAGGCGAGCGAACAAGTTTTTGGCGCCGCTGCCGGGGAAATTAGATAATAGTTTTCAAATAGTTTCAGTGGCTGTAGAAGTAGATAGTTTTGTTTCTGATTTTTCTTAGAACTAACAAAGTTTTCTGTTTTGTAGGAATTCTTCTTTCAGTTCAAGCGAATCAGGTGATACCTTTCTAACTTAGTTTTTTTTTAGAATTTTTAGATTGCAGTTTTCTAGGTTAGGATTAGTCTTGATTGAGTGGTTTATGTCCCGTTGGGAACGTAACCATTCAAATGGTCTCCAATCTGAAGGTGGTTTAGTTGGACCATTGTCAGTTCATAGACGAGTCCGGAATTATCAAGAGCATTGTGAAAGTTTAGGGAGTATGGAGCAGACACCCTTAAGGAATCCTCCACCCCCTACTCCAACCACAAACGCAAATCAGGAAGGAGTAGGAGAGAATGAGGTACATAATGTTCCTCCAATGAGATCACTACGGGATTACCTACAACCTGCTCGTACAATTACACCTTCTTGCATAGTTCTACCAGCTAACGGTGGGACCCTTGACATAAAACCAGGAGTAATCCAACTTTTACCTAAATTCCATGGGCTAGACTCTGACCGCCCATACTTACACTTGCAAGAATTCAAAGAAGTGTTGGCCACCTTGCATTATCCCAATGTTTCTGGGGATACAATCAGACTTAAACTTTTTCCCTTCACCTTGAAAGAAAGAGCCAAAGATTGGCTTCACTCTCTTAGACCATATTCGATTGGGTCATGGGTTGAGATGAACCGGGAATTCTTGAAAAAGTTCTTCCCGGCTCATAAAACAAACACGCTTCGAAGGGCCATAATGAATTTCTCGGCTAAAGAGGGTGAATCATTCTTTCAATGTTGGGAAAGATTTAAGGAACTCCTACTTGCTTGCCTACATCATGGCTATGAGAGTTGGCGAGTTATAAATTTCTTCAATGATGGATTAAGTTCCAATATGCGCCAATTTGTGGAAATGATGTGCAATGGCGAGTTTATGAGTAAAAATCCAGATGATGCTTGGAGTTACTTGGACATGTTGGCTGAAAACGCCCAATCTTGGGATACCTCGGATAAACCCAAGAACCCCAAGCCTACTCAAGAGAAAGGAGGGATATATGTCCTTAAAGAGGAAGACGAAGTGAATGCAAGGATAGCCAACCTCACAAGGAAGGTTGAGGCCATGGAACTTAGCAAAAATGGAGTTTCCAAGTCCAAGGAAGCTGTTGAAACCACATGTGGGATTTGTCTCACCGACTTACACGCTACGCAAGATTGTCCCACAATTCCTGCATTTAAGGAAGTGCTGCAAGAGACAGCCAATGCCACATATGGTTATCAACGGCCCTTCAATGGACCGGTAGGTAATACATACAATGAGAGTTGGAAGAACCACCCGAATTTCAGTTGGAAGAATGCTCCTACGGGCAATCCTACCAACTCCCAAAGAGGGCCACCCATGCAAAATATGGCCCCACCTCAATTCTCATTGGAGGATACCTTGAGAGCGTTTATGCAAGGACAAGCACAAATAAATGAATCAAATCAGCAATTGTTCCAAGAGCTGAAAGTCTCGGTTGATGAGATTAAGGGACGCTTGAATGCTAGGGAAGGGACCTTTCCGGCCCAACCTCAGCCCAATCCAAAGCAAGTACATGAAGTAAGCATCCCTAATCCTTCCAACCAAAACATGGAGCAAGCTAAATCCATTACCACCCTTAGAAGTGGTAAAAAAATTGACAAAACTATTCCGGTGAAAGCCGATGAGCCTAATGATCCGGTAAATTCTGAGGATGAAAATGGATCTAACTTAGCCCCACAACAACCGGAACGCATTTACAAGCCCATAGCACCTTTCCCATCGAGATTGGTTGCCCCAAAATCTCTCCCAAATTCTCAAGATATTCTAGAGATTTTCAGACAAGTCAAGATCAATATCCCTTTGCTTGATGCCATCAAACAAATTCCCTCTTATGCCAAGTTTCTAAAAGACCTATGCACAACAAAACGCAAATATAATGTGCAGCAAAAGGCCTTCCTAACTGAGCAAGTTAGTGCCATCCTCACTCAAAAGACTCCCCCAAAATTCAAAGATCCCGGTAGTCCCACCGTCTCATGTATCATTGGAGACTACCCGATTGAACGTGCCTTGTTAGACTTGGGGGCAAGTGTGAACTTGATCCCATACTCGGTATATGAACAATTGGGTCTTGGTGAATTAAAACCCACCAAAACCACATTGCAACTCGCTGATAGATCTATCCGTGTACCGAGGGGGATAGTTGAGGATGTTCTAGTCCAAGTTGACAATTCTACTACCCGGTAGATTTTATAGTCTTGGACACACAACCGGTTTTGGATGCTAGCACCCAAATACCGGTGATATTAGGCCGCCCATTCCTTGCCACATCAAACGCAATCATCAATTGCCGGAATGGGGTGATGCAATTATCTTTTGGAAACATGACACTAGAGGTGAATGTATTTCACCTGGGCAAAAGACATAGGGATGTCGATGATGATGAGTTCTTCGATGTAAACATGCTTGAAACCTTTGAAGAAGAAGAACTCCTCCAACTTGAACCACTAGAAAGTTTGGAGACATGCTTAGCACACTTCATGGATTCTAAAGACCCTATCATTAGTGAGATTGTGCATGCATTAAATATAGAAAGACCGGTAGTTGATACTAGCCGGTGGAGGCCCCATATTGAAAAATTGCCACCAACCACATCAAGGCCTCTACCGTCTAGCATCAAACCACCGAAGCTTGACCTCAAACCATTGCCATCCGAGCTTAAATATGTATATCTGGGTCAAGAGGAAACTTTCCCAGTTGTCATTGCCTCCCACCTAGAAAAAGACCAAGAGCTCAAGTTGATTGAGTTACTAAAAAAGCACCGGGAAGCCATAGGTTGGACAATAGCGGATCTCAAAGGGATAGATCCTTCGGTTTGCACTCACCGTATACACCTTGAAGAAAACGCAAAAACGACTAGACAACCTTAAAGACGGCTAAATCCAAATATGATGGAGGTTGTCAAAGCCGAAGTGTTAAAGCTATTGGATGTGGGTATCATCTACCCCATCTCAGATAGCCAATGGGTGAGTCCTACCCAAGTTGTCCCCAAGAAATCCGGTATTACCATCATTGAAAACGCCAACAACGAGCTTATACCGACTAGGGTGACCACCGGTTGGCGTATGTGCATTGATTATAGGAAGCTCAATACGGTCACTAGGAAAGACCACTTCCCTCTCCCATTTATGGACCAAATTTTGGAGAGGTTGGCAGGCCATCCCTACTATTGCTTCCTAGATGGCTATTCCGGATACAACCAAATTGAGATAGCTCCGGAAGACCAAGAGAAAACCACATTTACATGCCCGTTTGGTACCTTCGCCTACCGAAGGATGCCATTCGGGTTATGCAATGCACCCGCCACATTCCAACGATGCATGTTGAGTATTTTCTCAGACATGGTGGGTGAGTTTCTTGAGGTGTTCATGGATGACTTCTCTGTTTTTGGTTGTACATTTGATGAGTGCCTCGAGCACTTGAAGTTGGTCTTAATGAGGTGTGAGGAAAAGCAACTTGTATTAAACTGGGAAAAGTGCCACTTTATGGTACAAAGAGGAATAGTCCTTGGACACATCATCTCGTCCAATGGAATAGAGGTAGACCGGGCAAAAATTGACATAATCTCCAATCTACCACCACCCAAAAGCATACGCGATGTGCGGTCCTTCCTGGGACACGCCGGTTTCTATCGAAGGTTTATAAAGGACTTTCGTCACATATCAAGGCCTTTATGCAACCTTCTACAAAAGGAGAACCAATTTGAGTGGAGTGCCGAATGTCAATTAGCTTTTTCAAAGCTAAAAGACATGTTGACAACCGCTCCTATCATGCAACCACCAGATTGGTCCATTCCTTTTGAGTTGATGTGCGATGCGAGCGATTTTGCTATTGGGGCGGTGTTAGGCCAAAAGAAGGATAAAAAGCCCCATGTCATCTACTACGCGAGTAGGACCTTGAATCCTGCCCAAGTTAATTATTCAACTACGGAGAAAGAGCTCCTAGCTGTCATCTTTGCCTTGGACAAATTCAGGCCATACTTAATAGGATCCAAAGTTATTGTTTATACGGATCATACGGCAATGAAATACCTTCTTTCTAAGAAGGATGCTAAGCCCCGTTTGCTAAGATGGATCCTACTCCTTCAAGAATTCGATTTGGAGATCAAAGATAAGAAGGGGGTAGAAAATGTGGTCGCGGATCATCTATCCCGCCTAGTCCTACCAAATTCCATTGACGAGTCACCTATTGAGGACTCTTTCCCTGATGAGCAACTCTTTGTTGCTATGCATCCACCATGGTACGCTGATATAGCCAATTATCTTTCCACAGGTGCGATGCCGACTCATTGGACTGCGCAAGACAAACGTAAATTTCTAAGGGAAGTGCGCAGATTCTTCTGGGATGAACCTCTATTGTTTAAATATTGCCCAGACCAAATTATAAGGAGATGCGTCCCCGATGATGAACACAATTCAGTCATCTCCTTTTGTCATGATCAAGCATGTGGGGGTCATTTTTTAGCCAAGAAAACAACTGCAAAAATTATGCAGTGTGGTTTTTATTGGCCCACGCTATTTAAGGACACCCACGAGTTTTGCAAAGCGTGCGAGCGCTGCCAGAAGTTAGGAGGATTATCCCGTCGAAATATGATGCCTCTCACACCAATTCAACATCTTGAAGTCTTTGACTGTTGGGGCATCGATTTCATGGGACCATTCCCCTCATCTTTTGGACATGTCCATATTCTATTGGCCGTAGACTGTGTCTAAATGGATAGAGGCTATCCCATGTAGAACCAATGATCATCATACGGTTCTCAAGTTTCTCAAAAAAAACATACTTTCTAGATTTGGGACGCCTCGAGCCATTATTAGTGATGGTGGTGCTCATTTTTGCAATAGACCTTTTGAAACTTTGATGAAGAAATATGGTATTAGGCACAAAGTGAGTACCCCATACCACCCACAAACAAGTGGGCAAGCTGAAATCTCCAATAGGGAAATCAAGCAGATTTTAGAAAAGACGGTGAGACCGGATCGCAAGGATTGGTCCCTAAGATTAGATGATGCACTTTGGGCTCACCGTACAGCCTACAAGACACCCATTGGAATGTCCCCTTATAGACTTGTCTATGGGAAAGCTTGCCACTTGCCTGTGGAGATAGAACACAAAGCCTATTGGGCAATTCGGGCTCTAAATTTTGACATTGACAAGGCTAGCTCGCTTCGCAAACTTCAATTAAATGAGCTTGATGAGATACGGAACGATGCATATGAAAATTCAAGAATTTACAAGAGCAAGATGAAGGCCTTTCATGACAAGCACATCTTAAGGAAATCCTTCCATGAAGGACAGAAAGTGCTCTTGTATAATGCCCGACTTCATCTTTTTCCGAGAAAATTACGATCTCGATGGACCGGCCCATATATTGTTAAAGAAGTTTTTCCTCATGGGGCTGTTGAGATTGAGAATGCAGCGAATGGTGACTGTTTCAAAGTTAATGGACAACGCCTTAAACCATTTGTTGAGAAATTTGATTCAGAGGACATGTCCATCTCCCTGAATGATCCTGTCTATCAGGATGATTGATCTCCTAGTCTGATGGAGGTATAGCATAGGTAGGTTTAGTTTTGTTTTGCTGTTTTAGTAGGATTTAGTTGTTGGAATTGCAGACCTCCATGATCGCTCTCTCAGGTACTATTGATTCTCACTCTCTTATATTTTACCATTGTTCTCATGTTCATGTTAACTAACTATCTTTTTACATTGAGGACAATGCAAGATTTGGTTGGGGGGTGAGATGAGATCCCTCATCTAGCATATTGCAACATTTAGAGCTTCATATGCACAAAATTTTTTTCGAATTTTCTATCATCTCAAAACTCTTTTAGAAAATTTTGTTTCTATACATTTGAGAGGCTATGAGTAGAAGAGGAGGAGAAATGAAGTGTGTGATGTTGTAGTCTTGAATTTCTTCCAACATAATGGCTTTATATGTTAATTTCCCCATTGTTGTGATTGATAGAAAATTTGAACACCTTTACACCAAGTTCACATTACACGATTTTCATGAGTGACAGGTTTATGTGATTTGTGGATTAGCTAGACTTTGGTTTAGAGGTGTTGAGCAGCCAAGCCGGGGTATTTTGTCCATCCTTGTCCATGGGAAAATAATGAAAGATATGGATTTCTAAAAATCCTATCTAAGTTAAAAGAAAAAGGAAAGAAAGGATGAAATCGGGAAGGAAAGACAAATGGTGGAAAATTCCGAAAAGGGCTACCTATTACCAACCGGGGGATGGTCGAACCGTAACCAAAGCCGGAAATGGGACGTAGTGTGAAAGCCGTCGGAAGGACGGTAAGGCAAATTCCTGTCATAGGCTTGCGGTTGCTCTGTGCACCTTGGAATCCCTGGTCTACTTAATCTATGAAGAAGATGGTTCCAGGAACTCATGAGATGAACTTTCACTATGCACACTAGGTTGAATTTGTTCGAATTCTTCTATTTATCAATCAGTCAGCGGGGATTTCATGTAAACACTTCTTATGTTTTGAGAGTCCAAGGTTCAGCTTCTAACACCTAATCTTTCCAAATTCCACACTTATACATCTTGGAATGGATAGAAACATGGTTTCTGGAAGAGGGCTGGATTTGGAGGTTTGAAACTGTTTCACGCATGTTTTGCTCGGGACTAGCAAAAAGCTGGTTGGGGGGTGTGTTGAACCTCCAATTTACACATTGCATTGCCCATTTCACGACAACGTTGCATGATTTTCATGGTTTAAAGGCCCACCTAACATATGTTTTTGTGATTATAGGGATGAGAGTGGATTTCATCAAATTGGAGCCAAAAGAATGTATTTGAAGCTATTGCATGAAGTCTTAGGATAGACCAAAGAAAGAAGAAGAAAGAGAGAGAAAAGAGGATGAAGAAAAGAAGAAAAAGCTGAAGAATAACAAGGCTGACCGGTCGTCCGACCGGTCAGACACATCAGAAAGGAGCAATGGAAGAAGGCCGACCGGTCAAGACCGGTCAGCCATGAAGGCAGAAGACATTGAGGAAGGGCCGACCGGTCATGACCGGTCGGCTATAGGCTCTGGACGAGGAGGAAACAAAGCCCGACCGGTCACGACCGGTCGGGCATGCAAGCTGGAATATGGATAGGTTGGTCCGACCGGTCATGACCGGTCGGCCACACTTGCTGGACTTTTTGGATGGTTTGAAAAATCAGTCCGACCGGTCACGACCGGTCGGCCTTGCGTAAGAAGACTCCTTTCTAAATTGGGACTCCGAATTTCACTGCGCAATGCGAAGGCTTTCGCAGAATCCAACGTAAGGGGGGTTTGTTGCTATAAAAGGGCACCTAGGGGCTTTCCCTAAGGTATCAGAGAAGAGAAGGAACGTGAGTTTGGAGGCTGAAGGCGACTGTGGGGCGTCTGCAACATCTATCTTCGGGTTTTTCTAGTTTTATGCTTTATTTTTGAGTTTTTAGTTGTAGCATGACTATGCTCAGCTAAAACCTCTCAGCTAAGGCTGAGAGGTGAAGCTTGTAGCCAATTCTATGTTAATTTCAGTTTGATTCAAGTATTATTCAATTCAAAGTTAGAATTTTCTTATGTTCAGTTCAAAAGATGGTAGTTTGAGATGTCTTATCTGAGTTCATGTGCTCCGGACATGAATTCCTTTTAATTCTCTGAGATTATCACAGGTTGCTTGTTTAGATTCGAATTATAGTAATCCTTGAGCAGGCCATAGTCCATAGGCATGGCTGTTACTCCGCAGGCTATGAATTTGAATTCTACATTGATTGAATGAACTTGAACTTGGAAGTTCAACTTGAATTGGATGAATGTGTGTGAATGCTTTACTTTCCAACTAGATGAGAGATAGGACTTCAAATCTAGTTGTGTTCTATACTTGGATTGACTGAATTGACATAGGATTGCTACAAGTGGATCCTTGAAAGCCTTAGTACGTTATATCTCTGATTTTTCATTAAGTTACTGTTTTAATTAAACACCCCATTGAAATTGAATTTATTCTATTAAACTGAGTTGCTGGAGTAATTAGGAAGCTGTTACTCTTTCCCTGTGGATCGACCTCGGTCTTACCGAGTTTTATTACTACATCGCAGCCTTACACTTGAGGCGAGCGAACACCGACCGGTCAGCCGACCGGTCTGGCCCTTTTTCTGCTTTATTTCTTCCTGTCTTTCTTCTTTTCTTTCTTTCTTTGCTTGTCTTTCTTTGGTCTTCCTTCATGCTTGATCTAATGGTCTTTAACACTTGTAAGGAGCCTCATTTAGCCTTCAAATGGTGAACTCTCCATCTTGTTCCTACAATCACAAATCATGTATTAAGTTGGTCCTTTAAACATGTATATCATGCATAATGAGTGATGAATTGGGGTTAGAATATGCACAATTATGAGCTCAACACACCCCCCAACCAGCATTTTGCTAGTCCCGAGCAAAACATGCGTGAAACACATTTCAATTTCCAAAACCCAACCCTCCTCTAGAAACTATTCTTCTATACATTCCAAGACATATAAGCATAAAAATCAGAGAAATTCAGTGATAAAGGTTGAAACTTTAAACTCTCAGATATAATAAGTGTTTATATGAAATTCCCGCTGATTGATTGATAAATAGAAGAGCTTGAACAAATTCAACCTAGTGTGCATAGTGAAGGCTCATCTCATGAGTTTTCGGGATTATCTTCTTCATAGATCAACTAAACTATAGATCTCGAGGTGTATAGAGCAACAACAAGCCTATGACAGGAATTTGCCTTACCGTCCTTCCGACGACTTTCACACTACGTCCCATTTCCGGCTTTGGTTACGGGTAGACCATCCCTCGGTTGGTAGTAGGTAGCCCTAATCGGAATTTTCCACCATTTTTCATCATTCCCAATTTCATCCTTCCTTTCCTTTTTCTTTTATATTAGATAGGATTTTTAGAAATCCATATCTTCCGTTGTTTTCCCATGGACAAGGATGGACAAAATACCCCGGCTTGGTTTCTCAATACCTCAAATCAGAGTCTAATTAGTCCACGAATCACATACTCCTTTTAAATCATGAAAATCGTGTAATGTGAACTAGGTGCAAAAGGTGTTCAAATTTTCTATCAATCATAAGAATAGGTGAATTCACATATAAAACCATTATATTAAGAGAAATTCAAAGCTTGTAACATCCCTCACTTCGTATCTCATCTTCTTATACCCATGCTATCTCGAATGTTAGTAATTGACAAGGGTTAGCCAGCAAAAAGATATGCCTAAGAAAGTTGCAAGGTTAGCATCGAAAATATGTCAATCACATGTAACAGGGAAGAGATATAGAAATTTAAGTCCTGAGGAGATTTAAAGAACAAATCATGCCAGATATACAAGTAATCATGAAAGCATAGAGGGCTTATAGCCCAATCAACCAACCACCCCTCCAGATGTGTATCCAGACACAAACAGAACACAAAGCATGAGCTAAAAAGGGCGAATATGCCCAAACCATCCAACCTCCCACAAATATTCAATAAAGGATCAAAAGCTCATATAAAAAGATATAACTATAGAGAATAGAAATAGCATCCATACATATACCAAAATGGGCAAGCAGCCCAATGTAAATATGTATCAATCCGTGCAAAATATACAGACAACCCATAGAAAGATAGTGCATGAAATCCAGATAATGTCGTTGGTCATACAAAAAGGAACTGTGACCAAGACATGAGACTAGTAATCTGTTCCATCTCCCAGATCAGGGGGTGGCACGTCCCCACGGGCCGCGCGCTCCCACATCTCTATCCACCTCTCCAACTATGCGAGGCGAGTGACAAGAGCCTCCTGCTGTACAAGAATCATGGCCTGTCCATGCAGAAGCTGCTACTCACTCTGCTCGATCCCGTCAAGGCGCTGAAATAGACTCTCCTTAAGTTGGCGAAGCTCAGTAATGTATGAAGGAGGATCCACGGAAGGGGATCGACGTCGTGAAAAAGCTCTAGGAGGCGTACTGAATCGACCACGGAGCAGCCCGGGGATCGAGGGATGGATCAGAGGAAGGAGATGAAGGTGAAGTCTGGGAAGGGCCAGTGGAGGCAGGTGGAGCCTTAGGCTGGGACGGCTCTGCCAGATCCTGCTGCTGATCCTGCAAAAGACGACTCTGGATGGCTTCTTTTGTAAGCTCCATACGAGCAATGATGGTACGGTTTATAATGACGGGCTCGTGAACTTTATCAGAACCAACAATGTCAATCTCAGCAGCTAATTTGCATATGAGATGCCCAAAAGGAAGACTGGAGGAGTTTCCATCGTCTCGCAAGATAACCTGGTGAATGATGGACATGATCCGAGATGGGAGGCAAAGCGGATGACCCTGACCTACACGATCGAGCACACGAAACATTGTTTCAGTGACATCCACCTCGTTGCTCTTCCGAGGATATACATTGCGGAAGAAAAGGTTGTGAAGAAGGCGGAAATCCCACAACATGGAGGACGCCCGAAGCGCACCTCCTACCCATTGGGGTGTCCCATCACCACAGAGAAATTTGGCAATAATGTGGTTAGGTTTGGGACCCAGTGAGGCAAAATCAAAAGAAGACTCCTTAACAATGGGAACTCCAACGAATTCAGAAATGGATTTTAAAGTAAAAATGCACAGCCGACTACCAACCTCAACTTTAAAAGAGGAGGGAGAGGCGGTGACATGGACATAGGAGGCATAGAATTTTCAAACAATGTCAATCTGGACAGGGCCCCCCATGTGGAGTATGGGACCCCAATTTATGGCATTCAACATGGAAAGAACATTATACTTGGGCATGTTATCTAATTTGACGGACTTTTCACACACCACCTCTTTGTCCTTGAAGTCATCCCAATGGGTGGAATGGGATGAAACATTTTTACCCAAGGATTGAGATTTAAGAGGGGGAATGGAAGATGAGGCAGCCCCTTTCCTTTTTGAAGCGGTTTTCTTGGATTTTAAAGGGCGAGGAGGAGGTTTAGCTTTTACCTTGGGCCGATCACTCCACCTCAAGGGGAGCTCATCTTCACTCTCTTGGGAAGACATTGAAGAAACAACAAAATACCCTAAACCACTCCTAGATATGAAAGGAAGGGATTTAACAAAGAAAGATGAGAGTGAATCCCTTACCAATAGAATGAGAATGGAGAGGAGCAATGTAGAGGAGGTTAGAAACTCTAATCTTGCCAAAAATCACCCTGGAATCACCTTGGAATGCAAGAGGGGGAGCTGGAGCAGCAAGTGGAGGTGAGAAAATGGAAGGAGTGACCTAAATGAGCTCCAACTGTTTATAAAGACCCCTTACGGACGGACTGACGCACGGGCAGACCGGTCTAGGTTTGCACGACCGGTCTTGATCGGTCGTGAGGAGTGAAATGGTCGTCTAGCTGCACCTGATGACAGCCCGACCGGTCCTGACCGGTCGGATGGCGTGAAGCACATGAGACAGACAGATCTCAAGGCAGACCCGACCGGTCGGCTGACCGGTCGTCCGACATTGCTTCCAGCAGCAGAAGAATTCTGCACTAGTTTTGCTGAATAGAAGGTTTGTCATTTGGACAGACCAATAGTTCTTAAGTCCAAGTACCCATACTAAGGATACAACACCCATGGTCATGGTGTACCAAGGTGCAACCCAACACAAAATGAGGGACCCTTAAGGTCCAGATTTATCGATAGAAGACAAGAAATGTGACTATGTTCCCGAATATACTTAGCGATCAATGAAAAAGAGGCAAAGGGCCTCAGATATACCTATAAAGATCAGATAGAGAGGCTTAATCCTCAGATATTACCTGCAAAACATACACTTGTTAGGTAAACTAGACACATCCAACACCAATGGACTTCTGGAGGTTCGCAAAGTGAACTGTGTCTAAGGGTTTCGTTAGGATGTCGGCTAGCTGATTCTCGGTAGGCACATGTTCAAGAGATATTATGTGATCTTCAACCAATTCTCGAATAAAGTGGTGCCTAATATCGATGTGCTTAGTGCGCGAGTGCTGAACTGGATTTTTTGAAATATTTATAGCACTAGTATTATCGCAAAATAGAGTCATTGTGCCTTGGTTAATCCCATAATCGGTCAAGGTTTGTTTCATCGATAATAATTGGGCACAACAACTTCCAGCAGCAATATACTCTGCTTCGGCTATGGATAAAGAGATGGAGTTTTGTTTCTTACTATGCCACGCCACAAGGCAATTTACAACATAAAAGCACCCACCGCTAGTTGATTTACGATCATCCATATTGCCAGCTCAGTCGGCATCTGAATACCCTGCAATATCTGTAGATGAATCAAAGGGGTACCAAAGACCATATTCGGTAGTGCATCCTACAAACCGGATGATTCGTTTAACAACGGTAAGGTGAGATTCTTTGGGATCAGCCTGAAACCGTTTACAATCACCTACACTAAATGCAATATCTTGTCTACTAGCAGTGAGATAAAGAAGACTACCAATCATGCTTCTATAAACATGTTGATCTACACTTTTTCCAGCAATGTCTTTCGATAGTTTAACAGTGGTGCTCATAGGAGTAGTGTAAGATCGACCAGAGTTTAAGCCAAATCTATTAACAAGATCTTTAGCATATTTGGCTTGAGTAATGAATATACCTGATGCAAGTTGTTTTACTTGTCGCCTTAGAAATATGTTAAGTTCTCCTACCATACTCATCTCAAATTCTGATGTCATTAATTTAGCAAAGGAGATAGACATTTTCTCACAAGTGGATCCAAAAACAATGTCATCCACATAAATCTGGGCAATCAACATAGAATTCTCGGCTTCTCTTATAAAGAGTGTTTTGTCAACGCTCCCCTTAGTAAAATCATGGTCTATAAGAAAGTGAGTTAAGCGTTTATACCATGCACGAGGAGCTTGCTTGAGTCCGTAAAGAGCCTTTTTCAATCGGTACACTTTGTGAGGATACTTAGGATCAATGAATCCCTTTGGTTTTCAACATACATTTCCTCATCAAGAATACCATTCAAGAAGGCACTTTTTACATCCATTTGAAATAGTTTAAACTTTAAAGCACAAGCAACAGCCATAAGAATTCTAATAGACTCGAGTCTAATTACAGGGGCAAATGTTTCATCAAAATCAATACCTTTAATTTGTGAATATCCCTGAGCAATTAACCGAGCCTTATTTCGTATTACATTCCCAGATTCATCGAATTTATTCTTGAAAATCCATTTGGTTCCAATAACATTTTTCCTTTCAGGCCTGTTGACCAGATACCAAACCTCATTTCTAATGAATTGTTGAAGCTCTTCCTGCATTACAAGGATTCAGAATTCATCGTTTAGAGCTTCATCAGTAGTTTTTTGTTCTATTTTTGAAGTAAAACATAGGTGACTGTTGACTGCCTCTAACTGTCTCTTGGTATTGACACCAACGCTAGGATCCCCAATGATTTGATTGAGGGAGTGATCCTTGACAATTTGTACATCACCTAGAGCAGTGGGGGCATTTGGAGATGAGGGTTGTTTATCAAATTTGCCTATCTCGCATATATCCTCATCTTCTTCTTCATCACCTGGAGACACAGATTTATCCAAGCTATCATCCACAGTCACATTAATTGACTCTTGAACTGATGAGGTACGAAGGTTGTAGACATAAAAGGCTCTACTATTTAATGAGTACCCTAAGAAGATACCCTCATCACTCTTGGAGTCAAACTTTCCCAAATTTTCTCAGTCTCTCAGAATATAACATGTACTACCAAAGACCTTAAAGTATTTCACATTTTGTGTCTTTCCACACTACAGTTCATAAGCAGTTTTGTTTAGACCTGCCCTTAAATAAACCCAATTTATAATATAGCAAGCAGTGTTTACTGCTTCGGCCCACAGATTTTGCGCAAGATTCTTATTATTAAGCATAGCTGTGGCCATATCCAACAATATTCGACTTTTCCTTTCAGCAACCCCATTTCGTTGAGATGTTTTGGGTGCTGAGAACTCATGGTGAATACCCAATTCATCGCATAATGCCTTTAAACGATGATCTTCAAATTCACCACCGTGATCACTCTTGATTCTTGCTAACATGTATCCTTTCTCATTGTGAAGTCGCTTCACTAGTTTTTGGAATTCTCCAAAAGTGTCAAATTTTTCTCTTAGGAAGGCGACCCATGTGAATCTAGAGTAATCATCAACGACTACAAAGAAGTATCATTTTCCACCTTGGCTAAGTACCCTGGTAGGACCAATTAGGTCCATGTGTAGCAGTTCAAATGGTTTTGATGTGACCAGGATAGAGGTTCTCTTGTGTGCAACCTTGATTTGTTTGCCTTTTTGGCATACGATGCACACAGCATTAGGTCTTTTACCCATCTTTGGTAGACCTCTCACCAAATTTTTCTGACTCAGTTTAAACAAATTTCTATAATGTACATGACCGAGTCGATGGTGCCATAATTTTGTTTCATCCTGAACGGCCACATGACACATGTTGGAGGAGCTTGAATTGTTGTGATTTTCAATGACATAGCAGTTGTCTCCTGTGCGTAGACCTTTCATGACTAATTTTCCTGTGGAGTTCAGGATCTTGCACATATCTTTGGAGAAGCTTACTTAGTGCTCTTCATCACAAATATGTGAGATACTCAGTAAGTTATGTTTAAGACCATCAACATACAGCACATTTTTAATTTCGGGCATACCTGACGTTGTGATGGTTCCTTTACCAATGATTTTAGCCATGCTCCCGTCACCAAATGTGACAGACCCACCATCAAATTCGTCATATGCACAAAATTGAGATCTATCACATGTCATGTGTCTAGAGCAACCACTATCCAAGTACCATCTAGGGGTATTCCCAGCTTTTAGGGCAGTATGAATGACCAAACACTTGTTCTTAACAACCCATTTAGTTGTTGTCCTTTTATGAGGGGTATTCTTATGGTGAGATTCTCTAGTTTTCTTGGGAGAATCAGATTTTTCTTTTTCACGCAAGAGAAGAGCAGTTTTCAAATTCAGCATTTTAACTTGCTCTAACAGTTCTTCCATCCTCTTGTCCTTCCTAGGAAGAGTATGATAATTCTTTCGAATGTTTCCTCTTTTTGGTGAAGTATGCATGGGAGGATTCCAATTAGCTTGCACATTTTTCCCGGTCGGTACAAATTTACCTTTCAAGTTTCTGACCGGATTTTTGAACACCATGCATTCAAACTTCAAGTGGCCAATGTCTCCACAAGCATGGCAAACAGGAGATGCTTTGGTTTTACTCCCCGATGCACCATGATCTTTTCTTACCATAGGATGGACTGAGGTAGTTTTTGAAGTGTGACTGTCATAACCCAAACCTCTTCTGTCTATTGGTGATCTTATAACACCTAGGAGTTTTTCAAGGTTTTCTTCTCCTTGGGCGAACCGTCTTCTAGAATCAACGACTTGACACTTAAGACGATCAATTTCAGTGTTCGCCTCTTTGAGTTCTTTCTCAAGTCTAGCATGCTTGTCTAGAGATTCACCACTTATGAGCTTTTTCTTTTCTTGTTCAAGCTCATCATTCTTCCTTTCAGTTCTTCTAGATCTTGTCCCATCTTTTGATTCTCAATTTTCAATTCGTCAAGATTTTTTGTCAATTTGTCATTTTCAGCCTTCATTTGGCCCAACATTTTAATGGTATTCATATTTTCAATGTATAGTTGGTTATATACCTCCTGAAGGCCTTCATCTTCATCCCCATCATCACTCAAGGAATCATTTTCAGTGTTAGAGGATTCATGATCATCAATGTCTCTGGTGATCTTTGCAATGGGCTCAATTTGAGGCACAATATCAGTGATGGAGGCCATTAAAATTTTGATTAAACCTTGCTCCTCCTCACTTTGGTATATGTATGATTCTGATTCAGATTCTTCAGTTTCATCCCATGTAGCCGCCATTGCCTTTTTCTTGGCCTTTTTAGCGGTGCACTCGGATACAATGTGACCAAATCCTCTACACTTGTAGCATTGAGGATCTTTTGACTTAAAAATTTTTTCTTTGTTGTTCTTGGAGTCAAAAGGTTTACCCTTCTGGTAGGGTTTCCTTCTAGAAGAATTTCCCTTAGTTTTGCAGAATTTTTGAAATTTCTTGGCCATAAGTGCCATTTCTTCTAAGTCTGGATCTTCCTCACTTCCACATTCAAAATCTTGTTTCTTGTGAGAAGATTTCAGGGCTGTACTTTTAGATTTGGAGGGAGTTTTGAAACTTAGCTCATAGGTTTGAAGGGACCCTAGTAATTCTTCAACTTTCATGGTATTTAGGTCCCTACATTCTTCTATAGTAGTAACTTTGGAAGAGAACCGTTCCGGTAGGGATCTCAGAATTTTCCTACACAGTCTATTCTCCGAAACAGGATCCCCCAAGCCCCACATTTCATTTGTGATCTTGTTCAGTTTGGTATAGAAATCAGTAAATGTTTCATGCTCCTCCATAGTAATGTTTTTAAATTGTGTAGAGAGGCGCTGAAGTTTTGAGCTTTTAACAATGCTTGTTCCTTCATGAGTAACTTCAAGAATGTCCCATGCCTGCATACTGGTTGTGCAATTTTGAATTTGACCAAATTCATCTTTAGACACTGAACAAAAAATGGCATTCATGCCTTTGGCATTATGAACACGTTGAGCTTTATTATAATCAGTCCACATCGCCTTATCTCTTGGCCTGAGGACATCCGGTTCACCTTCCTTACATATAGTGTCCATTGGGGGTTTATGTCCAATATCAACCATGTCCCTAACGTCCGAATCAATAGATTCCAAAAAGATGCGCATTCGGGCTTTCCAATATGGATAGTTTGACCCATCAAAGAAGGAAGGCTTTGTAATGGATGTAGAGTCCTCTCTAGACATATTTTCAAGTTCTCTTAGGATCTCACTCCGGATTTTTAAACCTGAGCAGAGGAACCCGCTCTGATACCAATTGAAATTGCGGTTTTACCGCTTGTAGAGATACTCGAAAATATGCCTAATGTCCTAGAGGGGGGTGAATAGGACTATTTCAATTTTCAATTACAATTAAAAGCTAATCAAGTCAATCTTATCAACCAAGGTTATCATAATAACATTTAAGGCAATTATATGATGAATTTGTAAGCAAAGACTATCATAGGCATTTCATCAAACAGTTAGCATTTATGACTGACTAAACCATTCAACACATAGCAATCATTTAAACTCACAATGCACAACGATTTATAGTGGTTCGGTTCCCCTACTCCACTCCCGGTTCACAATCTCAACCTATGAGACCACCGGATTTCACTATAGTCGTGGTTTTAAATCAGGTTAACCATCAACCTTAACATCCTTTGATCTAGGACAGCGTTTACCATCCGCCGATGGCCCAATCCAGGAACTTGACGAGTTTGGATCTCAAACTCTCACCAATCCTAATCCAAGGATGGTCACGTATACTCCCGCCGGAGTTTCCCAATCCAGGGAATAGTGATTCAATAAATGGACTCTCAAATACTAGACATACCTAGACGATTGAGCCCCGATTCGATGCCTTTGATGGGTAGCTTCAGCTCCATGTGCTTTAGCTTCTCTTTGTGCTCCCAAGATCAGTTACCGATGCAAATGATGTGATAATAATTATGCCGGGTAGTTGGGAGAGAGTTGGTCAAGTTCCTCTTGCTTATTCAATGCAATGGTAATGAGGGAACTACCAAACTTCAAGCATTCAATGGCTATAAACGACCTCATAAAGATTTCTGAAGGTAGGTCAGCCATGAATGAAGATCTTGAGTTCATACTTCAAACCGAGCTTTGAATACTCAATGACAAGCCATTAATGGCTAGGTTTGAATGATGAACTCAAGGGAGTTAAGAGCAAGGAGGGTAGGAGGATGTGAGTAAAGACTCTCTCTCTTAGCTCTTGAAGGGTGTTGAATGCATGCCATGAAAGACCACAAGTTATGGCTATATAGAGCCCCAAATGATGGCCCCAACGGATTTAAAACGGTCACGTCCGACCTAAAAAAAGAGGTCTTAACCGGTCGGACGGACCGGTCGCAGTTCAAAAGCCTGAGCCACATCTGGGTCTGACCGACCGGTCTTGACCGGTCGGCTTACCTTGCTGGACTAACTGCTACATGTAGTCTGACCGGTCTTGACCGGTCGGCTACGCTTCCTGGACAGCTTGAAATGTGCAGGCCGACCGGTCAAGACCGATCAGCTGCCTTTCTGGATAATGCAGCAAAGCTGCTGGACAGATTGAGTATAACTGGCTGACCGGTCAAGACCGGTTAGCTGTCAAGATGAACTCCTTATAGCAAGTCTGCTGTCTTGATGATGTCCCTGGCCGACCGGTCAAGACCTGTGTTGAACCTCCAATTTATACATTGCATTGCCCATTACATGACATGGTTTGCATGATTTTCATGATTTAAAGGCCCATCTAACACATGTTTTGTGACTATAGCGGATGAGAGCGGACTTCATTCAATTAGGGATTAAAAGAAAGCCTTTGGAGCCATTGGATGAAGGATGAAAGAGGACCAAAGAAAGAAGAAAGCAAGGAGAAGAGAAAGAAGGAAAAAAGAGGACAAAAGAAAGAAAGAAGAACAAGTTGAAGAGGGTCTGACCGGTCTTGACTAGTCGGCCACACATGCTGATCAAAGAGAAGATCAGACCGACCGGTCTTGACCGGTCGGCCATGCACACTGGAGGCTAGAATGAAGTCCGACTGGTCTTGACCGGTCGGCTATGCACGCTGATCGTTTGATAAAACAAGCCCGACCGGTCTTGACCGGTCGGCTGTACTCCTTGGACTGTTTAAAAGAGCAGTCCGACCGGTCTAGACCGGTCAGCTCTGCGTAAACAGAGTCCTTTCTAAATCGGGACTCCGAAAACTACTGCGCACTGCGTAACCTTTCGCAGATTCTGGATGTTTCCGACGCAAGGGAGCTTTCTTACTATAAAAGGACACCTAGGGGCTCTTCCTAGGTCATCATAGAAGCTAAGGGACGTGGTTCTAAGGAGGGGAAGCTGTCGTGGAGCGTCTGCAACTCTCCTATTTTTTATTTTTCTAGTTTTATGCTTTTATTAAGAGTTTTTAGTTGTAGCATGAATATGCTCGGCTAGAACCTCTCAGCTAAGGCTGAGAGGTGAAGCTTGTAGCTAATTCTATGTTGGATTCAGTTTAACTCAAGTAATTTTAATTCAAGTTTGGATTTTTCTCATGTTCTAGTTTCTAAAAGTGGTAGTTTGAGATGTTTTATGAGAGTTCATGTGCTCTGGACATGAATTCCTTGCAATTCTCTGAGATTATCATATAATGCTTATTTAGATTTGAATCATAGTAATCCTTGAGCAGGCCATAGTCCATAGGCATGGCTGTTACTCCGAAAGCTATGGTTTTGAATTCTATATTGATTGAATGGACTAGAACTTGGAAGTTCAACTTGATTTGGATTGAATGTGCGTGAATGCTTTATTTTCCAACTAGATAAGAGATAGGACTTCAAATCTAGTTGTGTTCTCTACTTGGATTGATTGAATTGACATGGGATTGCTACAAGTGGATCCTTGAATGCCTTAGTACTTTAAATCACTGATTTTCTATTAAAGTTACTGTTTTAGTTAATTACCAAATTAAATATGATATTCTTGGAAAATTGAGTTGCTGGAGTAGTTTGAAATTGTTTCTATTTCCCTGTGGATCGACCTCGGTCTTACTGAGTTTTATTACTACATCGCAGCATTGAACTTGAGGCGAGCGAACAAGTTTTTGGCGCCGCCGCCGGGGAAATTAGATAACTGTTTTCAAATAATTTCAGTGGCTGTAGAAGTAGAAGTAGATAGTTTTTTTTCTGATTTTCTTAGAACTAACAAATTTTTCTGTTTTGTAGGAATTCTTCTCTAGTTCAAGCGCATCAGGTGATACCTTTCTAACTTAGCTTTTTGCAGAATTTTTTTTTTAATTTCAGATTTCAGTTTTCTAGGATTTAGGATTAGTTTTAATTTTTGGTTGAGTGGTTTATGTCCCGTTGGGAATGTAACTATTCGAATCGTCTCCAATCTAAAGGTGGTTTAGTTAGACCATTGTCAGTTCATAGACGAGTCCGAAATTACCAAGAGCATTGTGAAAGTTTGGGGAGCATGGAACAAACACCTTTAAGGAATCCTCCCCCCCTACTCCAACTACAAACGCAAATCAGGAAGGAGTAGGAGAGAATGAGGTACATAATGTTCCTCCAATGAGATCACTACGGGACTACCTACAACCTGCCCGAGCAATTACACCCTCTTGCGTGGTTCTACTAGCAAATGGTGGAAACTTTGACATAAAACCGGGTGTAATTCAACTCTTACCAAAGTTCCATGGGCTAGACTCTGACCGCCCATACTTACACTTGAAAGAATTCGAAGAAGTGTTGGCCACCTTGCATTACACCAATGTTTCCGAGGATACTATCAGACTTAAACTTTTTCCCTTCACTTTGAAAGAAAGAGCCAAAGATTGGCTTCACTCTCTTAGACCACATTCGATTGGGTCATGGGTTGAGATGAACCGGGAATTCTTGAAAAAGTTCTTCTCGGCTCATAAAACAAACACCCTTCGAAGGGCCATAATGAATTTCTCGGCTAAAGAAGGTGAATCTTTCTTTCAATGTTGGGAAAGATTTAAAGATCTCCTGCTTGCTTGCCCACATCATGGCTATGAGAGTTGGCGAATTATAAATTTTTTCAATGATGGATTAAGTTCCAATATGCGCCAATTTGTGGAGATGATGTGCAATGGCGAGTTTATGAGTAAAAATCCAGATGAGGCTTGGAGTTACTTGGACATGTTGGCTGAAAATGCCCAATCTTGGGATACATCGGATAAACCTAATAACTCCAAACTCACTCAAGAGAAAGGAGGGATCTATGTCCTTAAGGAGGAAGACGATGTGAATGCAAGGATAGCCAACCTCACAAGGAAGGTTGAGGCCATGGAACTTAATAAAAATGGAGTTCCTAAGTCCAATGAAGCTGTTAAAACTATATGTGGGATTTGCCTCACCGATTTACACGCTACGCAAGATTGTCCCACAATTCCTACATTTCAAGAGGTATTACATGAACATGCCAATGCCACATATGGTTATCAACGGCCTTTCAATGGACCGGTAGGTAATACGTACAATGAGAGTTGGAAGAACCACCCAAATTTTAGTTGGAAGAATGCTCCTACAGGCAATCCTACCAACTTTCAAAGAGGGCCACCTATGCAAAATATGGCCCCACCTCAATTCTCAATGGAGGATACCTTGAAGGCGTTTATACAAGGGCAAACGCAAATCAATCAAACAAATCAATAATTGTTCCAAGAGCTTAAAGTCTCGGTTGATGAGATTAAGGGACGCTTGAATGCTAGGGAAGGGACCTTTCTGGCCCAAACTCAGTCCAATCCAAAGCAAGTACATGAAGTAAGCATCCCTAATCCTTCCAACCAAAACACGGAGCAAGCCAAATCCATCACCACCCTTAGAAGTGGAAAAAAAATTGACAAAACTATTCCGGTGAAGGCCGATGAGCCTAATGATCCGGTAAATTCTGAGGATGAAGATGGATCTAACTTAGCCCCACAACAACCGGAACGCATTTACAAGCCCGTAGCACCATTCCCTTTAAGGTTGGTTGCCCCAAAATCTCTTCCAAATTCTCATGATATTCTAGAGATTTTCAGACAAGTCAAGATTAATATCCCTTTGCTTGATGCCATCAAACAAATGCCCTCTTATGCCAAGTTTCTAAAAGACCTATGCACAACAAAACGCAAATATAATGTGCAGCAAAAGGCCTTCTTAACTGAGCAAGTGAGTGCCATCCTCACTCAAAAGACCCCCCCAAAATTCAAAGATCCCGGTAGTCCCACCGTCTCATGTATCATTGGAGACTACCGGATTGAGCGTGCCTTGTTAGATTTGGGGGCGAGTGTGAACTTGACCCATACTCGGTATATGAGCAATTGGGTCTTGGTGAATTAAAACCCACCAAAACCACGTTGCAACTCACTGATAGATCTATCCGTGTACCGAGGGGGATAGTTGAGGATGTTCTAGTCCAAGTTGACAAATTCTACTACCCAGTAGATTTTATTGTCTTGGACACACAACCGGTTTTAGATGCTAGCACTCAAATACGGGTAATATTAGGCCGCCCATTCCTTGCCACATCAAACGCAATCATCAATTGCCGGAAGGGGGTGATGCAACTATCTTTTGGAAACATGACACTAGGGGTGAATGTGTTTCACTTGGGCAAAAGACATAGGGATGTCGATGATGATGAGTTCTTCGAGGTAAACATGCTTGAAACTTTTGAAGAAGAAGAACTCCTCCAACTTGAACCACTAGAAAGCTTGGAGACATGCTTAGCACATTTCATGGATTCTGAAGACCCCATCATTAGTGAAATTATGCAGGCATTAAATATAGAGAGAACGGTAGTTAGTACTAGCCGGTGGAGGCCCCATTTTAAAAAATTGCCACCAACCACATCAAGGCCTCTACCGTCTAACATCAAACCACTGAAGCTTGACCTTAAACCATTGCCGTCCGAGCTTAAATACGTATATTTGGGTCAAGAGGAAACATTCCTAGTTGTCATTGCCTCCCACCTAGAGAAAGACCAAGAGCTCAAGTTGATTGAGTTACTCAAAGAACATAGGGAAGCCATAGGTTGGACAATAGCGGATCTCAAAGGGATAGATCCTTCGGTTTGTACTCACCGAATACACCTTGAAGAAAATGAAAAAACGACTCGACAACCTCAAAGACGGTTAAATCCAAACATGATGGAGGTTGTCAAAGCCGAGGTGTTAAAACTATTGGATGTGGGTATTATCTACCCCATCTCAGATAACCAATGGGTAAGTCCTACCCAAGTTGTCCCCAAGAAATCCGGTATTACCATCATTGAAAACGCCAACAACGAGCTTATACCGACTAGGGTGACCACCGGTTGGCGTATGTGCATTGATTATAGGAAGCTCAACACGGTTACTAGGAAAGACCACTTCCCTCTCCCATTTATGGATCAAATTTTGGAGAGGTTGGCAGGCCATTCCTATTATTGCTTCCTAGATGGCTATTCCGGATACAACCAAATTGAGATATCCCCAGAGGACCAAGAGAAAACCACATTTACATACCCGTTTGGCACCTTCGCCTACCGAAGGATACCATTCGGGTTATGTAATGCACCCGCCACATTCCAACGATGCATGTTGAGTATTTTCTCAGCCATGGTGGGTGAGTTTCTTGAGGTGTTCATGGACGACTTTTCTGTTTTTGGTTGTACGTTTGATGAGTGCCTCAAGCACTTGAAGTTGGTCTTGATGAGGTGTGAGGAGAAGAAACTTGTATTAAACTGGGAAAAGTGCCATTTCATGGTACAAAGAGGAATAGTCCTTGGACATATCATCTCATCCAATGGAATAGAGGTAGACCGGGCAAAAATCGACATAATTTCCAATCTACCACCACCCAAAAGCATACGCAATGTGCGGTCCTTCCTTAGACACGCCGGTTTCTGTAGAAGGTTTATAAAGGATTTTAGTCATATCTCAAGGCCTTTATGCAACCTTCTACAAAAGGAGAACCAATTTGAGTGGAGTGCCGAATGTCAATTAGCTTTTTCAAAGCTAAAAGACATGTTGACAACCGCTCCTATCATGCAACCACCAGATTGGTCCATTCCTTTTGAGTTGATGTGCGATGCGAGCGACTTTACTATTGGGGCAGTGTTAGGCCAAAAAAAGGATAAGAAGCCCCATGTTATCTACTATGCAAGTAGGACCTTGAATCCCGCCCAAGTTAATTATTCGACTACGGAGAAAGAGCTCCTAGCTGTCATTTTTGCCTTGGACAAATTCAGGCCATACTTAATAGGCTCCAAAGTTATTGTTTATACGGATCATGCGGTGCTGAAACACCTTCTTTCTAAGAAGGATGCTAAGCCCCATTTGCTTAGATGGATCCTACTCCTTTAAGAATTCGACTTGGAGATCAAAGACAAGAAGGGGGTAGAAAATGTGGTGGCGGATCATCTATCTCGTCTAGTCCTACCAAATTCCATTGACGAGTCACCTATTGAGGACTCATTCCCTGATGAGCAACTCTTTGTTGCTATGCATCCACCATGGTACGCTGATATAGCCAATTATCTTTCCACAGGTGCGATGCCGATTCATTGGACTGCACAGGACAAACGTAAATTTCTAAGGAAAGTGCGCAGATTTTTCTGGGATGAACCTCTATTGTTTAAATATTGCCCAGACCAAATTATAAGGAGATGCGTCCCCGATGATGAACATAATTCAGTCATCTCCTTTTGTCATGATCAAGCATGTGGGGGTCATTTTTCAGCCAAGAAAACAACTGCGAAAATTCTGCAGTGTGGTTTTTATTGGCCCACGCTATTTAAGGACACCCACGAGTTTTGCAAAGCATGCGAGCGCTGCCAGCAGTTAGGAGGATTATCCCGTCGAAATATGATACCTCTCACCCGAATTCAACATCTTGAAGTCTTTGACTATTGGGGCATCGATTTCATGGGACCATTCCCCGCATCTTTTGTACATGTCTATATTTTGCTTGCCGTAGACTATGTGTCTAAATGGATAGAGGCTATCCCATGTAGAACCAACGATCATCGTACGGTTCTCAAGTTCCTCAAAGAAAACATACTTTCTAGATTTGGGACGCCTCGGGCCATCATTAGTGATGGTGGTTCTCACTTTTGCAATAGACCTTTCGAAACTTTAATGAAGAAATATGGTATTAGGCACAAAGTGAGTACCCCATATCACCCACAAACAAGTGGGCAAGCTAAAATCTCCAATAGGGAAATTAAGCAGATTTTGGAAAAGACGGTGAGACCGGATCATAAGGATTGGTCCCTAAGATTAGATGACGCACTTTGGGCTCACCGTACCGCCTACAAGACACCCATTGGAATGTCCCCTTATAGACTCGTCTATGGGAAAGCTTGCCACTTGCCTGTGGAGATAGAACACAAAGCCTATTGGGCAATTTAGGCTTTAAATTTTGACATGGACAAGGCTAGCTCGCTTCGCAAACTTCAATTAAATGAGCTTGATGAAATCTGGAACGATGCATATGAGAACTCGAGAATTTACAAGAGTAAGATGAAGGCTTTCTATAACAAGCACATCTTCAGGAAATCTTTCCATAAAGGATAGAAAGTACTCTTGTATAATTCCCGACTTCACCTTTTTTCGGGAAAATTACGATCTCGATGGACCGGCCCATATATTATCAAAGAAATTTTTCCTCATGGGGCTGTTGAGATTGAAAACACAGCAAATGGTAACTGTTTTAAAGTTAATGGACAACGCCTTAAACCATTTATTGAGAAATTTGATTCAGAGGACATGTCCATCACTCTGAATGATCCTGTCTATCAGGATGATTGATCTCCTAGTCTGATGGAGGTATAGCATAGGTAGGTTTTCTTTAGTTTTACTGTTTTAGTAGGCTTTAGTTGTTGGGTTGGAGACTTCCATGATCGCTCTCTCAGGTACTATTGTTTCTCTCTCTCTCTCTCTCATATTTTACCATTGCTCTCATGTTTATGCTAATTGCATATCTTTTTACATTGAGGACAATGCAAGATTTGGTTGGGGGGTGAGATGAGATTCCTCATCTAGCATGTTGCAACATTTCAAGCCTCACATGCGCAATTTTTTTCAAATTTTCTAAAATTTCAAAACTCTTTTAGAAAATCTTGTTTCTATACATTCGAGATGCTATGAGTATAAGAAGAGGAGATACGAAGTGTGTGATGTTGTAGGTCTTGAATTTCTTCCGACATAAGGGTTTATATGTTAGTTCCCCTATTGTTGTGATTGATAGAAAATTTGAACACCTTTACACCAAGTTCACCTTACACGATTTTCATGAGTTGACAGGTTTATGTGATTTGTGGATTAGCTAGACTTTGATTTAAAGGTGTTGAGCAGCCAAGCCGGGGTATTTTGTCCATCCTTGTTCATGGGAAAATAACAGAAGATATGGATTTCTAAAAATCCTATCTAATTTAAAAGAAAAAGGAAAGAAAGGATGAAATCGGGAAGGAAAGAAAAATGGCGAAAAATTCCGAAAAGGGCTACCTATTACCAACCGGGGGATGGTCGAACTGTAACCAAAGCCAGAAATGGGACGTAGTGTGAAAGCCGTCGGAAGGATGGTAAGGCAAATTCCTGTCATAGGCTTGTTGTTGCTCTATGCACCTTAAAATCCTTGGTTTACTTAATCTATGAAGAAGATGATCCCAGGAACTCACGAGATGAATTTTCACTATGCACACTAGGTTGAATTGGTTCGAGTTCTTCTATTTATCAATCAATCAGCGGGAATTTCATGTAGGCACTTCTTACGTTTTGAGAGTCCAAGGTTTCAGCTTCTATCACCTAATTTTTCCAAATTTTACACTTGTACATCTTGGAATGGATAGAATCATGGGTTCTGAAGGAGAGTTGGGTTTGGAGGTTTGAAATTATTTCACGCATGTTTTGCTCAGGACTAGCAAAAAGCTGGTTGGGGGGTGTGTTGAACCTCCAATTTATACATTGCAATGCCCATTACATGACATGGTTTGCATGATTTTCATGATTTAAAGGCCCATCTAACACATGTTTTGTGACTATAGCGGATGAGAGCGGACTTCATTCAATTAGGGATTAAAAGAAAGCCTTTGGAGCCATTGGATGAAGGATGAAAGAGGACCAAAGAAAGAAGAAAGCAAGGAGAAGAGAAAGAAGGAAAAAAGAGGACAAAAGAAAGAAAGAAGAACAAGTTGAAGAGGGTCCGACCGGTCTTGACCGGTCGGCCACACATGCTGATCAAAGAGAAGATCAGACAGACCGGTCTTGACCGGTCGGCCATGCACACTGGAGACTAGAATGAAGTCCGACCGGTCTTGACCGGTCGGCCATGCACACTGATCGTTTGATAAAACAAGCCCGACCGGTCTTGACCGGTCTGCTGTACTCCCTGGACTGTTTAAAAGAGCAGTCCGACCGGTCTAGACCGGTCGGCTTTGCGTAAACAGAGTCCTTTCTAAATCAGGACTCCGAAAACTGCTGCGCACTGCGTAACCTTTCGCAGATTCTGGATGTTTCCGACCCAAGGGAGCTTTCTTACTATAAAAGGACACCTAGGGGCTCTTCCTAGGTCATCATAGAAGCTAAGGGACGTGGTTCTTAGGAGGGGAAGCTATCGTGGAGCGTCTGCAACTCTCCTATTTCCGGTTTTTCTAGTTTTATGCTTTTATTAAGAGTTTTTAGTTGTAGCATGAATATGCTCGGCTAGAACCTCTCAACTAAGGCTGAGAGGTGAAGCTTGTAGCTAATTTTATGTTGGATTCAGTTTAACTCAAGTAATTTTAATTCAAGTTTGGATTTTTCTCATGTTCTAGTTTCTAAAAGTGGTAGTTTGAGATGTTTTATGAGAGTTCATGTGCTCCGGACATGAATTCCTTGCAATTCTCTGAGATTATCATATAATGCTTGTTTAGATTTGAATCATAGTAATCCTTGAGCAGTCCATAGTCCATAGGCATGGCTGTTACTCCGAAGGCTATGGTTTTGAATTCTATATTGATTGAATGGACTAGAACTTGGAAGTTCAACTTGATTTGGATTGAATGTGCGTGAATGCTTTATTTTCCAACTAGATGAGAGATAGGACTTCAAATCTAGTTGTGTTCTCTACTTGGATTGATTGAATTGACATGGGATTGCTACAAGTGGATCCTTGAATGCCTTAGTACTTTAAATCACTAATTTTCTATTAAAGTTACTGTTTTAGTTAATTACCAAATTGAATCTGATATTCTTGCAAAATTGAGTTGCTGGAGTAGTTTGAAATTGTTTCTATTTCCCTGTGGATCGACCACGGTCTTACCGAGTTTTATTACTATATCGCAGCCTTGCACTTGAGGCGAGCGAACAAGTTTTTGATGTGTTAGATTGGCCTTTAAATCATGAAAATCATGCAAACCATGTCATGTAATGGGAAATGCAATGTATAAATTGGAGGTTCAACACACCCCCCAACCGTTTAACCTTTTTCAGAATCCATGAAATGTGCTAAGCATGTCTCCAATCTGAAGGTGGTTTAGTTGGACCATTGTCAGTTCATAGACGAGTCCGAAATTACCAAGAGCATTGTGAAAGTTTGGGGAGGATGGAACAAACACCTTTAAGGAATCCTCCCCCCCCTACTCCAACTACAAATGCAAATCAGGAAGGAGTAGGAGAGAATGAGGTACATAATGTTCCTCCAATGAGATCACTACGGGACTACCTACAACCTGCCCGAGCAATTACACCCTCTTGCGTGGTTCTACCAGCAAATGGTGGAAACTTTGACATAAAATCGGGTGTAATTCAACTCTTACCAAAGTTCCATGGGCTAGACTCTGACCGCCCATACTTACACTTGAAAGAATTCGAAGAAGTGTTGGCCACCTTGCATTACACCAATGTTTCCGAGGATACTATCAGACTTAAACTTTTTCCCTTCACTTTGAAAGAAAGAGCCAACGATTGGCTTCACTCTCTTAGACCACATTCGATTGGGTCATGGGTTGAGATGAACCGGGAATTCTTGAAAAAGTTCTTCCCGGCTCATAAAACAAACACCCTTCGAAGGGCCATAATGAATTTCTCGGCTAAAGAAGGTGAATCTTTCTTTCAATGTTGGGAAAGATTTAAAGATCTCCTGCTTGCTTGCCCACATCATGGCTATGAGAGTTGGCGAATTATAAATTTTTTCAATGATGGATTAAGTTCCAATATGCGCCAATTTGTGGAGATGATGTGCAATGGCGAGTTTATGAGTAAAAATCCAGATGAGGCTTGGAGTTACTTGGACATGTTGGCTGAAAATGCCCAATCTTGGGATACATCGGATAAACCTAATAACTCTAAACTCACTCAAGATAAAGGAGGGATCTATGTCCTTAAGGAGGAAGACGATGTGAATGCAAGGATAGCCAACCTCACAAAGAAGGTTGAGGCCGTGGAACTTAGTAAAAATGGAGGTCCTAAGTCCAATGAAGCTGTTGAAACCATATGTGGGATTTGCCTCACCGATTTACACGCTACGCAAGATTGTCCCACAATTCCTGCATTTCAAGAGGTATTACATGAACATGCCAATGCCACATATGGTTATCAACGGCCTTTCAATGGACCGGTAGGTAATACGTACAATGAGAGTTGGAAGAACCACCCAAATTTTAGTTGGAAGAATGCTCCTACAGGCAATCCTACCAACTTTCAAAGAGGGCCACCCATGCAAAATATGGCCCCACCTCAATTCTCAATGGAGGATACCTTGAAGGCGTTTATACAAGGGAAAACGCAAATCAATCAAACAAATCAATAATTGTTCCAAGAGCTTAAAGTCTCGGTTGCTGAGATTAAGGGACGCTTGAATGCTAGGGAAGGGACCTTTCCGGCCCAAACTCAGCCCAATCCAAAGCAAGTACATGAAGTAAGCATCCCTAATCCTTCCAACCAAAACATGGAGCAAGCCAAATCCATCACCACCCTTAGAAGTGGAAAACAAATTGACAAAACTATTCTGGTGAAGGCCGATGAGCCTAATGATCCGGTAAATTCTGAGGATGAAGATGGATCTAACTTAGCCCCACAACAACCGGAGCGCATTTACAAGCCCGTAGCACCATTCCCTTCAAGGTTGGTTGCCCCAAAATCTCTCCCAAATTCTCATGATATTCTAGAGATTTTCAGACAAGTCAAGATTAATATCCCTTTGCTTGATGCCATCAAACAAATGCCCTCTTATGCCAAGTTTCTAAAAGACCTATGCACAACAAAACGCAAATATAATGTGCAGCAAAAGGCCTTCTTAACTGAGCAAGTGAGTGCCATCCTCACTCAAAAGACCCCCCCAAAATTCAAAGATCCCGGTAGTCCCACCGTCTCATGTATCATTGGAGACTACCGGATTGAGCGTGCCTTGTTAGATTTGGGGGCGAGTGTGAACTTGACCCATACTCGGTATATGAGCAATTGGGTCTTGGTGAATTAAAACCCACCAAAACCACGTTGCAACTCGCTGATAGATCTATCCGTGTACCGAGGGGGATAGTTGAGGATGTTCTAGTCCAAGTTGACAAATTCTACTACCCAGTAGATTTTATTGTCTTGGACAACAACCGGTTTTAGATGCTAGCACTCAAATACTGGTAATATTAGGCCGCCCATTCCTTGCCACATCAAACGCAATCATCAATTGCCGGAATGGGGTGATGCAACTATCTTTTGGAAACATGACACTAGAGGTGAATGTGTTTCACTTGGGCAAAAGACATAGGGATGTCGATGATGATGAGTTCTTCGAGGTAAACATGCTTGAAACTTTTGAAGAAGAAGAACTCCTCCAACTTGAACCACTAGAAAGCTTGGAGACATGCTTAGCACATTTCATAGATTCTGAAGACCCCATCATTAGTGAAATTGTGCAGGCATTAAATATAGAGAGACCGGTAGTTAGTACTAGTCGGTGGAGGCCCCATTTTAAAAAATTGCCACCAACCACATCAAGGCCTCTACCGTCTAACATCAAACCACCGAAGCTTGACCTTAAACCATTGCTGTCCGAGCTTAAATACGTATATTTGGGTCAAGAGGAAACATTCCCAGTTGTCATTGCCTCCCACCTAGAGAAAGACCAAGAGCTCAAGTTGATTGAGTTACTCAAAGAACATAGGGTAGCCATAGGTTGGACAATAGCGGATCTCAAAGGGATAGATCCTTCGGTTTGTACTCACCGAATACACCTTGAAGAAAATGAAAAAACGACTCGACAACCTCAAAGACGGTTAAATCCAAACATGATGGAGGTTGTCAAAGCCGAGGTGTTAAAACTATTGGATGTGGGTATTATCTACCCCATCTCAGATAGCCAATGGGTGAGTCCTACCCAAGTTGTCCCCAAGAAATCCGGTATTACCATCATTGAAAACGCCAACAACGAGCTTATACCGACTAGGGTGACCACCGGTTGGCGTATGTGCATTGATTATAGGAAGCTCAACACGGTTACTAGGAAAGACCACTTCCCTCTCCCATTTATGGATCAAATTTTGGAGAGGTTGGCAGGCCATTCCTATTATTGCTTCCTAGATGGCTATTTCGGATACAACCAAATTGAGATATCCCCAGAGGACCAAGAGAAAACCACATTTACATGCCCGTTTGGCACCTTCGCCTACCGAAGGATGCCATTCGGGTTATGTAATGCACCCGCCACATTCCAACGATGCATGTTGAGTATTTTCTCAGACATGGTGGGTGAGTTTCTTGAGGTGTTCATGGACGACTTTTCTGTTTTTGGTTGTACATTTGATGAGTGCCTCAAGCACTTGAAGTTGGTCTTGATGAGGTGTGAGGAGAAGAAACTTGTATTAAACTGGGAAAAGTGCCATTTCATGGTACAAAGAGGAATAGTCCTTGGACATATCATCTCATCCAATGGAATAGAGGTAGACCGGGCAAAAATCGACATAATTTTCAATCTACCACCACCCAAAAGCATACGCGATGTGCGGTCCTTCCTTGGACACGCCGGTTTCTATAGAAGGTTTATAAAGGATTTTAGTCATATCTCAAGGCCTTTATGCAACCTTCTACAAAAGGAGAACCAATTTGAGTGGAGTGCCGAATGTCAATTAGCTTTTTCAAAGCTAAAAGACATGTTGACAACCGCTCCTATCATGCAACCACCAGATTGGTCCATTCCTTTTGAGTTGATGTGCGATGCGAGCGACTTTACTATTGGGGCAGTGCTAGGCAAAAAAAAGGATAAGAAACCCCATGTTATCTACTACGCAAGTAGGTCCTTGAATCCCGCCCAAGTTAATTATTCGACTATGGAGAAAGAGCTCCTAGCTGTCATTTTTGCCTTGGACAAATTCAGGCCATACTTAATAGGATCCAAAGTTATTGTTTATACGGATCATGCGGCGCTGAAACACCTTCTTTCTAAGAAGAATGCTAAGCCCCGTTTGCTTAGATGGATCCTACTCCTTCAAGAATTCGACTTGGAGATCAAAGACAAGAAGGGGGTAAAAAATGTGGTGGCGGATCATCTATCCCGTCTAGTCGTACCAAATTCCATTGACGAGTCACCTATTGAGGACTCATTCCCTGATGAGCAACTCTTTGTTGCTATGCATCCACCATGGTACGCTGATATAGCCAATTATCTTTCCACAGGTGCGATGCCGATTCATTGGACTGCACAGGACAAACGTAAATTTCTAAGGGAAGTGCGCAGATTTTTCTGGGATGAACCTCTATTGTTTAAATATTGCCCAGACCAAATTATAAGGAGATGCATCCCCGATGATGAACATAATTCAGTCATCTCCTTTTGTCATGATCAAGCATGTGGGGGTCATTTTTCAACCAAGAAAACAACTGCGAAAATTCTGCAGTGTGGTTTTAATTGGCCCGCGCTATTTAAGGACACCCACGAGTTTTGCAAAGCATGCGAGCGCTGCTAGCAGTTAGGAGGATTATCCCATCGAAATATGATGCCTCTCACCTCAATTCAACAACCAGTCGGCTGTCCAGCTGAAGCAATCACAGCAAGGTTGATGTGTGTTGATGAGCCTGACCGACCGATCAAGACCGGTCGGCTGTCTAGACAGTCTTATTACAGCAAGCTTGATGGAGGTTTCTTGAAGTTCTGGCTGACCGGTTAAGACCGGTCGGCTGTCTAGATATTCTTGTCATAGCAGGTTTGCTGGGCCAAGACTTTCAACAGAGCAATGGATCACTTTCAAGCATGAAGTGATAAGGTGCATGGAGTCCAATGTTTAGACATATCTTCAATTACGATTTGCACCAGCCATGGACCACAAGTCTGATCAACTTGTGCAAGGGTTGAGAGGGAATGGGATAGAATAGGTGAGTCATTACGCCATTCTTTGATGTTTTGGGTTTCCTACGGTCGATCTATATGCAACTTACATGAGATCTTGTTTCAGCTTGAGCTTGAGCAATGGAAGAAGCATATTCTTCAAGTCTTGATCTTCAAATCTTCGACTGGGGCTCACACGACAAGATGAGACCAACCAACACGTCAATTGACAAAATAAAGTGTACTAACTATATCAACCCTGATACTTAGCCATTCTCAGGCCCAGAAATGTGCAATCTAGCTCATCGAGCTTGAACTCTCAAAGAAATATAGCTTGACATAGCCCATCTGAGTGATCAAATCTCTCGAAGCATCAATTATTAACAATATGTGGTTAAATTAAGGGTATACATAAAGCGAATTAACCAAATCAAGTGTATAATCTACCCGATGTACTAATGTCAAGCATAATCCAATCCTCTCTTGAGCATGTAATAAAGATCAAGCATATTTACTTTGTACTCCTCATATCCACTATATGAACTCTATTTATCCCGGATTGAGGCCTGAAACTAAATCAAAGGGACTATGGTTATCATCGAAAATCATAATCAAAGAGTTCCAAAACCATTGAAACACTTCATTATGAACTGTTATTGCTAAAACCAGTTGATGTACTACCCATCTAAAGTAGGGTCCATCAGTTGAGCAGCTCAGGTAATCACGGTGTGTCTTCCTGTTGAACCTCCAATTTATACATTGCATTGCCCACTACATGACATGGTATGCATGGTTTTCATGATTAAAAGGCCCATCTAATGCATGTTTTGTGATTGTAGGGATAAGAGTGGACTTCACTCAATTAGAGACCCAAAAGGGGCCATTTGGAGCCTTTAATGAAGGCCCAAGGTGGACCAAAGAAAGAAGAAAGCAAAGAGAGAGGAATGAGAGAAGAAAAGAAAGAAGAAAAACAAGCAAAACTGGGTCCGACCGGTCAAGACCGGTCGGCCAAGAAGGCCCGACCGGTCATAACCGGTCGGATGGACTCCCTAGAGCAAGGCCAACTTTGTCCGACCGGTCATGACCGGTCGACCAGCCCTGTCCGACCGGTCGTGACCGGTCGGCCATGCAAAGTTTAACTTCCAGATTGCATACAGCAGGCCATTCCCGTTTCTAATTTTTCGGACCACTTTTTTGAAGCCATATTGATGATATTTGGAAATCCAACACATTCATGTCGAAGAGGAGCTCGACGCCGAACTAACCCAAGTGGTTTCGTGTCGATCAGAGCTACGAATTGACCGTGGTGGCCAAAACAATACGAACTGTCCAGAAAGTTCCAGATTTCGCTGTTCAACTCTGGGCCGGTCCAGAGGACTCATCATTGATGATATGAAGAATCTACTTTGACCATATTTTAGACCACATCCATATATGAATAACCACAAAAGTTTCAGATCAAAAGGATGTGTGGTTTGATCGTACCGGTTGAAGAAAGATGGACCATCTAGAAAGATCCAACTGCGCAGAGTTTATAAAAGGGCTGAGTGTTCTAATTTTCGGACCATATTCTGGGGTTGTTTTGGACAATCTAATCCATCCATCATGTAGAGGAGGAAGTTTTCTACCAATTTTCAAAATTTTAAATCAATCCGACCTCTGTACACTCCGGGGCGTTGAAAGCAAGATGACTGGTTCTGAAGGTACCCAAAGTGCGCGATTTTGAGAGGCGGTCGGTGATGTGATTGGTAGGGCCCATTCAGAGGATAATATTGGAAATCTAAATCATCTATGAGGAAGATCACATCACAAGGAAGCTACAAACCAAATTTGAAGGCAATCCGACCATTGGTTAAGCCGTACCAGGCGAAACAAATTCTGCTATGTTGCTGTACTATTGCTGCACTATAAAAGGAGGTGCTCTCTTCTATTCCAAATCAACCAAGGACATGGGAAGCAAGGAGTTCAAGTCCCAGGAGGCTACCTAGCCTCCTACAGCTAGTTTTTCTTCCTTTTCTTAGTTCTAGTTCTAGTTTTAATATGCTTTTCCTTAGCTAACCTCTTAGCTAGAGCTAGAGGTGAAATTTGTAGTTGGTTTCAATGCTTTAGTTCTTTTATTTCAAGTACCATTTTCTTAATTTTGGATTTTGAAGTTCTAGTTTGAATAAAGTTTGGTTTTTTTTAGAAGTTTTGTGAGAGTTTGTGTGCTCAGGACATGAGTTCCTTGCAATTCTCTAAGATTACCATGATTGGGTTGTTTGAATTCGAATTGTAGTAACCCTTGAGCATGCCATAGTCCATAGGCATGGCTGTTACTCCGAAGGCTACAAGTTCAAGTTCTATGTGCTTCATTAGAACTAGAAATCTGATTTCCAGATTTAAGTGGGATTGTTGTGCTTAAATGTTATATCTTCCAATTAGATGAGAGATAGGACTTTGATTCTAATTGTGTTGTACTTGGATGAATGGATTGGCATTGGACTACTACAAGTGGATCCTTGATGCTCTAGTTCTTCTTATTTTAAGATTTTCCTATTTCATGTGAAAAACTACTTTCTTAAATTTCTTAGATTCTAGTTATTAGAGTACTTGGAATTGTTTACCTCTTTCCCTGTGGATCGACCTTGGTCTTACCGAGATTTATTACTACATCACAGCCTTACACTTGAGGCGAGCGAACACTTCCTGCGGTCACCCATTCCCAGTGACGGTCACTGGCACTGTGTTGCACCACCTAACAACCATAATGTGTCTTCCCATGGTCACTCGTCTACAGCGACGGTCACTGGCATTGTGTCGTACCATTTGACAGCCATAATGTGTCTTCTTGCAGTCACCCGTCCACAACGATGGTCACTGACACTTTGTCATACCTTATGGCAGCCGTAATATGCCTTCCTGTGATCACCCATCTATAGCGACGGTCACTGACATTGTGTCGAGCATGGCAACCATGGCATGTCTTCCCGTGGTCACCCGTCCACAGCGACGGTCACTAGCACTGTGTTGCACTACATAGGAATCATGATATATCCTCCTGCGGTCACCTGTCCACAACAACAGTCACTTGCACTGTGTTGCATGACTCGGTTAAAATCCTAGTGATTCTCAACTAGGAATGCCCGAAAGAACATGAGACAAGCATTTAACTTGTCTAAACGATGCTCAGTCAAAGAACTCAAACTTGATTATACGATCATGAACTCAAAGATCATAGCCCCTGATAACTTAGGTCACCTACTCGATCTATCTGGGCCTCTCCCGAATCTTCATCTATTGTACAAACTATCGTTCATAGTTAGACTTTGTCCTTCTACTATGTTTTCTCCCGCAGGGGTTTCCACATAAAAATTCTCGTGTTGTTGTTCGTGTTTTATTCATGTTTATGGCTCTCTTAATGCTTTATGTTAATTATCTATGATGCATGCATATATTTATTTTTGCCTTTTATCAAGGGTGATCATCTATTGATGTAATATTAAGGGTCGTGACTAGTTCATAGCCTGTAAGACACCCCACCCTCGGCTACACTGTTGGTAGAGGAAGCTGGATCCAATGGAGGACCATGCTCCCAATCCCGTGTCAAACTAGCCAAACTCACCCTTGTAAGCCTCAATCCATAGCCCAACTCACCCCTAACATCAACCTGAAAACCTCCCTCCCATAAGAAAAACCCAGTCCTAGAAAAACCTAGAAAGGTCAAACTCACCGAGTCAACCCGTCAAGTCAAATCACCGAGTCAAATCGCCGAGTCAACCCACTGAGTCAATCACCGAGTCAACCCTCTAAGTCGACCCACCGAGTCAACTTACTGAGTCCAAAGCAGCAGCCCCGAGACATGGTCGTACCACGCGTTGGAACCCGAGGAGCGTCCGTAAGGGGGGCCGCCCAAAATTACTTATGGGTTCTGCCACTGCCCGCTGCTATAAATACCCCCTTCTCCTTCTCATTTCAACAATCCAACCCAAGCCAAGACCTCCGAAGCCAGCCCGAGTGCAATCCGTCTCTCCACCCTTTAGCCCATTCCTCCACCAAGGAGAGCCCGAGTGAGGAGAGCCTAGCTCTGGTCCAGCCCAGCTTGACCACTGGTCCGAATCTCCCAGCCATCCAAGTCTGATCCAGCCACTCGAAGCCAATCCTTGCAACACCTCCGCCATCTAGCTACTCTTTCCAGCATCATCTCATTTGCATCTAGCATAAGTGCAACATTTACTTTTCTTCCAACCCCCTTGCTTCACTACAAGCACACAACATGCATTCCGCATAAAGCACTTGTCAGTTCGAGCGTATGCTCTGAGCTTGCCTGTTAATGGAAACCTGCCCATCAGAAACTCTTACTGTTCAGACCTGCATTCATAAATTAATCACTACAAGCACTTTGATTATTCAAACACATAACATGCATCTTGCATAAAGCACTTGTCAGTTTGAGCGTATGCTCTGGGCTTGCCTGTTAATGGAAACCTGCCCATTAGAAACTCTTACTGTTTAGACTTGCATTCATGCATCATGTCATCTATGAGAATATACGAGGATTAAAATAGACTTTCAAGTGTCAGTTCGATTCTGTGAAGTAGAGACCGTACTTCGGTACGGGCAGTGTGTGGGGTGCTTAACTTCTTCCCACCCTGTAACTGTGATCCCTTACCTCGAATCTTTGGCTGCAGATCAAAACGAGTCATTTTAGAGAAATGAATCTTCGGATCCCCTTCTCTAATGTTTCTACGGGGTCTAGCCGACTGTATATTCAAAGTAACTGGCTAGTGGCGACTCTGGTCTTATATAAACTCATCTAAACACATCCAGCTTAACAAGACAACCGAACAAAGCCCTCGAGAACGAGGCAAGCCAGTGGCACAAACGGCGATTCGCACGCACGCACCTCTTCTTCTTTTTCCGAAAGGAAAGGGAGGACGTCGTCGGGAGCGCGGAACGGTGAGGGTCCACAGAATGGCCACTATCTTGGGGATAAGCTAGTACCACTAGTCGTGATCCGACTTGAAAAACAGAATCCTTCCCGTACTTGAAAGTCATTAGTCCTCATACAATCTCATCTGCATAGCATTCTACCTAAAACAAAAAAATAGGAAATCCCAAAACCCAAAAAAGAGTAGGGTATAGTCCTCACCATTGCGCCACCTCGGGCTCAACGTGTTCGGAGACAGCTTCCCTTCCGCAGCATAATCCGCACTCGGGCTCAGCAAGCCATGTCCGACCACGAAGAAGAAACTCATCACTTCCCTGCTCTCGAAATGACCGAAGCGCAACCTCCAGCGCTACAGCCCATTGATAATACGCCAATCATACAAGAATTGGCACAAGGAGTGAGAGCAATGTAAGAAATGCTCTTACAATTCATGCAAGCATAGGCCACCGCAGCAGCCAACAATCAAGTTGGCCCAGTTCAGCAATCTCAGCAACCATGCCGGGTCCTCCCGGCCTCCAGTTCAAATCAAGCACAACCATCGGAGTCTGCCCAAGACTACCGACAGCAGCCATCTCAGCCCTTCGCTATGGGGCATCCTTCTCAATATCTTCCTGCGACGACAAGGCCATCTCAGAGCACTTCCGTTGCAGGAACATCTAGTCAGCTTCCAGTCAATCTTGCAAACAACAATCTCAGTAGATCTCAGCATGTCCCCGCCGATGGGACACCTTTTCAATTTCAGCACATCCCCGCCGATGGGATTTCAATTCAATTTCTAGCAACAGGGACAGCACTGGCGAATGCCCACAATGGGGGTCAATGTCAAGCCCACATCAATCAGCGGACAGTGGCGAATACCCAACAAGGGGGTCACTTCCCAGCATCTCAGCCTCCTGCAAACAGGAGCACTTTTCAATTCCAGCACATCCCCGCATATGGGATCCCAGTTAATTTTCAGCAATCTTCAATTCAGCAAAATCCAGTTAATTTCCAGCAAGTTCCAGTTCAACCTTCAGTACAGTCTCCAGTTCAGTTACCATCATTTCAAGCTCAAGTTCATCAGAATCCAGTTCAATCATCAAACCAATTTCAGCAACCCGCGGTTGCTTTTCAGCAAGCCCATAGGGTCGAAGACATCAACCACTATGCCGAAGAAGAACGTGCCTTACTCCAGGAGGCACCAGTCGCTCGAACAGATCACTCAGGACTGGACGAGTTGCGGGAGCAGTTCCAGATCTTGCAAAATCAGCTTCAGCGACAGCAAGGAATCGACCTACCTTCGACCAAGTTCAGAGACTTGTGTCCTTTCCCAGATGCTCAGGTACCTCAAAACTTTGAGGTTCCAAAGTTCAAAAGATACGACGGCAGCGGTTGTCCCACAGCACATCTCGAGGCCTTCTGTGGAGAGCTGAGTGCAATCTCAGGAAATGAAGGGGCCCTCATTCGCTTGTTCCAAAAATCTCTGAAGGGCGATGCCCTCGATTGGTACACTTCATTGGATTGCCACCGCATCAGGACGTGGGAACAGCTTTCCCAGGCTTTCGTCGACAGATTTGCGTACAATCTCAACATGGCACCCAGAAGAGCCGACCTCGCAGCTCTCAGGCAAAGGAGTGATGAAACGCTATCAGCTTATGTGGGACGTTGGCGAGCTATGGCAGCCAGAATGCGGACACCCATCGACGACGAAGAACAAATCTCCATGATTGTTCATTCAACATACCCAGGCATATCTGAGTATCTCATCTCGCATCCATATGCGAATTTCTCACAATTGATCAGTGCTGGAGAGCAAGTCGAAGCAGGAATCTGGGCCGGGACAATCTCCCCATGGCCTCATCAAGCCACTACAGTCAAGAGGAACAGAGTGGAAGGAAGACCTATCGGGCACGGGAATGGAAACCGTAGTGGTTCTCCTCCTCGCCTAACGGAGGTAAACAATATCAACACCACTGCTCAAGGGAATCAACGTGCTCCCCCACAGGGACGTCAACAATATCAGCAGAATCTAGTTCAGCATCAGCCTCAGCGGTATCAGCCACAACCGAATCCTCAGCCACAACCACCTCGACAACAGCAGCAGTTCAGGGGAAATGGCCAATACTCATACCAGAACAGGCAGAATTACAGGGAGCTCAGGAAGTTCACTCCACTCAGTCAACCACTTAGTCAAATCATGACTACGCTGGTACAAAGGCAGTTACTCACTCTGATGACACCTAGGCCTCCGCCTCATCCTCTGCCTCCAAACTACCGAGAAAATGAGTACTGTGCCTACCATCAAGGACGTGGCCACGCCACTGATCGATGCTATACTTTGAAGAATGCCATACAAGACCTGATTGATGACCGCAAGATCGTCATCTCGGTCCCTGGAACTTCTCCAGCAGCTTCCACCAACATCCTTCAGAATCCTCTGCCTCAACATCCGACGGACCCCAGTTCGTCTCGTGGCCCTGCAGTCAATAGTATAGAAGAAGGGGATCATCTCGATCGCTTCTTCTCCCCCATCCAATCCATTCACGCCTACACTTATGAGCCAACAAATCCTCCTCCAATCTTGCAAGGGGCAAGTCCCTTTCTTCCTTCAATCTCCGAGCCAGTAGTGCTTGAAGGAGCACCTCCATATGATATACCAGTTGTTCAAGGGGCACCTTACAACCATTCAAGCTGGGAACCAGTCGTCCTGGAAGGAGCTCAGTCATACATCGAGCCCACATACGAACCTGTCATCCTTGCAAGGGGCAATTCATCAGAACAATACAATTCGCAATGGAGGATACCATACTCATCAACAGCAAGAGCCCATTGTCTTGTAAGGAGTTCCTCCAGATGAAGCCAGTCATATTGCAATGGGCAAATCCAGGAGGCGTGTCAATCACACTACGACAGCTTGGACGAACAGAGAAACCTCCTGCCATATCAAGAGGACCAGTATTCATTCCATAGGAAGCCCTCCTACCCAGGAATGGTCAAGCCAGGACCGCGACCTTACGTGGTTTATGAAGACAAGCCTCGATATTACCCCTTCAGCACAGGCAACAATGTAGTTCTGAAGGCAAAAGCTCCATACTGAGGAAGATCTGGTACCCACACCAAGCACTATTGCAAGAACGGTGGTCCTAGAAGGCAAAGGTGAGGAAAAGCTACAAAGAGGTTCCATGGCACTATCCAGAATGTGCGGAAGTGGGGAAACATGAATCCCAATGGGCGTTGCATCCGAAGAGATAATCAGAACAGAGGGGATCCCAAAGGCACTCTCTCAGGCCTCGGCAATAAAAATGAAGCCGCGTACGATGTGGCAACTCAGCTTAATTCAATCCCTGCACAAATCTCAGTATGGGAGCTACTCTGCACATCTCGCATACACCGAGAAATGTTTGCCAAAACCTTGAACGATGCTCATGTCTCCTCCGATACGGCACCAGAGATGATTGCATTGATGATTGGACAGCTACTGGCTCCGCGCGCCATCACCTTCACCGATAATGAGTTGCCACCAGAAGGACGAGATCATGGGCGATCCCTCAACATAGCCTTACGATACAAAGACCTCTGTGTTCCGCTGGTCCTTATTGATAATGGCTCAAGCTTAAATGTCTGCCTACTCAAGACCGCGGAACGTCTGGGAATCAGTCCTTCTTCATTCCGACCCAGCACCATATGCGTCAGAGCATTCGACAACACCCGCCGATCAGTGGAAGGGGAAGTCGACATAGAGGTACAGGTAGGCCCGGAAGTCTCCACCATCACATTCCAAATCCTGGATATATCAGCCTCTTTCAACATGTTACTCGGACGACCGTGGCTGCACAAGGTTGGAGCTGTGCCATCAACCCTGCATCAACGGGTGAAATACATCTGTGGAAATCAAGTGATCTCTATCCATGCAGAGAAGGAGCTCATCATTCCTTCCAATGCTGCTGCCACTGAACCAGACATCCCGGTCATCGATATCCAGCACTCTGAAGAAGACATCCCGTTTCATAGTTTCGAATTCGAGACTGTGAACTCTATCGCCAATCCAGAACCGATAAGGGTGGACCGTGTCTTCTCACCAGCAGAGCGTCTGAGCCTCAAATACCAAATGAAGAATCACTTCAAGTCCAGAAAGGTACCGCTGGTATATAACCAACGCAAATGGGGACTCGGATACAGGGCAACCTTCATGGACAAGAGAAGGAAGAAATTTCGGTGCTCACCCATCCAGTTCGTCAAGCCGGGAGAACCTTGCAAAGATCCAGGAGGGAATCAACCGACTGCACTACACAAAGGCCTCCCGATGAGCCTAGTTTGGGCCACGTGGCCCCCCATTCGATGGGATCAGATTCTCGAACCATCTAAGCCTCCAGAAGAAGAAGAAAAGGATGAAGACGAAGAAGGAAGTCAAATACAGCAGCTTCAGGACCAGGTTACTCTGACACCTGCTCCCAACCAGGGGCACAACCTGCCCACTTCTCTCAACCAGGGGCACAACCTGCCCACTCCAATCAGCCAGGGGCACAACTTGCCCATCTCAGCACCAATTAGCAAGGGGCACGACTTGCCCATCCCTACAGAATCAACATCATCAATCATCAGCCAGGGGCAGAAGCAGCCCATCCATTGGACCAAGAAAGGGAAGTGGCCAGCCCTAGATTGGTCTGATGTCCAGATTCCAAACTTGTGTCTAGATGTAGAACCAGACGAACTGCAATGCGAGGTAAGTGACCCGGGAGAGACTGAGTATGACTCAGATCTCGAACCCGACCAGCAAGAAATCATGGTCATTGGGCCAGACTGTGATTCTTCGCCCGAATCATCAACCCCCACCTTTTTAGGGGAGGAAGTGTGGGGTCCTGAATGGTCATCCGTTCCCCTAACTTTTGAATCAGCCAACGAGCTGTCTGAGGGCTCTGGCTTAAAAAAAAAACGCCTGTTTAAGCAATGACCGGAACTTTGGAACAAGTTGGGCTCAATCATGGTCTGCAATGCCCGCTTGTTCAAGGTCCCGTGAATTTCGAAAATCCAAAAAAATAAAAAAATTTCAAAAGCCAAAAACATCTAGCATTTCAATTTTAGAAAAATCTCAAAAACCAAAAAATGTTTCTTTTCCTGCATCCAATAGTGTGCCAAGTTCGTCTAAAGAGTCGCATGAGTTTGAAGTCGAATCATATGATTTCGACATCGAATTAGACTTCGAGCTCATGGGTCTGGACGAATCCCGGGATGAGGAAGATGATGATCCGGCTCCTGAACTTGAGGATCTCCTCAAAAAGTTCGAATCTAAAGCCAATGTTGTAGCCGATGATTTCGAGATAGTAAACTTGGGGACGCCTGAGATCCCTAGGGAAGTACACATTGGAAAATTGTTGCCACCTGAGATGAAACAGAAAATGATAGAGTTCATAGCTCCAAGATTGTCCAACTTCGCGTTCTCATATGAAGACATGCCGGGGCTCGATGAAGAGCTCGTTGTACACCATCTGCCAACCAAGGCAGATATGAAGCCAGTGAAGCAGAAACTTCGAAGAATGAAGCCATAATGGGCTCTGAAAGTTCGAGATGAAGTCATCAAGCAGTACAACGCGGGATTCTTGGTAGTCTCCAACTACCCTGAATGGCTCGCCAACATCGTACCAGTACCGAAGAAGGACGGCAAGGTTCGAATGTGCATCGACTTCCGAGATCTCAACAAGGCCAGTCCTAAAGACGACTTCCCTTTGCCACATATCGACACTCTGGTCGACAACACTGCTGGATACAAGATCTTCTCATTCATGGACGGGTTCTTAGGTTACAATCAGATCAAGATGGCCGTCGAAGATCGTGAGAAGACATCGTTCATCACTCCCTGGGGAACCTTCTGTTACAGGGTGATGCCGTTCGGTCTGAAGAACGCAGGAGCAACATATCAGCGAGCAATGACAGCATTATTCCATGACATGATGAACAAAGAGCTTGAAGTATATGTGGATGACATGATCGTCAAATCTCGCACAATTGAAGGACACTTTGAAGATCTAAAGAAGTTATTCAACAAATTAGAAAAGTACAAGCTCTGCCTCAACCCTCAGAAATGCGTCTTCGGTGCAATGGGAGGAAACCTCCTCGGCTTTATGGTGAGCGAGGATAGCATCATGGTCGACGAGACCAGAACCAGAGCAATCATCGAGATGCCCCCTCCTAGAACAGAGAAGGAAATTCGTGGCTTCCTCTGTAGAATTCAATACATCAGTCGCTTCATCGCCCAGCTCACACCTATTTGTGAGCCCATTTTCAAGCTCCTTCGGAAAAATGTTCCAAAAGAATGGAATGATGATTGCCAAGTCGCCTTCGATCGCATCAAGAAATATCTCATGAATCCTTCAGTCCTAGTGCCGCCCGCCCCCGGACGACCACTATTGTTATACATCTCGGTAGCAGCAGAAGCCATTAGCTGTGTCCTCGGCCAGTACGACGAGACCGGGAAGAATGAACAAGCAATATACTATTTGAGTCGAAAGTTCACCAACTACGAGACCAGGTATTCCCCGATTGAGAAGACTTGCCTCGCCCTAGTCTGGGCAACTCAGCGACTCCGTCAATACATGATTGCATTCCCTATTCTCCTCCTCGCTCACATGGATCCGCTCAAGTACCTGTTCGAGAAACCGGCACTCACTGGAAGGATAGCTAAATGGCAGCTACTCCTGTCTGAGTTCGACATCACCTATGTCACTCAAAAGGCAATCAAGGGACAGGCCCTCGCCGATCATCTTGCGGCTCACTCTCTCCTCGACTATCAGCCGCTCAAGACATTCTTCCCTGATGAAGATCTCTTGCTCATTGAAGAGGAAGAAAAGAAGAAAAAAGATGAGTGGACGTTATTCTTCGACGGCGCAGCAAATTCTAAAGGGAGAGGTATTAGAGCAATCCTCTACTCTCCAGATGATGTCCCTATTCCTATCTCGAGGCGCATCGCATTTGAGTGTACCAACAACATGGCAGAGTATGAAGCATGCATCGCTGGCTTAAGGGAAGCCATAATCTTGGGCGTCAAGAAGCTACGAGTATTTGGAGACTCACAGCTTATCATCAATCAGACCAATGGCGAATGGAAGACCAAAGACGAGAAGTTGATACCATATCATGTGTATCTTGACAATCTGATCGAAGAATTCAAGGAAATCACCTTCTCATACATGCCCAGAGCCAAGAACCAGTTCGCAGATGCTCTCGCCACGCTCGCATCAATGCTCGAGATCCCAAAAGGAGCTTCAGAATGGGAGCTCACAGTCGAAATTCAAGAAGAACCTGCTTTTTGCCTACAAATAGAAGAAGCCGAAGCTGTCCCTGACAAACCCTGGTATGCCGACATCAAGCAATATCTCGAAACCCAGGAGTATCCAGAGTCAGCAACAGCAACAGATCGCCGAACCATTCAGCGTTTGGCCGGCCAATTCACCATCAGTGGCGAAGTTCTTTACAAGCGATCCTATAATCACATCCTCCTCCGATGCGTCAATGAAACAGAAGCTGCAAAGATCATGAAAGAAATACACGAAGGAATCTGTAGCCCACACATGAATGGGCACATGATGGCAAAGAAGATTCTACGACTCGGTTATTATTGGCTCACCATGGAGACAGACTGTTGCCAGCATGTCAGAAAATGCTTCAAGTGTCAGGAGCATGCAAATCAAATCCATGCCCCATCATCAGAGTTATACAACCTGACCACCCCCTGGCCCTTCTCCATGTGGGGACTCGACATCATCGGCAAGATCAGTCCCAAAGCATCAAATGGTCATGAGTACATACTCGTGGCAGTCGACTACTTCACCAAGTGGGTAGAGGCAGCCTCCTACACCACAATTGCAGCATCTCAAGTGATCAAATTCATGAAGAAAAACATCATATGCCGGTATGGAATCCCTAATGCTATCATCACAGATAATGGGACCCCGTTCGTCAACAAGAAGATGGATGACTTCCTCAGCAAGTTCAAGATCCAACGTCATCGATCAAGCCCCTACCGTCCCCAGATGAATGGTGGGGTAGAAACCGCAAACAAGACAATCGTCAGGATATTCGAGAAGATGGTCGTGACATATCGAGATTGGTCAGATATGCTCCCATATGCACTTTGGGCCTATCGAACGTCTGTACGGTCTGCTATGGGCGTTACTCCTTTCGAGCTTACTTACGGAATGGAAGCAGTCCTACCAGTCGAGGTGGAAATACCATCACTACGAGTGTTACTCGAAAGCGGAATTGAAGAAGGAGAATGGCAACGGGCCAGATTCGATCAGTTGCAGCTGGCAGATGAAAAACGCATGCGTGCACTAAGTCATTCACAGTGCTATCAGAAAAGGATCGCTCGGGCTTACAACAAGAGAGTCCGAAAAAGGAGCTTCAAGGTAGGCGACATGGTCATGAAGAAGATTCTACCGTCGCACCTTCCAGATCCCAGAGGAAAGTTCAAACCCTCGGGGGACGAGCCACTGATCATCAGAGAAGTACTTCCTGGAGGCGCCCTCAGACTCACCAGCATGAGAGGGGTGGATCTTCCTGAGCCAACCAACGCCGACAACGTGAAGATCTTTCACGGGTAAGTTATCTTGACCTTATCAAAGGTTACTTTAATAGAGCTGAAGTCAAGGGGTCAAAGCTAAGATCTCTGAGAAATCATTCCCGTCCACCAACAAGTGTTTCAAATAAAGGGATTCGAAAAGAGGAAAATACAAAAAAAAGGAGGAAAAATACAAAAGAAAAAAGAGAGAAAAGAATACAAAAGAAAAAGAAAAAAAAAAAGGAAAAAAGAAGAAAAAAGAAAGCCAAAACAAGGTACCCAAGAAAGAAAATCAATCCAAGAAACACAGTCATCCATCCATTCATCTCAGAGGGGTCTTTAGCAAAGACCGACAGCTCTATTATCGTAACTCAGGATAAGGGCTGAAAGACTGCCATCGGCCGGCAACGACGGATTCCCGACCTCTAGCTGTCGCAGTTATCCAAGGATGCAGAAAAAGAAAAAAAAAGAAAAAGAAAAAGAAAATGTGTGCCTAAACAAAGAGGGCGGAGTGAAAACCCGAAAGGGCGCTCCGAGTAAAAACAGTGGGCATACAGCGGACTTGGTGAAAACCTGAAAGGGCTCCAAGGGTAAAAACAGCATAGCTGCGAAGGGGCAGGCAAGATCAAACACCCGGGACGTGGTGAAAACCCGAAAGGGCGCCACGGGCAAAAATGACGGGAAAAAGCCGGCTGTGGTGAAAACTCGAAAGGGCACTGCAGGCAAAAATGGCTCAAATGAAAAAAAATAAAATAAAATAAAAGTGCAGGCACCAAGAAATCAGACAGTCCAGATCGGTTCAAGCAATGAAAGTGCAAGAACAAGAGGAAGTACAGTCAGGAGCAAAGAACTCTACAAACTCTGACAATCTCAGGAAGCAAGAGTTTCCATTGCCTACATCTCTAGGGAACCAAAGGATCAAGCAAGTCGAATCTCGAGACATCGGTCAAATCATTGACCGAGCCCCGGTTCTGATTCCTATATCCTGACACAAAATCCAGACACACTCACAAGACAACTTATGGCACAGTAGATTTTCAAACAGTTCTCTTTTTTTTTAATTAAATGCATCATATTTCTTTTACATATAACATATCACCTTTTTCAAAAAATACAAAAATGCATCATCATCAATCATATATGCAAAAAAAGAATGTGCAGGTGGCCAACACAATCAATCTCTACCCTCCTCCTCGGCCACATCAGGTGAGTCCTCTGACTCATAAAAAGATAGTCTCGCTCTCAACCTGCTCACCTCCATACGCAGGTAATGCACCTCATCGCGCTCAAGGGTACGGATCGCTGTCTCCTCATCAGACAACCTCCGATCGGCAGCCAATCTCCTCGACATCATCTCACAATGATACCGAAGTGCAGAGATCTCAGACAGCAAATGACCATGAGTGGCCAAAAGGAAGCCAGGATCGATAAACGGGCGCTCCTCAAAAGGTTCATATGAACCAGATGAAGAGCCAGCATCTCCAAGAATATCCTGCTCATCCTCATCAGCAGTCTGGTGCCAGCAAGGGATACGTCGGTACAAAGACTGCTCAGCCACCCAGTACTGATATGGGGCGGTCGCCATCGGAAAAGTCCGCAGCTCAAATCCCAACAAATCAGCTGTCAAATAACTCGCCCAAGAACAATCAATCCGGGTCCTAAAGTCAGAGGATCTGGATGGAAGTGCTCGACGCCCGATACCCGCGAAAGCGAAAAGAGGAACATCCTGCTCATACCCAAACTGCCGCAGGAACCGAATGGGGTGATAAGAGAAGTAAGAACGAAAGCCTACCAACATCAAAGGATGACGGTGTGCATCGCAAAGCACTGGAGGAAGTGAAAGCCAAGATGACTCCTAACGAACGTTCCAGTCACGAAGTTCAGCGAACATCCTGCGATACAGGGGCTCGCTCATCCTGGCTGTATGAGGAAGGAACTCGATGATATAACGCATAATGTCAGAGCTAGGAATGCCAGGAAGAGGTACAGGAACGGTCAGAGAAAGACGCTGCCATAGCCAGACCTGATCACAAAAAGGAAAAGAAGTTCAGCTAAAGCAAAGCAATCCCCAACAAAGCAAGAAGAAAAAAAAAGGTGTAGAAAGAATACCTGCAGGAAGGCACAGCAGCCGCGAAGAACACGAGTGCGACCCAGGGCGCAGTCAGTCAGCCCATCGAATAGCTCGGCCAAGATGAGAGAAATGATCCCCTGCCGACGGACAGCTTGGCTCATCACCTCAAAAAGCAAAGGAGTCTGGGACCTGCGCCATCCCGAGAACAGCACCTTAGCAATCAAACAGAACATCAGTGCATTCCGAGCAAAGGTAGAACCGGCCGTACTCTGAGGACCCGAAAAAAGATCATACAGCAGGTCCAAAGAGAACACAACAGCATCCTGGCCACCAGCTGCAGGCCGAACAAGATAGGGGATCCCAAACCAGTTCTGCGGTGTAGCAGTCTTCGGCGATGTCTTCGGCGAGAAGTACTGAGTATAATCCAAGGGTAAGCCTGTCAAGCGTGCAAGCTCCTCCAAAGAAAGCCCCATCTCCATATCGTTGAACGCAAACAAGTTCAACGAGGGGACCCAGTCAATCAAGGCAGCTCCAAGCATCCTCCAATCAATATCAACTCTGGCCAGATGAATCAGACTGCCAAAGCCATAAGACTCCAAATCTCGAATCTCATAAACTGACAACCTGTCGAGCCAAGCAAGCAGTCGTGGCGAGCAAGAAGGACGAGGAAGCAGCTCACAAGTCCTCACTGGCACCCCCTCCAGAACAAAAGGCCCATAAATCGAGGATAGCTCATCAAGGATCGGAAGGTCAACGGGCGAAGGAGAAGGAAAAGCTGGAACCTCTGCAGACTCGACAGCCCCTGACCTGCCCTCAGTGACGGCTATGTCTGATATGGTCGCATCGCCATCTGAAACTGTCATAATCTCAGCCGCATGAGAAGACTCGCCCACCTCATGAACGGAGTGCGCAAAGGACCGATGACCAAGAAAAGGACAATGCTCCCCATCAAAAGAGCCATCAGTGAAGATCACACCGCACATCGTGCCATCCTGACCAATCTGACCGTCAAAGAATACATCTGAACCATCCAAAGGGGTCCCGGCAACCCCGATCAAAGAATCAACGGTCAGATCTGGACCTGCGGCCCCCTCCAACAGAAAATCATGAATCCAGTCATCATCCTGGCCGATCAAAGGGATCATCGAGGCATCTACACCGTCCATCATCAAGGGGACATCATCAATGATCACATCAAGTCCACCCAAACAAGTGTGCCGCACATCTCAGCCCTCATCTAGAGCATCCAAACCGTCAAAGGTACCATCTGAGCTATCCATACCATCCAGACATGAGATCAGCCCATCTATGTCCCTCATAGTCCCATCATCACCGTCCATCACATCATCCATGGGACCCACACTCAAGGGATGCATAGCCTCACCTATGTCCCATCCCATCATCTCATCCATACCATCCATTCCTCCCATAATGAGGGGCCCATTCAAATCTGAAAATCCAGCCATCCCACCATTAATGGAGCTATTCAAAGCTCCACCAACCATCATCCCAAGCCCCTCATCAATGCTTCCATTCAATGCACCATCAACACCCTCCATTAGAGGAATCCCTCCATCATTAAAGCCCTCACCAAGTGCTGGAGTGTGGGACCCACCGACCTCTCCCACTATGGCCCACAAGTCATCATCCAAAGCTGCCCAAGAAAGGACAAAATGAGAAGAAGACAAGATGAAGAGAAAAGACAAGGGGACAAGAAGATTCATGGCTGGAATCGATCGGTCCAGTACAAGGAATGTGGGGACAGCAGCAACAGACAGCAGAGGATGTCCGAACCAGAGCCAGCCCAGGCCGCTCAACAGGCGAGCTCTGGGCGGCCTGCCCTGGGCCGCCCGTACAGACGCAGATCCCCTCTCTCCGCGGGATTGGCTCCGGGGCTTTTGGTAGGTGAGGCTGACAGTCCACGTCAGCAGATGGCGCTCCGTGGGCCGCCCAAGGCTCCGGTCCACTCCAAATTTCAACTGAAGATGATCAAGATCATACAAAAGGTGCCCCACTGGTCCAATCACGAAGAAATGTAGCCGGAATATGGCTGATCAAGCCAAAGAAGGGGAAAGTGATCAAGTGGGGGCCACAAGCAATCCAAGCCATTCAAAGACTAGATCATCATGATCTAAACCATTGAAGAACCTACATGAGCCGTCAAACAACAAGATCAAAGGTTTGATCATCACAAGAAGGGCCAAAATCCAAGATCTAATCATCAAGTGGGCCCACAAAGCCAAATCAAGCGATCTGAGGCATTCAAACCATCATCCACACCATGAGAAGCATTCCTAGCCTCACAAATCATCAATAGAGGTGCCCCAAAGTAAAGCTAAAGTCTCAGGTGGGCCCGCAGGGCCAAATCCATCAATCTGAACCATTCAAGGGCCAAATCATCAAGATCCAAACCATTGGAAAGCTTACACAAGTCATGGAGTAGCGAGATCAAAAGACCAATCATCAAAAGAAGGGCTAAAATCCAAGATCAAATCATCAAGTGGGCCCCGCAGGGCCTAAACAAGCGATCTAAACCGTTCAAGTCATTGTCCATGCAGTTGAGAAATCACAAATCATCAGGGAACAAGTCATAAGTCAAAGCATCTAGATATCATCAAGAAATTTGAGACAAAACAAAGACTATATATATTCATTCAAAAGAGCTTGATACAAAGATAGAGGTAAAAATACAAGGCCATGTAAAGCAGAGACAGCTACAAGTCACCAACATAATCATCATCGCCCCTCCTCGCGTCCCGCTCCCGACGATAAAGATCCATCAAAGGAGCAGTCACTGAACCTCCAGCATACCTGCGACGGCCACCTGGAACATAAAGCGAAGGAAGCAAAGGCCCCTGGCCAAATAGCAGATACCACTCGTCATAATCACGATTCGGGATCGTGAAACGGAAGCCAGGCTGGCCCACCAGAGCCTCAACCCTCTCATCAGCTGGCATCCGAGCAGCTGGAGGAGGTGCAGAACAGGGGACCCGAGCCACCCCAGTGACTTGTCAAAGCAATCTCTCCCCCAGGTACCACTGGAAGGACTCAGCGTCAGAAAGCATAATACGGAGACATGAAGCATCGTATGCCTCCACGCGCTGGGGTGTGTAGTAAAGAGGGAAACTAGCGTACGACATCCGGGCAAACTGCAGCAGGAGAGGTTACCACGATCAGTTACAAGTACAGCACAAGGACCAAGCCAAGCAAGATACTTACGTCCTCAACGGTCAGCCCGTCTATATCAGCACGCCAATTGTCCCCGGGAACTCGGGAGTTCCGCTGACGATTCTGTTAATGCCAGTACATATGGCGATACTGAGAGGGTTCAATGTCATCTCGCATCCTCGGCGCAAGATGCAGAAAATGGTCATAAAAGCAGGTCTGGATGAAAGTACATTTAATGATCAGAGAGAGAAAGGAGGCAAATGGCTCCAAGGAGGATGAAAGAAGAGGTACCTCAACGACAGGCCAGAAGCCTGTGAAGGACCGACTATGCCGACAGGTCTTGTCCAGACCTTGAAAGAGACGGGTCAGGATGGCCCCATTCCAGTTATAGGGGTGATGAAGGTCCTCGACTAAACAAAGAAATTTAGGGTCAACTCTCTCATTCGCATGGCAAAAAAGAAAGGATCCAAAAGCATAGGTGTCATGGCCCGCGCTTTGTGGAGGGCCTCTCGCTCGGTGGTAGGGACGACGGAAGCAAAATTGTTGTAAAACCATCGCATCTTCACTTGTTGGCCTTGGAATTCACCCTCAGGAGGGACGTCACCGACAAGCCGCAGCCAATCAGTGGAAGAGAGGGGAGCTAGAGAGCTAACTTGAGGGATAATTGCACCATGAAACGGGAAGCCTATCTGCATGTAAATGTCCAAAGGGGTTATTCCCCATTCTCCACAAGGGAGCTGGAAGGTGTGGGTCTCATCCCGCCACCTCTCACAAAGGGCCGCAAGCATCATGCGGTTGGCGTCGTTATTATGGAAGCGTAGGGTGAGGAGGCCAGCAAAAGGAGTACCATCTAGTACTCGCTCAAGCAAGGGCTGTGGCTCTTTCATCCAATTGTCCCAGCGATCCCTGGTACCTCGACCCTTGATAGCAGGAAGAGGTTGATGCTCCATAGCTAGGGAACACATGTGGTCCCCTCGGCGGACAATGAAAGCAGGATCATCCTCGTCAACCACTTGGTGGCCCCTGGTACCATCCGCCATGGAATCCTACAAGCTTGGCAAGGTAAGTCCCTATCCTTTACCCATTAAAATCCAAATTCTCATCCAAGAAACCCATGGGATTGGACTCGTATTCAAATGCAAAATCTAAAGTCCAACTCCATGTGTCGCTTAGGATATGTGTTGGGCCCATTGGAAAAAGTAAGGCCCACCTTAAAGAAGGTGGCATGGCATGCCTTAGGTAAGAAAAGTCCATTATCCAAGGACACATTTTGGACAACAAATGCACTCAAGTGCCATGAGATCAACAAAGAACAAGAATCCTACTTCACATGAGAAATCCCTTTTCAAAGTCCATATGTGGCCAAGGATTGGTCCATTTTTTATGCCAAGGCCATGGCTCTCACTTAAGATGTTTCCATCTTTTTACACATGTGCATGGACAAGTGGGGAATAGAAAGGAAACAGGCCCCCAAGAGCAACCCAAATGCCTCATCTCAATGGATTGGAGAGAGCACATAGCCCACTTTGGAGAATATGAGAACCCATTCATGGGTTAACCATGGGCAACCTTATGTGCCTCATCTTGATGAAAGTTTTGACCATGAGAATACAACAAGGAGGTCTACCCACAAACATATGAATCAAAGAAGCTAAGGGTAGAAAGTTGATGCACATAGCCCACATGAAGAATCAAGGTTGAAAATGCCCATGAAAAGGCAAGTTTGGGCAACTTATGTGCACCAACTTGTTCACCAAAAAGGGAGACCATTTGAGCACAAAAGAGCATGGCTTGATGAGTCACCCAACCATCATGAAAATGGATAAGAATGTTACACATAGCCCACTTGAATATCAAAATCCAAAATGTCCCAAGGCATGGGACAAAAATGGGCAACCTATGGGTATCATTCTTTCCCACAAATGGAAAGAAAAACCACTCATACTTGAGAATGATGGTGGATGACCCACCAAGTCCCCAAAGAAAAGATCAAGGACCCATGGTTGTATGGATAGCTCACTTGAGAATCATCCATTTGAGGTTGATAACATCTAAGGGAAACTCTTGAGAACCACAATCCTACCACAAAGAAAACCATTTGAACTTAGTGAGATTGTGGGAACAACTCACTCATGGGACTTGTAGATGGTCAAGTAGCTCAAGTCCTCCATCCATTAAAGAAAAGAGCATGAAAATAAAAAATCCACATGGACAAAGTGTAGTGGGGCACACATGGTTCAAAGAAGTGCCCAAGTTTCAATGAAGGCCCAAAAGCCCATCCACATGAAAAACTTCAAGGAGCCCACTACACTTTGTACAAGGAGGTACATCATATGGAAGAGTTGGGCCACTTGTCCATAAAGGCCCAACTAGGAAAACTAGCCCACTTGAGATCCAAAATGAAGAATGGGCTAGTCATCTTGGTCCATACATATATGAAAAAAGATGGGGTCACCTAAAGTGAGCCCCATGAGCCCAAAACTTGAGATGGGCCCTACCATGCCCATGGGCCCAAATTTTGAAAACGAAAAGGGAAAAGAAATAGAAAGCTCAAAAAAAAATGACAAGAGAAAGAAAGTAAGAGGGAGCCCAAAATGAAGCATTGGGCCCATCAAATACACCAAGGGCCATGACTTCACTTTGAGCCCATTTGATACACATGAGAAGAGGCCCAACTCCCATGAAAAAGATAGAGTATTTTGCCATGCACACTTGATGACATGGCAAAATTACTCTTTACATGCACATGGAGGGAGTGTGAAAAAGAAAAAAATGATGAAGTAGAGAGCTTGCAATGTCCTTCTCCATGCACCACCTTTGAAAGAGACTTGAGATCTAGAAAAAGGCCAAGAATGCTTGGGCCCACCTTCACACCTCTTTGAATAGCTACATGAAAAAGAAAAAGGACCATGAGAAGAGACAATGAAGATGGAAAAGGACAAGAAAGAGAAAGGAAGTGGTCCATACCTTTACCACCCACCAAAGAAGGACCACCTTGCTGTCCCAAGACCTCTCTAAGGCCCACCACTTGAGAAAAGCAAAGGACCACCAAAGAAGAGAAAGGAAACTTGAAGAAAGAAAGAGTATGAGAGAAAGAAGAGAGAGATTGCACGTTTGAAGGGGGGGTGTCCCATGTTATATAGAAAAGGGGAGGGCACCCTTTTACCCAGCCCCCTGAAGAGACCAGGAGGCACAGACCGGTCGGGCGGCCCATGGGAGGCCGTCCTAGCCTCTACCTAGGTGAAACGACCTCCCTCTCCCTCTCCTTGGGAAGAACTCCCCCTTGGGAAGGGTGGTTGCAAGTGAATCTTGTACCTTCATGTAAGATTGAAGTGATGGAAGAGAATGGTGAGAAAAAGGAAGAAATCTCACCAAAATCTCATCTCATGAGAAATGGGTGAAAAATTGGGATGATGATGTGGAAAAGTTCCATGGAATTTTTAAGAAAAGAAAGAAAAAGATTGACTTGGTCAAACAATGATCTCAACCATCCAAAAGCTATGACCTGATGATCCGAACCATTCCAAAGAAAATTCCCGCAGTCTCCAACCTGGATTATTGCTCTTATGTACAGTTTTGGGTCCGAAGACCTTAAACTACGTCGGGATTCACATCCCGAGAGATTTTCAATAAAAGCCGGTATTGGTCTTGATTGCTCGAATCAAGATCCGACGACACCGGGTATTTTCAAAAACCACAAAAATATATTTATGCATTTCCAACACTTATTTGTACATGTTTTGGGTCCGAAAACCTTAAACTACGTCGGGATCAAGATCCCGAGGGATTTTTAATAAAAATGGGTATCGATCTCGACCATCAAAATTAGAATCGATGACCCAGAATATTTTTCAAAAAAGAAAACAAAAAAAATGCCTTTCCTCTTTTAAAGTTTTGGGTCCGAAGACCTTAAACTACGTCGGGATCAACGTCCCGAGAGATTTTTAATAAAAACCAACATCGATCCCAGCCTTTCAGGCCAAGATCTGATGATCTGGATCATTTCGAAAAAATAAAAAATGTGTTTGCCCCGCTTTTAAAGTTTTGGTCCGAAGACCTTAAACTACGTCGGATCGACATCCCGAGAGATTTTCAATAAAAACCGGCATCAGTCTGGATTGTCCATCCGCTGACACCGGACATTTTTCCAAAAAAAAGATAAACATGTTTGCCCCTCTTTTGTACAGTTTCATGGTCCGAAGACCTTAAACTACACTGGGATTAATTTCTCGGGGGACCTTTCTCGCTTTCAACTAAAAACCGGCATCGGCCTCGACCGTTGGGATCATGGTTCGATAACCCGGATCATTTCAAAAATACCAAAAATATTTTAAAGCTTTCCATAAAAACCAGTATCAACCTTGATCATCCGAGTTGAAATCTGGAACCTTTTCAAAACAAAAAAAATATATATATATATACAATATAAAACAAAAAGTTTTCACCACCAGTTTCAACCCACCAATTTATCCCCAGCGGTCCGAAGACCTAAAACTACACTGGGATTAACTTCTCGGGGGCTTTCTTTCCTAACCTGTTCCAGGCATGGCTGACACTTGATCGTACGGGTGTCTGGAATCTCTTAAACAGGTAAGGGCTGTGGCGGGCAGAACTCCGCAATCCTGTTCGTGTTGAACGCACCGTGATAGACAACCTTGATTTGGAAGTCGCTGTTGAAGCTGACGGATGTTCCCTGTTCCTAGAACTCATGAAGGGGATTAAGGCTGTTGGGAGGTGGAGCTCACCCTCACGGAATTGTGAGCAACGTAAGACCCCAAACTGGATTGACTAAGGGAAATGTGAGGATGTGGCTCATTTTGTGGCCGAAGGAGTCCGTCGGACGATACGTGGTCTATGTGCATTGCACATGAGGAACAGGCAACTTTGTGGGTGTGTTGACTGAAAACCCTCAAAATCCCCTCATCCGAAGATGTAAAACTACGGCACTTAACTGTGTGAGACCCGTCTTGCTCGCTGACGTAAAATGGATCGGGTGCCTTACCAGTAGTAGAAGCTGGAGGTGGATGGAAATTCCACATCTTTTCCCTGCATTTCAGAAAAATCACAAAAATACAAAAACATTGCAAAATCACCTTTTCAAAAATCATAAAAAATATTTCCCTTGCTTTCAACAAAATATTGTCAAAAAATCACAAAAAAGGATCTCTCTTGCTTTCAATCAAAATATTGTCAAAAATCACAAAAATATTTCCCTTGCTTTCAATCAAAATATTTCGAAAAATCACAAAAATATTTCCTGTGTTTTCAATAACCAATCTCTATCCTGATCGCTCAGGTAAAGATTCGGACCACATATTTATAAAAAAAAATCACAAAAATTAGCATCCCCAGCACTACAATTCAGGAGTCTTGAACTCCGCTCACTTCACAGTATGGGATGACGGATCCAATCGCCCGCAAATTGAAATCTTGACCAAAACGGGCAACCAAACACCATCTCAGTCACATGTATGCCCAGAAGAATATCTTGAAGTCGAATGATATCCTCGTACATTCTCATTAGCAAAGAAACAGCATCTTGGGACGATGGACCTGATCGACCACGGGTCAGGATCTTGACCAACCCGCTGTCCAAACCTCCGTATCAAAAAGAAAAATCCCCAAGGGAGTACAACCCTGCAAGCAATAAGCTCAAAATTCTCTGCATCTCCAGCAAAAGCAAAATCATCAAACGAAAAGAGAATGAACCAAGCCACGCATTCATCATGCATCTCCATGCATCAGCATCCATCGCATCAATCATCATGTTTACCTGCTTTCAAAATAAAAGTCGGTTAGCTAAAGACCCCACAGGTATCCCTAGTGGAGGCACATGCAAACCAGATTTTCATTTCAAAAAGACAAAAAATATTTCTATTTGCAAATAAAAAACCTACGGAGTATCACTCCCCAGAGTGGGTGTCTTTTCAAAAATCCAAAAATATTTTCCCAGTAGAGCGTTCTGCCCCCAAAACACCAGGAGATCTTCCATATCTCTGGGTAGGAGCCGACGCAAAAATCAAATAAGATTCGATGTCTCGCGGTTTTCCCGGAGACCATTGGATCCAATGCACTCAAAGTACGGTCGAACTGAACTCCAGTGTCAGTGCGGTCGTACCACATGCCAAGATACAAAAAGATGAAAGCCAAAAGGCTCGGTCAAATAAACCATTTGAACAAGTGGAAACGATGAATTGTAACCCAAGTATCAAAATCAGCAGATTGGGTGGAAAGAGTTCACCCGCACATACCTAGGCGTGGATGCTTGAAGTACCTTGACTGAGTCCAAGTCGGCGTAGTAGAATCCCGTAAGACTATCGGACGCAGGGCGTCTAACCACTTTGACAGTCAAGCGAAACAAGTACTCCTGGAGTGATCTGGGAAAACATCAAACATCACACAATCAATCACAGGGTCAGTAACCTCGTAAGACTGTCGACGCAGAGGCTCTGCTGTACCTTTCCGATGTTAGTACCGATCAGGAATGGAAGGGTTGCGATTGGGTACCCAGGTTGCAGCAAACTGCAGGGACAATCGCAACGTTTTCTCCAAACTCTCGCGGTATGTGCGAGTTATCAATTTCCAGAAAATCAACTGACCCAGATACAAAGGACAACAAAGATTCCAGACCACAATCAAGGAAAGAATGAATTGCAAACCAAGCATCAAAACCAGCAGATCGGGTGGAAAAGCCCACCTGCACATACCTAGGCGTGGATGCCTGAAGTACCTTGACTGAGTCCAAGTCGGCGTAGTAGAATCCCGTAAGACTATCGGACGCAGGGCGTCTAACCACTTGTTCGCTCGCCTCAAGTGTAAGGCTGCGATGTAGTAATAAAACTCGGTAAGACCGAGGTCGATCCACAGGGAAAAAGTAACAGCTTCCTAATTACTTCAGCAACTCAGTTTAATAGAGCAAATTCAGTTTCAATAGGATGTTTAATTAAAACAGTAACTTAATGAAAAATCAGAGATATAATGTACTAAGGCTTTCAAGGATCCACTTGTAGCAATTCTATGTCAATTCAGTCAATCCAAGTAGAGAACACAACTAGATTTGAAGTCCTATCTCTCATCTAGTTGGAAAATAAAGCATTCACACACATTCATCCAATTCAAGTTGAACTTCCAAGTTCAAGTCCATTCAATCAATGTAGAATTCAAATTCATAGCCTGCGGAGTAACAGCCATGCCTATGGACTATGGCCTGCTCAAGGATTACTATAATTCGAATCTAAACAAGCAACCTGTGATAATCTCAGAGAATTAAAAGGAATTCATGTCCGGAGCACATGAACTCAGATAAGACATCTCAAACTACCATCTTTTGAACTGAACATAAGAAAATTCTAACTTTGAATTGAATAATACTTGAATCAAACTGAAATTAACATAGAATTAGCTACAAGCTTCACCTCTCAGCCTTAGCTGAGAGGTTTTAGCCGAGCATAGTCATGCTACAACTAAAAACTAAAAAATAAAGCATAAAACTAGAAAAACCCGAAGATAGATGTTGCAGACGCCCCACAGTCGCCTTCAGCCTCCAAACTCACGTTCCTTCTCCTCTCTGATACCTTAGGGAAAGCCCCTAGGTGGCCTTTTATAGCAACAATCCTCCCTTGCGTCGAATTCTGCGAAATCCTACGCATTGCGCAGCGATTTTCGGAGTCCCGAATTAGAAAGGACTTTCCTATTACGCAGAGCCGACCGGTCGTGACCGGTCGGACCAGCTTTTTTTTGAAACGTCCAGTGAGTGCAGCCGACCGGTCAAGACCGGTCGGACTGACCTCCCTCTCATCCAGCGTGCATGCCCGACCGGTCATGACCGGTCGGGCTGATCTCCCTCTCATCCAGCGTGCATGCCCGACCGGTCATGACCGGTCGGGCTGATCTCCCTCTTGTTCCTGTGATGTGGCTGACCGGTCGGACGACCGGTCAGCCTTGTATTCCTTCATCTTTTTCTTCTTTTCTTCATTCTCTTTTCTCTCTCTTTCTTCTTCTTTCCTTGGTCCATCTTAGGACTTCATCCAATGTCTTCAAATGTAATCTTTTGACTCCAATGAGATGAAATCCCCTCTTATCTCTACAATCACAAAACACATGTTATGTGGGCCTTTTAACCATGAAAATCATGCAAATTATGTAATGTAATGGGCAATGCAATGTATAAATTGGAGGTTCAACACCACTTTGACAGTCAAGCGAAACAAGTACTCCTGGAGTGATCTGGGAAAACATCAAACATACAATCAATCACAGGGTCAGTAACCTCGTAAGACTGTCGACGCAGAGGCTCTGCTGTACCTTTCCGATGTTAGTACCGATCGGGAATGGAAGGGTTGCGATTGGGTACCCAGGTTGCAGCAAACTGCAGAGACAATCGCAACGTTTTCTCCAAACTCTCGCGGTATGTGCGAGTGAGCGATCTCCAAACAATCAACTGGCACAGATGCAAAAGCAAGCAAAGATTTCAGACCATGATCTATGAATGACCGGGTCAGAAGTGGGGTGTCCACTCGCTTTGGCATTCGGTTGCACGCAACCTCTGCCAAAGAGGGGCATCTGTAGACACCCCACCTTCGGCTACACTGTTGGTAGAGATAGCTGGTTGAACGGAGGACCATACCCCCAAATCCCAAGTCCAAACTCAGCCAAACTCACCCTTGTAAGCCCCATTCCATAGCCCAGTTCAAGCCTGAACCCAGTCAACCCAGTCCTAAACACCACCCTGAAAAACCCCCCATAAAAAAGTCCAGTCAAAAAATCCCAAAAACAGTCAAACTCACTGAGTCAACTCGCTGAGTTAACCCGCTGAGTCAACCCGTAGAGTCAACCCGTCGAGTCAAAACACCGAGTCAACCCGTCGAGTCAACCCGTCGAGTCAAACCACCGAGTCGACCCGCTGAGTCAACTCACTGAGTCGACCAGCGAGTCCAACAGCAGCCCCGAGGGAACGGCCGTACTCGCTGGAAACCGAGGAGGGGCCGTACGGGCGGCCCATGGCAGGCCGCCCGGACAAAATTACGACTTCTGCCACTGCTCGCTGCTATAAATACCCCCCTCCCCTTCTCATTTCAACAGACCACTCAGCTAGAGAGAGTCCGTCCGTCTAAGTCACCCTCCTTCATCCTTTAGCCCATTCCTTCACCAAGGAGAGCCCGAGTGAGGAGAGTCTAGCCCTGGTCCAGCCCAGCCTGACCACTGGTCCAAGCCTCCCAAGCCATCCAAGTCTTGATCCAGCCACTCGAAGCCAACCCCTTGCGACACCTCCGTCCACTCAGCTAATCTTTTCCAACATCATCTCATTTGCATCTAGCATAAGTGCAACATTTACTTTTCTTCCAACCCCCCTGCTTCACTGCAAACACTTTGATTATTCAAACACACCGCATGCATCTTGCATAAAGCACCTGTCAGTTCGAGCGTATGCTCTAGGCTTGCCCGTTGTTGGAACCTGCCCATCAGAAACTCTTACTGTTCAGACCTGCATTCATGCTTCACCATAAAACACCTTGATTACTCAAGCACACATGCATATGTCTTTATATTAAGCACCTGTCAGTTCGAGCGTATGCTCTGGGCTTGCCCGTTGTTGGAACCTGCCCATCAGAAACTCTTACTGTTCAGACCCGCATTCATGCATCATGTCATCCATGAGAATATACGAGGATTAAACTAGACTTTCAAATATTCGATCGATTCTATGAAGTAGAGACCGTACTTCGGTACGGGCAGTGTGTGGGGTGCTTAACCTTTTCCCACCCTGTAACCGTGATCCCTTACCTTGAATCTCTGACCGCAGATCAACAGGAGTCATTTTAGAGGAAAGGATCTTCAGATCCCCTTCTCTAACGTTTCTACGGGGTCTAGCCGACTGTAGATTCGAAGTAACTGGCTAGTGGCGACTCTGGTCTTATATAAATTCACTTAAACACATCCAGCTCAATACGACAACCAAACGAAGCCCTCGAGAACGAGGCAAGCTAGTGGCACAAACGGCGATTTCGCACTCACGCACCTCTTCTTCTTCTTCCGAAAGGAAAGGGAGAACGACGTCGTGTGGGAGCGCGGAAAAATCGGCGAGGGTCCACAGAATGCCCGAAAGAACATGAGACAAGCAAAATGACGATGGCTCAGTCCATAAGAAACTCAAAACTTGTCTAAACGATGGCTCAGTCCATAAGAAACTCAAAACTTGTCTAAACGATGGCTCAGTCCATAAGAAACTCAAAACTTGATTATACGATCATGAACTCAAAGATCATAGCCCCTGATAACTTAGTCACCTACTCGATCTATCCGGGCCTCTTCCCGAATACTTCATCTATTGTACAACTATCGTTCATAGTAGAACTTTTGTCGCTTTCTACTATGGTTTTCTCCCGCAGGGGTTTCCACGTAAAAATTCTCGTGTTGTTTGTTGCGTGTTTTATTCATGTTTATGCTCTCTTAATACTTTATTTAATTTATCTATGATGCATGCATATATTTATTTTTGCCTTTTAATCAAGGGTGATCATCTATTGATGTAATTAAAGGTTCGTGACTAGTTCATAGCCTTGTAGACACCCCACCCTCGGCTACACTGTTGGTAGAGGCAGCTGGATGAATGGAGGACCATACTCCCAAATCCCGTGTCCAAACTTAGCCAAACTCACCCTTGTAAGCCTCAATCCATAGCCCAACTCACCCCTAAACATCAACCTGAAAAACCTCCCATAAGAAAAACCAGTCAAAAAATCCTAGAAAGGTCAAACTCACTGAGTCAACCCGTCAAGTCAAATCACCGAGTCAAATCGCCGAGTCAACCCACTGAGTCAAATCACCGAGTCAACCCTCTAAGTCGACCCACCGAGTCAACTCACTGAGTCCAAAGCAGCAGCCCCGAGACATGGTCGTACCACGCGTTGGAACCCGAGGAGCGTCCGTACGGGGGGCCGCCCAAAATTACTTATGGGTTCTGCCACTGCCCGCTGCTATAAATACCCCCCTCCCCTTCTCATTTCAACAATCCAACCCAAGCCAAGACCTCCAAAGCCCGAGTGCAATCCGTCTCTCCACCCTTTAGCCCATTCCTCCACCAAGGAGAGCCCGAGTGAGGAGAGCCTAGCTCTGGTCCAGCCCAACTTGACCACTGGTCCGAATCTCCCAAGCCATCCAAGTCTTGATCCAGCCACTCGAAGCCAATCCTTGCAACACCTCCGTCCATCTAGCTACTCTTTCCAGCATCATCTCATTTGCATCTAGCATAAGTGCAACATTTACTTTTCTTCCAACCCCCTTGCTTCACTACAAGCACACAACATGCATTCCGCATAAAGCACTTGTCAGTTCGAGCGTATGCTCTGAGCTTGCCTGTTAATGGAAACCTGCCCATCAGAAACTCTTACTGTTCAGACCTGCATTCATAAATTAATCACTACAAGCACTTTGATTATTCAAACACACAACATGCATCTCGCATAAAGCACCTGTCAGTTTGAGCGTATGCTCTGGGCTTGCCTGTTAATGGAAACCTGCCCATCAGAAACTCTTACTGTTTAGACTTGCATTCATGCATCATGTCATCTATGAGAATATACGAGGATTAAAATAGACTTTCAAGTGTCAGTTCGATTCTGTGAAGTAGAGACCGTACTTCGGTACGGGCAGTGTGTGGGGTGCTTAACTTCTTCCCACCCTGTAACTGTGATCCCTTACCTCGAATCTTTGGCTGCAGATCAAAAGGAGTCATTTTAGAGAAATGAATCTTCGGATCCCCTTCTCTAATGTTTCTACGGGGTCTAGCCGACTGTATATTCAAAGTAACTGGCTAGTGGCGACTCTGGTCTTATATAAACTCATCTAAACACATCCAGCTTAACAAGACAACCGAACAAAGCCCTCGAGAACGAGGCAAGCCAGTGGCACAAACGGCGATTCGCACGCACGCACCTCTTCTTCTTTTTCCGAAATGAAAGGGAGGACGTCGTCGGGAGCGCGGAACGGTGAGGGTCCACAGAATGGCAACTATGTTGGGGATAAGCTAGTACCACTAGTCGTGATCCGACTTAAAAAACAGAATCCTTCCCGTACTTGAAAGTCATTAGTCCTCATACAATCTCATCTGCATAGCATTCTACCTAAAACAAAAAAATAGGAAATCCCAAAACCCAAAAAAGAGTAGGGTATAGTCCTCACCATTGCGCCTCCTCGGGCTCAAGGTGTTCGGAAACAACTTCCCTTCCGCAGCATAATCCACACTCGGGCTCAGCAAGCCATGTCTGACCACGAAAAGGAAACTCACCTCTTCCCCGCTCTTGAAATGACCGAAGCGCAACCTCCAGCGCAACAGCCAATTGAGAATACGCCAATCATGCAAGAATTGGCACAAGGAATGAGAGTAATGTAAGAAATGCTCTTGCAATTCATGCAAGCACAAGCCACCGCAGCAGCCAACAATCAAGTTGGCCCAGTTCAGTAATCTCAGCAGCCATGCCGGATCCTTCCGGCCTCCAGTTCAAATCAAGCACAACCATCGGAGTCTGCCCAAGACTACCGACAGCAGCCTTCTCAGCCCTTCGCTATGGGGCATCCTCCTCAATACCTTCCCGCGACGACAAGGCCGTCTTAGAGCACTCCCGTCGTAGGGACTTCCAGTCTGCTTCCAGTCAATCTTACAAACAACAGTCTCAGTAGATTCTAGCATGTTCTCACCGATGGGACTCCTTTTCTTTCTCAGCATGTCCCCGCCGATGGGACCCCTTTTTAATTTCAGCACATCCCTGCTGATGGGATTTCAATTCAATTTCCAGCAACAGGGACAGCACTGGCGAATGCCCACAATGGGGGTCAGTGTAAAGCCCACATCAATCAGTGGCGAATACCCAACAAGGGGGTCACTTCCCAACATCTCAACCTCCTACAAACAGGAACACTTTTCAATTCCAGCACATCCCCGCCGATGAGATTCCAGTTAATTTCCAGCAATCTTCAATTCAGCAAACTCTAGTTAATTTCCAGCAATCTTCAATTCAACAGTCTCGAGTCAATTTTCAGCAAGTTCCAGTTCAACCTTCAGTATAATCCTCAGTTCAATTACAGTCCTTTCAAGCACAAGTTCATCAGAGTCCAGTTCAATCATCAAATCAACTTCAGCAACCTGCGGTTGCTTTTCAGCAAACCCATTGGGTCGAAGACATCGACCACTATGCAGAAGAAGAACGTGCCTTACTCCAAGAGGCACCAATCGCTCGAACGGATCACTCGGGACTGGACGAGTTGAGGGAGCAGTTCCAGATCTTGCAAAATCAGCTTCAGCGACAACAAGGAATCGATCTACCTTCGACCAAGTTCAGAGACTTGTGTCCTTTCCCAAATGCTCAAATACCTCAAAACTTCGAGGTACCAAAATTTAAAAGATACGATGGCAGCGGTTGTCCCACAGCACATCTCAAGGTCTTTTGTGGAGAGCTGAGTGCAATCTCAGGAAATGAAGGGGCCCTCATTCGTTTGTTCCAAAAATCTCTGAAGGGTGATGCCCTAGATTGGTACACCTCATTGGACTGCCACCGCATTAGGATGTGGGAACAACTCTCCCAGGCTTTCGTTGACAGATTCGCATACAATCTCAACATGGCACCCAGAAGAGCTGACCTCGCAGCTCTCAGGCAAAGGAGTGATGAAACACTATCGGCTTATGTAGGACGTTGACGAGCTATGGCAGCTAGAATGCGGACACCTATCGACGATGAAGAACAAATCTCCATGATTATTCATTCAACATATCCGGGCATATCTGGATATCTCATCTCGCATCCATATGCAAATTTCTCATAGTTGATCCATGCTGGAGAGTAAGTCGAAGTAGGAATCCGTGCCGGGACAATCTCTCCATGGCCTCATCAAGCCACTCCAGTTAAGAGGAACAAAGTGGAGGGAAGACCCATCGGATATGGGAATAGAAACCGCAGCGGTTCTCCTCCCCGCCCGACAGAGGTAAACAACATCAACACCACTGCTCAGGGTAATCAATATGCTCCCCCACAGGGACATCAACAGCATCAGCAGAATCAGGTTCAGCACCAACCTCAAAGGTATCAACCATGACCAAATCCGCAACCACAACCACAACCACAACCACCTCGACAGCAGCAGCAGTTCAGAGGGAACGGTCAATACTCATATCAGAATGGGCAGAATTACAGGGAGCTCAGGAAGTTCACTCCACTCACTCAGCTACTTAGTCAAATCATGACTATGATGGTACAAAAGCAGTTACTCACTCTGATGACACCTAGGCCTCCTCCAAATCCTTTACCTCCAAACTACCGAGAAAATGATTATTGCGCCTACCATCAAGGACGTGGCCATACCACCGATCGATGCTTTACTTTGAAGAATGCCATACAAGATCTGATTGACGATCGAAAAATCGTCATCTCAATCCCTGGGACTCCTGCAGCAGCTTCCACCAACATTCTTCAGAAACCTCTGCCTCAACATCCGACGGATCCCAGTTCATCTCGTAGCCCCACCGTCAACAGCATAGAAGAATGAGAGCGCCTTGATCGCTTCTTCTCCCCTATCCAGTCCATTCATGCCTATACTTATGGGCCAACAAATCCTCCTCCGATCAGGCAAGGGGCAAGCCCCTTTCCTCCTTCAGTCTCCGAGCCAGTAGTACTTAAAGGAACACTTCCATATGATGTGCCAGATGTGCAAGGGGCATCTTGCAGCCCTTCATGTTGGGAACCAGTCATTCTGGAAGGAGCATAATCATACATCGAGCCCACATACGAACCTGTCATCCTGCAAGGGGCAATTTTAGCACAGGAACAATACAATTCGCAATGGAGGAACCATACTCATCAACAGCAAGAGCCCATTGTCTTGGAAGGAGTTCCTCCAGATGAGCCAGTCATATTGCAATGGGCAAATCCAGGAGGCGTGTCAATCACACTACGACAGCTGGGACGAACAGAGAAACCTCCTGCCATATCAAGAGGACCGGTATTCATTCCATAGGAACCTCCTGCTCCAGGAATGATCAAGCCAGGACCGCGACCTTACGTGATTTATGAAGACAAGCCTCGATATTACCCCTTCAGCACAGGCAACAATGTAGTTCTGAAGGCAAAAGCTCCGTATGAGGAAGATCTGGTACCCACACCAACACTATTGCAAGAACCGGTGGTCCTAGAAGGCAAAGGTGAGGAAAACTAAAAGAGGTCCCATGGCACTATCCAAAATGTGCGGAAGTGGGAAACATGAATCCCAATGGACGTTGCATCCGAAGAGATAATCAGAACAGAGGAGATCCCAAAGGCGCTCTCTCAGGCCTCGGCAACAAAAATGAAGCCGCATACGATGTGGCGACTCAGCTCAAGTCAATCCTTGCCCAAATCTCAGTATGAGAGCTACTCTGCACATCTCGCATACACCGAGAAATGTTTGCCAAAACCTTGAGCGATACTCACGTCTCCTCCGATACGGCACCAGAGATGATAGCATTGATGATTGGACAACTCCTGACTCCACACGCCATCACCTTCACCGATAATGAGTTGCCACCAGAAGGACGCGATCATGGGTGATCCCTCAACATAGCCTTACGATACAAGGACCTCTGTGTCCCACTGGTCCTTATCGATAATGGCTTAAGCTTAAACGTCTTCCCACTCAAGACTGCGGAACGTTTGGGAATTAGTCCTTCTTCATTCTGACCCAGCACCATATGCGTCGGAGCATTCGACAACACCCGCCGATTAGTGGAAGGGGAGGTCGACATAGAGGTACAGATAGGTCCGAAAATCTCCACTATCACATTCCAAATCCTAGATATATTAGCCTCTTTCAACATGTTGCTCGGACGACCTTGGCTGCACAAGGTGGGGGCTGTGCCATCAACCCTGCATCAACGAGTGAAATACATCTGTGGAAATCAAGTGATCTCTATCCACGCAGAGAAGGAACTTATCATTCCTTCCAATGCTGCTGCCACTGAACCAGACATCCCGGTCATCGATATCCAGCACTCTGAAGAAGACATCCCGTTTCATAGTTTCGAATTCGAGACTGTGAACTCTATCACCAATCCGGAACCGATAAGGGTGGACTGTGTCTTTTCACCAGCAGAACGTCTGAGCCTCAAATACCAAATGAAGAATCATTTCAAGTCCAGAAAGATACCGCTGGTATATAACCAACGTAAATGGGGACTCGGATACAGGGCAATCTTCACAGACAAAAGAAGGAAGAAATTTCGGTGCTCACCCATCCAATTCGTCAAGCCAGGAGAACCTTGCAAAGATCCAGGAGGGAACCAACCGACTGCACTACACAAAGGCCTCCCGATGAGCCTAGCTTGGGCCACGTGGCTCCCCATTCGACGGGATCAGATTTTCGAACCGTCTAAGCCTCCAGAAGAAGAAGGAAAGGATGAAGATGAAGAAGAAAGTCAAATACAGCAGCTTCAGGACCAGGTTACTCTGATACCTGCTCCCAACCAGGGGCACAACCTGCCCATTTCAGCATCAATCAACCAGGGGCACAATCTGTCCGCTTCAATTCCAGCCAACCAGGGGCACAACTTGCCCATCTCAGCATCAATTAGCAAAGGGCACGACCCACCCCTCTCTGCAGAATCAACACCATCAATCATCAGCCAGGGGCAGAAGCAGCACATTCATTAGACTAAGAAAGGGAAATGGCCAGCCTTGGATTGGTCCGATATTCAGATTCGGAACTTGTGTCTCACTGTGGAACCAGACGAACTGCAGTGCGAGGTAAGTGATCCGGGAGGGACTGAGTATGACTCAGATCTCGAACCCAACCAGCAAGAAATCATGGTCATTGGGCCAGACTGTGATTCTTAGCCCGAATCATCAACCCCCACCTCTTCAGGGGAGGAAGTGTGGGGTCCTGAATGGTCATCCGTTCCCCTAACTTTTGAATCAGCCAAAGAGCCATCTGAGGGCTCTGGCTTCAAAAAAAAAAAATGCATGTTTAAGCAGCGATCGGAACTTTGGGACAAGCTGGGATCAATTATGGTCTGCAATGCCCGCTTGTTCAAAGTTCCGCGAATTTCAAAAATCTAAAAAAATTGAAAACTTTCAAAAGCCAAAAACATCTAGCATCTCAATTGCAGAAAAATCTTAAAAACCAAAAAACATTCCTTTTCCTGCATTCAATAGTGTGCCAAGTTCGTCTAAAGAGTCACATGAGTTTGAAGTAGAATCATATGACTTTGATATCAAATTAGACTTCGAGCTCATGGGTCTGGACGAAGCTCGAGATGAGGAAGATGATGACCAGGCTCTCGAACTAGAGGATCTCCTCAAAAAGTTTGAATCTAAAGCCAATGTTGTAGCCGATGATTTCGAGATAGTAAAGTTGGGGACAGCTGAGATCCCTAGGGAAGTATGCATTGGAAAATCGTTGCCACCAGAGATGAAGCAGAAAATGATAGAGTTCCTAGCTCCAAGATTATCCAACTTTGCGTTCTCATTTGAAGACATGCCGGGGCTCGATGAAGAGCTCGTTGTACACCATTTGCCAACCAAGGCGGATACGAAGCCGGTGAAATAGAAACTTCGAAGTATGAAGCCAGAATGGGCTCTGAAAGTCCGAGATGAAGTCATCAAGCAGTACAATGCGGGATTCTTGGTAGTCTCCAACTACCCGGAATGGCTCGCCAACATCGTACCAGTACCGAAGAAGGATGGCAAGGTTCGAATGTGCATCGACTTCCGAGATCTCAACAAGGCCGGTCCTAAAGATGACTTCCCTTTACCGCATATCGACACTCTGGTCGACAATACTGCTGGATACAAGATCTTCTCATTCATGGACGGGTTCTCAGGTTACAATCAGATCAAGATGGCCGTCGAAGATCGCGAGAAGACATCGTTTATCACTCCCTGGGGAACTTTCTGTTACAGGGTAATACCGTTCGGTCTGAAGAACGCAGGAGCAACATATCAGCGAGCAATGACAATACTATTCCACGACATGATGAACAAAGAGCTTGAAGTATATGTGGACGATATGATCGTCAAATCTCGCACAATTGAAGGACACTTTGAAGATATGAAGAAATTATTCAACAGATTAGAAAAGTACAAGCTCCGTCTCAACCCTAAAAAATGTGTCTTCGGTTCAATGGGAGGTAAGCTTCTCGGCTTTATGGTGAGCGAGGATGGCATCAGGGTTGACGAGACCAAAACCAGAGCAATTATCGAGATGCCCCCTCCTAAAACAGAGAAAGAAATTCATGGCTTCCACGGCAGAATTCAATACATTAGTCACTTCATCGCACAACTCACACCTATTTGTGAGCCCATTTTTAAGCTCCTTCGGAAGAACGTTCCAAAAGAATGGAATGATGATTGCCAAGTCGCCTTCGATCGCATCAAGAAATATCTCATGAATCCTCCAGTCCTAATACCACCCACTCTCAGACGACTACTATTGTTATACATCTCGGTAGCAGCAGAAGCCATTGGCTGTGTTCTCGGCCAGCACGATGAGACTGGGAAGAAGGAACAAGCAATATATTATTTGAGCCGAAAGTTCAACAACAACGAGACCAGGTATTCCCCGATCGAGAAGACTTGCCTCGCCCTAGTCTGGGCAACTCAGCAACTCCGTCAATACATGATTGCATTTCCTAGTCTCCTACTCGCTCACATGGATCTGCTTAAGTGCCTGTTTGAGAAACCGGCACTCACTGGAAGGATAGCTAAATGGCAGCTACTCCTGTCTGAATTCGACATCACCTATGTTACTTAGAAGATAATTAAGGGACAGGCACTCGTCGATCATCTTGCGGCCCACTCCCTCCTGGATTATCAACCGCTCAAGACATTCTTCCTTGATGAAGATCTCTTACTTATCGAAGGTGAAGAAAAGAAGAAAAAAGATGAGTGGACGTTATTCTTCGACGGCGCAGCAAATTCTAAAGGGAGTGGTATTGGAGCGATCCTCTACTCTCCAGATGATGTCCCTATTCCTATCTCAAGGCGCATAGCATTCGAGTGAACTAACAACATGGTAGAGTACGAAGCATGCATCGCTGGCTTAAGGGAAGCCATAATCTTGGGCATCAAGAAGCTACGAGTATTTGGAGACTCACAGCTTATCATCAATTAGACCAATGGCGAATGGAAAACCAAGGACGAGAAGTTGATACCATATCATGTGTATCTTGACAATCTGATCGAAGAATTCAAAGAAATTACCTTCTCATACATGCCCAGAGCCAAGAACCAGTTTGCAGATGCACTCGCTACACTCGCATCAATGCTCGAGATCCCGAAAGGAGCTTCAGAATGGGAGCTCACAGTCGAAATTCAAGATGAACCGGCTTTTTGCCTGCAAATAGAAGAAGCCGAAGCTATCCCTGACAAACCCTGGTATGCTGACATCAAGCAATATCTCGAAACCCAGGAGTATCCGGAGTCAGCAACAGCAACAGATTGTCGAACCATCCAGCGTTTGGCCGGCTAGTTCACCATCAGTGGCGAAGTTCTTTACAAGCGATCCTATAATCACATCCTCCTTCGATACGTCGATGAAACAGAAGCTGCAAAAATCATGAAAGAAATACACGAAGGAATCTGTGGCCCACACATGAACGGGCACATGATGGCAAAGAAGATTCTACGACTCTGCTACTGTTGGCTCACCATGGAGACAGACTGCTACCAGCACGTCAGAAAATGCTTCAAGTGTCAAGAGCATGCGGATCAAATCCATGCCTGTTCACTCCCCAAGTGTAGGGTTGCGAAGTAGTAATAATTCGGAAAGACCGAGTATCGTTCCCACAGAGATTTATGAATGCGTATTCTCAGATTTTGTCTAAAACAACTAGTGATTAAGATCCTATTAAGAACTAAAACTGGAAAATAGCAATTTGGGTTTAAACAGTGAATGGTTAAGGTAATTTCAATCTAAAAAGGCACTAGAGCGCCAAGGATCCACTTTTGATAAGTTTCAATGCATCAACACAACTAGGTCTCTCACAACTCAATCGGAATCGAATTCATATCTCTATCCGATTGGAATATAAAGCGGTTAAATCAACAATTATCCAAAATAAGTGCTTATTCATTGATTTGATTCCCACAACCATGCTCAGGCCTTGGGCACACTCAATTGTGTAGGCCAAGCCTCTTTCCAATCTAGTTGAGATTCATAACCATAGCTTTCACCAAATCCTGTCACTAGACTTGATTACAACTCATGATTAGAACTCTAATTAAATCAAAATCAATCAATAAACAACTTATTCCAGATTATACAACAAAAGATAAGAATTTTAGTTGAATGAGTTCCCATATGAAAATCAGGCTATTGCATACAAGGCAATCAATGCGTCTACCATGCCCGGAGTCAATGGTAGATCAATGAACTACACAAGCATAAACAATGCTCAAAGCTTAAGATACTAAGCTAGGATCACTAAGAATCACATGAGCCCGGAGTCATCAAGAGATCAAAGTAGAAACCAAAATAGTACTTGATTCAAACTCACATTAACTAAAATTCATCAATTAAATCATAAAAAGGAAACCTAGGTTGCATCAATCAATCAAAAACGAATCAAAAGCTTCACCTCTTAGCCCAAGCTAAGAGGTTTTAGTTCATCTCTAACATCCTTGAACTAGAAGCCTCTAAAAACATAAAAAATAACTAAAACAGGAAGAAAACTAGAAATTCGAAGTAGAATCAGTCTCCTAAGCAATCCCCACGTTCTAGCCTCTCTTGGTATGAAGGGAAGACGTCCTTTTATAGCTTGGAGGTGTCCTCCAGATTTTGCGTAAACTTACGCAAGAAAGTTCCAGATTTTGCGTAAACTTACGCAATTACACAGAGAATTTCAGAATCCCGAAATAGAAACTTTTCGTTTTCACATGGCCGACCGGTTTGGACCGGTCGGACTGGCCTGGCCGACCGGTCTTGACCGGTCGGACCTCATTTGGAATGTGTCTAGCAACTATGGCCGACCGGTCTTGACCGGTCGGGCTAGGCAGTTCATCCGTCAGCGAGTTCTTCTTGGTAGGTAGATGGTTGGCCGACCGATCTTGACCGGTCTGGCTGCTTTTTCTTCTTTATTTCTTTCTTCTTTTCTCTTCTTTCCTTGCTTTCTTCTCTTTGATCTTCCTTCATGCTTGATCCAATGGTCTTCAACGCTCATAAAAGGCTCCATTTAGTCTTCAATTTGTGAAATCTCCCTCTTGTTCCTACAATTACAAATCATGCCTTAGAATAGTCCTTTAAACATGTAAACCGTGCATAATGAGTGATGAATTGGGGTTAGAATATGCACAATTAAGAGCTCAACAATGCCCCCTCATCAGAATTATACAACTTGACCACCCCCTGGCCTTTCTCCATGTGGGGACTTGACATCATCGACAAGATTAGTCCCAAAGAATCAAACGGTTATGAGTACATACTGGTGGCAGTCGACTACTTCACCAAGTGGGTAGAAGCATCCTCCTACACCACAATTGCAGCATCCCAGGTGATCAAATTCATGAAGAACAACATCATATGCCGGTATGGAATCCCCAATCTTATCATCACAGATAATGGGACCTTGTTCGTCAACAAGAAGATGGATGACTTCCTTAGCAAATTCAAGATCCAACGTCATCGATCAAGCCCCTACCGTCCTCAGATGAATGATGGGGTAGAAGTCGCAAACAAGACAATCGTTAGGATACTCGAGAAAATGGTCATGACCTATCGAGATTGGTCAGATATGCTCCCATATGCACTTTGGGCCTATCGAACGTCTGTGCAGTCTGCTACGGGCATTAATCCTTTCGAGCTTACTTATGGAATGGAAGTAGTTCTGCCAGTCAAGGTGGAAATACCATCACTACGGGTGTTACTAGAAAGCGGAGTTGAAGAAGGAGAATGGCAACGGGCCAGATTCGATCAGTTGTAGCTAGCAGATGAAAAGCGTATGCGTGCACTAAGTCATTAACAGTGCTATCAGAAAAGGATCACTCGGGCTTATAACATGAGAGTCCGAAAAAGAAGTTTCAAGGTAGGCGACATGATCATGAAGAAGATCCTACCGTCGCACCTTCCAGATCCTAGAGGAAAGTTCAAACCCTCATGGGATGGGCCACTGATCATCAGAGAAATACTTCCCGGAGGCGCCCTCAGACTCACCAGCATGAGAGGGGTGGATCTTCCTGAGCCAATCAACGCCGACAAAGTGAAGATCTTTCACGGGTAAGTCATTCTGACTTTATCAAGAGTTACTTTAATAGAGCTGAAGTCAAGAGGTCGAAGCTAAAACCTCTGAGAAATCATTTCCGTCCACCAACAAGTGTTTCAAATAAGGGGATTCAAAAAGAAAAAAAAGAAATACAAAAAAAAAGAGAAAAAAAGAATACAAAAGAAAAAAAAAGAGAAAAAGAAAAAGGGAAGCCAAAGCAAGGCACCCGAGAAAAATCAACCCAAGAAGAAACACAGTCATCCATCCATTCATCTTAGAAGGGTCTTTAGCTAAGACCAACAGCTCTATCATCGTAACTTAGGATAAGGACTGAAAGACTGCCATCGGCCGGCAACGACGGATTTCCGACCTCTAGCCGCTGCAATTATCCAAAGATTCAAAGAAAGAAAAAAAGAGAAAAAGAAAATGTGTGCCTAAACAAAGAGGGCGGAGTGAAAACCCGAAAGGGCGCTCCGAGTAAAAACAGTGGGCATACAGCGGACTTGGTGAAAACCCGAAAGGGCGTTGAGGGTAAAAATAGCACAGCTGCCAAGGGGCAAGCAAGATCAAACACCCGGGACGTGGTGAAAACCCGAAAGGGCGCCACGGGCAAAAATGACGGGAAAAGGCCGGCTGTAGTGAAAACTCAAAAGAGCACTGCAGGCAAAAATGGCTCAAATAGAAAAAGAAAAATTAAAAGTGCAGGTACCAAGAAATCAGACGGTTCAGATCAGTTCAAGCGGTTACAGTTCAAGAACAAGAAGAAGTACAGTCAGGAGCGAAAAGCTCTATAAACTTTGACAATCTCAAGAAGCAACAGTTTCCATTGCCTACACCTCTAGGGAACCAAAGGAGAATTCAAGTCAAATCTCGAGACATCGGTCAAAGCATTGGCCGAGCCCCAGTTCTAATTCCTATATCTCGACACAAAATCTAGACACACCCACAAGACAACTCATGGCACAATAGATTCTCAAAAAAGTTTTCTTCTTCATTAAAAGCATCATATTTCTTTTACACATATCATGTCATCTTTTTCAAAAATACAAAAAAATGCATCATCATCAAATGAAAAAAAGAATGTGCAAGTGGCATATAATCAATCTCTACCCTCCTCCTCGGCCATATCAGGTAAGCCCCCTGACTCATAATGAAATAGTCTCGCTCTCAAACTGTTCACCTCTATACGCAGGTAATGTACCTCATCGCGCTCAAGGCTGCGGATCGCTATCTCTTCATCAGATAACCTCTGATCGGCAGTCAATCTCCTCGACATCATCTCACAATGATACCGAAGTGCGGAAATCTCAGACAGCAAATGGCCATGAGTGGCCAAAAGGAAACCAGGATCAATGAACGGGCGATCCTCAAAGGGTTCATATGAACCAGATGAAGAGCCGGCATCTCCGAGGATATCCTGTTCATCCTCATCAGCAGTTCGGTGCCAGCAAGGGATACGTCGATACAGAGACTGCTCAGCAACCCAGTACTGATATGGGGCGGTCGCCATCGGAAAAGCCCGCAGCTCAAAACCAAGCAAATCGGCAGTCAAGTAACTCGCCCAAGATCCATCGACCCGAGTCCTAAAGTCAGAGGTTCTGGATTGAAGTGCTCGACAGCCCGATACCTATGAAAGCAAAAAGAGGAACATCCTGCTCATACCCAAACTGCCGCAAGGAACCGGATAGGGTGGTAAGAAAAGTAAGATCGAAAGCCTACCAGCATCAGAGGAAGGCGGTGCTGCATTACAAGCACTGGAGGAAGTGAAAGCCAAGATGACTCCCAACGAACATTCTAGTCACGAAGGTCAGCGAACATCCTGCGATACAGGGACTCACTCATCCTAGCCGTATGAGGAAGAAATTCCATGATGTGTCGCATAAGGTCTGGGCGACGGGTGTTAAGAAATGGTACAGGAACAGTCAGCGAAAGACGCTCCCATAGCCAGACCTGATCACAAGAAGGAAAAGAAGTTCAGCTAGAGCAAAGCAATTCCTAACAAAGCAAGAAGGGAAAGGTGCAGAAAAGATACCTGAAGAAATGCACAGCAGCCCATATCGTTGAATGCAAACAAGTTCAACGAAGGAACCCAGTCAATCAGTGCAGCTCCGAGCATCCTCCAGTCAATGTCAACTCTAGCCATATGAATCAGACTGCCAAAGCTATAGGACTCCAAATCTCGAATCTCATAAGCTGACAATCTGTCAAGCCAAGCAAGCAGTCGTGGTGAGCAAGAAGGACGAGGAAGCAGCTGACAAGTCCTCACGGGTACCCCCTCCAGAACAAAAGGCCCAGAAATCAATGACAGCTCATCGAGGATCGGAAGGTCAACGGGCGAAGGAGAAGGAAAAGCTGGAACCTCTGCAGACTCGACAGCCCCTGACCTGCCCTCAGTAAAGGCTATGTCTGATATAGTCGCATCACTGTCTGAAACTGTCACGACCTCAGCTGCATGAGAAGACTCGCCCACCTCATGAACAGAGTGCGCAAAAGACCGACGATCAAGAGAAGGACGATACTCTCCATCAAAAGGGCTCTCAGCAAAGATCACGTCACATATCGTGGCATCCTGACCAATCTGACCGTCAAAGAATGCATCTAAACCGTCGAGAAGGGCCCCTGACAACCCTGATCGAAGAATCAACGGTCAGATCTGGACTTGCGGCCCTCTCAAACAGGAAATCATGAATCCAGTCATCATCCTGACCAATTAAAGGGATCATCGAGGCATCCACACCATCCATCATCAGGGGGACATCATCAATAATCACATCAAGTCCACTCAAGCAAGTGTGCCACACATCTCGGCCATCATCAAGAGCATCCAGACCATCAAAGGTATCATCCAAACCATCCATACCATCCAAACATGAGATCAGCCCATCTATGTCCATCATACCCCCATCACCACCATCAACCACATCATCCATGCAGCCCACACTCAAGGGATGCATAGCCTCACCTATGTCCTATCTCATCATCCCATCCATACCATCCATTTCTCCCATAATCAATGGCCCATTCAAATCTAAAATTCCAGCATGGCTGCCATTAATGGGGCCATTCAAAGCTCCACCAACAAACACCCCTAATCCACCATCAATACCCCCATTCAATGCTCCATCTCTACCATCCATTAAAGAGATTCCACTATCATTAAAGCCTTCACCACCTCCTGAAGTGTGGGACCCATCATGGATAGCCCCCACAGCCCCTAAATCTCCACTATCCATTGCTTGAGAAAAGACAAACCAAGAAGAGGACAAAAGGAGGAGGAAAGAGGAGACAAAAGGAAGAATCATGGTCGAAATCAAACCTGGATGTACAAGGAAGGTGGGGACAAGGGCAGTGGACAGAAGGGAATGTCCAAACCAGAGCCAGCCCAGACCATACAAGAGGCGAGTCTTGGGCCGCCCGTATGGACGCGCTCCCTCTCTCTCTGCGGGATTGGCTCCATGGTCGTTGGTAGGTGAGGCTGACAGTCCACATCAGCAGATGGCACCCTAAGGGCCGCCCAAGGCTCCAATCCATTTCAGATTTTGATTGAGGTTGATCAGAATCATTTAGGAGGTACCCCACCTGTTCAATCACGAAGTACTGCGGCCAGAATGTGTTTGATCAAGTCAGAGGGAGGGAAAGTTGATCAAGAGAGGCCCACAAGCAATCTGAGCCATTCAAAGACTAGATCATTATGAACTAAACCATGAAAAATCTCGCATGGGTCATCAAATAGCAAGATCAAGGGTTTGATCATCAAAAGAAGGGCCAAATTCGAAGATCTGATCATCAAGTGGGCCCACAAGGCCAAATCAAGAGATCTGAGCCGTTCAAGTCATCATCCACACCATGAGAAGCCTTCTTAGCCTCACAAAACACCAAGAAAAGGTGCTCCAAAGTAAAGCCGAATTCTCAAGTGGGCCCACAGGGCCAAATCAAGCCATCTGAACCATTCAAGTCATCATCCATGCAGTTAAGAAGTCTCATCTCCCACAAGTCATTAAGAAATGAGTCAGAAGTCAAAGCATCCAGACATCATTAAGGAATTTGAGACACGTCAAAGATTGTATATTCATTCAGAAGATTTTTATACAGAAGAAGGTAAAAGCAAAAAGAAGAAGGTCATACATCAAGTAAGCTGAACACAAAAGCAGGCTACAGGTCACCAACATAGTCGTCATCATCCCTCCTCTCGTCTCGCTCTCGACGATGAAGATCCATCAAAGGAGCTGTCACTGAGCCTCCAGCATATCTGCGACGGCCCCCAGGAACATAGAGTGGAGGAAGCAGAGGCCCCTGGCCATACAACAAGTACCACTCATCATAGTCGCGATCCGGAATCGTGAAATGAAACCCGGGCTGGCCCACAAGAGCATCAGCTATCTCATCAGCTGGGATCTGAGCAGCTGGAGAAGGTGCAGAACAAGGGACTCAGCCACCCCGGTAATCTGTCGAAGCAGCCTCTCACCCAAATACCACTGAAATGATTCAGCGTCAGAAAGCAGGATCCGGAGGCATAAAGCATCATAGGTCTCCACACGCTGAGGGGTGTAGTAGAGAGGAAAGTTGCCGTACGACATCCGAGCAAGCTATAGTAAAGGGGGTCATCACGATCAGATACAGTGCAGCATGAGGGATAAGGAAATCAAGATACTTACATCTTCAACGGTCAATCCGTCTATGTCAGCATGCCAGTTGTCCCCAGAGACTTGGGAGTTCCGCTGACGATTTTGTTGACGCCAATACATGTGATGATACAAAGATGGCTCAATGTCATCCCGCATCCTCAGCGCGAGGTGGGCAAAATGGTCATAAAAGCAAGTCTGGGCAAGGGTACACCTAACGATCAGAGAAAGAAAAAAGACAAATGTCTCCTAGGAAGGTTAAAGATGAAGTACCTCAATGACAGGCCAGAAACCTGTGAATGACTGGCTATTTCGGGAGGTCTTATCCAAACCCTGAAAAACATGAGTCAAGATAGCCCCGTTTCAATTGTAGGGATGGTGAAGATCCTCAACCAAGCGAAGAAATTTAGGATCGACCCTCTCATTCGCGTGGCAGAAAAGGAAGGACCCGAAGGCATAAGTAATCATGGCCCGTGCTTTGTAGAGGGCCTCTAGCTCGGTAGTGGGGGTGACGGTAGCAAAGGTGTTGTAGAACCATCGCATCTTTACTTGATGGCCTTGGAATTCATCTTCAGGTGGGACGTCACCAACAAGCCGTAGCCAGTCAGTGGAAGTGATAGGAGCAAGAGAGTCGACTTGGGGAACAACTGCCCCATGAAATGGAAAGCCGATTTGCATATATATATATATATATATATATATATATATATATATATATATATATATATATATATATCCAGGGGAGTTATTCCCCATTCGCCACAAGGGAGTTGAAAGGTGTGGGTCTCATCCCGCCACCTCTCGCAAAGAGCCGCAAGCAACATGCGGTTGGCACTGTTATTATGGAAGCATAAGGTAAGGAGGCCAGGAAAAGGAGTGTCTGCCAAAACTCGTTCAAGCAAAGGCTGTGGGTGCTTCACCTAGTTATCCCAATGATCTCTGGTACCCCGACCCTTGATGAAGGGAAGAGGTTGGTGCTCCTGAGCCAAGGAACACATATGGGCCCCTCGGCGGATGATGAAGGCGGGATCATCCTCATCAATCACCCGACGTCCTCTTGTACCGTCCGCCATTGAATCCTACAAGCTTGGCAAGGTAAGTCCCTATCCTTTATCTGTTAAAATCCAAATTATCATCCAGGAAATCCATGGGATTGGGCTCACATTCAAATGCAAAATCTAAAGTCCGACTCCATGTGTTACCTAGGATATGTGTTGGGCCCATTGAAGAAAGCAAGGCTCACCTTAAAGAAAGTTGCATATCATGTCTTAGGCAAGGAAAGTCCATCATCCAAGGTCACACTTCGGATGACAAATGCACCCAAGAGATCAACAAGGGATAAGGATCTTACTTCACATGAGAAGTACCTCTTCAAAGTCCATATGTGGCCAAGGATTGATCCACTTTCTATACCAAGGCCATGATTCTCATCTAAGTGTTTCCATCTTTTTACACATGTACATGGACAAGTGGGGAATAGAAAGGAAATGGGCCCCCAAGAGCAACCCAAATGCCTCACCTCAATGGATTGAAGGGAGCACATAGCCCACTCAAAGAACATGAGGACCCATTCATGGGTTAACCATGGAACCCCTATGTTCATCATCTTGATGAAAGTTTTGACTATGAGAGTACAACATAGCGGTCTACCCACAAACATATGAATCAAAGAAGCTAATGGTAAAAATTTGATGCACATAGCCCACATGAAGAATCAAAGTTGGAAATGCCCATGTAAGGACAAGTTTGGGCAACTTATGTGCACCAATTTCTTTACCAAAAAGGGGGACCATTTGAGCACAAGAGGGCATGGCTTGATGAGTCACCCAACCATCACGAAAATGGCTAAGAATGGTATACATAGCCCACTTGAAGATCAAAATCCAAAATACCCCAAAGCATGGGACAAAATTGGGTAACTTATGGGTATCATTCTTTCTCACAAATTGAAAGGAAAATCACTCATCTTTGAGAATGATGGTGGATGACCCACCAAGCGCCCCAAAGAGAAGTTCAAGGAGCTATGGTTGCATGGATAGCTCACTTAAAAAGGGATCATCCATTTGAGGTTGATAACATTAAAGGAAAACTCTTGAGAACCACTTTCCTACCACAAGAAAAAAACCATTTGAACTTAGTGAGAATGTTGAGACAACTCACTCATGGGACTTGTAGATGGTAAAGCAACTCAAGTCCTCCATCCATCAAAAGAAAATCATGAAAGAAAAAATCTTACATGAACAAAGTGTAGTGGTGCACACATGGTTCAAAGAAATCCAAGTTTCAACTGAAGGCCCAAAAGCCCATCCATATGAAGAATCGAAAGGGGCCCACCACACTTTGTACATAAGGATGTACATCATAATCAAGAGATGGTGGGAGATTTGGGCCACTTGTCCATAAAGGCCCAATTAAGAGATCTAGCCCACTTAAAGATCCAAGTGAAGAATGGGCTAGTTACCTTTGTCCATACACATGTGAAGAAAGATGGGGCCACCCAAAGTGAGCCCTATGAGCCCAAAACTTGAGGTGGGCCCTACCATTCCCATGGGCCCAAACCTTGAAAAGAAGATGGAAAAGAAAAGAAAAGTTCTAAGGAAAAATGACAAGGGCAAGAAAGCATGAGGGAGCCCAAAATGAAGTGTTGGGCCCATCAAATACACCAAGGGCCATGACTTCACTTTGAGCTCATTTGATACACATGAAAAGAGGCCCAACTCCCATGAAGAAAGATAGGATATTTTGCCATGCACACTTGATGGACATGGCAAAATTACCCTTTACATACACATGAAGGGAGTGTGAAAGAAGAAAAGAAAGAATGAAATGGAAGCTTGCAATGTCCTTCTCCATGCACCACCTTTAGAAGAGATTTGAGATCTAGAAAAAGGCCAAAAATACTTAGGCCCACCTTCACTCCTTTTGGAATAGCTACATGGAAAAAGAAAGAGTCATGAGAAGAGACAAGAAAGAAGGAAAAAGACAAGAAAGAAAGGGAGTGGTCCATACCTTTACCTCTCACCAAAGGGGGACCACCTTGCTGTCCCAAAGCTTCACTAAGGCTCACCACTTGAAGAGAGCAAAGAACCACCAAGAGAGAGAGAGAAAGTTGAAGAAAGAGAGGTATGAGAGAGAGAAAAGAGAGATTGCACGTTGGAGGGGCCAAGGGAGCTCCATGTTATATAGAAAAGGGGAGTGCACCCCTTTACTCGACCCACTGGAAAAACCAGTGGGCAGAGATGGTCCGGGCGGCCCCCAGGGGGCTGTCCTCCCTCCCACCTACTTGAAACGACCTCTCACACTCTCTCCTTAGGAAGAACTCCTCCTTGGGAAGGGTGGTTGCAAGTGAATCTTGTACTTCCTTGTAAGAATGAAGTGATGGAAGAGAATGATGAGAGAAAGTAAAGAATCTCACCAAAATCTCATCTTGTGAGAAATTGGTGAGAAATTGGCTTGATGATGTGGAAAGAGTTCCATGGAATTTTCAAGAAAAAAGAAAAAGAATTGACTTGGTCAAACAGTGATCTCAACCATCCAAAGTCATGACCTGATGATCTGAACCATTCTAAGAAGGATCCCCGGAATCTCCAACCTTGACTGCTGCTCGCTTGTACATAGTTTGGGTCCGAAGACCTTAAACTACGTCGGGATCAAGATCCCGAGGGACTTTTTAAATAAAAACCGGCATCAGTCTGGATCGAATTAAGATCCGACGACCCCGGACATTTTCTGAAAACCTATATATATATATATAATATATATATATATATATATATCGCATGTACAAAGTTTTGGTCCGAAGACCTTAAACTACGTCGGGATCGATATCCTAAGAGATTTTCAATAAAAACCGACGTCGGTCTTGGTTGCTCACATCAAGATCAGATGACTCCGGACATTTTTCAAAAATAAAAAAATGTGTTTGCCCTGTTTTGTACAGTTTTGTGGTCCGAAGTCCTTAAACTACGTCGGGACCAAAATCCCGAGAGATTTTCAATAAAAACCAGTGTTAATCTTGATCGCTCAAATTGATATTTAATAGCCTAGAACATTTCGAAAAGTCACAAAAAGAATGTATTTTCAGCATGTACATATTTTCGGTCTGAAAACCCTAAACTACACTGGGATTAATTTCTCGGGGGACCTTTCTTGCTTTCAACCAAAAACCGGCATTGGCCTCGACTACTGGGACAAAGGTTCGATAATCTGGATCATTTTCAAAATACCAAAAAGATTTCAAGCTTTTCATAAAAACCAACATCAACCTCGATTAGCCAAGTTGAAGTCTGGAACTTTTAAAAAAAAATTTCAACTGTACAAATTTATTTCCAGCGGTCCGAAGACCTAAAACGACAATGGGATTAACTTCTCGGGGACTTTCTTTCTCAACCTGTTCCGGACATGGCTGACAGTTGATCGTATGGGTGTCCGGAATCTTTTAAACAGGTAAAGGCTGAGGCGGGCAGAACCCCGTAATCCTGTTCGTGTTGAACGCATCGTGATAGACAACCTTGATTTGGAAGTCGCTGTTGAATCTGACGGATGTTCCCTGTTCCTAGAACTCATGAAGGGGATTAAGGCTGTTGGGAGGTGGAGCACACCCTCGCAGAATTGTGAGCAACGTAAGGCCCCAAACTGGATTGACAAAGGGAAATGTGAGGATGTGCCTCATTTTGTGGCCGAAGGAGTCCGTCGGACGATACGTGGTCTATGTACATTGCACATGAGGAACAGGCAACTTTGTGGGTGTATTGACTGAAAACCCTCAAAATCTTCTCATCCGAAGATGTAAAACTATAGCACTTAACTGTGTGAGACTCGTCTTGCTCAGCTGACGTAAAATGGATCGGGTGCCTTACCAGCAGTAGAAGCTAGAAGTGGATGAAAATTCCACACATTTCCTTGCATTTCAGAAAAATCACAAAATACCAAAACATTGCAAAATCACCTTTCCAAAATCATAAAAAATATTTCCCTTGCTTTTAAATCAAATATTTGCAAAACTCACAAAATATTTCCCTTGCTTTCAAACCAAATATTTTCAAAAACACAAAAAATATTTCCTTTGTTTTCAATAACCGATCTCTATCCTGACCACTTAGGTAAAGGTTCGGACCAAATATTTGCAAAAATCACAAAAATTGTCACTATCCCCAGCACTACACTTCAGGAGTCTCGAACTCCGCTCACTTCACAGTTTGGGATGACGGATCCAATCGCCCGCAAATTGGAATCTTGACCAAAACTGGCGACCAAGCACCGTCTCAATCGCATTTATGCCCAGAAGAACATTTTGAAGTCGGATAACATCCTCGTACATTCTCATTAGCAAAGAAACAGCATCTTGGGACGATGGACCTGATCGACCACGGGTCGGGATCTTGACCAACCCGCTAACCAAATATCCGCATAAAAAAGAAAGAAAATCCCCAGGGGAGCATAACCCTGCAAGCAATAAGCTCAAAATTCTCTGCATCTCCAGCAAAAGCAAAATCATCAAACTGAAAGAGAATGAGCCAAACCATGCATTCATCATACGTCTCCATACATTAGCATCCATCGCATTAATCATCATGTTTACCTGCTTTCAAAATAAAAGTAGGTTAGCCAAAGACCCCACATGCATCCCTAGTGGAGGCGCATGCAAACCAGATTTTCATTTCAAAAAGACAAAAAATATTCCTATTTGCAAATAAAAACCCCACGGAGTATCACTCCCCAGAGTGGGTATCTTTTCAAAAATCCAAAAATATTTTCCCAGTAGAGCGTTCTGCCTCCAAAACACCAGAAGATCTTTCATATCTCTAGGTAGGAGCCGACGCAAAAATCAAATAAGATCCGATGCCTCGCGGTTTCTTCGGAGAACATCGGATCCAATGCACTCAAAGTACGGTCGAACTGAACTCTAGTGTCAGTGCAGTCGTACCACATGCCAAGATACGAAAAGATGAAAGCCAAAAGGCTCGGTCAAAGAAACCATTTGAACAGGTGGAAACGATGAATTGTAACCCAAGTATCAAAATCAGCAGATTGGGTGGAAAGAGTTCACCCGCACATACCTAGGTGTGGATGCCTGAAGTACCTTGACTGAGTCCTAAGTCGGCGTAGTAGAATCCCGTAAGACTACATGACGCAGGGCATCTAACCACTTTGACAGTCAAGCGAAACAAGTACTCCTGGAGTGATCCGGGAAAACATCAAACATCACACAATCAATCTCAGGGTCAGTAACCTCGTAAGACTACGACGCAGAGGCTCTGCTTGTACCTTTTCGATGTTAGTACCAATCGGGAATGGAAGGGTTGCGATTGGGGACCCAGGTTGCAGCAAACTGCAGGGACAATCGCAACATTTTCTCCAAACTCCCGTGGTATGTGAGAGTTATCAATTTCCAAACAATCAACTGACTCAGATACAAAGGACGACAAAGATTCAGACCACAATCTAGGAAAGGATGAATTGCAAACCAAGCATCAAAACCAGCAGATCGGGTGGAAAAAGTCCACCCGCATATACCTAGGCGTGAATGCCTGAAGTACCTTGATTGAGTCCAAGTCGGCGTAGTAGAATCCCGTAAGACTACATGACGCAGGGCATCTAACTACTTTGACAGTCAAGCGAAACAAGTACTCCTGGAGTGATCCGGGAAAACATCAAACATCACAATCAATCACAGGGTCAGTAACCTCATAAGACTACGATGCAGAGGCTCTGCTGTACCTTTCCGATGTTAGTACCGATCGGGAATGGAAGGGTTGCGATTGGTACCCAGGTTGCAGCAAACTGCAGGGACAATCGCAACATTTTCTCCAAACTTCCACGGTATGTGCGAGTGATCAATTTCCAGACGATCAACTGGCACAGATGCAAAGGCAAGCAAAGATTTCAGACCATGATCTATGAATGACCAGGGTCAGAAGTGGGGTGTCCACTCTCTTTGGCATTCGGTTGCACATAACGTCTGCCAAAGGGGGGCATCTGTAGACACCCCACCCTCGGCTACACTGTTGGTAGAGGCAGCTGGATGAATGGAGGACCATACCCCCAAATTCCGTGTCCAACTCAGCCAAACTCACCCTTGTAAGCCTCAATCCATAGCCCAACTCACCCCTAAACATCAACCATGAAAAACCCCACATAAGAAAAACCAGTAAAAAATCCTAAAAAGGTCAAACTCCCTGAGTCAACCCGCTGAGTCAAATCACCGAGTCAACCCGCTGAGTCAACCCGTCTAGTGAAATCACCGAGTCAAATCGCCGAGTCAACCCATTGAGTCAAATCACCGAGTCAACCCGCTGAGTCGACCCACCGAGTCAACTCACTGAGTCCAAAGCAGCAGCCCCAAGACATGGTCGTACCACGCGTTGGAACCCGAGGAGCGTCCATACGGGGCCGCCCAAAATTATTTATGGGTTCTGCCACTGCCCGCTGCTATAAATACCCCCCTCCCCTTCTCATTTCAACAATCCAACCCAAGCCAAGCCCTCCGAAGCCAGCCCGAGTGCAATCCGTCTCTCCACCCTTTAGCCCATTCCTCCACCAAGGAGAGCCCGAGTGAGGAGAGCCTAGCCCTGGTCCATCCTAGCCTGACCACTGGTCCGAGTCTCCCAAGCCATCCAAGTCTTGATCCAGCCACTCGAAGTCCAATCCTTGCGACACCTCCGTCCATCTAGCTACTCTTTTTCCAGCATCATCTCATTTGCATCTAGCATAAGTGCAACATTTACTTTTCTTCCAACCCCCCTGCTTCACTACAAGCACTTTGATTATTCAAGCACACGACATGCATCCCGCATAAAGCACCTGTCAGTTCGAGCGTATGCTCTGGGCTTGCCTGTTAATCGAAACCTGCCCATCAGAAACTCTTACTGTTCAGACCTGCATTCATACATTAGTCACTACAAGCACTTTGATTATTCAAGCACAGCATGCATCTCGCATAAAGCACCTGTCAGTTCGAGCGTATGCTCTGGGCTTGCCTGTTAATGGAAACCTGGCCATCAGAAACTCTTACTGTTCAGATTTGCATTCATGCATCATGTCATCTATGAAAATATACGAGGATTAAAACAGACTTTCAAGTGTCAGTTTGATTCTGTGAAGTAGAGACCGTACTTCGGTACGGGCAGTGTGTGGGGTGCTTAACCTCTTCCCACCCTGTAACCGTAATCCCCTTACCTCGAATCTTTGACCGCAGATCAAAAGGAGTCATTTTAGAGAAATGAATCTTCGGATCCCCTTCTCTAACATTTCTACGGGGTCTAGCCAACTGTAGATTCGAAGTAACTGGCTAGTGGCGACTCTGGTCTTATATAAACTCATCTAAACACATCCAGCTTAACATGACAACTGAACAAAGCCCTCGAGAACGAGGCAAGCCAGTGGCACAAACGGCGATTCGCACGCACGCACCTCTTCTTCTTTTTCCGAAAGGAAATGGAGGACATTGTCGGAAGTGCGGAACGGCGAGGGTCCACAAGCCTGAAATGTACAAGATCTCAAAATCTCTTGAATAAAATTCATCTCGCGATATCTTTCTCATTATATACGTTTGTGAATGCTTGTGATTGTCTATAAATGTCTCTATCACTCAGAACCCCCAGAACAATGAAACATAAGAAAACTGGCTTATGCATTTTCTAGTTTTAACAATGTGTAATGGTGAGTTTTTTTAACAAGGATCCTGATGAGGCCTGTGATTACTTTGATATACTAGCTAGAAATGCCCAATCATGGGATATCTCTAACCAAGCTAATAATCCCAAGACAGTGCTAAGAGAGAGGGGAGTACACTTGTTGAAAGATGAAGACAATGTGAATGCAAGATTGGCAAATCTCATAAAGAAGGTTGAGGCAATGGAGTTAAAGAGGGTAAATATGATAAACATCAGTGAGGCCATGAAAAAGCGTGTATAATATTTACGAGAGTGATGCTCACCTAACAAAGGATTGTCCAACAATCTTCACTTTTCAAGAGGTGTTACAAGCTCAAGTGAATGTCATGAACACCTAATAACACCCCTTTAGTGCACCAAACTTCAATAAGAACAATTCTGATTGGTGGAATCATCTCAATTTTAATTAGAGGAATGGACCTATGGTAAATGCAAACACCGATCTCTAAGGGCACTCTAGTAATACATCACATATGCCCACATTGAAGAGCACCCTTGAGGATACGCTCAAGGTATTCATGTATGGACAAAATTAAATAAATTAGTCCACCGTGAAAGCCATAAATGAACTTAAAATGTCGGTTGTAAAGATTGAGACACACCTAAGTGTTAGGGAGAAATAGACCTTCCTGGCCCAACCTCAGCCTAACTTGAAAGGACAATTTTAACCTAAGTGATCCCAATTCTTCAACCTAATATGTGGAACATGTTAAATCCATCACCACCCTAAGAAGTGGAAAAAAAATCAACAAGAAAATTACTAAGAATGTTGAGAAACCTGAGGAACTTGAAAATTATAAGGGTGATGGTAATTAAGTAATGTTTCACACGACAAAGAGTCAGACTATAAATTTAAGCCCATGGCCCCATTTTCCCAATGTCTTCTCTCAACTAAACGACAAAGTTAAAATCAGGATATCTTAGAGGTTTTTTAATAAGTAAAAAATCAACATCTCCTTGTTGAATGCAATTAAACAAATTCTTACATATGCCAAATTCCTGAGGGATTTATGTGCGGTAAAGCATAAGCTGAACGTGCATAAGAGGGTATTTTTTACAGAACAAGTTAGTGAGATTATAAAACAAAAGTCCCCCTAAATGTAAGGATCCCAAAAGTCCTACGATCTATTGCATAATAGGTAACTTCTGGATCGATAAAACGCTTCTTAATCTTGGGGCAAGTATCAATTTAATACCCTTTTTAGTATATGAGCAACTTAGGCTTGGTGAATTGAAACCCACCAAGACAACTTTACAACTTGAGGATTGCTCAATTAAAGTACCAAGAGGGGTGGTGGAAGATGTGTTGGTCCAATTGACAAGTTCTACTACCTGGTAGACTTTATCATTTTAGATACACACCCGGTTACAAATGTGAGCACTCAAGTTCCTGTCATTCTAGGCCAACCATTTCTAGCTATACCCAATGTCATAATCAATTGTAGGAATGGAATAATGAAATTATCCTTTGAGAATATGACGGTGAAGTTAAATGTGTTTCATTTACGTAAACAATAAGAAGATGAGGATGACATCTACAAGGTTAACTTTATTGATACGCTCATGGAAGAAGAGCCTCTTTCGACTAATAGCCTTGAAAACTTAGAAGTTTGTTTGGCTTAATTTTCTAATTCCAAGGATAAAATAATTGTAGATATTGTTAATACCTTGGGAGAGTCAATTCTAAAAAAATTAGTGAGGATGCGTTTATGGACAAGACACCAAATTCTAATTTTAGAAATTGTGTTATGCAGGAAATTGATAATTTGGTGCTTGATTTTCCTAAAGAGATGTTAATTCTGAAAGTGTAGTGGTTGAGGATAAATTTTTCCCTACGCAATCCTTTATAATAGAGAAGAAACTCAATAAACAAGATATGGAATTCTCCCTTCCCAAAAGTCTTAACTCTCTAGAAGGGTTCTTGTCATATTTTAAGGATTCAGATGATCCTATGATCAGGGACATTGTGAATACCTTGTGGGAGACCCCTTTGGTGCTTAAAAGTTTCTTTTCATTGAGTGTGAATCTGTTGCATCGATTATGGAAGCACCAGCGAAGTGGAATTATGTGGAGACAATTATATGCCGTGAAGAAAAATTGAGTAAAGTCTCCATACCCCTTCAGTTTGTTCAGACCAAAGTGCATCATCATTGGGATGACCCATATTTAATTAACTATTTCCCAAATGAAACTATAAGGATATATATTTTTTATAATTTAAAACCTAAAAAGATCTCCTTTTTTCATACATGTGGTGGAAAATTTAAGGAACCTACAGAAATTCTTTAGTGTGGTTTTTAATGGCTTATCGTGATTAAGAACATCTACGCATATTCTAAAGCAAGATTGTGGATGATATATTAATGAGAAATCTTTTGAACCACTTGATGATCCTACTTGATATGATCCTTTTAGATGATCTTGTTTGCCAGGACTGACCTCCTAGTCTGATGAAGATTCTCTTTTTAGAGTAGGTTTGGTAGGTATTTTTGTTTTGCCTTGTTTTAAGTTTTATCTAAATGTATATGATTCTCCTAGTCTGACGAGAAGTTGCTTTCAATTTAGATGCCCTCTCAAGTATTTTCTCTCACTCATTCCTTTTTTCTTTTTTGCTGGTTCGCTCGCCTCAAGTGTAAGGCTGCGATGCAAGTAATAATTCTCGGTAAGACCGATGTCGATCCTCAGGAATTGTCATCACAATTCTAAACTTTATAACTAAGATGAACTAAATTTGGATTTGTATTGATGGATGGAATTTAAGAACATAAAACTATATACTTTAGAACTAAATCAGGAAAATAAGACACTAGAGCGCCAAGGATCCACTTATAATCATTCACGATGCCAATTCAAACCATTCAAGCCAATAACTCAATTAGAATCGGAGTTCTATCCCTATCCAATTGGAATATAGAGCAATCAAATCATCATAACACATTTAACATAGATGGATCATCCACTGATATGGTTTTCTCATAACAACTAAGGCATTGGGTGTATCCAATCACACAACCCAATTCTTCACAAAACAATTGAGATTACATTCATGATTCTTCCTCAATTCTTGTCACTAGACTTGATTTAGAAGCATAAATTAAATTTTTATTAAACTAATATCAATACATAAACATTTATATCGGATCAATCCCAAAGATAAGAGCTTCTTCTAGTTTAGTTCTAGATAAGCACTTAGGAAACTTAGTTTGTAAGATCTCCTAACATCCAACATATCATGATAGATCTAAGATCTCTACAACACAAAATCCTATCAATCAACACCTCATTACGCAATCTTAGTAATCAAAACATTCCATGTAAGAGAAATCACAAGAGATAGAAGATTAACTTAAAATACTAACTTTATTTCAAACTTGAATTCGAAGTGTTCTTCATTAAACCAAAAAGTTCTCGAACTAATTCGAATTGAACATTGCAAACAGCTATAAGCTTCACTTCTTAGCCCTAGCTGAGGTTTAGCCAATCATTAACGTATTAAACTAAAACTCAAAAGAAAAACTACTAAAAGCATAGAAAAACTATAAAAATCCTAGTTGGAGGAATTGCGAACGCTCCACGACAATCCTTTCCACCTCCCACGACTTCAATGTCCTTCTATGATGCCTTAGGAAGAGAGTAGAGGTGCCCTTTTATAGTAAAAGTTTTCTACCGCCTCGAATTTGCGTAAGAATTTATGCAGCAGTAAACAGTTTCGATCAATACTTCGATCAATACAAACTATTTCTGATTGATACTTCGATCGATCAAAAATTCTGTCCAGAGAATTACAGACTTTTTTGCATAATTTTCCATAGGATTCCGATCGATCGGAGTAATTTTCGATTGATGTTCCGATCAATCGGAACCAATTCCGATTAATCGGAATTTTCACTCCAGCAGTATTTCAGGGCCATTTTTTGAACTTTCTACATGTTACTTTTCTAGCCCTGCAGCTCTGCACTTTGATTTTTCTAGTCATTTCAAGTCGTGAACTTGATTTCTCTAAGGCTTTTTCTTCACTCATTTGGCTTATCAAAGCTTGGTCTTCTAATTACTCCAAATCCTTTTAAATTAACAATAAATCCATGACACCTCTCTCTTTTACCTACAAACACAAAAACAAGTATAAGTCCTTAACTTTAACGAGGGCTGTACATCGAGCCGAGTCGAGTTGAGGTGGGCCAAGCTTGGCTTGACTCGTCTGTGCTCTCCTCGAGTTCGAGCTCACCCGGATCTTACCATTGGAGCTTGCCTTGTTTGCTAAAACTTTCGAGGCGAGCTCGAGGTGAGCTAGTGGATCGAGTCAAGGCGAGCTTACCTTGAGTCGAGTCGAGCTTGCTCCCACCTCAATTTATTATATTTTTTACTACAAAATATAAATTAAAAGTCAACAACATTAAGTTCGAGAAGTCACACATATATTAGGGGAGAATAGTATTTCTACAGGTGGGACCCCACCATTAAAATGACCTAGCACTGATCGGCTTTTTCTTTGGCAAGTCACACATGCATTGAATGTAGACCACTAGTAATATTTTATGAACCATAATTAACACAGTACATGCATAGCTTACCACATGAATGGACTGTCCTAATTATTGTGTGGACCATCTTCATGATGAGGCCCAGCTAATTCATAGATCAGATGCACCACCTCCCTCGTAAAATTGCAATCAATAGCTGCATATGGTGTTTGGTCTAACCATAGCCCCTGTTTTGTAGATATGTATGGTGTGTGGTCTCACCATAGTACCTGTGTTTGTGTAGCGTGTAAAACACACAACCACTGTGTGCTCACCATGTTTTGTACTTGAAATTACTCAATCCATCAAATATGCTCAACAAGGAATGTTCTTACCTGAACAAAATAGTAAGATTAAGAAACCCCCCAACGTGTGAGGGTTTTATATGTCCTAAGCTTGGACCCAAATGTGTGAGTGGGGGAGGGGGGAGAGAGAACCAAGAAATAAAAATATTATGGTTTTTTTTTTAACAAATATCTATATGAAATGAGTCAAGCTCGAGCTTGAGCCAAGTCAAGCTTGAATCGAGTCGAGTTTCGAGTCGAGTCGAGTCGAGTGACCAAATGGTCGAACTTGACTCAATTTTTTACTCAAGCTCCTAAATGAAGCTTGGCTTGACTTGTTCTACTAAGTCGAGTCGAGCCGAGGTAAGGTTTTTCGAGTCGAGTCGAGTTTCTCGGGCTGAGTCAGCTCATGACCAGCCCTAACTTTAATAACGTAAACTATGTAATTGTCCTATGAATTGGGGTTCAGATATGCATAATTTATGGCTCAACACACCCCGTAACTAGCATTTTGGTAGTCCCAAGCAAAACATACGTGAAATAAATCTAATCTCCTAAAACTCAACTCTCTCTCGGAAATTATACTTCTATAAACATCAAAACATATCAGTACAAAATTCAAATAAACTTAGTGATAAGAACTTGAAATCTTAGACTCCTTAAACATAATAAGTGTTTTACATAGAATCCCCACTAATTGATTGACAAATAGAAGAATTCAAACAAGTGTGGTCTAGTGTGCATAGTGAATATTCATCTCATGAATTTCCAGGATTACCTTCTCCATAGATCAACAAAATTGAGGATTTAAAAATGTACAGATCAATCATGTGCCTGTGACAAGAATTTGCCTTACCGTTCCCTTCGACGACTTTCACACTACTTCCCATTTCCAGCATTGGTTACGGGTAGACCATCCCTTGGTTGGTAATAGGTAGCCCTTTTTGAAAATTTTTAAAATTTTTTAAACAAAAATCATCTTTTTTTTTCCTTACGTTTTCACATGAGATAGGATTTTTAGAAATCCATAGCTTCGATTCTTTTTCATACTTCACATAAATAAGGATGGACAAAGTTCAAACCATGAGAATCGTGTAATGTGAACTAGACTCGAGAGTGTTTAAATGTTATATCGATCATATAAATAGGGGAATTCATATATAAAATTATTATATTACCGATTTTTTAGAGCTTTAAAATCAATCACTTCATCTCTCTTTTCTCGTACTCGTAACATCCCAAGTACATAGAAATAAAATTTTCCAAAAGAGTTTTGAATTTTCAGAAAAATAAAAAATTTTCATACAAAAATTGCTTGAAATGTCACAAAGTACTAGATTCATCTAGGAATCTCACCCCCCCAACCAAAATCTTACATTGTCCTCAATGTAAAAAGATACGCAATAATCAATAACAATAACATGAGAGCAATGATAAAAAACAAGGAGGGTGAAAACGAGAGTACTTGAGAGAGTTGAATATGCAAGTCTGCAACTCCAAACCACTAAACAATTAAAACTAATAAAACTACTCTATACCTTCATCAGACTAGTAGGTCAATCTCGATACACATGACCATCCAAAGGAATGGAATCTAGTAGGATTAGTAGGTGGAGTAAAAGGTTTTTCAGTAATATCATCCTCCATATTGCTTCATAATGCACATGGGTGATGTTTGTCGTTCTAATCCATTGAAAATTCTACTAAAAAATTTCAGCAAGGTCTCTCAAAATTATCACCTCATGTGTTAGGAAAGGAGAATTTCTTCAGGTTGGAATTCATCAAATATGAATCTCCTTTCCAACTTGTCTGAGAAAAAATTATTCAAGTAAGGATCATCCGAGAGATGGTGCACTTTGGTTTGAACAAACTAAAGAGATGTGGAGACTTGAATTTCTTCTTCACAAGTTGGTATGGTTTTCACATAATTAAATTCTATCGATGCTTCCACTATTGATACTTCGGTGTTATACTCCGTGGAAGGAGTCTTTTTGGGCACCGGTGAAGTTTCCTTTAAGGCATTGACAATGTCACGGATCATAAGATCATCCTAATCCTTAAAATATGCCAAATACTCTTCTAGAGTGTAAGAAACTTCGACCTTCTCGGTCACTTGTGTATGTTGGAATATGTCCTCAACCACTACACTTTCATAAATTGGCCTCTCCTTAGGAAATCAAGCACCAATTCATCAATTTCTTGCACAACAATATTGTTCAAATCAGTGATTGGTTCAATCAAATTTTCAGATTTTGGTTCTTCCAAGGCGTTATTAATATATAAAATTACTTCTTCCTTGAAATGAGCCAAGCAAACTTCTAAAGTTTTAGAAAAATTAGCCGAGGGTGGCTCATCATCATCTACAATTGTATCTATGAAGTTAAGCACGTGGATCTCATCTTCATCCTTATCATCATCCTCTTGTTGTTTATACAAATTAAACACATTCAACTTCATTATCATATTTTCAAATGATATTTTCATGACTCCATTCCTATAATTGATTATAGCATTGGCGGTTGCTAGGAATGGTTGGCCTAGAATGACGAGTGTTGAGCTCTTAATTTATACATATTCTAATCCCATTTCATCACATATTATGCATGGTTTGTATGTTTAAAAAGGCTATTCTAAATGCATGTTTGTGATTGTAGGAATGAGAGAGAGGAGTTATGAATTTGCTGCTAAGAGAGTCATTTGGAACCACATTGAAGACATTAGAAAGAAACCTTGAAGAATCATGTCAGAAAGACCTGGATCGGCTAGAAGAAAAGAAGAAATCAGCAATCATATCAATAGGCCATGGTCGGGTGTCCGAAATTTGTAGGATTTCTTGCCAAAAACGCTAGACAAATCTGGACCTGACCATCGGGCACCCGATATTCAAAGAGAATTTTAATCAAAACGCGTTGGACGAATTGAAGTATGGTCGGGTGCCTGACCAACACCTGGTTGGGCGCCCGATGACCTGCACAAGTGCGTAACTCCTTATGCAATTCTGAGGCGGTGCGTGATTTTTCTTATAAAAGGGTACCTTGACATCCTTCCTAAGGCATCCTAGAAGAAACCTAAGTTCGTGGGAGGTGAAGAAAATCATCGTGGAACATTCGCAACTCCTCCAACTCTGGTTTTTCTAGTTTTCTATGCTTTTGATTAGTTTTTCTTTTGTTTTTAGTTCAAGTATGACAATGCTTGGCTAAAACCTCTTAGCTAAGGCTGAGAGGTGGAGCTTGTAGCTAGTTTTCATGTTGAATTTGTTTAATTCAAGTACCTTTACTTAAAGTTTGGATTTTTAAGTTCTAGTTTGAATAAAGTTGGTATTTTTGGATGTTTTATGAGAGTTTATGTGCTTCGGATATGGGTTCCTTGCAATTCTCTGAGATTATCATATTTAGATTGATTAGATTCGAATTGTAGTAACCCTAGAGCATACCATAGTCTCTTGGCATGGTTGTTACTTCGAAGGCTACATGTTTTGAATTCTATGTGCTTCATTAGAACTAGAATCTTATTTTCTGACTTAAGTGAGATTGTTTGTGTTTAAATGCTTAATCTTCCAATTAGATGAGAGATATAACTTCGAATCTAGTTGTGTATGCTTGGATGAATGAATTCACATGGAACTATTACAAGTGGATCCTTAAAGCCTTAGTTCCATTAATTAATCGATTTTTACAAAAGTTCCTGTTTTTCTTAAGTTTTCAAATTGAATTCTGAAATTATTGAAGTTAAAGTTGCTAAAATAGTTTGAATAGGTTTACTCTAATTCCTTGTGGATCGATGGTCGCTCGCCTCAAGTGCAAGGCTGTAATGTAGTAATAATTCTCGGTAAGACCGAGGTCGATCCTCAGGGATTGTCGTAACAATTCTAAGTTTTATAACTAGGATGGGCTAAATTCAGATTTATATTAATGAATGGAATTTAATAACATAAAATTAACTATTTTAAAACTAAATCAGGGAAATAAACACTAGAATGCCAAGTATCCACTTATAATCATTCACAATGCTAATTCAAATCATTCAAATCGATAACTTAATTGGAATCGGAGTTCTATCCCTATCCAACCGGAATATAAAGAAATCAAATCATCAAAATGTTAGTGCACTTTTTTGTGGCATACTAGTGCACCTTGTTTGTCAATTACTTAGGTCAGTGAGTCTAGTATCGGTTGAGCTTAATGAAGACGAAGACCAAAGACTCAAGATGGACCTGCTGCATCAAGAAAGGAGAAACAGGTAAATGTGATGCCTTAGTGTGCCTTGCCTTGACCAAAACCTAACCCATAACCTCTTAGATGACTTGGACCAACTAGGTATACCCTTAGTCATCATCATTAGTCTTAGAACTCCATGAAAAACATGATAAGTTAGACTAATTTAAGAGGTGGAAGCTGCTGTAAACAAAACAGCTCAAAACAGCAGTTTCCGATTGATCTCCGATCAATCGGACGTTGGCTCCGATAGGACTCCGATCAATCGGACAGAAGCTCCGATCAATCGAAAATTTTTCCAGCAACCTTGAAAATCCACTAGACATATTTCCAATCAATCGGATAGTCTTCCGATCCATCGGAAGGGGTCCGTCCGATCAATCGGACAGTGTTCCGATCAATCGGAATATCTTCCAGAGACTTCACTGGATAGATTTCCGATCAATTGGACTTGTCTCCGATCAATCGGACAGGTCTCCGATCCATCGGACCTTCTTCCGATCAATCGGAGATGCGCGAATCTGCCTGTTTTTTTACCGTTGGAAGAAAATCTATTTAAGATGGGGGATTCGTTTTTGAGCTAAGAGAGGGGATTTTGAGGAGATAGAAGCCACCATTGCTAGAGATCATTAGAGGCTCTATCCCAAACCTAAAGCAAGTCATTCTCCTTGTGTTTTCATCACAAGCTTGGGCCATTCAATGGCATCTTGAGAATGGACTTGTTCCCTCTTGATTCCTAGGGTTTAGACACCTTGATGATAGTTAAATCCTTTGTCTAAACACTTCCTAGGAGTCCATTTAGGTGCATTCCTCTAGGAAACCCATTTCCTACCATTTGTAGAGGTTTCACCATTCCCTAGCACCTTGGGCATCTCCAATGGAGCATCACATGCAAGGTAGCTGATCTTGGAGCTGAAGCCTTGGCAAAGCAACGGTGTCAACGATCGGGGGAGCACAAGGGGAGCTGATTCAAGCACGGGAGAGCGAGAAGAAGCAACCCAAGACGGCGCAACAAGGGGCTCAATCCGACAAGTAAGGTTGTCTTGTTAAGAGTCCATCCACTCAATTCCCTGTGGGAGTTGAGTGTAGAGTTTGTTTGATAAACTCGCCCCAGGGTCGTTAGCCGATCCTTGGCCTATTAGTTGGGCCTAAAATCTAGGCACGTCAGCCAGTTCCTTGGCACGTTAGTCGGGCCTAAAACAAAGTCTCCAAGGGGGAGCCACCAACACGGGTGCAAACGTGTAGGTTGGGAGGAACCTGTAAACTCTCCGGTTGGGTGGATCCGAGTTAAAACACCTTGGTTGGGAGGAACCAGATTTAAACTCCCTAGTGAATGCTGGTGTGCTCAAAGGGGTTGAGTACTTGAACCAGGAGTGGAGTAGACACGTAGTCGAACCACTATACATCCTTGTGTTTGTGATTGTTCTTGAGCACATTCATATCTTCACATTGTTAGTTTAATTGCTTAATTATGCATGTTTGATAGGAATGTATGCTAGGCATTTTTTTTGACATCCCCACACAAGATGTACCTTCACTACTTGTGTAGACTTGAGCTCATTGATCCACTCTCATAAGTCTACACAAGATGCATAGGTTAGAAGCTTAATTCGTTCAATCATTTACTTACCTATGCATGCTTAGACTAGGATTGTTTAGTGCATATCTTTTGCTAGTCTTGTGATTGGACCCACCTAGGCTTGGAAGCCGAGGTGTTCTCGCTTACATAGCTTATTTTGTTGCATTGTGAAAGTAGGCGAAATTTTTTTTCAAAGGTCCTATTCACCCTCCCCTCTAGGTCCATAGACATATCTCCAAGTGTCTCTACAAGCGGTAAAACCGTAATTTCACATAATTCATCTAAAATAGATGGAGCATCCACTGATACGGTTCTCTCATAAACAATTAAGGCATTTGGTGTATTCAATCACATAGCCTAATCCTTCACAAAACAAGCAAGATCACATTCATGATTCTTCCTCAAGCCTTATCACTAGACTTGATTTAGAAGCATGAATTGAACTTCTATTGAACCAAAATTAATACATAAACACCTATCTCAGATTAATACCAAAGATAAGAACTTCTTCTAGTTTAGTTCTAGATAAGCACTTAGGAAACTTAGTTTGTAAGATCCCCTAGCATCCAACATATCATGATGAATCTAAGATCTCTACAACCCAAAAATCCTATCAATCAATACCCCATTAAATAATCTCAGTAATCAAAACATCCCATGCAAGAGAAATCACAAGAGATAGAAGATTAACTAAAAATACTAACTTTATTTCAAACTTGAACTAGAAGTGTTCTTCATAAAACCTAAAAGTACTTGACTTAATTCGAATTAGACATTACAAATAATTAAAAGCTTCACTTCTTAGCCCTAGCTAAGAGGTTTAGCCAACCATTATCAGATTGAACTAAATCTCAAAAGAAAACTACTAGGAAAGCATAGAAAAACTGTAAAAACCCAAGTCGGAGGAGTTACGAACGCTCCACGATGCTCCTCTCCACCTCCCAGGAACTTCCAAGCCTTCTATCATGCCTTAGAAATGACGTAGAGGTGTCATTTTATAATAAAAATCTGCCACTGACTTGGGATCTTCTAGAAATTAGAGTCTCCTTACGCAATCTGGACACTGGTCGATCAATCGGTTGGACTAGGCGATCAATTGATTTTTCGGGCCAACTATAAAAACTGAATCTGGACATCTATGAGCCTGGGCGATCAATCGCAAGTGACTAGCGATTAATCGCAACTGGTCTGGCGATCAATCGCTCATAGTTGGCGATCAATCGCAACTCCCCTTTTTAGTCCAGCAAGGTCCAGCAACAAATCAACAAAATTTTACTGTGAGTGATCAATCGCTTAGGGCTGGCGATCAATCGCAAGCTGGGTGATCAATTGATGGATCAATCTCTGGATCAATCTTCAGAAACTGCAACTTTCTGCATTTTACTTTTATGGCCCTACAACTCTTCACTTTTGCTTTTTCAGGACAATTCAGGACTTTTAACATGATTTCTTCAAAGTTTTTCTTCTCTTCTTTGGCTTATCAAAGCTTGGTCTTTTAATCACTTTAAATCCTCCAAATAAGCATTAAATCGATGACATCTATCTCTTTTACCTACAAACACAAAAACAAGCATAAGTGCTTAACTTTAGCAACTTAAACTATACAATTATGCTATGAATTGGGGTTCAAATATGCACAATTCATCGCTTAACAATCGACCTTGGTCTTACCAAGATTATTACTACATCGCAGCCTTGCACTTGAGCTGTGCGAACAACGGGAACTTGAGTGCATACATTTGTAACCACTTGTGTATCCAAAATGATAAAGTCTATTGGATAGTAGAACTTGTCGATTTGGACTAACACATCCTCAATCACTCTTCTTGGTATTCTAACGGAGCGATCCGTAAGTTGTAAAGTTATCTTGGTGCGTTTTAATTCACCAAGTCCAAGTTACTCATATACCGAGTAGGGAATCAAGTTAACACTATGTTGAGCTCTTAATTATGCATATTCTAACCCCAATTCATCACTCATTATGCAAGGTTTTCACGATTTATAGACTAAACTAATGCATGGATTTGTGATTGTAGGGATGAGAGAGAGGAATCATCAATTGAAGACTTAAAGATGCCATTTAGAAGCAAAGAAGATCAAAGGACCAAGTGTGAAAGGGTGAAAGAAAGAAGAAAAGAAGAGAAGAAAAGAAGGAAGAAGAAGACACCCAAGATCGGTCGTCTAAGGCCCAGGACCGATCGTCCGACCGATCCGATACTCAACAGAAGTACCCCTGCGGCCACAACTCACTAGACTGTCCACGACCGGTCGTCCGCTGCTCAGACCGGTCGTGCGACTGGTCCTTGAATTAAAATTTTGTGTTTTGAATATTTGAAAACTCAGTGGACGTTTTTTGCACTTTTGCGACCGGTCGCCCAGGAGTTCAGACCGGTCATGCGACCAGTCGTCTGCGTAATGATGCGTGTTCTACAATCCCTGAATTTCTCTGCGCACTGCGTACTATTACACAATTTCTGAAAGATTCTGATGCTGCGGAGCCTCCCCACTATAAAAGGACACCTAGGGATCACTCCTAGGGTATCTTGGAAGGGTTTGAGAAAGGTGGGAGGCGGCGCAAGTGGATTTCGGAGTTCCACAACTCCTCCTAGTTTGTTTACTATTTTCATGTTTTTTTAGTTGTTTCATGTTTCCTTGGATCATGAACGGCTAAACCTCTTAGCTAGGGCTAAGAGGTGAAGCTTGTAGTGAATCTAAGATGTTTCAATTCAGTTTAAAGTTGGTTTTAAGATTGGATTTCATGTTTATGAACAATGGTTTGAAGTTTAATTCAAGTACTAAAGTAGTTTTTCTTAGTCTTATGATGACTCATGGATGTTTGGAAGAATTACTTGAATTCTTAATTGTTGTGTGTTAGTCTAGACCTGTATGATCTGAGGAATTGGAGTACGCTCTAGTACTATGATCTTCATGTGAGAACTTCCTACCAAAGTTCTACTTTTATAGATTTTTGAAGTATGTTTGAGACTGTGTATGTGATTTGAATCAAGATCAAATCATGATCTAGCTTTGTATTGTGACAGGACTTAATGCTGGTCATGATTGTGAACTTAATCTATTTGAAATTGGGACTGACCTATGCAATTGAGTATGCTCGTCCTAGCTTGCATTGAGTGAATCATGTACATTAATCTTACATATGGTAGATTGTTGGTTTAACTGCTCTATCAACCGACTAGATAGAACTTAATTTTGATTCTAGTTGAGAAAGTATGAGACCACAACGAATTGAGCATCAAGGATTGCTACAAGCGGATCCTTGAACCCCTAGTGCTTTTATTTAATTGATTACTTTCAATTTAGTTTAAAGTTGTTATTCACATCAATCTTCTCAAAATCTGGTTGTTAGCTTTCCAATAGAAACTATTGGAAGTATTTGTGAATTCCTACATAAGTCCCTATGGATCGACCTCGGTCTTACCGAGATTATTACTACATCGCAACCCTACACTTGGGGAAGCGAACACACTAGCCCCTAGATCGACAATTGCTCTATTGATCTGGAAGTTACCTATCATATAAAAGATTGTAGGGCTTCTGAGATCTTTGAATTTTGGGGGGAGTGTTTTGTTGTATGATAGCATTCACTTGTTCTGTAAAAAATGCTCTCTTGTGCACGTTTTACTTACGCTTTACGGCACATAGGTCCTTCAGAAATTTGGCGTATGAAGGAATTTGTCTAATTGTATCCAACAAGGGAATGTTGATTTTAACTTGTTGGAATACTTATAAGATGTCCTTGATTTTCACTTGTCATTTTGGTTAAGACAAGATGTTGGGGGAATGGGGCCACGGTTTATACACTTGCTCCGACTCTTTATCCTATGTAGCATTGCTCAATTAACCATCACTTTTAGAATTAATCAAATCATTAGGCTTTGCGACCTTCACCAGTTCAGATTTTTCAATTGTTTTACCACTTCTAAGAGTGGTGATGGCTTGAACATGTTCCACTTGATTGGTTGTAGAATTGAAATTTGATTCAAGTTGTTCTTTGGAGTGAGGCTGAGATTTGGCTAAAAAGGTCCCTTGCTCCCTAACTCCTAAATGTGCCTCAATTCTTTCAACCGAGGTTGTAAGTTCATTCATAGCCTGTATGTTGGACTGATTTATTTGAGTTTGCTCAACCATGAATGCATTCAATGTGTAAGACCCATACCCATATTTGCCCTCCGTACCCTTAATTTCCGGTGCCGATACGTCCCGGACTGGATTAGATTAGCGAGCCTTGATCGCGACCCTGTTTTAGTACCGCATCGACCCAAGACCTATACCCCGGCGACCTGCGTAGGCGCTGCGATTCCAACGCCGCGCGGCACGCCCCATTGCGATACCCGGTGTGAAAGTTATAATCGATTGCGTAATCCCAGATGGGCCGCGCAACGTGCGTGTGTCGTGGGCCCCACTTGCACAAATCCCAAGAATATATCTAATCAATCTAATCCATCACCATCATTCTCACCTATACCCATCCCATACCCTACTCTACACACCCCATACCCCTCATCCCTCTCTCTCCTCCCAAAGTCAACCCTCACCCATACCTCCCATACCCCTTCCCATGCACCATCATCACTCGCCATGATTCCCTCTCTCTCTCTTCCCCCCATACAAGTGCATACGTAGGGGGAGAGGAGAGTTCCTTGCAAAAATTCTAGTGATTTGAGAAAGAGGTTTGAGAAGAGAGAGAAAGAGATTTGAGAAAGGAGAGAGAAAGAGAAAGATTTGAGAGTAGAGAGAGATTAGAGAGATTGAGGGTGTAGATCCAAGCTTGGAGGGCCCCAACCATCATCCGGACCGTCCGGATCGTTCGATCGTCAACCCGATCCAATCCAACCGTCCAACCATCCATCAAGGTGAGTGCAAGGAGCATAAACCCCCATTTTTCTTAATTTACTTCATTTTCTTTATTTTCTTTTGGGCCCACCTTGTGATGGGCAGTTAGATGAATGGATTGGATCATCCATGAATGGGCCCCACCTCCTTATAATAATAATAAAAAAAAAAGAAAAAAAAAGAGAGGAAGAGCTGCCGCTAGACAGACAGCGTCCAGAGGGCGCTGCTGCCCAGCAGCACGTTGGCTAAGAAGCCCTTTTGGGCGTTGGGCAGGGTCCCCACTCGTGGGACCCACCTTGATGTATGAGTTGATCCACACCGCCCATCTGTTTCTCCATCCCATTTTAGGGCAGGGACCCAAAAATGAAGAAGATCCAGATCTCAGGTGGACCACACCATTGAAAACAGTGGGGCTGATGAAGCCTACTGTCGAAGCTTCTTGGGCCCACCGTGATGTTTGTGGACCACATCACCTACCCAATATTGGGCTTGTTGGGTCCCCAATGAGCTGAGGAACATGATGGAGGGGGTGGATTGTTCCTAAGTGGGCCCCACTTGAAATAACCTCAAAAATAAAAAAAAATAATAAAAAAAATATGAAACGTTGGAACGTCCAGCGTCAGGATGTCCTGACGTTGGAACGTCCAGCATCACCTTGGACGTTGTAAGGGGTCCCACTCGTGGGACCCACCTTGATGTTTGTGTTCCATTCACGCCGTCCACTTATTTTCTCACATCATTTTAGGCCAGGGCCCAAGGATGAGCCAGATCCAAATCTTAAGCGGACCGCACCGCACAAAACAGTTGAAATAATGATTTCTACTGTCAGAAATCATTTGGCCCACCTTAATGTTTCTAGGACGATTTGTATACCCAATATTGGGCTTGTATGAACGGAGTGGATCAGTCCCATGTGGGCCCCACTTGATATGAACACAAGAAAAAAAAAAGAAGAAAGAAAATATGAAGAAGAGGCAGAGCCTGATGCTGGGTGTACCAGCGTCTAGGTACGCTGGCCCTTCAGGCCGGCTAGTGGCCCACTTGTGGGTCCCACCATGAGGCATGTGCTGTATCCACACCGTCCATCCAGTTGGGGAGATCATTTTAGGGCATGACCCCAAGAATGAGTCAGATCCAAGTCTCAAGGGGGCCCCACCATAGAAAATAGTAGGGACAGTGGCCCTACCGTTGAAACCTTCTTATGGCCCATCGTGATGTCTATTTGAGATCCAATCTGTTCATAAGTTCATACATGCATGGAAGAAGGAAAAGCAAAAATATGGGCTTGATCAGAAAATTCTATGGGCCCCACTTAGTGAGAATATAAAAAAATAAAAAATAAAAAAAAGAGGATAGCTGGATAGACAGCGTCCAGGGGACGCTGCTGCCCAGCAGGCCTTGTGGGCGTCTCTATGGGCCCCATTCATTGGGCCCACCTAGAATGTATATGCTTTACCTATCCCGTCCATATGTTTTTCCAGCTCATTTTAGTGGGCCATGCCACAGGACAACAATGGGGATAATGATCTCCACCATTGAAACCTCCCAGTCCTACAATGATGTTTATTTGTCACCCAACCTATTCATAAGTGGCTGGGCCCAAAATTTAAGCATATCCTAATGTCAAGTGGACCATGCCACAGTGGGGATGATGACTTCAAACGTTGAAACCCTTTCAGGTTCTACAGTGATGTTTATTTGCCATCCAATCTGTTCATAAGATCACATGGAGATGGACGAAGGAGAAAGCACAAATAGCTGCTTTATTCATGATGCCTATCTATTTTTCTATATTATTTTAGATACAGCCCAAAAAAAAATGAGACAAATTCAGATGTTAGATGGACCACACCCTGTAGGGAATAGTGGTCATTGATGCCCACCATGGTTTCTTTTTGATATATATGATTTATCCATGCCGTTCACATATTTTGTTGACCTACCTTTTATGTGTAGGCCCAAGTATGGGGCCGATGTGGTCTCAAGTGGGCTATGCCACGAAGACTTTTACATTTCCAATGGGATCCATGGTTCGGGTCCCACTCTCCATATATATATTGGGCCTTTTAAGGCCAATGTTACATGATACGATCGGTAACATGCTAGTATGATTAGCTTGATATGTCACACTGATAACATGCTTAGTATAATGAATATCATGCTCATTCATATGCCCATACGCATCATTTGTATGCCTGTTATGGATCATGATTAACCATAGCATATGCTAGTTGGCTTGTTATACTTAGGGGACCCGTGCGAGACAGGGTCGCCCCACATGATTGCGCAGTATGCGTAAGTTGGTGCATGATTTGGATTGTATGACTCATGCATTTCGCATTATGTATGTCACGATCGCTTTCACACCCTAGCAGCATCAGGGTGGTGGCCACCATAGTCACATCATGGTTGGCAGTATTGGACACCGGAAACTTGTTCTAGTACGTGGGCGCTATGGATGTCCTTGGGTGAAAGTCCCTAAACCCTGTGGTACCAGTAGGATGCTCCAGCGTCGAGACCGAGTGGATAACATGAGCGCCCGTGTGCCAAATACCAGTAGGCCGCGTCTCCCACTGTGTCGAGGTCGGTTGGAAAGGGGTGTGACCTTATCCGCCCGGGTGAAGTGGGCTGTAAGCTAGGTCGAGTCTGACCAGCTCATGGAATGGGTCCGCTATCGGCGAGCTGGGTGGGCATTGGCATACACTGACGAGGCGGATAGTGAGGTCTTTTCTACTCGCTTGGTTACGCGCGCGATGTGCGGCGGCCAATATTAGAGTATATTAGACCCCGGTGATGTCCCAGATGAGAACTATTTTGATATGTGGATCAGTTGAGGATTGACATGTTTGCATTGCATCTCTAGCATTAACACTCGGCCATGTAGGCCCTTGCATCGCATAGCCTTGGGATGGCTGATAGCATTCATGAACTTAGTAACTTAGCCTCTACTGCTTTCGCTTACTCTGATATCTGTATACTTGTCATATGCATCACACGTGCACACACGCACTCTACTGGGCTTCGTAGGAAGCTCATGCGCGTTTGTTTACACTGCAGGTACTAGAGCCTATCAGCAGCGTTGAGCGCGGTTTATGTACCTGATATTTTAGACTTCTGATTCATGTTGTATTTCCCTTTCCAGCACTGTACTCAACAAACTTATTAGTGGATATTTGATGATGTTTTATGGTTTTGATTATGCTCCTATACACAAAAAAAATTTACCCTGAAAATCCTCCTGGTAGGATCCCAGGATCGGAACCTGGCACATTAGAGCTAGGAGCTGAGAATGGGGTACTACGGAGGCTGTTGGCACCAAGGTCGGCGATCGGGAATTTAGTGAGCCCAGTCCACGGGTTTGGGGCGTGACAGAAGTTGGTATCAGAGCATAACTTGGGAATACCTGCGGATGACATCGCATATCTACTAATGGCCTTAGATTAACTACCCTTAACTGAATGATTGTTGCAAACTTAGGATGATTAAGATCCCGATCTTATGCACTTAGCAACCCACACTAGGATCCTATTACAACATAGTTATAATAGGATTCCCTATTTTGAGCTTAGAAACTTCCGAATATGATTCCCTAACGTGTGTGCATTCGAGAGTATCAATGCTAAGACGTACCTGTCCTTTTCTGTAGGATATGGCGCCCAAGAGAGCCACCGGTAGGCCGTCAACCGATGCGGGTACATCCCAGACCGCCCCAGTCCCAGCTCCAGCTCCAGCTATGACTGCTGGTCAGTTTCAGGAGATGATGCGGGTTATGACCTCCATGGTAGAGCGCCAGGAGAGGAGGTCATCTGACGCAGTTGCCCCATCGGAGCAGGATCGTGCTCGTTCCTTGCTGATGGAATTCAGGCGGATGGATCCCCCACGGTTTTTGGGCGGACCAGACCCGGTGGCAGCGGAGAGATGGAAATCGGAGGTAACGAAGATCTTTACCACGATGCGATGCTCGACCGAGGAGCGAGTTCCTCTTGCCGTTTTCCTTTTTCACGGAGAGGCCGAGCACTGGTGGGCGTCGGTTACCCGAGCAGCTGGACCCGATTTCGAGTGGACATGGGAGGACTTTGTAGACCGGTTTGACCGAAGTTCTTCCCTGAGCATGTCCGCTAGCAGCGTGCTCTAGAGTTCGAGACACTGGTCCAGGGAGATATGTCAGTGTCATAGTATGAGGCTCGATTCGTTGAGCTATCCAGATTTGCGACGTATCTCGTGGATGACGAGGTGTGGAAGGCCTGTCGATTTGAGACCGGACTGCGCCTTGGCCTTCGTGGCCGTGTCACGGGACACAAGCTTCCTACATTCGAGGAGGTGGTAGAGCGGGCCCAGATATATGAGGCAGAGTGGGCCGATGCACAGCGGATCCGTGACCAGAGCGGAGACCAGAAGGGGAAGAGGAAGGCTCCTTCTAGCAGCTTCCGGCAGCAGCAGACTCGGGCACAGCAGAGGCACCCGGTTCGTCCATCTGTTCGACCGCCAGTAGCACCAGCAGCACCTCCAGCACCGTCCCAAAGACAGTTTACAGGTGTTTGTTACGGATGTGGAGGGGTAGGGCATCGTAGGCATGAGTGTCCCCACCCACAGCAGCAGCAGCGACAGCAGCAACCACAGCGGCAGCGACAGCAGCAGCCACAGCAGCAGAGGCAGCAGCATAGACCGCAGCAGCAGCAGCGGCGACCACAGAGGGGACAGACACATCCCCAGCAGACTCAGGCAGGTTCTACACAGCCCAGCAGGATCCTCAAGGCACCGGGAGGAGTCGTTGATGGTACACTCATTGTCTCTGCATGCATAGCTCATGTTTTGTTTGATTCTGGTGCATCGCATTCTTTTGTATCCGATGATTTCTGCCGATCGACTGGTTTGCCGTTAGAATCGGTGCGCGAGGGTTTGTCAGTGTCGACACCCTTAGGGAAGACCACGGTATTGAGTTTGATCTATTCGTCTTGCCCCGTCTTGGTAGGAGAGACCTTTTTGCCCACCGATTTGTTTGTTTTACCGATGACCGAGTTTGATGTTATCCTGGGCATGGATTGGCTGGCCGAGTATCACGCTGTATTAGACTGCTTCGCAAGAACAGTCACTTTCCTTATACCCGGCATGCTGCAGTTTCAGTTCGTTGCCAAGCCTAGAGGTGAGCAGTTGTCATCTTTGATGTCATGTGCCATAGAGGAACCTGTTGCCGTGTGCATCGACTAGCTGCCGGTAGTTTGCGATTTTCCGGATGTGTTTCAGGAGATTCCGGGGTTGCCACCTCATCAGCATACTGAGTTTCAGATTGACCTCGTGCCCGGTACTGCGCCTATCTCAAAGGCCCCGTACCGTATGGCCCCTTTGGAGTTGCAGGAGCTGCGGAAGCAGTTGGACGAGTTGGGTGAACTAGGCTTCATCCGTCCGAGCAGTTCACCGTGGGGAGCGCCGGTACTCTTCGTGAAGAAGAAGGATGACTCGTTGAGGCTCTGCGTGGATTACCGCGAGCTCAACAAGGTCACGATTAAGAATAGGTACCCGCTTCCGAGGATCGACGATTTATTTGACCAGTTGCGGGAGGCCCAGTTCTTTTCGAAGATTGACCTGCGGTCCGGTTATCATCAGGTCCGTGTCCGGGAGGAGGATATCCCAAAGATGGCATTCAGGACGCGTTACGGTCATTTTGAGTTCCAGGTCATGTCTTTCGGACTGACCAATGCGCCCGCTGTGTTCATGCAATTGATGAACGATGTCTTTCGTCCCTACCTTGATCAGTTCATTGTGCTGTTTATCGATGACATTCTGATCTATTCGAGGACTCGGGAGGAGCATGCGCGGCATCTGGAGATCACCTTGCAGACCCTCCGCACACACCAGCTTTATGCGAAGTTGGAGAAGTGTGAGTTTTGGCAGGAGGAGGTGAAGTTCCTCGGTCATGTGGTGACGAGGCAGGAAGTAGCAATAGATCTGGTGAAGATTGATGCCGTGCGTCAGTGGAGTCAGCCCACGAACGCGTCCGAAATTCAGAGTTTCCTGGGGTTAGCAGGTTATTACCGTCGTTTCATAGAGGGCTTCTCTCGTATTGCAGCCCCGCTGACCAGGTTGACCCGGAAGGGCGCTGAGTTCTTTTGGAGTGATGCCTGTGAGCGAGCATTTGCAGAACTGAAGGACCGTCTTACTTCTACACCAGTCCTCACTCTTCCCTCCGGGAGTGAAGGATTCGTGGTTTTTACAGATGCCTCACGTATTGGCTTAGGTGCTGTCCTGATGCAGCATGGCAGAGTAGTAGCGTATGCGTCTCACCGGCTCAAGTTCCATGAGCAGAACTACCCCACGCATGATCTGGAGCTAGCAGCGGTAGTCTTCGCACTAAAGGTGTGGAGGCACTATCTTTATGGGGTCAGGTTCGAGCTCTTTTCTGACCACAAGAGCCTGAAGTACCTCTTCTCGCAGTCCGAGTTGAACATGAGGCAGAGACGTTGGATGGAGCTCCTGAAGGATTATGATTTTGATCTTCAGTACCACCCTGGCAAGGCCAATGTGGTGGCAGATGCCCTTAGCCGTCAGCCACGAGGCCTGGTGGCGTATATGATGGTTCGGGAGTGGAGGATGCTCGATGAGGTTGCCGAGTATGATTTTGAGCTGAGCCTGCAGTCTTCTATCGCGCAGTTATCGAGCTTGTCGATTCAACCCTCTCTTGTTTCTAGGGTGATCGAGGCTCAGCAGACAGATCAGACGTTGAAGGATTATTGGGAAGAGGCCACGTCAGAGGGTCAGATTGATTGGCAGATTGGGTCAGATGGTGGACTTCGTTTCAGGGGTCGGTTGTGTGTTCCAGATATTCCTCAGTTAAGCAGAGACCTTATGGATGAGGCACACCGATCGAGGTTCACGATTCACCCAGGCTCTACCAAGATGTATCGTGATATGAGGAGGCAGTATTTTTGGGCCGGTATGAAGCGTCAGATTGCCAGTTTTGTGGCTGAGTGTGACACTTGCCAGTGTGTCAAGGCCGATCATCGCAAACCTCCAGGTCCCCTGCAGCCGTTGAGTGTCCCGTTGTGGAAATGGGAGCACGTGACCACAGACTTCATTATGGGCTTGCCGAGGACTGATCGTGGTCATGACGCCATCTGGGTTGTCGTTGATCGTTTGACGAAATCGGCACATTTTCTTGCGATACGTGCGACCTAGTCATTGGACTAACTTGCAGAATTGTTTATCGAGGAGATTGTGAGGCTGCATGGTGTCCCAGTTTCGATCGTTTCTGACCGAGATCCGAGATTTACGTCGCGGTTCTGGAGGAGTTTTCAGAAGGTGATGGGGCCTGCCTTGAAGTTCAGCACCGCATATCATCGTCAGACTGATGGTCAGACCGAGAGGGTCAACCAGATCCTTGAGGACATGCTTCGAGCTTGCGTGTTGGATTTCTCAGGTAGTTGGGATAAACACCTGCGTTTGGCTGAGTTTGCATATAATAACAGCTACCAGGCGACTATCGATATGGCTCCTTTTGAGGCGTTGTATGGTAAACCTTATAGGTCTTCTAGTTGTTGGGCCAAGGTTGGAGAGCATCGTCTCCTAGGTCCCGAGCTTGTGCAGAGGACATCAGAGGCTATTGATATCATTAGGCAGAGGATGCGCACAGCTCAGAGTCGACAGAAGAGTTTTGCAGATCATCGACGTCGTCCCCTAGAGTTTTCCATTGGGGATCGTGTGTATCTCAGGGTCTCACCCATGAAGGGCGTGGTTCGTTTTGGAGCCAAGGGGAAGCTTGCCCCGAGATTCATTGGACCCTTCGAGATCACTGGGCGCGTTGGCGCCGTGGCCTATCAGCTTGCCTTACCACTTCAGTTGTCTGGCGTCCACAATGTTTTTCATGTTTCTATGTTGCGGAAGTGTGAGTCAGACGTGGTTCCTGTGATAGATTGGCAGCCGTTGGAGGTTCGTGAGGATGCTTCTTACATTGAGCAGCCGGTTCGTATCCTTGATCGAAATGAGCAGGTCCTCCGGACCAAGGTCATTCCCTTGGTGAAGGTCCAGTGGAGTCATCATAGCGTAGATGAGGCGTCGTGGGAGCGAGAGGCAGAGATTCGCGAGTCTTATCCTCATCTTTTTTATGATTGACTGTATCTGTATGATTGCTTTTCGATTTGATATGCATATATAGTGATGCGATTCTTGTTTTATGATCTTCGGCTAGTTTGGGTTGTATTGCAAATTTCAAGGAAGAAATTTTTTGTTAGGAGGGGAGAGTTGTAAGACCCGTACCCTTATTTGCCCTCCGTACCCTTAATTTCCGGTGCCGGTACGTCCCGGACGGATTATATTAGCGAGCCTTAATCGCGACCCTGTTTTAGTACCGCATCGACCCAAGACCTATACCCCGGCGACCGCGTAGGCGCTGCGATTCCAACGCCGCGCGGCACGCCCCATTGCAATACCCGGTGTGAAAGTTATGATCGATTGCGTAATCCAAGATGGGCCGCGCAACGTGCGTGTGTCGTGGGCCCCACTTGCAAAAATCCCAAGAATATGTCTAATCAATCTAATTCATCACCATCATTCTCACCTATACCCATCCCATACCCTACTCTACACACCCCATACCCCCCATCCCTCTCTCTCCTCCCAAAGTCAACCCTCACCCATACCTCCCATACCCCTTCCCATGCACCATCATCACTCCCCATGATTCCCTCTCTCTCTCTTCCCCCCATACAAGTGCATACGTAGGGGGAGAGGAGAGTTCCTTGCAAAAATTCTAGTGATTTGAGAAAGAGGTTTAAGAAGAGAGAGAAAGAGATTTGAGAAAGGAGAGAGAAAGAGAAAGATTTGAGAGAAGAGAGAGATTTGAGAGAAGTAGAGAGAGATTAGAGAGATTGAGGGTGTAGATCCAAGCTTGGAGGGCCCCAACCATCATCCGGACCGTCTAGCTCGTCCGATCGTCAACCCGATCCAATCTAACCATCCAACCATCCATCAAGGTGAGTGCAAGGGGCATAAACCCCCATTTTCTTAATTTACTTCATTTTCTTTGTTTTCTTTTGGGCCCACCTTGTGATGGGCAGTTAGATGAATGGATTGGATCATCCATGAATGGGCCCCACCTCCTTATAATAATAATAATAAAAAAAAGAAAAAAAAGAGAGGAAGAGCTGCCGCTGGACAGACAGCGTCTAGAGGGCGCTGCTGCCCAGCAGCACGTTGGCTAAGAAGCCCTTTTGGGCGTTGGGCAGGGTCCCCACTCGTGGGACCCACCTTGATGTATGAGTTGATCCACACCGCCCATCTGTTTCTCCATCCCATTTTAGGGCAGGGACCCAAAAATGAAGAAGATCCAGATCTCAGGTGGACCACACCATTGAAAACAGTGGGGCTGATGAAGCCTACTGTCGAAGCTTCTTGGGCCCACCATGATGTTTATGGACCACATCACCTACCCAATATTGGGCTTGTTGGGTCCCCAATGAGCTGAGGAACATGATGGAGGGGGTGGATTGTTCCTAAGTGGGCCCCACTTGAAATAACCTCAAAAATAAAAAATATAATAATAATAAAAAAATGAAACGCTGGAATCGTCCAGCAGTCTGGACGTCCTGACACTGGAACGTCCAGCGTCACCTTGGACGTTGTAAGGGGTCCCACTCGTGGGACCCACCTTGATGTTTGTGTTCCATCCACGCCATCCACTTGTTTTCTCACATCATTTTAGGGCCAGGGCCCAAGGATGAGCCAGATCCAAATCTTAAGCGGACCGCACCGCACAAAACAGTTGAAATAATGATTTCTACTGTCAGAAATCATTTGGCCCACCTTAATGTTTCTAAGCCGATTTGTATACCCAATATTGGGCTTGTTGGGTCCCCCATGAGATGGGGAACCTTATGAACGGAGTGGATCAGTCCCATGTGGGCCCCACTTGATATGAACACAAGAAAAAAAAAGAAAGAAAATAAGAAGAAGAGGCAGAGCCTGACGCTGGGCGTACCAGCGTCCAGGTACGCTGGCCCTTCAGGCCGGCTGGTGGCCCACTCGTGGGTCCCACCATGAGGCATGTGCTATATCCACACTGTCCATCCAGTTGGGGAGATCATTTTAGGGCATGACCCCAAGAATGAGTCAGATCCAAGTCTCGAGGGGGCCCCACCACAGAAAACAGTAGGGACAGTGGCCCTTCCGTTGAAACCTTCTTATGGCCCACTGTGATGTCTATTTGAGATCCAATCTATTCATAAGTTCATACATGCATGGAAGAAGGAAAAGCAAAAATATGGGCTTGATTAGAAAATTCTATGGGCCCCACTTAGTGAGAACATAAAAAAATAAATTAAAAAAAGAGGACAGCTGGACAGATAGCGTCCAGGGGACGCTGCTGCCCAGCAGGCCTTGTGGGCGTCTCTATGGGCCCCATTCGTTGGGCCCACCTAGAATGTATATGCTTTACCTATCCCGTCCATATGTTTTTCCAGCTCATTTTAGTGGGCCATGCCACGGGACAACAATGGGGATAATGATCTCCACCATTGAAACCTTCCCAGTCCTACAATGATGTTTATTTGTCACCCAACCTATTCATAAGTGGCTGGGCCCAAAATTTAAGCATATCCTAATGTCAAGTGGACCATGCCACAGTGGGGATGATGACTTCAAACGTTGAAACCCTTTCAGGTTCTACAGTGATGTTTATTTGCCATCCAATCTGTTCATAAGATCACATGGAGATGGACGAAGGAGAAAACACAAATATCTGTTTTATTCATGATGCCTATCTATTTTTCTATATTATTTTAGATACGGCCCAAAAAAATGAGGCAAATTCAGATGTTAGATGGACCACACCCGTAGGGAATAGTGGTCATTGATGCCCACCATGGTTTCTTTTTGATATATATGATTTATCCATGCCGTTCACATATTTTGTCGACCTACCTTGTATGTGCAGGCCCAAGTATGGGGCCGATGTGGTCTCAAGTGGGCTATGCCACGAAGACTTTTACATTTCCAATGGGATCCATGGTTCGGGTCCCACTCTCCATATATGTATTGGGCATTTTAAGGCCAATGTTACATGATACGATCGGTAACATGCTAGTATGATTAGCCTGATATGTCACACTGATAACATGCTTAGTATAATGAATATCATGCTCATTCATATGCCCATACGCATCATTTGTATGCCTGTTATGGATCATGATTAACCATAGCATATGCTAGTTGGCTTGTTATACTTAGGGGACCCGTGCGAGACAGGGTCGCCCCACATGATTGCGCAGTATGCGTAAGTTAGTGCATGATTTGGATTGTATGACTCATGCATTTCGCATTATGTATGTCACGATCGCTTTCACACCCTAGCAGCATCAGGGTGGTGGCCACCATAGTCACATCATGGTTGGCAGTATTGGACACCGGAAACTTGTTCTAGTACGTGGGCGCTATGGATGTCCTTGGGTGAAAGTCCCTAAACCCTGTGGTACTAGTAGGATGCTCCAGCGTTGAGACCGAGTGGATAACATGAGCGCCCGTGTGCTAAATACCAGTAGGCCGCGTCTCCCACTGTGTCGAGGTCGGTTGGAAAGGGGTGTGACCTTATCGCCCTGGTGAAGTGGGCTGTAAGCTAGGTCGAGTCTGACCAGCTCATGGAATGGGTCCGCTATCGGCGAGCCGGGTGGGCATTGGCATACACTGACGAGGCGGATAGTGAGGTCTTTTCTACTCGCTTGGTTACGCGCGCGATGTGCGGCGGCCAATATTAGAGTATACTAGACACCGGTGATGTCCCAGATGAGAACTATTTTGATATGTGGATCAGTTGAGGATTGACATGTTTACATTGCATCTCTAGCATTAACACTCGGCCATGTAGGCCCTTGCATCGCATAGCCTTGGGATGGCTGATAGCATTCATGAACTTAGTAACTTAGCCTCTACTGCTTTCGCTTACTCTGATATCTGTATACTTGTCATATGCATCACACGTGCACACACGCACTCTACTGGGCTTCGTAGGAAGCTCATGCGCGTTTGTTTACACTGCAGGTACTAGTGCCTATCAGCAGCGTTGAGCGCGGTTTATGTACCTGATATTTTGGACTTCTGATTCATGTTGTATTTCCCTTTCCAGCACTGTACTCAACAAACTTATTAGTGGATATTTGATGATGTTTTATGGTTTTGATTATGCTCCTATACACAAAAAAAAAATTTACCCTGAAAATCCTCCTGGTAGGATCCCAGGATCGGAACCTGGCACATGAGAGGTAGGAGCCGAGAATGGGGTATTACGGAGGCTGTTGGCACCAAGGTCGGCGATCGGGAATTTAGTGAGCCCGGTCCCCGGGTTTAGGGCGTGACACAATGTATCCTCAAGAGTATTCTTTTGAGGAGGCCCTTGGGAAGCATTGTTTGTATTTGTCAATAGTTCATTCCTCCCATTAAGGTTTGGTTAACATCACCAATCAAGATTTTGCAAGTTAGAACTTGGTGCACTAAAGGGACATTGGTAAGCATTTATGGCATTCGATTGAGTTTACAAGATATCTTGAAATGCAGGGATTGTTAGACAATCCATTGTTAAGTGAACATTATTCTCACAAATACCACATACACTCTCAATGACCTAATCAGGTGGTTATCATGTTAATACTCCTTAATATTTTGGACTCAACCTTCTTTGTGAGACCTGCCACCTTTGAATTAAAATCATCCTCCCCATTCAATGCATGTACACTTTTCTCTCTTGGGGCTAACTTGAGATTACTAGTTGGAGTGGAGATGTCCTAAGATTAGGCATTCTCAGCTAGCATATCAAAGTAATCCCAAGCATCATCAGACGCTTTGTTTAAAAACTCACCATTACACATCATTTGGACAAATTGGTGCATGTTTGAACTTAATCCATCATGGAAGAAGTCAATCAAGCGTCACTTTTCATAACCATGGTGTGGGCACTCTAATAAAAGATCCTTGAACCTCTCCCAACGTTGAAAAAATGTCTCATCTCCTTTTTGAGAAAAGTTTATGATAGTCCGCCTTAATGCGTTTGTTTTATGAATCGGGAAGTACTTTTTAAGGAACTCCCGGGTCATCTCAGCCCATATCTTGAGCTTCTAGGTTTAAGTGATTGAAGTCATGCTTTGGCTTTGTCCTTTAGAGAGAAGGGGAACAATTTTAGTTTGATTATATCTTGGGAGACGTCATTAAATTGAAAGGTATTGGCTATCTCCTCAAATTCAATTAGGTGCGCATATGGACTTTCAGAATTGAATCCATAAAATTTCGGAAGTAACTTGATAATTCTTGGTTTAAGGTCCAGGTTTCTTACATTAAGTAGAAAAATAATGCAAGAAGACGTGGTTGTTCTCTTCGGTTGTAGATAATCTCGTAATGTTTTAACCAGAGGAACATAGTGTACCTCATTTTCATTACGTTCCATCCTAGTTGGTTGTACATCATGCTCAACATTTTCAACATTGTGTGGTTCATTCTCAGCCATGATTCCAGACGATTCAGGAATTCCTAGACATCTTCAAACTCGTCTATGATTGCTTAATCCTCCAACTAAATCTCTCTCACTTAGAAGTCGCGATGTATGATCACGCTCCCAATAGGGCATAAACCACACAAAAACTAAACTAAATCTAAAATCTAAAAATTTGAAAATAAAAATAAAAACTAAGAAATAAAAGAGTTTAAGTTAAAACGGTTGTTACCAGATGGAAGAACTATGTTAGAGAAGAAAAATCCTACAAAATAAAGAAAATCTGTCACTAAAAAAATTCTGAGAAAAATCTAATAAAAAATAAATCCTAACTTAACCTATTTAACCTAACTATACCCTAATTACAAAATATAGAACTGTTAACCTAATCCCCGGCAATGACGCAAAAAACTTGTTCGCTCACCTCAAGTGCAAGGCTGCGATGTAGTAATAATTCTCGGTAAAACTGAGGTCGATCTTCAAGGATTGTCGTAACAATTCTAAACTTTATACCTAAGATGAACTAAATTCGAATTGTATTGATGGATGGAATTTAAGAACATAAAATTATCTATTTCAAAACTAAATCAGGGAAATAAGACACTAGAGCGCCATAGATCCACTTATAATCATTCACAATGCCAATTCAAACTATTCAAGCCAATAACTCAATTGAAATCAGAGTTCTATCCCTATCCAATTGGAATATAGAGCAATCAAATCATCATAACATATCTAACCAAGATGGATCATCCACTGATATGGTTTTCTCATAATAATTAAGGCATTAGGCGTATCCAATCACACAGCCCTAATTATTCACAAAACAATTGAGAACACATTCATGATTTTTCCTGAAGTCTTGTCATTAAACTTGATTTAAAAGCATGAATTGAACTTCTATTAAACCAATATCAATACATAAACATCTATCTCAGATCTATCCTAAAGATAAGACTTCTATTAGTTTAGTTCTATATAAGCACTTAGGAAACGTAGTTTGTAAGATCTCCTAGCATCTAACATATCAGGATGGATCTAAGATCTCTACAACCTAAAATCCTATCAATCAATACTCCATTAATCAATCTCAGTAATCAAAACATCCCACGTAAGAGAAATCACAAGAGATAGAATATTAACTAAAAATACTAACTTTATTTTAAACTTGAACTAGAAGTGTTCTTCATTAAACCAAAAAGTACTTGAAGTAATTCGAATTAAACATTGCACACAACTATAAGCTTCACTTCATAGCCTTCCCTAAGAGGTTTAGGCAATCATTAACAGATTAACTAAAACTCAAAAGAAAAACTACTAAAAGTATAGAAAAATTATAAAAACCCTAGTTGGAGGAGTTACGAACGCTCCACGATGATCCTCTCCACCTCCCACGACTTCAATGTCCTTCTATGATGCCTTAGGAAGAGAGTAGAGGTGTCCTTTTATAAATAAAAAAAAAAAGTCTTCCACCGTCTTGAATATGTGTAAGAATTTACGCAGCTGTAGACAATTTGGATTGATACTTCGATCAATCGGAACTATTTCCGATTGATGCTTCGATTGAACGGAACTATTTTGATCGACCAAATATTCTGTCCAGAGAGTTGCAGACTTTTCTGCATAATTTTTGATAGGATTTCGATTGATCGGAGTAATTTTTATTGACAATCCGATCAATCGGAACCAATTCCGATTGATCAGAATTTTACTCCAGCAATATTTCAAGGTCATTTTCTGAACTTTCTACATCTTACTTTTCTGGCCCTGCAGCTCTAGCGCTTTGATTTTTCTAGCCATTTCAGGTCGTTAACTTGATTTCTCTAGGGCTTTTTCTCAACTTCTTTGGCTCATCAAAGTTTGGTCTTCTAATCACTTCAAATCCTTTTAAATTAACAATAAATCCATGACATCTCTCTCTTTTACCTACAAACACAAAGACAAGCATAAGTCCTTAACTTTAACAACTTAAACTATGCAATTGTGCTATGAATTGGGGTTCAGATATGCATAATTCATGGCTCAACACACCCCCAAACTAGCATTTTGCTGGTCCCAAGCAAAACATGCGTGAAACAAATCCAACCTCCTAAAACTCAACTCTCTCTCTCGGAACCTATACTTCTATAAACTTTAAAACATATAAGTACAAAATTAAAATAAACTTAGTGATAAGAACATAAAATCTTAGACTCCGTAAACATAATAAGTGTTAGAACTGAAAATGCAGGAAGGACATTTTCTGTGTATTAGTGCTCTGGGGTTTTGAGTAATGAAAACATTCATAGAAAATCACAAGCATGCACAAAAGATACACAAGAAGAGATATCGCAAGGCGAATTTTATTCCAGAGATTCTGAGATCTTGTACATTGCAGGCCGTGATCTGGCACGAGCCCTTAATTACATCGAATGATCGATGAATCTTGATTAAAAGACATAAGACTAGTCAGGCAGGGACTATGGTCTTAGAGTTTATGGTCGTAGAGACCTGTATTTGTTTTATTATGGACTGAGCCATCTTTGTATTAGTCAGATGTCTATGTCCCATGTTTTGACTGGAGATCCGGGCTGAGACTATCAGGGTTTCTAACTAAGAGGGATGACTCTGGGCCTGCGCCTGTCATGTTTGGACAGGTGACCTCGGGAAGTCGATCTGCAGTTGTATGTACCTTGAGTAGCCCAACCAACGGATGCCGTTTGAATGGGTAGGACATCGACTGTTGTGTTGTGGTAGTTCATAGCAATTGCTTTGTAGAGAATTAGAAATCTTTGATATGGTTTATTGTGATAACCATAATCTCGTTTGTCTAGCTTTCGACCCTAATCGAGTCATATCTTACAGTACATGTGAATAATGATACATTTGTACAATTCTGGGTGTTGGCGACTTCTTTTCGAGAAGTTATTTCATTCATCACACTGAATCAGGTCAAACCTCAAAGGTACACAATTTTGTTCGTTTAGAGATTCCAAAATGATCGTTTGACCATTCCATTGCGTCCGGAACGCTCGAAATAGCTAAAATAGGCTCGAACGAGAATTAAAAATACTCAAAATTGAGTCTAGTGCACCTGTAAATGTTTTCTGAAATTTGCTGATTTTTTTGGTGCGTGGGACCTAATTTATGGGTGCGTGGGAGTGTAACGCACCCTTAAATTAGTTATCTGATTTTTTTTTAATTTATGGATGCATGGGATATTTTTCAGGTGCGTGGGAGTCCAATGCACTTATCTGAATTATGTTGAATTAACGGACGCGTGGGACTCAAATTTATGGACGTGTGGACCATTTTTTAGGTGCGTAGGAGTCTAATGCACATGTCTGAACTATGTCGAATTAATGGATGTATGGGACCCAAATTTATGGACATGTGGACCATTTTTCGGGTCCGTGGGAGTCCAATGCACTTATCCAAATTATATCGAATTTATGGACGCATGGGACCCAAATTTATGGACACATGGACCATTTTTCGGGTGCATGGGACATCAATTAGTTGTCCGATTCGTTATTTTATGGATGTGTGCCCACACTTATAAACTTTTAGAATCTAGACCTGTGGTGGTTGGAGTAAGCTTCCGATGGGGGATGCCGGTGATTGGAAAGGGATTCCGGTGACCGTGAAGGGTTTTCGGTGATCGAAAAGGGATTCTAGCAAGGGTTTCCGACAGGAATCTCAATTACCTAGGGGATAATAGCTCTCTCTCTCTCTCTCTCTCTCTCTCTCTCTTGAAAACATACAAATGAACAGTCGAGTTGGGTATTTATACCCTAAAATACTAGAAGTCGACCAATGAGCGGTTGCCACATGCCACGCACCCCAAAAATACCTTCAACACATCCTAAAATCGATGCGTGGAGCTCCAACGCATCCAAAAAGGTGTTCTGAAATTGGATGATTTTTTGGGTGCGTGGGACTATGATTTTTCAGGTGCGTGGGCCTTCATGGACCTTAAAATTGATGCGTGGAGGTCCAACGCACCCAAAAAGGTATTATGAAACTAGCTGAATTTACGAGTGCGTGGGACTCTGAATTTACAGGTGCGTGGAACTCTATGCACCCTGAAATGATATTTCTGAAATGTACTGAATTTATGGGTGCGTGGACCCATTTTTGGGTGCGTGGTCTGCAATGCACCCTTTAAATCGATTTCTGATCTCTGGTGAATTTTTAGGTGCGTGGGTACCCGAATTTATGGACATGTGGGACTCCATTGTACTTATAAATGATTTTCTGATTTTGTTGATTTTTCGGGTGCATGGAGACCCGAATTTATGGGTGCGTTGACGGACTTTTGAATGCTTTGAATTGGGTTTTGAAAAATGATGGGTTTGTGGGGCTCGTTTGATGATGAAATGACATGCACTGCTCGTCATAATTCACAATGAAGCTACTAGATCAATATTGGATGATTCCGATCATGGTGATTCGCGGGACCTGCGATTTTAGCCAAAATTGGCTAAGTAAGAGGATTTTCATAAATCTCCGTTTTGTGTGTACTGGAAGGCATTTTGTGGGATTTTTGGGGGGGTGCGTGGTCATCCTGTTTGTTTTGAGGACCCTAACAGATGCCCCTCCGGTGCGTTGCGATGGGTATGTGATCATCAAGTGCGACGCATAGGACTTTTTGGGTCATGGCTATAAATATAGAAGATAACCCATTTTTCGTCATTTCTCATTTGTTATTGGACTTTCGCTTTCCTTTCCACGCACCCAAATATTCGCCAACGCATCCAAGTAATCCCTCCAACGCACCCAAATATTCCACACGCACCTTGTTATTCAAGGTAATGCGATTACTTCACGCACCCAAAAATATCAACTTTGTGGATTTTGTTTTTTAAGGGTGCGTGGGTTCGCACGCACCCAACAATTCTCAAACTTAAGGATTTTTTTAGAATATGGGGATGCGTGGGACCTCACGCATCTTACAATTCGTACTTGAGAACTTTTGGGGTGCGTGGGATTACACGCACCCCTCGTCGGATATTTTGGAGGGTTTTGCCCTCTCACGCACCCAACAATTGGGTTTTGGTAAAGTTCTAGTTTTTGGGGAATTCGGACTTGGCGATAGCACACACCCTTCTTCATTTAAAGGAGGGTTTTGCCTCCCATGCACCCAACAATTGGGTTTTACAGTGTTTTAAGGGTGCGTGGGGTCACACGCACCCAGATAAACAACTTAGGCAGTTTCGTACATTTTGAGGGTGCGCGGGACCTCACGCACCCAGATAAGGGACTTGTGCAGATTTGTTGATTTTGAGCGTGCGTAGGACCTCACGCACCCAGATAAAGGACTTATAAAATTTAATTTTTTAGGGGTGCGTGGGGCCTCACGTACCCAGCTTCTCAGACTTTGTGAAATTTGAATGTTTTGACAATTAATCTTAATAGTATCTATCTTATCTGGATTTTGAACGGTGCGAGTTCCTACACCTTTATTTTTTGTACCTGCATTCAAGTGATAACCATTTCGAGGAGGTGTCGGGCCTCGCACTCTTGAAAATTTCAGATTGTGTCAAGTTGAGAATTTTCTTATAATACTGGTGATTCTATCTAAATGGAGTTTAAGTGTACCTTTACATGTTTTGCTTTGTTTTGAATTGGATCTGAATTTCTGTGTGCTTTTTACAGATCATAATGGCTAGCGATCCTTCGGGAGTAGGCCCTTCTGGTCCACCATTAACTCTGTCCAAATGCAAGCATGCGGCTCTAAAGAAGGTTAATAGACCTTCCAATTAGAATCCTCAATGGTTTCTCCGTCTGGAGACTTTCAACTTCTATGAACGCATATTGACATTATCCAAAGATATGCAACAGAAGATTCTCTGCGACAGAGCCATGCCACCTCCAGACAGGGGCATGCAAGAACAGTGGGATGCTTGGTATGCCCCACTACGTGGTTTTCGATCTAATGGGACGATAGGATCCGAGGATGGTGAAACAAGTCCGTCTATGCCTGCTCAGCTCATCAAGCGCGGCCGTCTGAAAAGGGTTAGGAAAGGTGTCAAGCAAGTGTATTTGGAGAATTAGGCCAAATCTAAGTCTGACTAGATGAGGATTACTTGGTCTACTGTCAAAATGGTGACATCGCCTCTCAAAATAAAAAATCCTTTCACTCGACAACACATTAGATATGTGAAGAGTTATCAACGGCAGCATTCTCTTCCAAAAATTGAGCCTTCCAACATATGCCGTAGTAATTCTTTCTTTAGCGTGGATAGTTGGACATCCGGTCCAGCACCATTCCTCAACTGCTCTTTATTTGAGAACGGGAAGCGTCAGTGTGTCATTGGTACGAAGGGCATGATCTTCCTAGAGCCAAACCATGACCCTCACCAACCTTTCCCCACACATTACTTCGAGACCCTTCGCCAGAGGTTTCATCACTTAGGGGATACTGAGATTTGGCTATCTGGTGCTTCTAGACCTAAGGTCAGTTGATTCCTCACCTAGGGTATGAAGCATGGGCACGTTGTATTCTGGAGAAACACAGGGCTACATTGCGAGCAGTAGGCCTGTATAAGGCTATTGAGGCAACATCAAGCTATTTTTATCGGGAACCGTGATTTTATAAAGGGTTCCTAAACCATTGGTGTTTTATCACCAACTCCTTCCACCTGCCATATGGAAAGATGAGCATCTCACTTTAGGATTTGAATCAGATTGTGGGTCTTCCAATCCGCAGGAGGATCTATGATGAATGGGTCCCAAGTGATGAGGAATTGTCTCAGAAGAAGAAGGGAGTATAGGAGGGTTTCTTCTCTGAAGCCTGTTATGAACTCTTCGTGGAGCTTCCACAGTCCTGGGGTTTCAAAGATAAGCTCCCATTCGAGGATTGGCTAGTCTATTTCAGCCACGGTTTGAAGTAAGTATCTTGTTGCAAGTTGCATAACATCATTCCGTTGTCTTTCTTTCTTTCTATTGATATCATGTTTTTTTTTCTTTCGGCTTAGAATATGCAACTTATGATGAGGGTCATTGGGATAAGGCCTTCTTGGAGAGTAGGATGAAGGAAAACTTCCCTCGTCCCAACAAATTGTCCCCCACCTGTGAACTGGCCGGCTTTCTGGCATATTGGCTCAACTGTGTAGTATTGTCGAGCTCCAAGCAAGCGAATAATGTAAGAGTATCTTGCTTCGCTGTCATAGGGGCTTTGGCAAACAGCCACTGGTACTCGCTAGCTCCAGTGGTTCTATACTCTCTCTACCGAGCCTTCGGACGGGATGAATTCAGCTTATTGTGGGTGGCACTTCTTCTCTAACTGGCTTGAGGTATATTTTCCCTGGGTTTATTGTGGTAGAATGCGGGACTACATTCAACCCGGGAAGATTCCACTATATTTCTTTTAGAAGAAGAGGATGGTTAGTCAAAATTTGACAACCATTGAAGCAAGGATCGCTTGATATGATGACGTTCATTTCTTCCATTTCTCGAGCACCCATAGCAGAGAGTCAATTTTGTGTATAGACGACAACAACATTGATTATTATGAGCATTCGTTCCTGACGACGATTCGTCCGTCATCGCTGCCGCTACACGAGGGACTGGAATTTCAGAGAGAACCATATTACCCCAATCGCTTTGCCCGTCAGTTCGGATATGACCAAGGGGTTCTTGAAACATTAGAGCTGGTGACCCGTGAGCAACGAGCGTATGGCATCGGGCCCATTCATTGGAAGTGGATGTGACGACAACTTTTGTTAACCGGGACCGGTTGTTCTTTCACCATCCCGGGGACGAAGTACTGCATTGGGGCTTCTTTCGGATGGATGAGGTGGTGGGCCCACCAATATACGCTGGTCTGAAATAATTTCCTTATTAGTGAGCCCATTTTTGTTACACCTCCGGTTGTTACCCCTATTCCAGCTGACGGGCTTGGATATGTATCAGAGCATCTTTATCAGCCTACCGCACCGGGTATGAAGAGACTTACAAATTCTCTGAACGTGGTGATTGACCATGAGAAGCCTAAACATACTTTAGAAGGTTGGATTGCTCACTGAGAGAGAAATGTAACATTGGAGGAACCAGAGTTCCCGCCCCTTGGGCCTTTGGATGAAGTGCTTGAAGAAGATGATATTCTAAGAGAGAGTGATAGAAATGATGACGGTGACGGTGATGCTGGTGGCGATGATGGCGACAATGGTGTTAATGGTGATGATGGTGATGATGGTGGTGATGGAGGTAATGATGGTGGAGATGGAGATGGTGTTGATGGAGGTGATGGTGATGATGGTGGCGATGGAGATGGTGGTGGTGATGATGAAGGTAATGATGTTGATGGTGATGGAGGTGCCAAAGATGGTGGTGGCTCAGTAGGGATTGTGTCGACGAGTGGTCAAAGGAGCCAAGGGGGTTTGCCCAGATGTTCTGTCCCTAGGGATAGTGATGATGAAGTGTCGCAAGCGAACCGCCCCGAGTGAAAACTACCCCTAGCCTTCCTGTCACTTATGGGGGCAAGAAGATCAAGGAGATGCATAAATTATACAAAGACGAGCGATTACGAAAACAACTCTCCAAGGATATGGGTGACGCTCTGGCTGATAATGCAAGTGAGGTCAGGGAAGAGGGTGAATTGATCTCTCCGACCAATTTAAGTGAAGACCATCATACTAGGGAGAGCCATGATGACGAGCCAATATATGAGAGATCTGTCCCTGAAGAAAACACAGGAGCTATCTTCATGGATCTGGATGATGACGCACCTGCCGAATCTGTTCTTCCTCCTAATCTTCCCGTGGCAGAGGCTGAAGTCAATCAAAGCTCTGTTCCTGAGATGGTTGCTACTATTGTAGCGAAGGAAAGGGTCGTAGTTCCTGATACTGAATCGAGTATACCTGAGCCTACTGTGGAAGTGCCTCCTGTTGTTGGACCATTGTTGACTGAACCTGTCGCTGAAACCCTTCTTAATGTTGAGTCATCATTAGCTGAACCCATTGTAAATGCTCCTCCTACTGTTGACCCACCATCGATTGAACCTATTATGAATGCACCTCCTACTGTTGAGCCATCATCAACCGCTAGTATCCCTGAGGTTGTCATATTCTCTTCTTCAGAACTGCCTGAGCCATTAACAGAGAGAATGGCTGAGCATGCCCCAATGTTGTTTGTGGCTACTGCTTCAACTAGCGCTCCCATCATTGGCGTTCCTGAAGTCACTGGTATATTACCTGTCTTTATCATTTTGGCTATTTTTTCTTTCTCATTGCAGTTTTTCTGTACTAATGTTTGTCATTTATTTATACCAGTAACCGTTCCTGCCCATGTTCCCACCCTTGTCATTTTACTTGAAGCACTCATTTCTTCCCTTCAAGGTTTATCGAAGATAAAGGTGAATCTTTTGAAGAATCTTCTGACGAATATCACCAATTCTCTGAAGAATGGGGATGAATGGTCTATTTGGAATGAAGGGTTGCAAGCGCTCGAACATAACGCTATATGGCTCGGGATTGACATCTCCCTGATGGTCAGTCATGTAGTCTAGTTCAAGGAATGGCTCGAGTTATTGGTGCGAGACATCTCAGGACTGATCCTTCTGTTGAGGAAAAGCGTGGTCAGCTTGCAGTCCCTTCTTTCGAAGTTAGAAGTACACAGGGCGAATGTGGCTGCATAAGGAAAAACTAGCAGGTTGCCAACATCGGATGTCAAGGGGCTATGGAACGTCTTGAGGAGATTGACAGTGAAATAGCACGGCTGCAGGCTAAGCTTTTGGTTGTTCACCTCAAATGCTCCAAATTTAGCAGCTAGAGAGCTTGCTTGTAGTCATCTATTGATCAACATGAGCGAAGTGTAATGCCGTAGAGGCTCAGATTACAGAACTGCAGCAATTTCTTTCAAAATATTCCTGATCTTGCTCAAGTCTTGGCTCAAGCAGAGGCGGCACAGAAGGAGATTTAAAGTTTTGCAATCGATCTGTTAAATCAGTGTTTCAAAAACTCAAACGGTTGAACTGTAATCAATTTCATTCTGTGATTTGAAACATGTTGTAATAAATATTGTAATAATATGTATACTATTGTAATTTTGGATTTATGTTATGTCTTTGACCTACTTGCCATTTCTTTATTTAAGTTTGGATGCCAACAGATTGGGCCATTTTGAAAGGAACGTCCCCTTGTTAGGACTCAAACCTACGCTCATGTGAAAAGGATGTGATTGAGTCTTGACTTGGGGATTATCCCGATTCTCGATAGTCTTGAAAAGGGCAGGGTGCCATACTTGACATGTCTTGGGTCTTAACAACTTTTCTGATACCTGTGCAAACAGACAAAATAGATGATTGGTATTTGGGTTTGTGGAAATTGTTGTGTGGTATCATTTCTTTGGTATTTGATTATTACAATTTTCCCTCTAACTGGGTGTTTACAAATCACAACAATAAGCTAATGTCAAGTATAGTATCTTTTCAAAAATCGATCATTCAACAACGAACTGATGCCTTCCCCCTTGCAGTCGATTACTCGATAGGCCCCGTTGGAATAAATTTCATAAATGATACACACTGGATCCCATTTCGGGTCGAATTTGCTTTTAAGGCCTTGAACCAGTGTCAGGCGTTTCATCATTAGCACCAAATCAACCCTTTTGAACGACCTGCCACGATCTCGTTTATCGTATGAGGCTGAAATCTGCTTATGATACATTTCGAGCATTTGCTGAGCGGCGAGTCTCTTTACATATAGATCATCAAACTCGGCCATTCTGGTTTTGGCATTTTGCTCGAATGTCAGGGAGTGCCGGAGTGCAACCCGTAGCGACTCAACCTGTATCTCCATCAGGACTATCACCTCCGTGCCATATACTAGTGAGTAAGGTGTGGCTTTAGTGGTAGTGCGGTATGTGGTCCGATATGCCCATAATGCTTCGGGCAAGCGCTTATCCCAATCTCTCTTATTTTTTGTTATCGTTTTCTTCAAAATTTTTACGATAGTCTTGTTAAAGGCTTTGACAAGCCCATTCACAAGGGGATAGTAAGGTGTCGAATAGCAATGCTTGATCTTGAATTTTATGCACAACTTGTCGATGGTGGCATTCTTGAAGGGTGTTCCGTTGTTGGTGGTGATCTTCTCGGGGATACCATGTCGGTATAATATAGTATGACAGATGAAACCGAAAATTCCTGCGCAGTAGCGTATCCTTACGCAATTTCTAGATGATTCTTACGTAACAGAGCTTCCTCACTATAAAAGGACACCTAGGGGCTCTTCCTAGGGCATCCTTGAAGAGATTGAGCACGGTGGGAGACGGCGGAAGTCGATTTCGGAGTTCTACAACTCCTAGTTTGCTTTCTAGTTTTATGCTTTGTTTGGTTTGTTTCATGTTTCCTTGGATCATGAACGGCTAAACCTCTTAGCTAGGGCTAAGAGGTGAAGCTTGTAGTGAATCTAAGATGTTTGAATTCGTTTGATTTGGTTTTAAGTTGGATTTCTATTGTAGAACAATGGTTTGAAGTTTAAATAAAGTTCTAAGTAGTTTTTCTTAATCTTATGATGACTCATGGATGTTTGGAAGAACTGCTTGAGTTCTTAATTGTTTTGAGCTAGTATAGACCTGTATGATCTGAGGAATTGGAATATGATCTAGATCTATGATCTTAATGTGGGAGCTTCACACCAAAAGTCTATTTTTCTGAAAATTTTGAAGTATGTGAGACTGTGTATGTGATTTGGATCAAGTTCAAATCATGATCTAGTTTTGTCTTGTGACATGATTTAATGATGATTATGATTGTGATCTTAACCTATTGGAATTGGGACTGACCTATGCAATTGAGTATGCTTGTCCTAGCTTGCATTGAGTGAATCATATACTTGGATCATACATATGTCAGATTGATTGTTTTAACTGCTCTATCATCCGACTAGATAGAACTTAATTTCGATTCTAGTTGAGAAAGTAAGAAACTACAGCGAATTGAAAATCAAGGATTGCTACAAGTGGATCCTTGAACCCCTAGTGCCTTTTATTAATTGTTTACCTTCAGTTTAATTCAAAGTTACTATTTACATCAATCTTCTACAAATCTGTTTGTTAGCTCTTCAGTAGAACTATTGGAAGTGTTTTGTGGATTCCTACATAAGTCCCTGTGGATCGACCTCGGTCTTACCGAGATTATTACTACATCACAATTGTACACTTGGGGAAGCGAACAAGTTCTTTGCGCCACTGCCGGGGACTTTGACGGTTTTTCACAAAATTTCTGAAAATAGTATCTATTTGAGATTTTTAGGACTCTAGTACTAACTTAGTTTGTTTTATTTTTTATTCTTCTCTTTTGCAGGGATTTTAGGAAGTTGAAGAAGATGTTAAGGATCTTAAGTTCTCAAATAAGGTTTTATCTTTCTAACCTTACTCTTCTTCTTCCCCTATTCGTTCCCTTCATATTCGTCTCTTGTAGAGTGGGTGGAGACTCCTTTTTGGATCTCTGATAGGTTGGCTGTTCGCTTCCCCAAGTGTAGGGTTGCGATGTAGTAATAAACTCGGTAAGACCGAGGTCGATCCACAGGGACTTATGTAAGATCTCACAAATTCATCCACAAGTTTCTATTGAAGTCTACTAATCAGATTTTGAATAGAATGTCTGTGATTAACAGTTTAAGCTAATTCGAATGTAACCAATTATAAGAAGGCACTAGGGTTCAAGAATCCACTTGTAGCAATCCTTGATGTTCAATCCACTGTGGTTTCCCATTCTCTCAACTAGAATCACCAGTCAGGTCTATCTAGTCGGATGATAGAGCTGTAAAACCAAAAGTCTGTAATATGTAAGTTCTGTGCATAAAGTTCACTCAATCTAGGCTGATCTGAGCATGCTCAATGCATAGGTCATTCACCTTTTCTATAGGTCCAGTTCATAATCATAACCATCCTCAAGTCCTCTCACAAGACAAGGCTAGATCAGGATTTGAACTGGATTCAAATTATATGCACAGTCCATACATATTCCAGAAAATCAACCAAAACTAGAACTTTGGCATGAAGTCCCTTTATGAAGAGCTTGGTACTAGAGCGCACTCCAATTCCTCGGATCATACAGGTCTAGACCGTTGCAAACAAATTAAGCTGATAAGTAATTCATCCAAACATCCATGAGTCATCACAAGACTAAGAGAAATTACTTAAAAACTTGTATAAACTTCAAACCTTAGTTCATAATCCTTAATTCCAAACTGAAAACCACTTAACTACGAATTAAAACATCTTGGATACACTACAAGCTTCACCTCTTAGCCCTAGCTAAGAGGTTTAGCTGCTCATGATCCAAGGAAACATGAAACAACTCCTAAAAGCATGAAAACAGCAAAGCAAACCAAAAGGAGTTGTGAAACTCCAATCTCCACTTCCACAGTCTCCAACCTCACTTCAAGCCTTCCAGGATACCCTAGGATCAATCCCTAGGTGTCTATTTATAGTTTGGAGGAGTCCTTTACACAAGAAAGATCCAGAATTTGCGTAATACTACGCACTTGCGCAGGAATTTTCGGAGTTCCCATAATAGAAAGAGGCAGTTTACGCTGGCCGACCGGTCGTGACCGGTCGGCCTCAATGTAAGGTCACTCCAGCAACGTTGTCCGACCGGTCATGACCGGTCGGAGGTCTTCAATAATGTTTCAGCAACCGTGGCCATCAATCCAGTAGCTATGCCCGACCGGTCATGACCGGTCGGGCCTATGAACCCTTTAGTCCAGCAGCAGTAGCCGACCAGTCATGACCGGTCGGATTGGCTGGTCAGTTGTCCAATGCATTCTATGTTGTGTCCGACCGGTCTTGACCGGTCTGGCTGTCTTGCCCGACCGGTCATCCGACCGGTCTGGCTTATTTTTCTTCGTTCTTTCTTTCTTTCTTTCTTCTTTTCTCTTCTCTCCTTGCTTGTCTTTCTTTGATTCTTCTTCATGCTTCATCTAATGGTCTTTAACACTTGTAAGAAACTCCACTTAGCCTTCAAATGGTGAGCTCTCCATCTTGTCCCTACAATCACACATCATGCATTAAGTTAGTTCTTTAAACGTATATATCGTGCATAATGAGTGATGCATTGGGGTTAGAATATGCATAATTATGAGCTCAACATTGGCCCTATGCCGCCTTTATTTCTATTAGTCGGCATTGCTGTCTTGGATCACCTTGTGCTCAAAGATTTTTCTTCTCAACTCTATTCCTCTTTCTTCTTTTTCTGCACTTTCTCAAAAGATTCAAAGAGTGGGTGGGGAGTTCTCTGAACCCCTATTGACCAGGAGAAATCGGTCTCTATCCTTGCTTCTAGCTTAGCCATTGCAAGACACCTTGTGCTTCGGTCTTAGGGAAGAGTAAAGGAAGGAAGAAAGAATTCTTTTCTTGTTAATTTTTTTTTTTTTAGGATTTGCATGCCACATTGGGCTCAGGATTCTAATAACGGACTCATTAGTGAAAGGGAAAATAGTAGAAGGAATTGACAGAGAACCACGTGCTAGGAGACATCTAAATTCTCCAATTTTGTCTGAAAGTATGGCTGTAAATCAACCCAATGCTATGGTCAATCAAAATCTGGGCCAAAACCAAACCGAAACAGGAGAATGTGGTTGAGAATGTTCCCCGACCAATAACATTACGTGATTACTTGCAACCAGCAAGAGCGAGCACTCCCTCATGCATATTTTTTTCCATAAAATGCAGGGAATGTAGATTTAAAGCCGGGAGTAATCCAACTCTTCCCGAGATTCCATGGATTAGACAGTGAAAGTGCCTATCAACACCTTAAGGAATTTGATGAGGTAATAGCCACCATGCACTTTGCAAACGTAACTGATGATGTGGTGAGACTTAAATTATTTCCTTTTACCCTTAAAGATAAAGCTAAAGGTTGGCTTCATGCATTAAGGCCAAGATCAATTGGCACATGGACCGATATGTATAGGGAGTTCATTAAAAAGTTCTTCCCTACTCGCAAAATGAACATGTTGAGGCGCCTTATCATGAATTTTGCCCAAAAGGAGGATGAGACCTTCTTCCAATGTTGGGAGATGTTTAAGGACTTATTAAATGCATGCCCACATCATGGCTATGAAATTTGGCGGGTTATAAGCTTTTTCTATGAATGACTGACTTCACCCATGCACCAATTCGTAGAGATGATGTGCAATGGGGAATTCATGAATAAGGAAGCCGAGGAAGCATGGGACTATTTAGATGAGTTGGCCGAGAATGCACAGTCTTGGGATACATCTAGACCAACAAATTCCAAGACTAGCCAACAAAAGGAAAAAGGAGGAATTTATGTCCTCTCAGAAGAAAATAACATAAGTGCACGTGTGGCTAGCCTCACAAGAAAAGTCGAGGCATGGAATTAAAGAAAGGAGAGATGATCAACTCAAAAGATGTTGAAACTGTTTGTGGAATTTGTGTCGAAAATCAACATACAACACAAGATTGTCCCACAATTTCAGTAGTCCAAGACATCTTACAAGAACAATCAAATGCCATAAACAGTTATCAACAGGCAATTTGGTGCCCCAAACTCTAACACGTATAATTCTAGTTGGAAGAACCATCCCAACTTCAATTGGAGGAATGGTCCCACTGTGAATGCAAACAATATCCCTCAACCTCAACCTTTACTAGGTCCATCCCTAGTTATTACACCAAAAGCTACGCTAGAGGAGATGTTAGGTGCATTCGTATCGGTTCAAGCTGAATATAACAAGACTAATTCTCTGAAAATAGATCAGTTCATACAAGAGCAATTGAAATTTAATCAAAGTTCAACTCAAGCCATCAATGACTTGAAAACCTCAATGGCTAGAGTTGAATCTCACCTCAATGTTAGGGAGAAAGGCGCACTCCCTGCCCAACCTCTTCCTAACCCAAGAACCCAATTTGAAATACAAGACGCAAGCTCATCCTCCCAGCATACGGAGCATGTTTAAGCTATCACCACTTTGAGAAGTGGAAAAATAATTGATAAATCTAATCCGGTGAAGGCCCCAAAGCCTAAGGATCCGAAAAATTTCAAAGAGGATGATAGCTCAAACAACACTCCACAAGAGAAAGAACCGGAAAGGCAATACAAGCCGGTTGCCCCGTTTCCCCAAAGGTTGATTTCACCCAAACCTTTAGAAAAAAACCTGGAAATTTTAGAGGTTTTCAAGCAAGTGAAGATCAACATCCCGTTGTTAGATGTCATAAAGCAAATACCATCCTATGCCAAATTTCTAAAGGAATTGTGCACAGTCGAAAGGAAACACAATGTTCACAACAAAGTACTTTTGACTGAGAATTTGAGTGCTATTATCAAACAAGAGGTGCCCCAAAAATACAAAGATCCGGGTAGTTCAACCATCTCATGCATCATAGGAGACTACAGGATTAAACAAGCCTTACTCGATTTAGGGGCAAGTGTTAACCTCATTCTGTACTCGGTTTATGAACAACTTGGGTTAGGTGAATTGAAACCTACCAAAACCACACTCCAACTTGCTGATAGATCCATTCGTATACCGAAAGGAGTGATTGAGGATGTTTTAGTCCAAGTTGATAAATTCTACTACCCAGTATACTTTATTGTCTTGAATACACATCCCGTGATAGGTACCAAGGCTCAAATTCCCGTCATACTTGGCCGCCCTTTTCTAGCTACTTCCAATGCGATTATCAATTGTAGAAACGGGCTTGTATAAATGTCCTTTAGAAATATGACTCTCGAACTGAATATATTTGATTTATGCAAACAACTACGAGAAGTTGATGATGAGATCCACGAGATAAATGTGATTGAATCATTTGTGGAGGATACATTCCCTTTGACATTATATTCTGACCCTTTGGAGGCATGTGTGGCCCACTCTCATGAGATAAATGATGACACAATATGAGAGATGGATGCCATTTTATATGTGATGCCATACCCTTAAACGAGAACAAACCCCTCCCATCCAATATCAAGGCACCAACACTCGACCTAAAACCATTACCAAGTGAGTTGAAATATGTATATTTAGGTAGAGATGAGACATATTCGGTGGTGATTTCTTCCCACTTGGATGAGGAACAAGAGAGTAGGCTAATAGCCACTATAATAGAGCATAAGATTGCCATTGGATGGTTGATTGCGGATCTCAAAGGCATAGACCCACTGATTTGTACTCATTGCATACACCTTGAGGAGAATACGAAGACATCTAGGCAACCACAAAGACGACTCAATCCAAACATGAAGGAGGTGGTTAAGGCCGAAGTGGTGAAACTATTGGATGTGAGTATTATTTACCCAATATCCGATAGTCGATGGGTGAGCCCAACTCAAGTGGTGCCTAAGAAATTCGGAATAACCATCGTAGCCAATGCCAAAATTGAACTCGTACCAACCAGAGTCACTACCAGTTAGGAGAATGTGCATTGACTACAGGAAGCTAAACACAGTCACGAGGAAAGACCATTTCCTCCTACCTTTTGTTGATCAAATTTTAGAAAGGTTGGCAGGTCATTCCCATTTTTGCTTCTTCGATGGCTATTCAGGGTACAACCAAATAGAGACCGCCCTTGAAGACCAAGAAAAGACTACATCACATGTCCATTAGGCACTTTCGCCTATCGACGGATGCTGTTTGAACTATGCAATACCCTTGCCACTTTTCAGCGTTGTATGATGAGTATCTTTTCTGATATGCTGAGGACAATTCTCGAAGTCTTTATGGATGATTTCTCAGTATTTGGTTGTAGCTTTGATGAGTGCCTTGTGCACTTAAAATCTGCATTGAAAAGATGTGAAGAGAAGAACCTTGTATTAAATTGGGAGAAATGTCACTTCATGGTTCAAAAGGGGATTGTACTTGGTCACATCGTCTCACAAAACGAAATCGAAGTGGACAAAGTGAAAATCGATCTTATCTCTAACCTTTCACTACTCAAGAGCATAAGAGATGTGCAGTCCTTTTTGGGACATGCCGGATTTTATAGACAGTTCATAAAGGACTTCAGTTCACTCTCTCGTCTTTTATGTAACCTACTTCAAAAGGAGAACTCATTCGAGTGGAATGAAGATTACTAAAATGCCTTTACCAAACTTAAAGGTATGTTGACATGTACTCCCATAATGCAACCACCTGATTGGAGCCTTCCTTTTGAAATTATGTGCGATGAAAGAGACTATGCTATTGGGGTTGTGCTAGGACAAAGAAAAGAGAAGAAGCCATGTGTTGTCTACTATGCAAGCAGAACCTTAAACTCAACCCAAGCAAACTACACTACTACAGAAAAAGAACTTTTAGCCATAGTTTTTGCCTTGGACAAGTTTAGGTCCTACTTGATTGGATCAAAGATCATCATATTCACTGACCATGCCGCTCTTAAGTACCTTCTCTCTAAGAAGGATGCTAAACCACGGTTGTTAAGGTGGATCCTTCTACTCCAAGAATTTGACATAGAGATACGTGATAAGAAAGGAGTAGAAAATGTAGTGGCTGACCATCTCTCTCGACTTGTTCTCACCGATTCCCCTGAGACGACCACGATCAATGACATGTTCCCTGATGAACAACTTTTTAAAGTCTCCCAATTGCCATGGTATGCAGACATTGCTAACTATCTTGCTACATGTACGATTCCTACACATTGGAAAAAGCAAGATAAGGATAAGTTCTTCAATGAGGTGCGAAAATTCCTATGGGATGACCCATACTTATTCAAGTATTGTCCTGATCAAATCATAAGGAGATGTGTGTCAGATGATGAACAACAAAGTATCATCTCCTTTTGTCATTCTCAGGCGTGTGGTGGCCACTTTTCAGCTAAAAAGACCACAGCCAAAATTCTACAATGTGGGTTTTATTGGCCCACTATGTTCAAGGACACCCATGAGTTTTGTAAAACATGTGAGCCTTGTCAGAAATTGGGAGGAATCTCCCGTAGAAATATGATGCCACTCAATCCCATCTTAACAATCAAAATTTTTTATTGTTGGGGCATCGATTTCATGGGTCCATTCCCATCTTCTTTTGGAAACGTATATATCTTGCTTGCCGTTGATTATGTGTCCAAATGGGTCGAGGCGATCCCATGCCGGAATAATGACCATAAAACAGTCATTCAGTTTCTTAAAAGAGAATATTCTTTCCCAGTTTGGAACACCTCGAGTCATCATAAGTGATGGAGGGTCTCACTTTTGTAATCGCCCATTTGAAACCTTAATGAAGAAATATGGCGTTAATCACAAAGTGAGTACTCCCTATCACCCACAAACAAGTGAACAAGCTGAGATATCCAATAAGGAGATTAAACATATTTTGGAGAAAATGGTGAACCCCGATCAGCAAGGTTGGTCACTTTGACTTACCGATGCGCTTTGGGCTTACCGTACTGCTTTTAAGACCCCTATTGAAATGTCTCCCTATCGACTTATCTATGGGAAGGCTTGTCACTTGCCTGTGGAGTTAGAACATATGGCGTATTGGGCAATAAAGAAGATGAATTTTGATTCTGACAAGGCAAGCTCGTTGCACAAACTTCAATTAAATGAACTTGCGGAACTCCGGAACGAGGCATATGAAAATGCACGAATTTACAAGGACAAGACGAAAGTGTTCTATGAGGAACATTCTTCATAAAACCTTCACGATTAATCAAAAGTTCCTTATGTATAATTCTTGCCTACATTTATTTCGGGGAAATTGAGATCTCGATGGACCGATCCCTACATAGTACAAACTGTTTATCCATATGGGACCGTCGAGTTGTTGAATCCTAGGAACGGCAACATCTTTAAAGCGAATGGTCAGCGATTAAAACCGTTCTTTGAGAAGTTTCCTTCAAAAGGTATGTCCATGCCTCTAACTGAATCCTGTGTATCAGGATGTTTGATCTCCTAGTCTGATGGAGGTATAGAGTAGTTAGGATCAGAATTTTGTTGCTTTCATTTATTATTTTTTATAGGTTTGTTAGAAGGAGGTAGAATTCCACTTTTCATTCTCCCAGGTACTATCATCGCTCACTCCCCTTTATTTTCGAATTGCTCTCATGTTTTGCTCATTGCATATTTTTTTTGTTACATTGAGGCCAAGATTTGGTTGGGGGGTGAGATGAGATTCCTCATCAGCATGCTACAACATTTCGAGCATCATATGTGCGAATGTTTTTCGAATTTTCTAAAATTTCAAAACTCCTTTAGAAAACCTTATTTCTATGCATTCGAGATGATACGAGCATAAGAGGAGGAGATATGAAGTGTGTGATGTTGCAAGTCTTGAATTTTTCTTAATATAATGGTTTTATATGTAGATTTCCTTATTTATGTGATTGATGGAAAATTTGAACACTTTTACACCTAGTTCACATTACACGATTTTCATGGGTTGAAAGAATTATGTGATTTGTGGATTAGCTAGACTTTGATTTAAGGTGTCGAGAAACCAAGCCGGGGTACTTTGTTCATCCTTGTCCATAGGAAAATAATGAAAGATATGGATTTTTAAAAATCCTATCTAATTTAAAAGAAAAAGGAAAAGGAAGGATGAAATTGGGAATGATGGAAAAATTGTGGAAATTTCGAAAAGGGCTACCTATTATCAACCGGCGGATGGTCTACCCGTAACCAAAGCCGAAAATGGGACGTAGTATGAAAGCCATCGGAAAGACGGTAAAGCAAATTTCTGTCATTGGTTTGTTGTTGCTCTATACACCTTAAGATCTATAGTTTAGTTGATCTATGAAGAAGATAATCCCAGAAACTCATAAGATGAACTTTCACTATGCACACTAGGTTGAATTTGTTCGAGTTCTTTGATTTGTCAATCAATCAGCAGGAATTTCATATGGACACTTATTATGTTTTGAGAGTTTCATGTTTCAACTTCTATCACTTAATTTCTCCAAATTTTATAATTATATGTCTTGGAATGGATGGAAACATAGTTTCTGAAGGAGAGTTGGTTTTGGAGGTTTGAACTTGTTTCACGCATGTTTTGCTCAGGACTAGCAAAAAGCTGGTTGGGGGGTGTGTTGAACCTCCAATTTATACATTACATAGCCCATTACATCTCATTATATGCATGGTTTTTATGATTAAAAGGGCCATTTAATGCATGCTTTGTGATTGTAGGAATGAGAGAGAACTTCACCCAATTGAGACCAAAAGGATTTATTTAGAACAATTGGATGAAGGATGAAGGAGGACCAAAGAAAGAAGAAATCAAGTAGAAGAGAAAAAAGAGGAAAGAAAGGAAGAAAAGATGAAATGAAGAAACCGGTCGTGACTGGTCGGCCATGTGAGCCCTGACCGGTCAAGACCGGTCGGCCACAGCTTTGGAGCTCCCTGGACTCAAGTTTAATTGGTCCTGACCGGTCAAGACTAGTCAGCCAACAGGTCGCCCCCCTCTCTGAGCATGCTGGATGAATTGATAAGCCAAGTCCAACTGGTCAAGACTGGTCGGCCAAGCCAGTTCGACTAGTCACGACTAGTCGGCTCTGCGTAAGACAGCAAGCTTTCTATTTTTGTTCAAAAATTCCCGCGCAGTGCGTATCTTTACGCAATTTCTAGATGATTCTGACACAGCAGAGCTTCCTCACTTTAAAAGGACACCTAGGGGCTCTTCCTAGGGCATCCTAGAAGAGATTGAGCATGGTGGGAGACGGCGGAAGTTGATTCAGAGTTCTACAACTCCTCCTAGTTTGCTTTCTAGTTTTATGCTTTGTTTGGTTTGTTTCATGTTTCCTTGGATCATGAACGGCTAAACCTCTTAACTAGGGCTAAGAGGTGAAGCTTGTAGTGAATATAAGATGTTTGAATTCGTTTGATTTGGTTTTAAGTTGGATTTCTATTGAAGAACAATGGTTTGAAGTTTAAATAAAGTTTTAAGTAGTTTTTCTTAATCTTATGATGACTCATGGATGTTTGGAAGAACTGCTTGAGTTCTTAATTATTTTGAGCTAGTCTAGACTTGTATGATCCGAGGAATTGGAATACGCTCTAGATCTATGATCTTCATGTGGGAGCTTCACACCAAAAGTCTATTTTTCTGGAAATTCTGAAGTATGTGAGACTGTGTATGTGATTCGGATTAAGTTCAAATCATGATCTAGTTTTGTCTTGTGACAGGATTTAATGATGGTTATGATTGTGATATTAACCTATTGGAATTGGGACTGACCTATGAAACTGAGTATGCTCGTCCTAACTTGCATTGAGTGAATCATATACTTGGATCATACATATGTCAGATTGGTTGTTTTAACTAGCTTTATCATTCGACTAGATAGAACTTAATTTTGATTCTAGTTGAGAAAGTAAGAAACCACAGCGAATTGAGCATCAAGGATTGCTACAGGTGGATCCTTGAACCCCTAGTGCCTTTTATTAATTGTTTACCTTCAGTTTAATTCAAAGTTACTATTTACATCAATCTTCTACAAATCTATTTGTTAGCTATTCAGTAGAACTATTGGAAGTGTTTTGTGGATTCCTACATAAGTCCCTGTACATCGACCTTGGTCTTACCAAGATTATTACTACATCGCAACCCTACACTTGGGGAAGCGAACATCAAACAACAAAAATCAAATTTACTTATCCTCGAGCAAATGGGTAAAACTCAACCCACCTTCGCCGAAAAAATGGTTGACGTTGTGGCTTTGGGGTCGGAGCCCACATCGAACTCCCAGCTGCCAGAGGCGTAAAACCACTTTTTCCTCCATTTTGGATAGTTTGAGTAAGGATTCCCCAAGATAAAATTATCCTGGTGCCAAAAACAGAGATAGTACCAACCCTCACTAGATGGAGCCTTTTTCAGTTGGTACATTCTTAAAAACTCGTCAGCAGTAAGGTCCTCATTCCTCGCCTGCTTCTAGAGGACGAATGCGCTCATAAGCACCCTCCATCCATTTACTATGAGTTAGCTGGGGGCAATCTTATAGACACGGAGAAAATTATGGATGAAGGGATGAAGGGGAAGGCGCACACCCAGCTGGAAAAAATATTCATAAATAGCGACACAGCCCGATGGTGGAGAATCGACGGTCTCTCCTCTCCCCGGCAGCCTAAGAATGACGAAGTCAGGGATCCGGTACCAATCCCGTAAGCTCAAAAGTTGTTCCTCCGTCATTATCGAGGGGTAACCAGCGGCTGAATACCTCCCCGTCGGCACTCTAGGCGTTATTTGATTCTGAGGAATCGGGAGTATCATCTCTTAAATGAACGATTTCTTCATCAGAATTCCCCGCCATGGTAAAGCAAAAAGAGAGATAGAAGAAAAAGAGGGGAAAGAGGAAGAAAATACCTCCGTGAAGAGGTTATGCCAGATACAAGAAGAAGAGAAGGAGGAAGATTTTTTGTAATCTGCAGTAAGATTTCGAAAATGGAGTAACCCTCACAGACTCTGATGTTTATATGCAATCATTTCGTTTAATTTGAGTGACACATGACGACCTCTCATCCGGCACAACAGTCGAATGGGCACGAGCATTAAATTCAGAGACATGTGGCGAGCGTCGCTTCATCTCTCTTAGCCAAAAAGCTGTGGAAAGCTAGCGCCCATAAATGCAAGGTCATTCCTGGTCAGTCACGTATGGCTTCTCCTTCGATAGGCGGTTACGTATATGGACAAATCCTTTGGCGTAGCTTCTCAATGCTAAGGATTTGGGGGGCATCTATTATGGAATAAAAGATGGTCGTCGAAGAAGCGTCACTCAATAATAGTCGCGACCAGCTTGCTTAATCGCGAGCCCTCCATTCGTACTACGTCCCAGATTGCCGACCACATCGTCAACCGCATGAGAGCAGCTCGGCTCATGGTCGTCGAAAGGGGTTGCACTTCCGCATGCGAGCAGCTCGGCTCGTGGTCGTCGAAAGGGGTCGCACTTCCGCATGCAAGCAGCTCGGCTCGTGGTCGTCGAAAGGGGTTGCATTTTCGCATGTGAATAGCTCGGTTCAATGTTGTTAAACGAGCTTATCTTTGAGCCTGAATAGTCACCGCCTTTCAGCACCAGTAGTCTGTACAGATCAACTTTGGTTCGTCCCTATTCATAACTCCAAACATCTCCATCAAGAAACGTAATCAGTTAGACGTCTAAAGTTGTTGGGTCATCCCTTTACCTAAGGATTAATAAGATAAGCATCTTATCCCTTGAGATCAGCAGTGATCTTAATGACTTGCGTAACAGATTGGATCACCCAGATCTGTATAAATAGATGGCTCCATAAGTGTTAAAGGTACACAACTTCTAAGCTCATATCCTACCTTTTACTTTACTATCATATCTTGTCTAACTTAAGCTTCGGAGGGCCAACGGCTAAACGCCAGCCACCCTTAGTTTTCTCCTTTACTCTTTTAGGTTTGGAGGGAAGCTTGCTCGAAGGAAGGTGAACATCTGGAGGATCCTATTACTAAATTAGACGTAAACAATGCTAAATCTTGTCAATTTCTTTTTTGTTCCTTCCTTTTGTACATTATAGCCATGAACGAATCTGCGACCCGCTCTACATCACTAGGGTAGGCTTTAGCCTGGATTTTTAACTATTCAAGCTGAGCGTATTCAATATTTGGATTTTGCTTGGCCTGAGCCCAACCCATTGACAATCAGGATCACATGCTTCCTATCATGTCTTACATCTACGGATAAAAGTTTTAAGGCCTGCGATTGATTCGAAACCAAGGTTACAATTATGAACTTTCTACCAAATGGTTATAAACACTTCATTGTCAATTATACCATGCTTGTTCAGCTACAAGTTTCAGAGTTTTCTCTATGAAAAGAATGTGAATTCTCTGATACTCGTCGAAGAAAACGTAAGGGAAGAGAGGAAAGGATAGAAATGCAAGGTCTGAAGAGAGACAAAAGATGACATCAAGGTCAATTTGACGATTGTAAACCCATTCTATCCAAAGTGGTTATGCAAAAGCAATTCATCTTAATCACAACAATTGCGAAAGTCTGAGCCATATGAAGGGGAATTATGGGGCTCTAAAGAATAAGATTAGACACTATTGCTATTTGAATATGTTATAGATTATGCAAAAGCCGATTTTGTAGCATATAGAAGAACGTTAGCTGTTAAGAAGTGTAGAAAAGGAGAACATGAGTCTTTATGAGCCTTCTTTATATCATCGTGAGAATTCATAGGAAGACTTGGTACTTCTACTTAGGATCTTACTACAAGTGTAGAAGTTGATGTTGGAAGGATGGTGCAACGGTGTCATACGTGCCAAGCATCGAAGGGGCAATAATAAAACATCAAGCTCTACGCTCCTTTGCCAATGCCAGATGGTCCTTGGGAAGACATCTCAATGGATTTCATGTTGGGTCTCCCAAGAACACAATGGGGAATGGATTCTGTGGTGGTAGACAGGTTTTCTAAGATGGTGCATTTCATACCATGCCGGAAGATGTATGATGTAACAAGCATAGAAAATCTATTTTTCAAGGAGGTGGTGAGTCTCCATGGTGTTTTGAAGACCATAACGTCCGACCGTGATACAAACTTTGTCAATCACTTTTGGCAAGCTTTGTAGAGTCGTTTCGACACCCAACTTCATTTTAACAGTGCATAACATCCACAAACGAATGGGCAAATTGAAGTGGTAAATAGAACTTTGGAGAACTTAATACGTTGCATCTCGGAAGAGAAACAAAAAAATAGACTTAGCCCCATCTCAAGCTGAGTTCGCCTTCAACAACATGGTGAGCCGATCAACCGGAAAGTCGTTGTTCCAGATTATTTATGGGCAAAATCCTCATCACACACTAGACTTGGTTCCATTGCCCAATGTTCCGAGAAGGCGTGTGGCTGCTGAAAACATGGCGGAGAGAATTGCGGATGTTCACGCTGAAGTTCGAAAGATGCTATTTGAGTTAAACAACAAGTATAAGGAAGACGCGGATAAGTGTCGTGGTGCTAAGTCCTTCGAGGTGGGAGATCAAGTTATGGTTCATCTACGTAAGGTACGTTTTCCTACCGGCGTATATAATAAATTCAATCATGAAAAGATTGGGCCTGTGCCGATCCTCAAAAAGATCAATGATAACACTGATGTTGTTGATCTTCCGGAGGAGTTTGAGATCTCCTGTATTTTTAATGTCGCCGACTTGAACGAGTATCACGAGTCGAAAAATAATGCGAACTTAAGATCGAGTTCTTTTCAAGGAGGGGAGACTGATGTAAAGGGTGTAGTTGACCTCTACTTGTTAAAGATGGACCAGAAGAAGGATAAAAGAAAGGCCGTAAGGAAGGAACTAAAGCATGAAAAGCTGTTGAAGAAACAGCCCCTGACGACCGATTGTGAAGACTGACGACCGACCTAGCCTGGTCGCTTGACCGGTAGATTTCCAATTGCCAACAACCAAAACTCTCTAGACTGTTTTGGGCAATTTTCAACCGGTCGTGGCCCACGGCTGATTGGTCGAGCGACGAGCAGAATCTCGTGCGAACTTTCTATTTTGAACTGTTTTGCTTTGTTTTGCTTTGGTTTCCTTTCCTTTTACAATTAGGACACCTAGGTTGTATAGCTTAGGGTTTGAGAACATATATAGCTGTTTTAATTCATTTTGCAACATCATTGAATACCCTAATACAATTTCTCAGAGATTTTCTTCTCTTTACTGGTGTTCTTCGAGTGGCCCCTTGAGAAATCAAGGAAGATCGAGTAATTGTTCTCGATTGGTCTATGGATTAGATCTTTTATTCTACGAGAGAGACGGTGTCCGATCTCGTCTCACTGACGTCTGCGCCAGATTGATTCGAAACCAAGGTTATAATTATGAACTTTACCCAGTGGTTATAAGCACTTCGTTCTTAATTATACCATGCTTGTTCAACGACAAGTTTCAAAGTTTTCTCTATGAAAAGAATGTGAATTCTTCGATACTCATTAAATAAAACATAAGGGAAGATAGGAAATGATAAAAATGCAAGGTATGAAGAGAGAAAAGATTGCATCAAGGGCAACTTGACAATTGTAAACCCATTCCATCCAAGGGGTTGTGCATAAGCAATTCATCTTAATCACAACAATTGCAAAAGTCTGAGCCATATGAAGAGGAATATTGGGCTCTAAAGAATAAGATTAGACACTTGTGCTATTTGATAGGTTATAGATGATGCAAAAGCCGATTTTGTAGTACATATAGAACAACGTTAGCAATCAAGAAGTGTAGAAAAGGAGAACATGAGTCTTTATGAACCTACTGATGGAGTTTTCCTCCTCACGTGACAGAGGAGAGAGAGAGTGAACTGGAAGTGGCCGGGCGCCCGGACCATTTAGTGGCCGGGCGTCCGAAATTCCAGAAATAGGCAGCAAGGCTGCTAGACACTTTTGTCCATTTCCGGGCGCCCCACGGTTTTGGTGACCGGCGCCCCATGACCCGGCCGGGCGCCCGACTGTTGAACCTCCAATTTATACATTGCATTGCCCACTACATGACATGTTATGCATGGTTTTCATAATTTAAAGACTAATCAAATACATGTTTTGTGGCTGTAGGAATGAGAGTTACTTTACCCAATTGATGACCAAAAGAGCTGATTTAGAACCTTGGATGAAGACCCAAGGAGGGCTGAAGGAAGAAGGAAGCAAAGAAAGAAGAAAAGAAAGAAGAAAATAGAAGAAAGAAAGGAAGAAAACAAGAAGAAAAAGAGACCGACCGGTCTTGACCGGTCGGCCAAGGAAGCCCGACCGGTCTTGACCGGTCGGCCATGCTTGCTGGAGTAATGCCAAAGAGGGCCTGACCGGTCGTGACCGGTCGGCCAGCCCTGTCCGACCGGTCGTGACCGGTCGGCCATGCAAGTTTCAGATTCCAGATTCTAAAACAGCAATGTATTCCCGCACCTGGTTTGTCGGTCCAGTTTTCTGAAGCCATCTTGATGATATTTAGAAATCCAACACATTCACGTCGAAGAGGAGCTCGACGCCGAACTAACCCAAGTGGTTTCGTGTCGATCGGAGCTACGGATTGACCGTGGTGGCCAAAACAATACGAACTGTCCAGAAAGTTCCAGATTTCACTGTTCAACTCTGGGCTGGTCCAGAGGACTCATCATTGATGATATGAAGAATCTACTTTGACCATCTTTTAGAACACATCCATATATGAATAACCACAAAAGTTTCAGATCAAAAGGATGTGTGGTTTGATCGTACCGGTTGAAGAAAGATGGACCATCCAGAAAGATCCAACTGCGCAGAGTTTATAAAAGCCCTAAGTAGTTCTAATTTTCGGACCACATTTTAGGGATTGTTTTGGACAATCTAATCCAGTCTATCATGTAGAGGATGAAGTTTTTTACCAATGTTTAAAATTTGAGATCAATCCGACCTCTGTACACTCCAGGGCGTTGAAAGCAAGATGACTGGTTCTGAAGGTACCCAAAGTGCGCGATTTTGAGAGGCGGTCGGTGATGTGATTGGTGGGCCCATTCAGAGGATAATCTTAGAAATCTAAATCATCTATGAGGAAGATCACATTACAAGGAAGCTACAAACCAAATTTGAAGGCAATTCGACCATTGGTTAAGCCGTACCAGGCGAAACAAATTCTGCTATGTTGCTGTACTATTGCTGCACTATAAAAGGAGGTGCTCTCTTCTATTCCAAATCAAGCAAGGACGTGGGAAGCAAGGAGTTCAAGTCATAGGAGGCTACCTAGCCTCCTCCAGCTAGTTTTTCTTCCTTTTCTTAGTTCTAGTTCTAGTTTTAATATGCTTTTCCTTAGCTAACCTCTTAGCTAGAGCTAGAGGTGAAATTTGTAGTTGGTTCCAATGCTTTAATTCTTTTATTTCAAGTACCATTTTCTTAATTTTGGATTTTGAAGTTCTAGTTTGAATAAAGTTTGGTTTTTTAGAAGTTTTGTGAGAGTTTGTGTGCTCCGGACATGAGCCCCTTGCAATTCTCTAAGATTACCATGATTGGGTTGTTTGAATTCGAATTGTAGTAACCCTTGAGCATGCCATAGTCCATAGGCATGGCTGTTACTCCGAAGGCTACAAGTTCAAGTTCTATGTGCTCCATTAGAACTAGAAATCTGATTTCCAGATTTAAGTGGGACTGTTTGTGCTTGAATGTTATATATTCCAATTAGATGAGAGATAGGACTTTGATTCTAATTGTGTTGTACTTGGATGAATGGATTGGCATTAGACTACTACAAGTGGATCCTTGATGCTCTAGTTCTTCTTATTTTCAGATTTTCCTATTTCATGTGAAAAACTACTTTCTCAAACTTCTTAGATTCTAGTTATTAGAATACTTGGAATTGTTTACCTCTTTCCCTGTGGATCGACCTCGGTCTTACCGAGATTTATTACTACATCGCAGCCTTACACTTGAGGCGAGCGAATAAGTTTTTGGCGTCGCTGCCGGGGAAAAAGTTAAACGGTTTTAATTGTTCTAGTAGCTATAGAGTAATCTTAGTTAGGTAGGATTTTCAGTTTTTATAGAAGTAGATTTTCTGATTTTTTTTTTTTTTTTTTAGATTACTAACAATTTTTTTTTTTTGATTTTGTAGGACATTGTTGCTGACATAGATCTCACTCTATTGGGTAACATCTCCCCATATCCCTTCTTTTTGTTCTTTTTTTTTTTATATTAGGGTTGTTTTCAATTTCTTAAAATTTCATCATGTATGATTGGACGAATGGTGCATATAAGCATCTTTTGGAAGATGAGATGTCAGACCATGAAATTGAAAGTCTTTATGATTGGAACCATTATAAGCATAAGTATTTTTCTAAGGTTCAATCAACCTCCACTGCCGCCCCACGTAAGACGATGCGTGATTACATTAATGAAAACAATACACATATTGAGACACGATGTAAGACGATGGGGGAATACCGGAACGAAGCAAAATTGGATAATCATCCGGGAAAAACATTACGTGATTACCGGATTGAAAATAACATGAGTGTTCCACCGGTTATGGTAAGAGGTGTGCAACAACAAAAGGAACAGGTGAATAGTAGCCAACCGGTTAAGACAATGCGCGATTACTTGTATGGATATGCCTATCAACCATCATATAACTTTTCATCCTACAATGCGTACGGTCTTAATTGGGAAAACCACCATTCTCCTTGTTCAAGGGAGGAACCAACCATGGATGCCAATAACTATCCTCAAGAGTTTCTTTCTCATGAGCCGCAACCGACACGAACTCTTGAGGATGTGCTGCGAGAGTTTATGGAAACAACTGAGCAATACATACAAAACCTCTCGCCATCTCAAAATATTAAACCCAACATTGGGAACACCGAATCAATCCCCAACAATGAGGAGGATGAGGCTATCCAAGTCCCACCTTCTTCGGATTTAATGGATAGACTTTTAAAGGAGATTGATTTCGATGATCCCAATGTCATCATCAATTATGGTGAGTCCACTATCTCTTTTGGATGCTTTGAACTTAATGATGAAGAGATTTCAATGACGGTTGACGAACCCGAGGAATCCATAAAATTTGAATGTGGTAGTGGGGTTGCCTACAATGAGGGTTTGGTGAATGGTTATGAACCTATGGTTTCTTTTTCCCAAGGGCATAATGATTATGAGTCTCTAGAGGATATGCATGCTAGAGAGACGGCCGAAGTTGATATTTTTGAGTCACTCCACCAACTTGCCATGTTTAATTTTAATGTGGAGAATGAGACTCCCATGAGTGAAAATTCAGATTCTTTGGACGAATGCTTGGCTCACTTTGAAAATTCAAACGACCCCATTATTCAAGAGATTGTTAAAGCCTTGCATACTTCCGACTCGATGCCTCATACTAGTTATGGAGAACCTAGTTTGGAAGAATTCCACTCCATGGAGGGAGAGTCCCTCACCATCGAAACTGAATTTTTGCACTCACTCAAGCAAGATCATGATCCTTCATCCGACTATCTCGATTTCCTAGAGGAATGCTTGGCCCAATCTTATGATCTTGATGATGAGATGATTAAGGAGTTGGACATTTTGTTAGACACGGTGCCGGTGCCTGAAGAACACATTTCCACTGATTTACACTCTTTACCATTGTTTGTGGAAGCACCGTACAATTCTGAAATTGTGGAGGAGACAACTTTAACCAATGAAAACTTGATGAGTGTCTCTCCACCATCATGGGTCCTTCAGCCCATTGAAAATTCTGATTGGGATGACCCATTTTTAATCAATCATAACCCAATCAGAATTTGAGGAGATATCTTTTTGCTGCTCTTATCTCCTCCTATCATGCATGTGGTGCACATAAATATTGGACTTCAATGGAGACAAGCACCCATGTCTACTGTCGAGCAGGACTTTGGATGGTCCTCATGAGAAATTTATTGAAATTCATGAAGATTCTGCTCAAATTTGATCATGTAGTCGATCAGACTAATCAAAGGTAGGTAGGTAGGTAGGTTAGGATTTTTTTTTTTTGAAATTAGGATTAAATAAGTCTCATCGAGACAATGGAAGATGCTAGAATTGATCAACTTGCTATCTCAGGTACTATTGTTCTCACTCTCTCATATTTTACCATTGCTCTCATGTTCATGCTAATTGCATATCTTTTTACATTGAGGATAATGCAAGATTTGGTTAGGGGGTGAGATGAGATTCCTCATCTAGCATGTTGCAACATTTCGAGCCTCACATGCGCAAATTTTTTCGAATTTTCTAAAATTTCAAAACTCTTTTAGAAAACCTTATTTCCATGCATTCAAGATGATATGAGTATAAGAAGAGGAGATACAAAGTGTGTGATGTTGTAAGTCTTGAATTTCTCCCAACATAATGGTTTTATATGTTAGTTCCCCTATTGTTGTGATTGATAGAAAATTTGAACACCTTCACACCAAGTTCACATTACACGATTTTCATGAGTTGAAAGGTTTATGTGATTTGTGGATTAGCTAGACTTTGATATAAAGGTGTTGAGAAACCAAGCCGGGGTATTTTGTCCATCCTTGTCCATGGGAAAATAATGAAAGATATGGATTTTTAAAAATCCTATCTAATTTTAAAAGAAAAAGGAAAGAAAGGATGAAATCGGGAATGAAGGAAAAATTGTGGAAAATTTCGAAAAGGGCTACCTATTACCAACCGGGGGATGGTCGAACCGTAACCAAAGCCGGAAATGGGACGTAGTGTGAAAGCCGTCGGAAGGACGGTAAGGCAAATTCCTGTCATAGGCTTGTTGTTGCTCTGTGCACTTTAAAATCCTTGATTTACTTAATCTATGAAGAAGATGATCCCAGAAACTCATGAGATGAACTTTCACTATGCACACTAGGTTGAATTTGTTCGAGTTCTTCTATTTATCAATCAATCAGCAAGAATTTCATGTAGACACTTATTATGTTTTGAGAGTCCAAGATTTCAGCTTCTATCACCTAATTTCTCCAAATTTTATACTTGTATATCTTGGAATGGATAGAAACATGGTTTCTGAAAGAGAGTTGGGTTTGGAGGTTTGAACTTATTCACGCATGTTTTGCTCGGGACTAGCAAAAAGCTGGTTGGGGGGTGTGTTGAACCTCCAATTTGTACATTGCATTGCCCACTACATGACATGTTATGCATGGTTTTCATAATTTAAAGACTAATCAAATACATGTTTTGTGGTTGTAGTAATGAGAGTTACTTTACCCAATTGATGACCAAAAGAGCTGATTTAGAACCTTGGATGAAGACCCAAGGAGGGCTGAAAGAAGAAGGAAGCAAAGAAAGAAGCAAAGAAAGAAGAAAATAGAAGAAAGAAAGGAAGAAAACAAGAAGAAAAAGAGACCGACCGGTCTTGACCGGTCGGCCATGCTTGCTGGAGTAATGCCAAAGAGGGCCTGACCGGTCGTGACCGGTCGGCCAGCCCTGTCCGACCGGTCGTGACCGGTCGGCCATGCAAGTTTCAGATTCCAGATTCTAAAACAGCAATGTATTCCCGCACCTGGTTTTTCGGACCAGTTTGCTAAAGCCATCTTAATGATATTTGGAAATCCAACACATCCATGCCAAAGAAGAGCTCGACGCCGAACTAACCCAAGTGGTTTCGTGTCGATCGGAGCTACGGATTGACCGTGGTGGCCAAAACAATACGAACTGTCCAGAAAGTTCCGGATTTCGCTGTTCAACTCTGGGCCGGTCCAGAGGACTCATCATTGATGATATGAAGAATCTACTTTGACCATATTTTAGAACACATCCATATATGAATAACCACAAAAGTTTCAGATCAAAAGGATGTGTGGTTTGATCGTACCGGTTGAAGAAAGATGGACCATCCAGAAAGATCCAACTGCGCAGAGTTTATAAAAGCCCTAAGTGTTCTAATTTTCGGACCACATTTTGGGATTATTTTGGACAATCTAATCCGTCTATCATGTAGAGGATGAAGTTTTCTACCAATGTTTAAAATTTGAGATCAATCCGACCTCTGTACACTCCAGGGCGTTGAAAGCAAGATGACTGGTTCTGAAGGTACCCAAAGTGCGCGATTTTGAGAGGCGGTCGGTGATGTGATTGGTGGGCCCATTCAGAGGATAATCTTGGAAATCTAAATCATCTATGAGGAAGATCACATTACAAGGAAGCTACAAACCAAATTTGAAGGCAATTCGACCATTGGTTAAGCCGTACCAGGCGAAACAAATTCTGCTATGTTGCTGTACTATTGCTGCACTATAAAAGGAGGTGCTCTCTTCTATTCCAAATCAAGCAAGGACGTGGGAAGCAAGGAGTTCAAGTCATAGGAGGCTACCTAGCCTCCTCCAGCTAGTTTTTCTTCCTTTTCTTAGTTCTAGTTCTAGTTTTAATATGCTTTTCCTTAGCTAACCTCTTAGCTAGAGCTAGAGGTGAAATTTGTAGTTGGTTCCAATGCTTTAATTCTTTTATTTCAAGTACCCTTTTCTTAATTTTGGATTTTGAAGTTCTAGTTTGAATAAAGTTTGGTTTTTTAGAAGTTTTGTGAGAGTTTGTGTGCTCCGGACATGAGCCCCTTGCAATTCTCTAAGATTACCATGATTGGGTTGTTTGAATTCGAATTGTAGTAACCCTTGAGCATGCCATAGTCCATAGGCATGGCTGTTACTCCGAAGGCTACAAGTTCAAGTTCTATGTGCTCCATTAGAACTAGAAATCTGATTTCCAGATTTAAGTGGGACTGTTTGTGCTTGAATGTTATATATTCCAATTAGATGAGAGATAGGACTTTGATTCTAATTGTGTTGTACTTGGATGAATGGATTGGCATTAGACTACTACAAGTGGATCCTTGATGCTCTAGTTCTTCTTATTTTCAAATTTTCCTATTTCATGTGAAAAACTACTTTCTCAAACTTCTTAGATTCTAGTTATTAGAATACTTGGAATTGTTTACCTCTTTCCCTGTGGATCGACCTCGGTCTTACTGAGATTTATTACTACATCGCAGCCTTACACTTGAGGCGAGCGAACACCGACCATGTTGGTCCGGGCGCCTGAAATTCGGTTTTTTCTAATGTTTCTCGCTGGACTGTTTTTTGGTTGGCCGGGCGCCCCACGGTTTTGGTGACCGGGTGCCCAACCCGGTGCGGACTGCTTGTACGCAGTTTCCTAATCTGGCTCTAATTCTTCCGTTTTTTGTACTTAAGTGCTCCAAAATGGGATTAGGGCATCCTATTGTGTTGCTAACACGTCCAAGGTGAGAAAGAGAGAAAAATAGGAAGAGAGCAAGAGAAGAGAGAGAAAGAGGAAGCTTGTAGAAGGGAGAAATTGCTTGAAGAAGGATCCTTCTGCGCAACGGTCGTCTCAGCGCTTCTACGTCCTCGGGATTAGGTGAGATCGCTCATCTCCTTTACTATTCTCTTGTTGTTTATCCATCCCTGCGTGGATGAAGAAGTTTGATCCAAGCGGTGTGTGCTTGTGATCGGTTGTAACAGTTCCTTGAGATAGTGGATTGTTGATTTAGACTAGGTCCCGTGGTTTTTACCTCTTTTGAGGGTTTTCCACGTAAAAACTCTTTGTGTTCGTGTGGTTGATGTTTATTCTTGATTATTGCATTAGCATAGTCCATAATTCTAGTGTATTGGGGGGCGAGATCCGAAGGTTTGTGTGAAACGCACCCAACAAAGTGGTATCAGAGAGTTTGGGTTGTTTGAACGGTGTGGGATCGGTTCTGAATTATGGAAGGTGGCTCATCAAGGATGATCAGCCTCAATGGTTCTAACTGAACCATATGGAAGGCTAAGATGGAGGACTTGCTCTATTGCAAGGACCTATATGCTCCAATTCTAGGCATATCGGTGAAGACAGAGGATATGTCAGATGATGATTGGAAAAAAGTGGACCGGAAGGCGGTGGGGTTCATTAGACAATGGTTGGATAATTCGATTTTCCACCATGTGTCTACAGAGACCTCAGCCGCTAGCCTATGGCTGAAATTGCAAGGGCTGTATGAGAGGAAGACAGCCGGCAATAAGATTTTCCTGATAAGACGACTTGTGAATCTGAAGTTCAAAGATGGTGGTTCTGTGGCTGAACACATGAATGAGGTTAGCAATAATGTGAACCAGCTCTCCGCCATGAAGATGGTCCTGGATGATGAACTTCAGGCTTTGCTACTGCTTAGCTCATTGCCTGACAGTTGGGAGACATTGGTGGTGTCTCTAAGTAATTCCGCGCCAGACGGAAAGGTATCCATGGATTAGGTAACAAGCTGTCTCTTCAATGAGGAGACAAGGAGGAAGTCCATAGGGCCTGCTCAACAAGAGGCCCTTGTGACACAAGATCGGGGGAGAGGAAAGAACAGAAAGGGCGGAAAGGCCCGAGATAAATGAAGAGGCAAGTCAGTTGCTAGGAAAGATGTTGAATGCTGGAATTGTGGCAAGAAGGGCCACTATAAGCATGAATGTCACAAGAAGAAGAGTGACAAGAAGGATAAAGGAAAGGAGAAGGAAGATGAATCAGATTCTACTGCGGTCGCCTCAGATGGTGACGTTGTTGTTATTCTTTCAGCAGATCACGATATTTGTCTCACGGCTTCGAGTCAGGACACTGACTGGGTGATAGACTCGGGAGCCTCGTTTCATGCGACTCCACGCAGAGATTTCTTCACAAGCTACAAGTCAGGTGACTATGAGACAGTGAAGATGGGAAATTCTGGTGTTTCGAAGATTGTAGGGGTCGGTGATATTTGTTTAAAGATCGATGTGGGCTGCACATTGGTTCTCAGGGATGTGAGACACATTCCAGACCTTCGTCTCAACTTGATGTCGACGGGAAGGCTGGATGATGATGGCTATGAAAGCCGGTTTGCTGGTGGGCGCTGGAAGCTCATCAAGGGTTCGATGATCGTTGCCAGAGGAAAGAAGTGTTGCACCCTTTACAAGGCAAGTGTCAGTGTATGCAAGGGTGGATTGAACACAGCAGAGGATTCAGCTACTAACGTGTGGCACAGGCGTCTAGGCCACATGAGTGAAAAAGGGCTTCAGCTACTAGCGAAGAAGCAGCTCCTTCCAAACGTGACAGGTATACCTCTCAAAACCTGTATTGACTGTTTATCTGGGAAATAGCATAGAGTTTCTTTTGTTAAAACTACTTCTCATACTAATAAAGTACATGCATTATATTTGATTTATTCTGATGTTTGTGGTCCTATGAGGACAAAAACCTTGGGTGGGGCATTGTATTTTGTCACATTTATAGATGATGCATCTAGGAGGGTTTGGGTGTATGCTTTGAAATCCAAGGACGAGGTCTTTGGTGTGTTTAAACTGTTTCATGCTATGGTCGAGAGAGAGACAGGCAGATCATTGAAGTGCATCCGCACTGACAATGGTGGTGAATACTATAGGTGACTTCCACGAGTATTGCAAGTCACTGGGTATACGGCATGAACAGTCAGTTCCCAAGACCCCCCAACATAATGGTGTGGCTGAGCGAATGATCGCACCATTGTAGAGAGAATCAGATGCATGTTATCCCATGCAAAGTTACCCAAGATGTTCTGGGGAGAAGCAATGCACACAGCGGTGTATTTGATAAACAGGTCTCCATCAGCCCCGTTGAATGGAGAAGTACCTGAGAAGGTGTGGACTGGACGTGATCCATCGTACAGTCATCTCAGGGTATTTGGATGCAGGGCATCCGTTCACGTACCAAAGGATGAGAGGTCCAAGCTCGATATGAAGATCAGGCAGTGTGTGTTCTTAGGGTACGGTGATGAGAAGTTCGGTTACAGGTTATGGGATCCAACTGAGAAGAAGCTCGTCAGGAGCAGAGATGTGGTTTTCATTGAAGATCAGTGTATAGAAGACATTGAAAAGCCAGTGAAGACCCAACCCAGTTCAGGTGAACTGGAGGACATGGATCCAGTTACTCCTCCCGTGGTGCCTGATGACGGGGGAGTACAGCAAGGTGCAGAGGATGAGGGAGTCCCTACAGAAGATGGACAGGGGGAGCAGCTCTAACTTGATCCACTTGTTGAGCCGCAGGTGAGGAGGACATCAAGGGACAAACATCCATCCAAGAAGTACTCGCCGCATGAGTACATTATGCTCACAGATGGGGGAGAGCCAGAAGACTATTCTGAGGCCCTAGCCGACGAGCATAAGGGGGAGTGGTTGAAAGCTATGCAAGAGGAGATGGAATCCTTGCATAAGAACCACACCTATGATATGGTGAAATTGCCTAAGGGCAAGAAAGCTCTGAGTAACAAGTGGGTGTTCAGAAAGAAGAATGAGCAGAAGAATTCACAGACAAGGTACAAGGCCAGACTTGTGGTGAAAGGGTTTGGTCAAAGGAAAGGAATAGACTTCGAGGAGATATTCTCACCAGTGGTGAAGATGACATCCATACGGGTGTTGCTTGGGTTGGCGGCTAGCATGGATCTGGAGATAGAGCAGTTAGATGTCAAAACTGCCTTCCTCCATGGTGACCTGGAAGAAGAGATCTACATGCGTCAACCAGAAGGGTTCGAAGTCAAGGGCAAAGAGCATATGGTGTGCAGGCTTAGGAAGAGCTTGTATGGGTTGAAACAAGCTCCTAGGCAATGGTACAAGAAGTTTGACTCGTTCATGTTAAAGCATGGATATGACAGAACGGAGTCGGACCACTGTGTGTTCACTCGTAGGTTCTTAGACGGTGATTTCTTAGTTCTGCTATTGTACGTTGATGACATGCTCATCATGGAAAAAGACATCAAGAAGATTGACAGGCTGAAACAGGAGTTGGGCAAGTCGTTTGCAATGAAAGACTTGGGCCCGACAAAACAAATCCTAGGAATGGAGATAACCCGTGACAGAAGTAGCAGGAAGCTTTGGTTGTCATAAGAGCGGTATATTGAGAAAGTCCTAGAGTGGTTCAACATGAATGCAGCGAAGCCAGTCAGTACTCCACTGGATGGTCACTTCAAAATGAGCGACAAGCAGTGTCCCAAGACGAAGACGGAAGTGGAAGAGATGCGAAAGATACCCTACGCGTCAGCGGTAGGAAGTTTGATGTATGCTATGGTGTGTACGCGCCCAGACATAGCATATGCAGTTGGTGTTGTCAGCCGGTATCTTGCCAATCCTGGCAAGGAACATTGGGCAGCGGTGAAGTGAATATTGCGGTATCTGAGAGGCTCATCCAGGTTGAGCCTATGCTATGGTGACGGAAAACCTGTGTTAGAAGGCTACATAGATACAGATATGGCAGGTGACAAAGACTCCAGGAAGTCTACATCGGGGTTCATGTTCACGTTTGCAGGGGGAGCGGTCTCTTGGCAGAGCAAGCTACAGAAGGTCGTAGCATTGTCGACGACAGAGGCCGAGTACATTGCAGTCACAGAAGCATGCAAAGAGATGCTTTGGATGAAGAGGTTCCTACAGGAACTTATCCTGAAGCAGGAGGAGCACATGATATATTGGGATAGCCAGAGTGCTATACACTTGAGCAAGAATCCAAGTCAGCATTTCAAGTCGAAGCACATAGAGATTCGGTATCACTGGATCAGGGATACTTTGGAACAGAAGGTGCTACAGCTTGAGAAGGTCCATACGGACGATAACGGGTCAGACATGATGACCAAGGCTTTGCTCAAGGGCAAGTTTGAGGTTTGCAGAAACCTGGCTGGCTTGAAGAAGGCGAATTTCTCCTGAGTCGGAAAGGGGGAGATTTGATGGAGTTTTCCTCCTCACGTGACAGAGGAGAGAGAGAGTGAACTGGAAGTGGCCGGGCGCCCGGACCATTTAGTGGCCGGGCGATCGAAATTCCAGAAATAGGCAGCAAGGCTGCTGGACACTTTTGTCCATTTCCGGGCGCCCCACGATTTTGGTGACCGGGCGCCCCATGACCTGGCCGGGCGCCCGACCATGTTGGTCCGGGCGCCTGAAATTCAGTTTTTTCTAATGTTTCTCGCTGGACTGTTTTTTGGTTAGCTGGGCGCCCCACGGTTTTGGTGACCGGGCGCCCGACCCGGCGCAGACTGCTTGTACACAGTTTCCTAATCTGGCTCTAATTCTTCCGTTTTTGGTACTTAAGCGCTCCAAAACGGGATTAGGGCATCCCATTGTATTGCTAATACGTCCAAGGTGAGAAAGAGAGAAAAAGAGGAAGAGAGAAAGAGAAGAGAGAGAAAGAGGAAGCTTGTAGAAGGGAGAAATTGCTTGAAGAAGGATTCTTCTGCGCAACGGTCGTCTCAGCGCTTCTACGTCCTCGGGATCGGTGAGATCGCTCCTCTCCTTTACTATTCTCTTGTTGTTTATCCATCCCTGCGCGGATGAAGAAGTTTGATCCAAGCGGTGTGTGCTTGTGATCGGTTGTAACAGTTCCTTGAGATAGTGGATTGTTGATCTGGACTAGGTCCCGTGGTTTTTACCTCTTTTGAGGGTTTCCCACGTAAAAACTCTTTGTGTTCGTGTGGTTGATGTTTATTCTTGATTATTGCATTAGCATAGTCCACAATTCTAGTGTATTGGGGGGCGAGATCCGAAGGTTTGTGTGAAACGTGCCCAACACCTACTTTATATCATCCTAAGAATTCATAGGAAGACTTGGTACTTCTAGTTATTTTATCAATGGTGTGCTATTGATGCACTAATTACCTTGATTAATACTTAAATTTTACTTTAGAATAATCCGCCATGATTGCATGGATGCCTATGTTCGCATGTATAGTTTGAATGATTCATATTTTTGCATGAATTATCATCTCCACAGAGATGAAATCGAGGTCGAGCACGAATTTCCAAGCTACTTTAATGGCCGGTGGCCGGATCTCTTAACTGAGATGTCTCGTGCAGTCCCTTGAGACTACTATTTTAAGTGTGCTAACTTGGGATATGGTGGACTTAATGATAAGGTTTTGGTTGTTGAAGGAAGAAGACGTATGCCTTTATGGGAATGTCGCGTTCTGGACAAATTCATAACTGCACTGTTTGGGAATTAGACTCGTAATGAAGAGATCGGTTCATGTTGTAGAATTCTCTTGTTATTATCTTAGAGGGTGTTTGACTTTTCATTTCCTGATAAATATTTATAAATAAATTTTACTTTGCAATTTTAGTAGCATTTCCCCTGTGATGTTGATGGGCACGCTTTTTGAACTCCAAGCCCAAGGTGAAAAAGGAAAAAATTGTAGGGTCCACTGTGATATATGTGTCTTATCCATACTGTCCATCCCATCAGCTAGATCATTTTGGGGTATGAGCCGAAACATGAGACAGATCCAAAGGTCAAGTGGACCAGACCACAGGAAATAGTGGGAATTGAACACTAACTGTTGAAAATTTATTGGGGGCCTGGAAGTTTTGGATCAAGCTGATTTTTGTGTTGTTCCTTTATCCATGTCTCTGTGACCTTATGGGTTTAGATGACAAACAAACAATAACGTGGGCCCTATAGATGGAAGCAACTTTCAACAGTGGATGTCTTTAAAACTATTAGTTCCGGTGGTGTGGTCCACTTGAGCTTTGGATCTGCCTCAGTTTTTGGCTTTGCCCTAAAATGTCCCAGTGAAATGGCGGTGTGGATAAGTCACACACATCATTACGGGCCGGGCCCCACATATTTAAGCCACACTTTCTGGTTGGATTTTTGAGAAGAAAATCCTCACTGATTAGAAATCATAATTAGTACTTATTTATGATAAGTTGATTTGAAAAATCAAACACCCCCATTAAAAGATGGGTAGATATATATATGACTACACTTGACGTTATGACTTCATCTCAAGGGATGGAAATCCATCCTGTATTCACAGATATGATCATTAGAATGCATGGATATTAGGAAAGAAGTCATGTGAAAAGAGCAAAGTTCTATAAGATTTCCATTTAATCCTTGGACAATATAAGAAGTGACAAACTCATGCATCTATATACAATCCCTGACCAGAATGAGTAGAAAATGAAAACTAGACAGGAGAGATATTTATAGCAAATGAATTTGAGTCTTTGATGTTTCACGGCTGAATCATGTGCTTACTATTGACTTTGAGAAAACTATTACTGCTATTGTCCTTAAAGTAATACATGATGATGAAAAAAAAAAAAAAAATCATATGAGACTCGGCAGTGACTAAATGAGAGTACATACTCAAGTCTCAACAAGATCTTCACTTATAAGATTAGATCTTGATTAAGAGGAAAAGACTGTCTTTTTTTTAAGCCTCAAATGAGTGAACTGAAATGATGTGATTGAGATTTGTCTCCTAAATTATTCCATCATGAAAGAGATTTTGGGACGCACATTCACTGTTTAGTGCATGAACCACAGTGATTATAAAATCATGAAGGAAAATTTGAGATGATAATGATCCATCACCTCAGACTTAAGTGTATATCAAGAAAGGAGTAAGGGTGTCAATGGACCAAGTAGCCCGGTTGACTCAACCAGCCCAACTCGGCTTCGGGCCCCACTAGGACAGACTAGATTGGCCCATGTGTTGGTCTCGGGCCTCGTGTGCATGGCCCGATCAATTTTGGGTCGGCTTTGGGCTCAAGTCACTTTAGCCTAATCCAATCCAACCCAACACGGCCCGACCCAACCCAGCATGCATGGCCCAACCTGACTTCATATATGTCTGTTATATACTGCAAATATTCCATTCTAATCCTTAATTATGCTCCATCTTGAATGCTGAAAGTTGGTTTAATTCCTCTAAAATGTTTATTTCTTTGGCATGTGTGGCCCACTTTATTTCTTTGATAAAGGATTTTATCAAAGGCTGGGGTGGGTCCAATCATATTGGGCCCAGGCACAAATAATTTTTCAAATTTGTGGGTCTGTTATGCTAGGCCTATGCCGGGCTTGGACCTTGGGTCTTAACCTGGCCCAATATTAAACCCAGCCCATTGCCACCTTAAGAAAGGTGGATCCATTGAAAGAAAATGCTTGTTTCGAGAGCAACAGGTGGAATGGCTGTTTCGACAGCAACAGGTGGTATGCTTATTTCGAGAGCAACAAATAATTAATTTAAATAATAAAGGGCATGTTTGGATGCACACCAAATTCATTAATTTGGCAAACTTTTTAATTATTAAATTCATGAATTATGTGATGTGTCTGAATTAATCTTGATTGATAAATTCACCAGTTGCCCAATTAGAGAAAAGGGTATGAATCAGGAACTTAGCAACTAAAAAATAAAAGTTAAAATTCCCCAATTCACGAAGTTTGAAATCATGGGCTTCCTGAAGGTTTAATCTTCCTAATTGTTCCTCACCTTCCACAAAACATTAATTTTGTAAACATATGTCCAACGAATATAATAATTGTATCAAAATGATGTTTGAGAGGAGTACGCATCAAAGCAACCCCCATATGATCAAAGGTCCAATCAGTGACTCACCTTTTCTACTATAATCAATATGTGTCATCAAGTTTCCGAGCCATTGCTCAAATGAAACATCAATCAAAGTATTTTAGAGGCTTATGTGCAATCAAAGACAGACTGCATGTTTACAGATACAATTAAACCTTTTGTTTGGTATAATGAAAGATCATCCATTTCCTAGTCATTGATTAATGGTTAGGATAACCTGCTCAAAATGATTTCTAGTAGAGATAGACAATGAATGGCAGGCTCCACATGATGGGAGGTTTAAATCATAGATAAGACATTTTACTAGGATAATAAATATAGAACCTCAATTCCTATCAATTATCAAATGGTTAGGATTCTTTTATGAAAGGAATTTCTAGAGGGAAAGGAATCAATGATGGTCCCATGTCATGTATGGTCCAGATAAACTACTGGACCTTGATTATAATCAATAGGACCATCAATCTTCTCAATCATTGATGGATGATGTAGGATGGTTAGGATCGTATGAAAAAAGTGACTCTTAAAAAGAATGAGCAATCAAAAGTAGGCACACCATGATAGATGGTGTAAATCATTGATCAAAACTTCTCTATTATAATTAACAGATGGTTTGAATCATCTTATCAAAGAAACTTTTAAGAGGGATGAGCAATCAATACTGGGAGCCACATGGTGGACAGTCCAGATCATGCAAAAGAGGGATGCATGGGTAATTTAAAGGTGGCCTCACATGATGGACAAAGGTTATGCGTTTCTATGACATAATAAATATGAATCACCAATTTCTTAGCCATTGAAATAATGGTTTGTATCATCGAATTGAGTGATCTTTTTAGGAATGATAAAAAAAAGGTGGGCCCAATTGGATCGTCTAAATCATAGATAGGACCTTTTATAATATAATAAATATACATCGTCCATTTTCCAACCGTCGATTGGATGGTTAGGATCATCATATTAGAGTGATTTTTAGATGGGCAATTAGAAGTAGGTCCACTGTTGGATCCTTTGGGTATAAACGTAGTGGAAACTCAGTATTTTTATGGATTCAATCTCCAAAAACACCCCATGTGTAATGTCCCCAAATTTCGTACCTTCGTAGGATGCACTTATTCTAAGTTTTTGGTAAATTAAATAGGTTAAATATTTAATTTTTTCTTTAATAAATAAAACAAACTGGTTAGCCAAGTGGTAGAAATCTTCCTTGCTGTAGGATAGGTCGAAGAATTGATACCTGTCACTAGAGCTGTACACAAGCTGAGCTAGCTCGAAAAGCTCGCTCGGCTTGGCTTGGCTTGTAGGGCAGTTCGATCGAGCACGAGCTTGATTTTGAAAGCTCGTTCTAAAACAAGCCAAGCTCGAGCATATATAAGCTTGGCTCGCTTGAACTTGATATATTAACATACACATACACACACACACACACACACACACACACACACACATGTATCTATTGTTAGTGCACTTTTCTGTGGCATATTAGTGCACCTTGTTTGTCAATCACTTAGGCCAGTGAGTCTAGTGTCAGTTGAGCTTAATGAAGATGAAGACCGAAGACTCAAGTGGCCCTACTGCATCAAGGAAGAAGAAACAGGTAAAAGTGATGCCTTGGTGTGCCTTAACCTTGACCAAAACCAAACCCTTAACCTCTTGATGACCTTAACCATATTAGGAAAACATTTAGTCATTATAGATTGGCCCTAGGTGTCCCAAAAGATCACCCATACTATGTCCTAAGAGATTGGATTGTGAAAGAGTGGGTCAGCAAACCCATTTGGCTAAACCCAAGCCTGTCCGACCAGTCACGACTGGTCGGCTGGACTGGACCGACCGGTCAAGACCAGTTGGACTAGCTCCTAGTCCAGACTACAACTGCTGTAGTGTGCAAGCCATTGGGCCGACCGGTCTTAACCGGTCGGCAGGTCTAGTCTGACTGGTCTCGACCGGTTGGACAGACCCCCCATCTTAACAGCAAGCTCACTGTCTTGCCTGACGTTGGCCGACCGGTCGGGACAGGTCGGGACTAGCCATTTTTTGCCCATTTTCTGTCCGTTTGGACCTCTTTTATAAAAAGGACTTGGGGTATTTGTTGAGCAAAGAGAGGGATTTTGTGAGGAGTGAAGCCACCATTGTTGGAGACCATTTGAGGCTCATTCTCTACCTATGCAATGCATCTTCCTTGTGCTTTAACACAAGATTGGAGCATTCCAAGCTCATGAAGAAGATAACCTTCATCCCCTCTTGATCTCTAGAGTTTGGATCTTCCTTGATAGTCATATCCTTATCCAAATCTCGAAGATGAGATTGTTGTAGGTGAGCAACTCTAGGATGAGGATTTTCTTACAATCCATGGACTGTCCTGCATGGCTAAGCATATAACGTGGATATGCCTTACCCACTAAACAAGTGGAGGTTGATGGTAAATACATTGTCATTCCTAAAGATGATGAAAATGGAATGACAGTGAGAGAGCTCAATACATGGCAAATGCCAAATCTCTCAATGTGATTTGCTATGCTGTTTCCCCGGATGAATTTCAACGCATTCTCACATGTGCAACTGCAAACGAAGCATGTGATATACTTGAGGTTAACCACGAGGGAACTAGCACAGTAAGACGCTCGAAGCTTCAGCTATTAACCACCAAACTTAAAAAAATTAGGATGGAAGAGACTGAAACCTTCATGGAGTTTTATACAAAACTTTCTGATATTTGCAACTCCATGTTTATCTTGGGTGATCGGGTTCCAGAAGGACGTATATGTAGAAAAATACTCACTACAAGAAAACGGATTTTTACCGACGAAAGTATTCCCAACGAAATAATTTTCGTTGGGAAAAACCATTTTTCCTGACGAAATGGAAAAATCGTCGATAAAAATCTCCCTCCACCACCAAATTCATTGCCGCCATACACTTTTACAGACGAAATTATAATTTCGTCGGTAAAAAGCTTATTGCCGACGAAGGTACCTGTCGCTAAAAAAGAAAAAAGCAAATTTTACTTTTACCGACGAAAATTCCGTCGGTAAAAGCGAAAACTTTTACCGATGAAACTTTTCGTCGGTAATAATGTGCAATTTGTGATTCCCGTCAAGAAAAGAGGTGACTTTTACCGACGAAAATGTTCGTCGGTAAAAGTTTTGAAATGGAGTTTTACCGACGAAAGAGGTGACTTTTACCGACGAAAATTTTCGTCGGTAAAAGTGGTCTTTTTAACTTACCCGATCGCCCTCTTTTCTCATTCGGTCTCTCTCTCTCTCGCGCTCTCTCTCTCTCTCTCTCTCTCTCTCTCGGCCATCTCTCTCTCTCTCTCGCGGCCATCCCTCACTGCCGACCACCGGCCGTCCTTCGCCGGCCGCCACCCGACCACCGACCCCCAACCGCGCCGCCGTACGCCGTCACCGACGCCACCCAGCGTGAGGACGCTCCTCCACCAGCCACCGTACGCCGCCGCCTCCACCGGTAAGCGTCTCCCCCTTCCTTCTTCCTCGATTTCCTCTCTCTCTCTCTCTCTCTCTCTCTCTCTCTCTCCTCGTTGTTCATTGTGGGGCCCATGCGCCATCTCTATCCAGTGCATGTGGGTCCCACCGTTGCTGTCCATTGCATGTGGATCCCACCGTTGTTGTCCATTGCATGTGGGTCCCACCGTCGCTATCACTGTCCATTGCATGTGCGTGGGGTCCGCCTTAGCTGTCCACGATTTGGTGGGGCCCACTGATTTAGTAAATCCATAATTAGGGATTTTGAAATTAAAATCCCCTAATTAGGGATTTCAAAATTAAAATCACCTAATTCCTTCCTTAATTAGGGATTTTAATTTGTGATTTACAAATTAATAAAAATCATGATATACAATAAATGTGGGGCCCACCGTCGCTGTCCACTGCTCGTGGGGCCCACAGTGATTTACGTATTTTATCCACTCCGTCCATCCATCTTAGCAGAAAATTTTAGGTATGGTGCCCAAAAATGAAGCATATCAAAATCTAAAGTGGACCACACCACAAATGTGAACTGAATGTGTATTATTGAAAAATTCTTGGAGGACACAGAAGTTTTGGATGAAGCTGATATTTGTGTTTTCCCTCATCCATATCCATGTGATCTTATGAACAGGTTGGATGACAAATAAAGATCACTGTAGGGCCTGGGAATGGTGGAAATCATTATTCCCACTGTTTCCCATGGCATGGTCCACTTGAGAGTTGGATATGCTTAAATTTTGGGCTCAACCACTAAAATGAGGTGGAAAAACATAAGGACGGAATAGATAAATCACATACATTCTAGGTGGGCCCAACTGAGTTTACTCTACACTCCGCACGCAATCCGATTCCCATGGTGGGCCGCCCATACTTATTTGTTCATAAAATAGTCATTAGGTATTTGATTAAACTTGATTCATGGTGTTGATGATTCTGCCATTTTCATGTGCTTGTGTATCTAGAATTGATGGAGCACACCCGGATGTGCGTCGGAGCTATCCGTGGTTGATTTATGTGGATGTGTATGTTGTGGATGTATTTGGCTTATTATTAATAATTATTTTTTGTCCACAAATGGTAGTATAATAGAATCACTTAGCCCATTTGGAGATTTCTATATTGCCGAGCATAGATAAAGTGTGTTTTGGAGGTATAGAAATCTGCCAAATTGTCCTGTTGGACAGTCCAAGGTTGGATAGATTGGAATGTTATCGTTCTTTGTCATTTACATGCGTAGGGTCATTAGTTTCGTGCAGTAACTCTCCTATTCTCTCTGGATATGTTTCTTATGTTTAATTCCATTGTTAATTTAATCCACACAATGTGTGGATAGTTGACGTGGAAATGAAATGTAAGATAAATATATCTGGAGAGATAGGGGGAGATGCTGTCGAAATTTAGGCTTGGGCATGTAAATGGAAATAATGATAGCATTTCAATCTATCCATCCTTGGATGGGCGACTGATTTTATTATATTATCATTTAGTGGCAAATTAGATGACGAACATGATACTTGTGATTAAGAGTAGTTGATTGATGTTAATGTTGAGCGGGGGTCCCTGGAAGGTGGGAACCACTGTTGTGACCATGCTGAAGCTGTCCTGTTCCTATGGACAACAATATGGGTGGCCTGGCCATTTGGACAGGCCCGTGTTTATGTATTAGCTCAAAATTAATGGAGCAGACCCGGATGTGCGTCGGAGCTATCCGGGTGTTGAACGGGGGTCCCTGGAAGGTGGGAACCGCTGTTTGTGACCATGATGAAGCTGTCCATTTCCTATGGACAGCAATATGGGTGGCCTGGCCATTTGGACAGGCCCGTGTTTATGTATTACCTCGAAATTGATGGACCAGACACGGATGTGCGTCGGAGCTATCCAGGTGTTGAGCGGGGGTCCCTGGAAGGTGGGAACCGCTGTTATAACCATGATGAAGCTGTTCATTTCCTATGGACAGCAATATGGGTGGCCTGGCCATTTGGACAGGCCCGTGTTTATGTATTAGCTCGAAATTAATGGAGCAGACCCGGATGTGCGTCGGAGCTATCCGGGTGTTGAGCGGGGGTCCCTGGAAGGTGGGAACCGCTGTTATGACCATGAGGAAGCTGTCCATTTCCTATGGACAGCAATATGGGTGGCCTGGCCATTTGGACAGGCCCGCTTTGTGTGGAGCAGACCCGGATGTGCGTCGGAGCTATCCTTGAGTTGCTTGAGTCTCCAAGACCTACACCCTAAACCCGAAACCATAAACCTAAAACTAAAACCTATAAGCTACGGCTAAACCGAAACTTAAACTCAATTCATCTAATGGCCCGTTTGGCACCATGGATTTGAGGAGAAGTGGATTCCATGATATGAATTCTCATCAATTCCAGTTCTTACCAATTCCAGATTTTCTGTTTGGCAGTCAAGATTTGGAGAGAAATCAAACATGAAGGAATGGACGGTGTAAATTTTAATCCTCTCAAATCCACTTCTCATCAAATCCATGGTGCCAAACAGAATAAAGCAACCAGTTTCTCCTCCTTTCTCCTCCTTTCTCCTAGAATCCATGGTGCCAAACGGGCCATAACTCTAAACCTAGACCCAAACTCGAAAACCTAACCATAAACCCGATCCCGAACCCGAAACTATAAACCAATGCGTAAACCTAATCCTAATCTCAAATCACCTAACCTAAACCTACACCAATTCCTAACCTAAACCTTGGTTTGCACACGAGAAGCTTTTCCTAAACCCGATCCCTAAACTCATGTCACCTAAACATGAGTACCAAACCCGAAACCCGATCCCGAACCCGAAAATCTAAACCTATCCCCGAAACCTAATCCTAAACTCAAATCACCTAAACTAAACGTACACCTATTCCTAAATCCATTCACCTAGCCTAAACCTAGACCCAAACACGAAAACCAAACCCGAAACCCGATCCCGAACCCGAAAATCTCAACGTATGCCCTAAACCTAATCCTAAACTCATGTCACCTAAACTAAACCTACACCTATTCCTAAATCCATTCACCTAGCCTAAACCTAGACCCAATCACGAAAACCAAACCCGAAACCCGATCCCAAACCCAAAAATCTAAACCTATCCCCGAAACCTAATCCTAAACTCATGTCACCTAAACTAAACCTACACCTATTCCTAAATCCATTCACCTAGCCTAAACCTAGACCCAAACACGAAAACCAAACCCGAAACCCGATCCCGAACCCAAAAATCTAAACCTATCCCCGAAACCTAATCCTAAACTCATGTCACCTAAACTAAACCTACACCTATTCCTAAATCCATTCACCTAGCCTAAACCTAGACCCAAACACGAAAACCAAACCCGAAACCCGATCCCGAACCCAACAATCTAAGCCTATCCCCGAAACCTAATCCTAAACTCATGTCACCTAAACTAAACCTACACCTATTCCTAAATCCATTCACCTAGCCTAAACCTAGACCCAAACACGAAAACCAAACCCGAAACCCGATCCCGAACCCAAAAATCTAAACCTATCCCCGAAACCTAATCCTAAACTCATGTCACCTAAACTAAACCTACACCTATTCCTAAATCTATTCACCTAGCCTAAACCTAGACCCAAACACGAAAACCAAATCCGAAACCCGATCCCGAACCCAAAAATCTAAACCTATCCCCGAAACCTAATCCTAAACTCATGTCACCTAAACTAAACCTACACCTATTCCTAAATCCATTCACCTAGCCTAAACCTAGACCCAAACACGAAAACCAAACCCGAAACCCGATCCCGAACCCGAAAATCTCAACTTATGCCCTAAACCTAATCCTAAACTCATGTCATCTAAACTAAACCTACACCTATTCCTAAATCCATTCACCTAGCCTAAACCTAGACCCAAACACGAAAACCAAACCCGAAACCCGATCCCGAACCCAAAAATCTCAACTTATGCCCTAAACCTAATCCTAAACTCATGTCGCCTAAACTAAACCTACACCTATTCCTAAATCCATTCACCTAGCCTAAACCTAGACCCAAACACGAAAACCAAACTCGAAACCCGATCCCGAACCCAAAAATCTAAACCTATCCCCGAAACCTAATCCTAAACTCATGTCACCTAAACTAAACCTACACCTATTCCTAAATCCATTCACCTAGCCTAAACCTAGACCCAAACACGAAAACCAAACCCGAAACCCGATCTCGAACCCGAAAATCTCAACTTATGCCCTAAACCTAATCCTAAACTCATGTCACCTAAACTAAACCTACACCTATTCCTAAATCTATTCACCTAGCCTAAACCTAGACCCAAACACGAAAACCAAACCCGAAACCCGATCCCAAACCCGAAAATCTCAACTTATGCCCTAAACCTAATCCTAAACTCATGTCACCTAAACTAAACCTACACCTATTCCTAAATCCATTCACCTAGCCTAAACCTAGACCCAAACACGAAAACCAAACCCGAAACCCGATCCCGAACCCAAAAATCTAAACCTATCCCCGAAACCTAATCCTAAACTCATGTCACCTAAACTAAACCTACACCTATTCCTAAATCCATTCACCTAGCCTAAACCTAGACCCAAACACGAAAACCAAACCCGAAACCCGATCCCGAACCCAAAAATCTAAACCTATCCCTGAAACCTAATCCTAAACTCATGTCACCTAAACTAAACCTGACTCTAATCTTTGCATTGTAGATATGGATAAGAGTTGGATGCAAGCTAAGAATCGATTTGGCCCAGAGTATAAAGAAGGTGTTAAGGAGTTCATAAAATTTGCGAGAGATCGGGCAGATTTAGGTAATAGAATTAGGTGTCCATGCCGAAAATGCAAGAACATGATTCACAAGACATTGGACAGAGTGGAAGATGATTTGTTCATAGTTGGGATTGACCAGGGTTACACTTGGTGGATTCATCATGGTGAAGACTTCCACCAAAGAGTTGAGGCCACTGAAGTCCTTGCTGACCCAATTGTGCGTAATGACGAGGATAAAGATGTTGACGATATGCAAGATATCATTGGGGATGTGTTAAGGGGAACCATTGCGGATACTGATTTTGCAGCGACAAGTACTAGCCAGGATATTCCTCCTATGGGTGATGCCGAATCAGAAAAGTTTAGTAGGTTGTTGAGGGATGCGCAACGTCCACTCTATCCGGGGTGTCGGAACTTCTCCAAGTTGAATTTTCTTACAAGGTTACTTCATTTAAAGACAATAAATCGTTGGAGTAACAAATCGTTCGACATGTTACTTGGCTTGTTGAAAGAAGTATTACCTGAAGGTGAGACATTGCCTAAGTCTCATTACGAGGCAAAATCCTTAATGCGAGACTTGGGCCTTGGTTACATCCTCATACATGCATGTATAAATGATTGTGTATTGTATTGGAAAGAACATGAAAATGTTGAGGAGTGTCCACAATGTGGAGAGTCTAGGTGGAAATATGACGAAGCTAAGCGTAAGAAAATTTCACGAAAGGTGTTAAGGTACTTTCCATTAAAACCCAGATTACAAAGATTGTTTACGTCGAGCAAGACGGCTGAAGATATGAGGTGGCATAAGGAGAAACGCGTTCATGATGATAATACATTGAGGCATCCCGCTGACTCTGAAGCCTGGCAACATTTTGATAAGCAATATGACTGGTTTGCAGAGGATTCTCGCAATGTTCGGCTAGGTCTTGCAAGTGATGGTTTTAATCCATTTGGTAATATGAGTAGCTCGTACAGTATGTGGCCAGTGATACTTATGCCCTACAATTTACCTCCTTGGTTGTGTATGAAGGAATCATTTTTTATGATGTCGTTGCTTATTCCTGGACCCAAGTCACCGGGTAATGATATTGATGTGTATCTCCGACCGTTAGTAGATGAGTTAAACGAATTGTGGAGTCAAGGTGTCCAGACGTATGACACTTTTGCAGAACAGACGTTTCGATTGCATGCAGCGGTCTTGTGGACAATAAATGACTTCCCTGCATATGAAAATTTTTCTGGGTGGAGCACGAAGGGAAAGTTGGCTTGTCCTACATGTAGTACTGAGACTTGTTCATTGTCATTGAAGCATGGTAAGAAAATGTGTTATATGGGCCATCGTCGCTTCCTTCCGAGGGATCATAGTTGGCGCAGGAAGACGGTAATCTTTGATGGCAAACAAGATCATAGGCCACCACCGAAAGAACTATCTGTAGAAGATGTGTTACAACAGCTGAGAAACATTGAAGAAGTTAGATTTGGTAAGGCACCGCACTTGAAGAAGAGAAAACGTACAGTATTGGAGTACAACTGGAGGAAGAAGAGCATTTTTTTTGAGTTGCCTTATTGGAGTCATCTGAAATTACGACACAACTTGGATGTCATGCATATTGAGAAGAATATATGTGACAATGTCTTTGGAACATTGATGAACATAGAGAAGAAAATAAAAGACAGTTTTAAGGCTCGATTGGATCTACAAGCAATGAGTTTAAGGAAAGAGTTGCACTTGCAACCACATGGAAATTCATATACTATACCAGCAGCCTGCTATACATTGACAAAACTAGAGAAAAAACGTGTGTGTGAATGGTTGAACAAGGTGAAATTTCCCGACGGGTATGCATCGAATATCTCTCGACGCGTAAACATTAAGGACTGTAAGGTAACAGGAATGAAAAGTCATGACTGTCACATCCTTCTGCAACGCCTACTACCAGTTGCGATTCGTGGATTCCTTAACAAGGATGTCAGTGCTACGCTGATTGAGTTGGGGATATTCTTTAAGGATTTGTGTTCGAAATCTTTGAATGTAGAGGTTATTAAACGACTGGAGAAGGATATTGTCGTAATCCTTTGCAAACTTGAAAGAATTTTTCCACCTGCGTTTTTCGATGTCATGGTACACCTAGCGATTCACTTACCGCACGAAGCGAAGCTTGCAGGCCCAGTACAATATCGTTGGATGTATCCGATCGAAAGGTGATAGAACAATGATCATAAATTTTTTTCCATTCCATAAACTACGTATATCCATGTTTTCATGTCCTAAACATATTGATTTTGTTACAGATACCTTCACACATTAAAACAATATGTGAGAAATAAGGCACGTCCAGAGGGATCCATTGCTGAGGAGTACATTGATAATGAGTGCCTGAAATTTTGCTCCATGTATCTTCGTGGCATAGAGACTAGATTCAACCGAGAAGATCGTAATGCCGATGCAGGGCAGGAGCATGAACAAGGACTCATATCTGTATTCGCACATAACGTCCGTCCTTTAGGATCGCCGACGTTTCAGGATATGGACCCTCGGGATCTTGCGAAGGCGCGGTGGTATGTGTTGCATAACTGTGAAGAAATAGAGTCGTACTTGGAGTAAGTTTTCGCACATAATTATTGTATATCTACAGACAGTTTTAATCTCAAAATTTCTTGCTTACAACGTAGCAATTGTGTATAGCGAACACATCGAGGAGATGAAGTCCCAATACCCTACAAATTATGATCGAATGCATCAGGATTTATTTCCAGAATGGTTTGCAAAACGTGTAAGCTTAATTTACCTTCTATCTCACCACACTTACAATATTGTTGTATTGCACAATATTTACACGTAATTTTAAATGCCTAAACGTACATTTATATTCTATACGTGATGATAGATGAAGATGTTGCGTGCATAGCAACTCTGCGGATGCATCTGATGCGCTCTACTCACTGGCGTGTGGCCCTGATAGACGTGTATCTAGATATACAGGTTGTATTGTAAACGGGATTCGGTTCCACACGGAGGAGCGTGAGAAATATAAGACCACACAAAATAGTGGTGTGGTTGTGAAGGGAACACATGAGGAGGTCGAAATTGATTTTTATGGCGTTTTGACGGATATTATTGAGCTGAGTTATTGTATGAGAAAGCGGGTGTACTTATTTAAATGCGATTGGTGGGACATTGGAAATAAAAAGTTGGGAATACAGACTGATAATTACTTCACGAGCGTAAATTTATCTTGGAAGTGGTTTAAAGATGACCCATTTATCATAGCCGGCCAAGCCGAACAAGTATTCTACCTCGCTGACACCAAGTTAGGCGGCTCTTGGCACGTGGTGCAGAAAATAAAGCCCAGGAACATATTTGACGTTCCCGAAGTAGACGTTGAAGATAACGATGAAGGGAGTAATAGAACGTCGTCAGTTGAACAAGCATACCAAGAAGACATGCCATCTTGGGATAGAGGGAATGATCCAAATGTTGATATTGATGTGGTGCAATTGAATAGAGATGATGTGCCACCTGATCATGTTGATGCCTCAATCATAAATGACATTGTTAGAGATGATAGCGCTTTCATCGATGACATTGTTGCAGACGATGAAGAGGAAATTCTGATCAGCGATAGTGATGGTGAAGAAGAAAGAGTCCTAAGCGATAATGATTCAGACGACGATTATTAAATGTATACAAGATTTACGTGTAATTTTTCAATTCGATTAATTTGATTATTACATGTATATATGTTTTACAAGTCATGATTTTTTTCCTGAATTGACTTGTTGATAATCTACATTTACAGTTTAGTCACTTTCTGATCATGTCCTCCACAAACTGGAGCATAGCGGAAGCACGCAGCATACTTCATCAGCTGTTGCGGATGGACTTTCCGGCCCTATATTCTTCTGGTAGGGCCAGAGAGATACCCGGTCTGGTCGAGAAATGTAGGGAGGAAGACGATGACTCAGATGAAAGATTATACAATCTCAAAGAAATTCCGGACCTGATTGAGGAATATAAGCGCGAAAAACTTCGTATGGAAGATGCGACATTATCACTTGCACATCTGAATGGAGTCCCGAGAGATCAGATTTCTCCTATTGTGACTAGCATGTTGGCTGTAACAATGTCGAGTGCTTCATACAACATCGAATATACATCTGCAGCGTACGATAACTTACGCAGGGAGTATTTCGGATAGTTGATCCGAAGTTGATTTGTATTACAATGAGATATATGTATTTAATATAGAATGACAATGTGTAATGGATTTTTCAACTTTTATATTCTGTTTACAGTTTTATTATATTCTGTTTACGGTTTTATTATATTCTGTTTACGGTTTTATTATATTCTGCTTGCATTATAGTGTAATGGTCTAATCATATTTTTATCATTTCTCTAAGCATAAGCACAAATTCACTCTGCAATGATGTTCATAAACTTGCATTGACATTGTTTAAATTTATAAGTTTGTATTTCAGATATATTCAGTCATGGCACCAGGTGAGAGATCAGGTCATTCGCGCACTGGATCTACCCCTTCCACCCGTGATGCGACGCAGACAGCATCGACGTCGCACGGTGCATCATAGTCATCTGATCCTTCGGTTTAGCATACACCGGGCACTACATGTAAGTCTAGACATTTATTTAGTGATTTCTATTTATATTGTTACTTACATATATCTTTTCACAGCAGCATCTTCTACCAGCCGACGAGGACGTGGACCCACGCGTGGGTTAGTTTTAGAGCGACTTACGCATGAGGGTAGGGTGGCAGTAGAGTTCCCACAGGACTGCCTTAGACCTGTTGGGGACAGTGCCAGATTGTTTACGTCTGAGGTCGGTGTCCTATGCCGATCTCTGATCCCCGCCACCACCTCCCGTTGGACTGACGTAACAGATGATGTGCGACAGCTCATCCGTCAGGGCCTTCAGGTAAAGTTTAGTAAATTAAAATTTTCTTTTGTGAAAGTTCATTTACGGTTAAGTCCTATTGTTAATAAGTTTATTGCCTTAATTTATTATTTACGAAACTGCAGGATAAATTTGAATTCGATTTGAATGTTCCCTACATTTCTCATGCCGTCGACGACATGATTAGAGAGCGGTTCAAGGAGTACCGTGGAGAGTTTCACCAGCGGTACAAGCGGTGCAGGACACACGATGAGGCCGTACAGTCCGCACTGCCACACGTTACTACAGATGACTGGCGGATACTCTGCGAGAGATTTTCGTCGGAGGCTTTTCAGGTAATATTTACATGCACGATATCTTACGGTAACAATTAAATTCGCAATTAATTTCGCAATTAATAGAAATGTATTTTGTATAATGTGTTCAGAAGAGGAGCAGAATAAATTCTGCGAACAGGGAAAAGTTACAAGTGAACCACGTAGCTGGTTCAAAGTCATTTGTATGACATCGTTACGACATGGTAAGAAATTATTGATGATTATTAAGTTAATATATTATTTTGATTGGCATTTATTATAAGTCTTTTTTCCTTTCGATTGCGCAGCGGGATTCCATCACCGGCCAGGAGCCTGGACCAGTAGACCTCTACAGAGGGACTCACTGTCGGCAGGCGACGGGATCTTGGGTTCATCCTAGAGCCAGTGAGCATTGGGTAAAAATCTTTACTTTGTTAAATTTAATTGCGCATTGATTGATAATAATGTCATTCATGTCATTTTTTATGAAATTTCATATCTTTTCATTACAGGCGGCGATGGACACCATACGCAGTCAGCCCACTCCCGATGGTAGTCAATGGAGTAAGCCAGAAATCCTGAGCGAGGTGCTTGGCACCCGTTCTGGATATGTGCGTGGGCATGGCCATGGTGCTAAGCTCATGGCACAAACTAGAGCTGGCTCCAGCCGATCCGTAGCTGGTGAGAGCGCTCAACGCCGAGCTGACATTGCAGAGAGAGAGGTTCAGCAGCTACGGGTCGTCGTCGATGGGATTCGAGAGCAGCTGGAGAGGCAGAGGGAGGAGCAGGAGAGGCGACGGGAGGAGCAGGAGAGGAGGATGGAGGAGTTGCGGCAGGAGCATGAGCGACGGATGCAGGAGATGTTTCAGGCTCTCGCTGCACGCCTTGGCGCCGATGCCCCACCACCTCCGCCACCTCCGCCTTCATCTTCCTGATTATTTTTTTTAATATACGACTTTTAACTTGTATGTATTTATGTGTGGATGAATATTGTTTGTTTGTGGATGTGGAATGGATTATTTATGTATTGATGTAGTTTTTGTTTATTTGTATGTTTGTGGATGTGAATAGGATTCAAAATGTATAGGTTTTTTTACAGGTGTATATCGGAAATTTTCCTGAATTTTGAAAACAAATGGAACCGAGACAGGAAAAACTTTTACCGACGAAATAATTCGTCGGTAAAGGTATGTAAGAGCTTTTTACCGATGAAATATTTCGTCGGTAAAAAGTTCTTACATGCTTTTACCGACGAATTATTCCGTCGGTAAAAGTTTTATCATGTTTTTACCTACGCATTATTTTGTCGGTAAAAAGTTTTTCCTTGCTTTTACCGACGAAATATTTCGTTGGTAAAATTTTTAACGTGTTTTTACCTACGCATTATTTCGTCGGTAAAAGTTTTTTCACCGACGTATCATTTTCAATCCCGACAAAATTCATATGTTTGGCCGACGAATAATTTCGTGGGTATTAGGTCAATTATTACCTACGAAAAATTATTTCGTCGGTAAAAACCTTTACCGACGCCCTTTCTGCGACGATGTTAGCCGCGAAAAATTTCGTCGGGAAAAAGCTTTCCCCACGAAATTTTACTGATTACCGACGAAATTATTCGTCGGTAAAAATGGAATTTCTTGTAGTGACTTAGGTCCCTCTCAGAAAGATTTAATACTAAGGTAGTAGCCTTAGAGGAGTGTAGAGACATAGATAACATGAAAGTAGAAGAATTCATAGGTTCCCTACAAACTCATGAACTACACTTTAAGGCCCCCTCTAGAAAGATAAGAAAATTAAGAGTGAGTCGGAGGAAGATAGTGATGATGAGGATGATGAAGAAGAAAAGTTAAACAAATAATTCAAAAGATTCCTCAAATTTGATAGAGGGAGTAGCTGTGACAAGAAGGACAAGAAGGGTGAAAAACATAAATGAAAATCATCTGAATCTTTATCCGTCCGTTGTTACGGTTGCGGTCATCGTGGCCATATCTCCCTGAAATATCTGAATGGGCCTAAACCGAAAGGTAAAAAGGCAATGGCTGCTACTTGGGATGATACGAAGGAGTTTGAATCCAAATCTAGTGACTCCACTAGTGATGGGAGTGAAAATATTGATATAGCTCTCATGCTTTCACCACTACCTCTCTTCCCCCTAATCTAAGAGAGCATCCCAACCGCTATCCCTTCTAGGAGAAAAAGGAGTTCCCAACCCTTCAACTCATGCTACATTTTATGAGGGTGTTGAGGAAATTAGTTACCCTTAGGCCTTTAAAACTAAACATAGTTAGTAAGGGTAGCTAGAAAGTGAGTTTACAGGAATATCTGAGGATTTCAACCTCATTTTTGTGTGTACAGGCAAATCAGAGGATTCAAGCCTCATGAGCCCAAATTTGGTAGTTTAGCCTTACTTTTAATTTTTATATTTGCTTGCTAGACTGTCACCATGCCTAGATTAGCTAATCTTGCTGAATTACATGCTTCAGTATATGCTAATCTTTGCTTAGTATTGGTCTTGATATACCAATAGGAGAGGTAGATTGATTGGGCTATAAGCCCTTTTGTGCTTTTATTACAAATGTATATCTTTGACCAATTTTACATGATTAACTATGCTTAGATAGTTACATTCTCTTATTAATCATGTTCCTTAGCATGCTCCATGTTTTTATGTTCATGCACCCCATACTCTTCTTGTTAGCATGTGCTTATTGTTTTAACTTGGACATATTATCTACTCTTACCTTAACCTTAATTGATATATCATTAAGGGAGAGAGAATAGTTTGTTAATTGCTGACAAAAAGGGGGAGAAAGAGCAAGTCCCACCAAAACTAGTTTGCTATGTTTTGTGATGGAGGAATTGATAGGTTATGGGGGAGCAAACTGAAGAGGAGTTGCTTAGTCATGTCAAGAGTCCTGTATTTATTTTATATCAATGTAATATCTTGTACATGTATTTTGTTTTGATAAGTTAGATTTTTGTAAGTAATTGACAAAGGGGGAGATTGTTAGTGCACTTTTCTATGGCATACTAGTGCACTTTGTTTGTCAATCACTTAGGTTAGTAAGTCTCGTGTCGGTTGAACTTAATGAAGACGAAGACCAAGGACTCAACTAGCCTTGCTGCATCAAGGAAGAAGAAATAGGTAAAAGTGATGCCTTGGTGTGCCTTAACCTTGACCAAAACCAAACCCTTAACCTCTTGATGACCTTGACCATATTAGGAAAACCTTTAGTCATCATAGATTGGCCCTGGGTGTCCTAAAAGATCACCTATACTATAGCTTAAGAGATTGGGTTATGAAAGAGTGGGTCAGCAAACCCATTTGGCTGAACCCAGGCCTGTCCAACTGGTCACGACTGATCGGCTGGACTGGACCGACCAGTCAAGACCGGTCGGACTAGCTCCCAGTCCAGACTGCAATTGCTGTAGTGTGCAGGCCATTAGGCCAACCGGTCTTAACTGGTTGGCAGGTTTGGTCCGACCGGTCAGATAGACCCCCCATCTAGAGACCGGTCGGACAGACCCCCCATCTAGATAGCAAGCTCACTGTCTTGCCTAGCCGTTGGCCGACCGGTCGTGACCAGTCGGGACAGGTCGGGACTAGCCATTTGTTGCTCGTTTTCTGTCCGTTTGGACCTCTTTTATAAAAAGGGCTTGGGGTATTTGTTGAGCAAAGAGAGGGATTTTGTGAGGAGTGAAGCCACCATTGTTGGAGACCATTTGAGGCTCATTCTCAACCTATGCAAGGCATCTTCCTTGTGCTTTAATACAAGATTGGAGCATTCCAAGCTCATGAAGAAGATGACATTCATCCCCTCTTGATCTCTAGAGTTTGGATATTCCTTGATAGTCATATCCTTATCCAAATCTCTAAGATGAGATTGTTGTAGGTGAGCAACTCTAGGCAAGCCATTCCTATTAGTTGTAGAGTTCTCAAACCTACCCTCCTATCACTTTGGGCATCTCAAAGGCATCACAAGCAAGGTGATTGATTAAGTGTACCTAAGGCATTGACGACGCAAGGGCAACACGATCGAGGGAGCAAGGGAAGATGATTGAAGCACGGGAGAGCAGAGATCAAGCAATTCGAACCGACGCTGAACAAGGGGCTTATCCGATGAGCAAGGTTATCTTTATTGAGATTCCATCCACTCAATTCCCTGTGGGAGTTGAGTGTAGAGTTTGTTTGTCAAACTCAAACTAGGAACGTTGGCCATTCCTTGGCTTGTTTGTCGACCTAAAGACTAGGGGCTATTTGGCGCTCCTTAGCTCGTTTGTCGGGCCTAAACAAAGTCTCCAAGGGGGAGCCTCTAACATGGGAGTGAACGTGCGTCGGGTTGAAAGTTAACCTATGTCCAAAACTCCGTTTGGGTTGAGAGTTAGCCCTTTGTCCAAAACTCCGGTTATGGTTGGGAGGTGAGTCGAGAAAACTTCCGTGTAAAGGTTGAGAGGTGAACCTCATTTAAAACCTCCGATATTGAATGTTGGTGTGCTCAAAGGAGTTGAATACTTGAACAGGGAGTGGAGTAGACCCAAAGTTGAACCATTATACATGCTTGTGTTTGTGATTGATTGAGCACATTGTTATCTTAGCATTGAATGTTTAATTGTTAATTATGTATTCTTGATAAGAATGTATGCTAGACACTAGATAGGCACATCCACACACAAGATGTACTTTCACTAGTTGTGTAGACTTGAGGTCATTGATCCATTCTCATAAGTCTACATAGGTTACATAGATTAGGAGCTTGATTAGTTAAATCATTTGATTATCTATGTATGCTTAGACTAGGTTGTTTATTGCTTAAACCATATGTTAGTCTTGTGATTGGACCCACTTAGGCTTGGAAGCCGAAGTGTTCTTGCTTACTTAGTTTAATATGTTAAATTGTGTAAGTAGGCGAAAAGAATTTCAAAAGGTCTTAATCACCCCCCCTATAGGACTTAGCCATAATTCTAGTTTCTCTTTAAGCTTCCGCACATACGAAGGTGTCGCGTTAGACTACTGACTTAATTTCATCTACTACAATATAATAATAATATATAAAAAGTTTGTATATTTTAAAACAAAACCCTAATCCAACCACATACCCGGTCCCCCATTTTCAAATTTCATTTCTCTTTTTCACTCCCAACCCTGCCCGCCGCGCCCTTGCCTCTTTCCCTCTCTTTCCCTCCCTCCTCCCATCTCACTCTCTCTCTCTAACTATTTTAAAACAAAACTCTAATTCGACCCTACACGGTCCGCCCTTTTCAAATTTCATTTCTCTTTTTCACTCCCAACCCTGCCCGCCGCGCCCATGCCTCTCTCCATCTCTTTCCCTCCCTCCTCCCATCTTTTTCTTTTTCTTATTTTTAACTATTTTGTTAAAAATAGAGAATACCCTAAAATATGGCTAGTTTTAGAAAAATTTTGGGTTAGATTGGGTAAAAAAAAGACAAAGCTCGACTTGGCTCGATAGAGCTCGATCAACTCAGCTCAAACAAAGCTCGCCCGGCTCGACTAGCAAGCCAAGTTCGTGCAACTGTTTTGAGCTTGATGCTCAAGCCAAGCCAAGCTCAAGCTTAGTGGGCCATTAATCAAGCCAAGCTTGAGCATGGCCAAGTTCAGCCGAGCTCTACCTATCATTGTATGGGGTCAATTATTTTGCGAAATTCGAAATTAATTCAAAATTTAAATTTAAATTAAATTAAATTAAAAAAATGTAGAGATTTAGGGCCACGGTTGCAACCTCTTTTCCTCATCTCAACTAAACTCCCTTCTTAAGGGAGGATACGGTGGAATTCCCTTTTATTAAGAGAGATGGAGGGACCTTGGAGAAAAGCTCATCTAGGTAGGTGATCTTTCATTTTTCTTCTATTTTTCAGTAATTTAGATTATTTTCATCAGATCTATGTAATGAAAGATTCAAATCAACCGTACGTTCATTACATTGGTGTATTGGATATAATAGTGAAGAGACACAATTCTCTACATAATTGCTTTTACAAATCGGAGTAGAGTATCGTGTAAGGTCACCTTGATATGTGGGTATAGATCCACACGGATCATATCTTTGTCGAGGTTAAAATATGCTGGGACCCCGAATGTCTGATTGATCCAACCTCAGATGGGTCACACTTATCAGATGAAAATCCTGGATAAATCATGTAATCCTGAATGATGTGGGTCATAGAAGTTTCAGATCTAGCTGATCAATGAACCTCTCTCCTAATGGATCATTGGAGGGCCAATGGTCATTTTGGATCTAACCAATGTGTATAATTGGACTCTAGAACCGAGATTTAGGAAAATCCCCAAAATTTTCATTTGGCTCGTCAAAACCAGATCAAGTTCGGAGAATGTCGAGTTGATTGATAGATAGTTGATTAGAGTCAATTCGATCGACATATCATCATTCGAGTCAATTCGATCAATAGTGCGGTCGATCTAATCGACAGAAGATAGAACAGATCTGTTCGATTCCGAATTTGGAAATCTGGATTAATGAATCAATTATATTCATAAACTCAAATATATTATGCGTGTCCAGACAATTTAAATGTCACTGGGGGATAGTTAATCACTTTGATTTGATCTAGTGGGTCCTCAAATTGCGCCTTTTGGTCTCACACTTATAGGCGCTATGCATGTAGAAGCATAGAGTGGAGCAACTAGAATTATGACTAAGTCCTGAAGGGGGGGGCTCCTTAGATTATTCTACAATTTAAACTGAGTAAGCAAGAACACTTTTGCTTCCAAGCCTAAGTGGGTCCAATCATAAAGACTAGCATATGTTTAAGCAATTAAGCTACCTAGTCTAAGCATGCATAGATTATCAAATGGTTTAACTAAATAAGTACTTAATCTATGCAACCTATGTAGACTATGGGAGGACGGATCATATGAGCTCAAGTTTACACTATTAGTGAAAATACATCTTGTGTGAATGTGCATATCTAGTGTCTAGCATACATTCCTATCAAACATTCATAATTAAGCAATTAAACATATAATGCTAAGATAACAATGTGCTCAAATTCATCACAAATACATGCATGTATCGTGTCTACTCTACTCTTGGTTGCCGTATCACCCCTTGAGTACACCAAATTTCATTAAAGGGAGTTTAAAGAAGGATCCTCCCAACCTAGGTGTTTTAACTCGGATCCACCCTACAGGGGAGTTACAGGTTCCTCCCAACCTACATGTATACACCCGTGTTGGTGGCTCCACTTGGAGACTTGTTTTAGGCCCAACAAATGTGCAAATGATCGATAAACGAACCTGAAATTTAAGCTCAACTAATGAGCCAAGGATCGATAAACGCACCTAGAATTTTAGGTTCAACTAATGAGCCAAGGATTGACAAAAGAACCTGGATCAAGTTTGACAAACAAACTCTACACTCAATTCCCCACGGGAAGAGAGTGGTTGGATTTTTACAAATGACAACCTTACTTGTCGGATATGAGCCCTGTTAATGCGCCACTTCAAGTTGCTTAATCTCTGCTCTTTCGTGCTTCAATAAGCTCCCCCAATCGTTGATGCCGTTAAGTTGCCAATGCTCCAGTTCCAATGATCAGCTACCTTGCATATGATGCTTCGACGGAAATGTCCAAGGTGCTAGGAGGTGGTGAATCCTCTATAACTAATAGGAAATGGGTTGCCTAGAGGAATACACCTATTTGGATTCCTAGGTGGTGTTTAGACTAATGTTCTACTTATGATCGATGTATCTAAACTCTTAGGAATCAAGAGGGAATAAGTCCATTTTCATTTGAGCTTTGAATGCTTCAAGCTTATGATGAATCATAAGGAGAATGACTTACAATAGGTTAGGATTAGAGCTCTTAACTCTCTTTAATAATGGTGGCTTCTAAATCCTCAAAATTCCTCTCTTTTGCCTAAACACGAACTCCCCTATTTTTATAGATAAATCTCCAACGGTAAAAAAAATGGGCAGATTCGTGCATCTTCGATCAATTGGAGATATCCTTCGATTGATCGAAATTTCACTTCGATTGATCGATAAACTGTCCAGAGAGTTTTATGAAGTTACTGGACACATGTTCAATTAATCGAAACAATCTTTGATTGATCGAAGAACTGTCCAAAGAGTTCAACAAGTTGCTCGACATATGTCCGATTGATCGAAGTCCTAACAAAACTAAACTCCGATTGATCAAAGTCCACTAAAAAACTGTTGTCTGGGCTATTTCATTTATAGCAGCTTGCTCCTCTTTAATTAGCCTAACTTATCATGTTTTCTATATAGTTTAAGGCTAATGATGATGACTAAGGGTTTTCCTAGTTGGTCCAAGTCATCTAAAGGTTTATGATGTTTTGGTTCAAAAGATTAGGGTCATAAAGGTATCTCTTTTACTTGTTCTTCTTCCTTGATGATGCTCGTTCACTTGAATCTTCGGTCTTTAGCTTACCAAGGCTCAACCGACATTACAACACATGGACGCATATGATTGACAAATAAGGTACACTAGTATGCCATAGAAAAGTGTACTAACAGGTCCCACATTAGCTTGTGTTGATCACAAACCTTGTGTTAAGGGTTGGATATGAAGGAATCCAATTGTACAAAGTGTATGTAATGCCCCGAGATTTCGACTCTCATGAATACCGCGAAGAGTCGAGTTCTCAGGTGTTAACTAGAATGCGCCAATGACAATATCCTTTCCATTCCATCAATCATTCATACATTTAATACTATGTGGCATTCAAGCACAGTGATAGAAGATAATATATCTTATTCCATGGATTTCTATACTAAGTTATTAAAAAAATGTCCTTAAAACATATCAAATAAAATATTCAATCCTTGTCTTCACCTGAAAAACTTATTACAATTTCGTAGAAAGCGGTAAACTATCCTAAGAATGCATAAACAAGTAAAGTCTTCATTAAGCTGTTCCGGCTTCGTTGTTCGTCATCTGTTGCCATGAATATTTATACTCCTCTCCTTAGAGGTCATAGTCTCTTACTGGATCTTCACCTACAGCATCTGGGTTGTGGTTGATAGCGTTAATCGCTATCATAGTATGGTATATCCCTTCAAGGTAAACACGATAATAATAACGAAATAGAGACAGTGCAAGTATGATAATAATAATAATCAACTAAAACATACAAGATAAAGTCTTATTAATGCATTGCATGATATGCGTGCTCTGGCTAAGGTACCCTGGCTAGAATCATAATACATGAAGGAGACACCCTCGTTATACTTAAAGCTAACCACTAGTCACCAAAGGTAAATAACTCAACTAATGTTAGTGAGAAACTTCGAATATACTTCCGTTAGATAGCGCATGGTAAGAAGCGAAAAACCCCCAATACACTTCCTCCATGACACTCAGAGGGGCCGGCCCACCAAGTCAGGCCCTAGTGAATGCATGAATTTATTTCACCTTAGATTTAGTAAATTTGCATCCAACCATATTAAAGGAACTCATTGGTCACTATAGGGAATTACAAGCAACACAGCATAGGTCAACAGCTTGGGCTTAGTGTCTATATCACCAACCGTAACTCATGAGACTGACATTTACAAGTAATGTCCACTCCTTACCCCAATCCATGGTTTAATTCCATCCTTCCCTGGATCCATCATAGGTAACGTATCAATACAAGGATTCCTTTGGCACTTATTCAACAATGTGCACATGGTAGTGCCAAAACTTAATAACATGGCATATGCATTCAACAATACATATACGATAATTCCAAACTTAATAACATTACATATTCATCCAATAATGCATACATGATAATGCCAAACTTAATAATATGGCATATATATACATACGATAATGCCAACACTTTAATACTTAACAATATGGCCCATATGGGCTCCATGTCTTTACATCAAATGGTTACATCAGTATAGGATTAGGGGGTGTGCATTAACGTAACGTCCACATATATAATCTTGTACACACATCACATGGATCATCAAATACATCATTAACGCATGTATAGCATGATTTTTTAGTATACTACACATGGTTATTACATAAGTATATCATTACACATGTTTTCTCATACCAACATCCACACATGCATCATAAAAGCTCTGTAATGGAACTCAACGATAAACCTATGTATATTATCATATTAAATGATGCACAACACATCAACACAATCGAACATTATGATCTACATTTAGAAAACCTAGAAACAATGCATTATTAATGTGTTTGGCTTGAAGGGAGTCATCACCTTGGCTTAGGATGAACTAGAAGATAATAACCTAGAAGATAAGGGGGATGATCATCAAAGGGGTCCACGCTTTACTAGAATTTCACCCATGCACATGTGCCAAGTTGGGCGTTAACACTCTCAAGGAATGGCTTGGATGGATCATCTCCCCTCTCTCTCCCTTATTCTCTCTTGGTTTGGATGTGCAAGGGGGTAGAGATGGCTGAATTTTTTTAGGTTTCTCTATAACACACATTAAGAGAGAGACTTTCTCTCATATTTAGCACCTCATTTGCATAAGGGCGGACGTCTATACCCTATAGTGCATAGAACGACTCTACAAAAGGTGGTCTTTTTCAATTCCAATCCATTCATCATATGTAGGTTGAAGGTTGGAGTTGAGATATATAATTTTCTTAGTGATCCGAAATCTATATTGACCGATCTTGAAAAATGGCTCGACGGGTGCCAAAACGGATTTGATCTCAATTAACGGCCCACGCTTGATAATCAGGGTTGAAAATTGGGGAAAATGTGTAGTTATGATAGGCAAACGATTGAAAAAAATTGGTGGTTAATTGATGGTGAGAAATGCCTATATATGAAATTCCACCTTTAATGAATAAAGGAAGGGAGTGGCTTCAGAGTTCGATGGTGTAAGATCATAGATCAGGAATTCTGTGTAAACTCATAGTCACATGAGGCTAACATATGGTCCAAATTTGAGAAGTGATTGATGGTGGGAAGTGGGTTAATTGAAAGGTCCAGATTTGAGAAGAGTTGATAACTTGGTTATTTCCTAAAACGAGTTAGCTTGGCGAGTAAGAAAGAGGCTTATGAAGGTGGGACACTCAAATTTCTTCATTGGCCCATGATAAGGATGATCCAAGTCACTCACCTGAAGGAGAATATTCGACTACGACTATCCATCCACTTTCCTCACTTGATGGACACTAAAATCAAGAGTTAAGGGGCTAATTTGATGATTGGGCCACTTATACTATAATCATCACGCCTGTTAGCTTAAGAATACGCCATCATATCACTAGAGTAGGAGCAAGCTTCAACACCCAAGTATGTAAGAAACCACATGAAGAAGAGCCACGACTAGAAGAAATGTCTAATGCAATGTCACGCCTTCGTAGACACATCACCCGACTCGAACGTAGTTGTAGGTATATTAAATTTCAAGGATGAAACTTTTGAAAAGGGGGATAAAATGTAACACCTTAAAATTTTTTACGATTATGCATGTATGTACACGACTACCCATCTTCATGTACATCCCAATTTAAAACCGTGCTCTTAGGAGAATGACACTCAGACTTGTGCATATCTACACACACTTAGACCCTCGTACATCTTGAAACAACCTTCGAGACCCAATATATCATCATATACTTAATCAATTGCCAAACCAACCATTGTACTAGCTACTCTTCATTAGGAAGAGATATCGGAACATCCACTTCACTTTTGGACCTCCCAATCACGATAAACCAACATCAGGACCATCACATTCGTTCATGTACATACCCATCTTTGATATGTTTCTTGCATTTATTCAATTTTCAAATATCCTCACATTGTGTGGATACTTGACATGGAAATCAAATGTAAGATCAACGTATTTGGAGAGACATGGGGAGATATTGTCTGAATCTCGGCATGGCCATTTAAATGGGAATGTGAAAGCATTTATTTGGGATAAAAAGAATTCTAATATTTATGGTTGGTTTATATGTTTGTCATTTTGTAATGATTATGTTAATTTTTTTTCAATTTTACATTTAGTGTATGAGTTTGTGCCATCTTTGAAGGTTTGTGGAAGAGAAAGAACCTCTCAGAATTTGGTATTGTTACTCAATGCATTGTACCACAAAGAGTTAATGACTAGTACCTGAGAAATGTTCTCCTAAAGATAAACGCCAAGGTGAGTTGTCGCTGAAATATTATATCATTGAATTATTAATTGTATTTTATTTTATTTGAAAAAAAACTGTGGATCATGGTGATTTTAGATTATATTAAAATGTGTTTATCAAGTGTACGGGCATAACCATAGCCTTGAGGCTCCAATTCACCAAATTCCATTGCTTTTTTAATATACAAAAAAATTGATGATCTTAGGCCATCGAATTTGAAAATGATCTAAGAAAGTTGATGACCTTGGACTGTTGATTTTAGGATCTAGAATAACGGCTCGGAATCGTCAAATATTTATTCGAATATTCGACATCTCTGGACTGTCAAATTTTGTCTCTACCCACATCCTCATTTAACAACTCCCTCTGGGTCGTCGAATTTGATTTTCAACATTTCAAAAATTCAATGGCGGTTTTTACGCCTACGTCTATCAAATTAAAAAAAAATGATGTTTTTCATGTAGTGTAACTAGAGGTTAAGAGTGTTGGTGTAGTAACTTTACTTGGGTTATGTGAGTATAATAACTAAGGCTAAGTGGAGTGCATGCATTTGTGAAATGGAGGTGAGTGGTGAGGTTGATGATATGCATGGGTGCATGTGGAAGGTGGGAAGATGAGAAAGAGTCAATTGCTCGCTTAGTAGGGGGTGATGTGAGGGTAGTCTAAAATGATGTAAGAGAGATAGTGAGATATGTTGAAATGGGCCATGGGCCTTTTGCTACATGGGTTTGATTAGGTTAAGCCCAACACCAAAAGTAGTGGTGAAGTTGAAAGTGAAGTTAATGGTTTTTTCCTTTGGCCTTTGATCAAACTATCTTATTACCTGTTCGCCAGCCCCAAGTATAAGGCCATGATATAGTAATAACTCAGTAAGACTGAGATTGTTCCACAGGGATATTCGATGTAACCATTCCAAACTTAGCTAAACTAGGTTAATTAAATTCATATGTAATTGAAATACGAGAATTCAGAACATTAACAATTGAGAATTAAGAAAAACTCAATAGTTAAAAACACTAGGGATTCAAGGATCCACTCATAATCATCTATAATGCCAACTCATTAATTCAAGTTGATAACTCAATTGGAATTAGAGTCTTATCCAATCCAATCAGATGATAAATTCAGTTAAATCATATTTCACAACCTAATAATATATATATGAATCTTAATAGATCGGTTTTAGATATGTTAGTGCACTTTTCTGTGGCATACTAGGGCACCATATTTGTCAATTACATAGGTCCAAGTGTCTAGGTGTTGGTTGAGCATAAAGAAGATGAAGACCGAAGACACAAGTGGACAATTGCATCAAGGAAGAAGAAATAGGTAAATCAGAGATTCCTTAGTGAGCCAAAACCCTTAAGCCTAAACTAAAACCATACCTCTAGATGACTTAACCCATAGGTAAACTTTTAATCATCTTAGAATGGCCTTAGGTGTCCCAAAAGACAACCCAAAAGAAGGCCTAAGAGGTTCATGAACTACTGTAAAAATGTAAACCAAAACAACAGATTTCATGTGTTGTCGGATGACCAGTCAGCCGACTGACTGATTTAGGCTTAAAAGAGGATAACAACAAAACTTCTGTCCAGGCCTAATTTGGCCGACCAACGTCCATCATTGATCAACCGATGGCCTTAGATCGACTGGTCGACAGGACTTGTTAGCCAACCGACAGATAGCCGTTAGCTGCCATTTTCTAGTCGTTATAGCTTTTTCTATATAAATAGAGCTCGACTTTTAGGCCATTAAGAGAGAGAATTTAGTGTATTAGAAGCCACCAGTCATTGCCCACATCAACAGGCTCTAATTCTACCATATCCAAGTCATCTTTCTTGTGATTCATCATAAGATGGAGCATTCAAAGCTCATATGAAGATGAACTTGCTCTCTCTTGATCTCTATAGGTTTTAGGCACCTACACCATAGGTAGATTCTCTGTCTAAACCTCTCTACAGACTCATATAGGTGAATCCTTTTAGGCTTGCAACACACAACCTATTGTAGAAGATTCAATGTATCTCCTATCACCTTGGGCATCTTAAAAGAGCATAAAATGGGAGGTGATTGATCGATGGATTTGAGGCATTGACAATGCATCGACAACATGATCGGGGGAGCAACGGGAGAGTTGATTGAAGCACGGGAGAGTGGAGATCTAGCAACCCAAGCGACAGTGAACAAGGGGCTCAATCCAACAAGTAAGTTGTCAAGTAGAAGAGTCTGGTTGCACTCTTTCCTTAAGGAGGATTGAGTATGAGAGTTTAGAATCAAACTCGAACAAGTCACTAAGGGGAGCCTCCGACGAGAGTGTGCACTAGGTTCTTGGATTGGAACTGAAGGGTTAGGAGGAACCTTGTCAAATTCTTGAGTTGGATGGAACTCGTAAACATCTTGGTTGAGAGATGAACTAGTAAAATTCTCTGTCATAGATTGGGAGGAACCTTATTAAACTCCTCGATAGGGTGGAACCGATTTAAAACACCTAAGTTGGGAGAAACCTGATTTAAACTTCCTTAATGAATTTCGGTGTGCTCAAGGGATGAGTACAACAACCGGGAGCGGAGTAGGAAAACCGAATCACTATACATACTTGTGTTTGTGATTGTCATTTGAGCAATTTTTTATTCATACATTATCTATTAAATTGCTTAGTTATATGAATGTTTGAATGGTTGAATGCTACGTTCTAGATAGGCACATTCACACACAAGATGTATGTTTACTTGGTTGGTAGACATATGCTTAGCATGATGAATCGTATATTGTCTACATAGCCCTGTAGACTAGTTTCTTAGGTAGTTATATCATTTGTAATCTAGATAATTGTACATTGATTAGAAGCTCAATATATTGCATCATTATAATCCATGTGCTTAGGCTAGTTTGTTTAATTGCATTATCTTTGTAGCCTTGTGATTGGACCCACTTAAGCTTAGAAGCTAAGTGTTCTTGCTTAACTACTTTAATTGCTAATTAGTTTAATTAGGCAAGAATTTTTTAAAAGGATTTTAAAACGGTCCTAATCACCCCCCCCCCCCCCCCCCCCCCCCCCCCCCCCAGGACTTAGCTATAGTTTTATAAGCTCAGTAAGCTTCCACACGTGGTGTAAGGTATCCCCTCTACGAAATTTCAGATAGAACATAAAGTACCTGTAGAATCTCAAAGCATTCATCGTGGCCACAATATATCTATGAATTTCACAAATCAAAATGCTCAAAACGCCTAATTGATCAATCTTAGAGAATCAAAACATCCCATGTAAAGACAATCACAAAAGATGGATGATTATCTAACATTATCAACTTTATTCAAACGAACTATGAAAATTCATCATTAAAACCTTAAAGTACTTGAATCAAACAAGTCTAACTTTCAAATTAGAAAACTAAGAAAAATTAAAAAAAACCCGATATAAAACCCTCCACTTTTAAATCTCTCTACTACTTCATGTTTTAAGGCTCCTAGGATTCCTTGGAACGTCAAAAATCGTCTCTTTATATAGAAAAAATCAAGCACCTCCTCAAATTTGCGTAAGAAATTTCGTATTGACGTCTCCCATCAACCAATCGAAGTTGAGCTTTGACCGACCGAAATTTTCCTTAACTTTCTAGCAACAAACTTTTAAATTTCATGCGTTGGATCAATCGACTAGCCAAAATTGCAATTTTTAAGACAGAGAGATTCAGCCCAAATTCACAGTTTCTGTCAATTTTCGGCCGGTTGACCTGTGATTTTTGCCGGTCGAAGTTGAGCTTCAGCTAGCCGAAATGGACAAAAATAGCATAACAGGGTCATTTCCTAAATTCTCTAGATCTCTGTTTTCTGGCCCTTTAGTTTTACACTTTGATTTTTTTAGCCAATTTAGGTCCCGTAACTTGATTTTTAAGGCTTTTTCTTCAAAATTCCTTTTGGACTTTAATCTTTTTTTTTTTTTACAACGAAATTAGTCTTGGTTTTGAAATTATTCTTTGCACATAAAACACACATAATTAGGACTAATTAACTTAATGCATATGATAAAACCAATACTAAGTAGGGGATGAATATGCAATATTTAGGCCTCAACACACCCCAACCTACTTTTTGCTAGTCCTCGAGTAAAATATGCGAAAATATTTTCGAAAAAAATATCAATTTTCTTTTTTAGAAGAGTAAATTCTATAAACTCATATAATCTTTCAAATCATCCAAACCATAGAATTCCAAGACTCAAAGGTTTGAAAATCGTATCCACCTAGATTCTAGCATTTAGTAAATAACCTAATTGAGTTCAAAACATTAATCAATTTGTAGAAAATTCCAAACATTAAGTTTCATGGTGCATAGTGAAATCTAAACTTAACACAACTAGAAGTTCAACTTTCTACATTCTTGTTAACATTTATAATCACAAGAATGGCCTGATCAACCAAGTCATTGATTCCAAACCTTGCTAGAGTTCAATAACTATTTTTCAGCTTTTGAATTTTTCATCAATGGCTTTCATTCTAATCCCATTCATTTTTTGTGGTCATAAGTAGCCCTTTTGGATGCCACTGTTTTTATTTAAACTTTTTTCCTTTTTTTTGTTTTACAATTTTTCATTCACTTTTTTTTCAGTACTTTTTCTGAGAACAAAGTAGACAAGGATCTTCAGGCTTGGTTCCTAGCACCCTCAATAATTAATAAGCTAACACTACAGTATCAAACTTCAATTCTAGAGGTGTGAGTTAGATATGAATTGTGAAAATCCTTGACTTAATCAGTATTTAAAACTTTCTAATAGAAAATTTAACAAAAAAAAAACTTAATTTTAAAATTCATTAACTAAACTCTAGACTTTAATAATTTTCATCACTAAGGTGCCTTTTCTTTCTAAAATTTAGAGTTCTTTCAAATCATTCAAATTCATAGAATTTAATTTCATTTTTTTGCGCCTAGAAATAGTCCAAAAGGATAAACAACTTGAAGAGATTTCGCAGGAATTCCCACCCTCAACTTAAATTCTACATTGTCCTCAATGTAAAAGATATGCAATACATTAAAACATGAGGGCAATGTTGAGCCATGAATTATGCATATCTGAACCCCAATTCATAACACAATTGCATAGTTTAAGTTGTTAAAGTGAAGGACTTATGCTTGTTTTGTGTTTGTAGGTAAAAGAGAGAGATTTCATGGATTTATTGTTAATTTAAAAGGATTTGGAGTGATTAGAAGACCAAGCTTTGATGATCCAAAGAAGTGAAGAAAAAGCCTTCGAGAAATTAAGTTAACGACTTGAAATGGCTAAAAAAATCAAAGTGCAGAGCTATAGGGCCAGAAAAGTAAGATGCAGAAAGTTCAGAAAATGGCCCTGAAATAATGCTGGAGTGAAATTCTGATCAATCGGAATTGGTTCCGATCGATTGGAACATCATTAAAAAATTACTCCGATCAATTGGAATTTTATAAAAAATTATGCAGAAAAGTCTGCAACTCTCTGGACAGAATTTTCGATCGATCGAAATAGTTCCAATCGATCAAAATATCAATCGAAAATATTTCCGACTGATCGAAGTGTCAATCGAGATTGTCTACAGCTGCATAAATTCTTACGTAAATTCGAGGTAATGGAAGACTTTTTCTATAAAAGGGCACCTCTACTCTCTTCCTAAAGCATCATAGAAGGACATTGAAGTCGTGGGAGGTGGAGAGGATTGTCGTAGAGCATTTGCAACTCTTCCAACTAGGGGTTTTATAGTTTTTCTATTCTTTTAGTAATTTTTTTTTTTAATTTTAGTTTCATCTAATAATTGGCTAAACCTCTTAGCTATGGCCAAGAGGTGAAGCTTATAGTTGTTTACAATATTCAATTCGAATTAGTTCAAGTACTTTTTGGTTTAATGAAGAACACTTTTAGTTCAAGTTTGAAATAAAGTTATTATTTTTAGTTAATCTTCTATCTCTTGTAATTTCTCATACATGGGATGTTTTGATTACTAAGATTGCTTAAAGGGGTGTTGTATTCACTCCCCAAGTATAGGGTTGCGATGTAGTAATAATTCGGTAGAGCCCGAGATCATCCTCAGGGACTAACTCAGGAGTTCACAAAGTTTCTTCGAATAATCTCTAATTGAAATCAAGCTAAAACAAATTAGAATTTGAATGTAGATGAATAAACTGTAACTTGAGATGAATTTAACAATCTAAAGAAGCACTAGAGTGCCAAGGATCCACTTGTAGCTGTCCTTGATGTATAATTCATTTTGGTTTCTCAACTACACAACTAGAATCGAAATCAAATCCTATCTAGTCGGATTATAGAGTGGTTAATTCAACAAAATAATTTGTCACATGTGTTGTGCATTAACATGACTCCCTCAATTCAAGTTAGGACTTGGGCACACTCAATTGCATAGGCCAATCCTAGTTCCAATAGATTAAGATCATAACTATGATAATCATCAAACCTTGTCACTAGGCTTAACTAATATCATGGTTTGAACTTGATTTAAATCTCATAAACAAACAAAGCATTTACAGAACTTTCATAAAAGATAGAACTTTGGTTTGAAGTTTCCACATGAAGATCCAAGTTCTAGAGCATCTTGAATCTGATTCCTCGGAGCATACAGGTCTAGATCTTTGCAAAACAACTAAGAACTAAGATAATTCTTCCAAGCATCCATGAGTCATCATAAGATTAAGAAAAAATACTTAAACTTCATTCAAAATTAAACAACCATTGTTCAACGTTAAGAATCTAACTTGAAACCTCAAAAACGAATTAAAACATCTTAAATCAACTATAAGCTTAACCTCTTAGCCCTAGCTAAGAGGTTTAGCCAACCATGCTAAGAGAAAACAGAAATTCTACTTTAAACATAAAGAGTTAGAAGAAACTAAGTAAAGAGAGTTGTAGAACTCTGAATCCAGCTTTCTGAAATTACGTCGGGTAGTCTAACACCACACCCTATGGATACACATGCGAAAGCTTAAGGAGCAACTAGAATTATGGCTAAGTCCTAAAGGGGGGGTGATTAGGACCTTTTGAAATTCTTTTCGCCTACTTAACAGTTTAAACTAAGTAAGCGATTAACACTTTGGCTTCCAAACCTAAGTGGGTCTAATCAAAAGACTAGCAAATGATAAATGCAATAAACAACCTAGACCATGGAGGATGGATCAATAAGAACTCAAGTCTACATGAGGAGTGAAAGTACATCTTGTGAGTGTGGATGTGCCTATCAAGTGCCTAGCAAACATTCCTAACTAACCAATTAAACACAATGCATAATGAGGAATGTGCTCAAGGACAATCACAAACACAAGCATGTATATGGGTTCAACTACTTGTCTACTCCACTCCCAGTTCAAGTACTCAACCCCTTTGAGCACACCGGCATTCACTAGGGAGTTTATATCTGGTTCCTCCCAACCAAGGTGTTTTAACTTGGATCCACCCAACCAGGGAGTTTACAAGTTCCTCCCAACCTACACGTTCACACCATTTGTTTGTGGCTCCCTTTGGAGACTTTGTTTAGGCCCGACAAACGTGCCAAGGAATGGCTAACGTCCTTAAATTTAGGCCCGGCAAATGAGTCAAGGAGTACCAAACAACCCCTAGTCTTCAAGCCGACAAATAGGCAAAGGAACGGCTAACGTCCCTAGACTTTAGGTAGATAAACAGGCCAAGGATTGGCAAACGACCCTAGTTCAAGTTTGTCAAACAAACTCGACTCCTAATAAAGACAACCTACTTATCAGATTGAGCCCCTTTGTAGCGCCGCTTTGGATTGCTTCTTCTTGTTCTCCTGTGCTTGAATCAGCTCCCCTTGTGCTCCCCCGAACTTTGATGTCGCTGCTTTGTCAAGGCTTCGGCTCCAAGATCAGCTACATTGCATGTGATGCTCCATTGGAGATGCCCAAGGTGCTAGGGAATAGTGAATCCTCTGCAAATGGTAGGAAATAGGTTTCCTAAAGGAATACACCTATTTGGACTCCTAGGTTGTGCTTAGACAAGGGATTTAACTATAATCAAGGTGTCTAAAACCCTATGAATTAAGAGGGAACAAGTCCATTCTCAATATGCCATTGAATGGCCTAAGCTTGTGATGAAAACACAAGGAGAATGTCTTACTATGGCTTTGGAATAGAGCCTCTAATAGTCTTTAGCAATGGTGGCTTCTATCTCCTCAAAATCCCCTCTCTTAACTCTAAAAATGAATCCCCCATTTTATAAACTTTCTCCAATGGTCAAATAACGGGCATATTCGCGCAGGGTCGGGCGCCCAGAATTCGGTCCATTATACAGATTTGGTCGCTGGACGCATTCAGAGTTGGTCGGGCGCCCGATCAAGGTGTGGTCGAGCGCCCGATGACCATACTTTTCACTGGTCGGGCGCCCGGTGGTCACTTTGGTAAGGTGTCCGGAATTCAATCCAAAATTTGGTCTGTGCTCCTGGACATGTTTTGTACTGGTCAGGCGCCTGGTAAACACTGGGTCGGGTGCCCGATGACTTTCTGGATATATGGCCAACTCTCTGGATGGATTCCTCTGTAGGTCGGGCGCCCGATGGATACTAGGTCGGGCGTCCGGCCAGGCATGATTTTCTGCTGTTTTGTAGCAGATCATGCAACCTCTTGTCCATTCTTTTGATGGTCTTTTGGGACACCTAAGGCCAATCTAAGATGACTAATGGTATACCTATTGGTCATGATCATCTAGAGGTTTATGGTTTTGGATAGGTATAAGGTTTAGGCTCACCATGGCATCACTTTTACCTGTTTCTTCTTTCTTGATGTAGCTGGTCTGTCTTGAGTCTTCGGTCATCGTCTTCATTAAGCTCAACCGACTCTAGACTCACTGACCTAAGTAATTGACAAACAAGGTGCACTAGTATGCCACAGAAAAATGCACTAACACTTTCTCCACCTCCCAATGCTTTAGAACCCTTCTAGGATACCTTCTGAATGAAGTGGAGGAGTCCTTTCATAGGTTTTAAGCCCCACCGATGTAGAAGCTTTGAGATTTCGCGCAATGTTTCCGCAGTGCGCAGAGAAAATCAAAAGTCCAAAACTGGAAGCTTTCGTTTTTGGCTTGGCCAATCGGTCTTGACTGGTCGGACCTGTCCATGCATCAGTCCTGCGAGCTCCTCTTCAATCTTTCTACATGGCTGACCGGTCTTAACCAGTCGGACCCGTTTAAATGTTGCTCCAGCGTTTTCTGCACCAACTGCAAGGGTGGCTGACCAGTTTGACACCAGGTTTGGCATCTGGCCGACTAGTCAGGGCCAGTCGGACCTAAGGAATTTTGGATTTTCTTCTTTCTTTTCATCCACTTCGCCTTGCTTCTTCGCTCCAATCTTCATTCATCTTTCCTTTGATCTTCAATGATCCTTTAAAGTGTTTCCTAAGTGCTTATCTATAACTAAACTAGAAGAAGTTCTTATCTTTGGGATTGATCTGAGATAGATGTTTATGTATTGATATTGGTTTAATAGAAGTTCAATTCATACTTCTAAATAAAGTCTAGTGACAAGACTTGAGGAAGAATCATGAATGTGATCTTAATTGTTTTGTGAAGGATTGGGCTGTGTGATTGGATCCGCCCAATGCTTTAGTTGTTATAAGAAAATCATATCAGTGGATGATCCATCTATGTGAGATATGTTATGATGATTTGATTGCTCTATATTCCAATTGGATAGGGATAAGACTCCGATTTCGATTGAGTTATTGGCTTGAATGGTTTGAATTGGCATTGTGAATGATTATAAGTAGATCATTGACGCTCTGGCGTCTCATTTTCCTGGTTTAGTTCTAATGTAGATAGTTTTATGTTCTTAAATTCCATCCATCAATACAAATTTGAATTTAGTTCATCTTAGCTATAAAGTTTAGCATTGTAACGATAATCCTTGAGGATCGACCTCGATCTTACCAAGAATTATTACTGCATCCTAGCCTTGCATTTAAGGTGAGCGAACAACTTTTTGGCGTCGTTGCCGGGGATTAGGTTAACGGTTCTAAATTTTGTAATTAGGGTATAGTTAGGTTAGATGTTAAGCCTGTCAGTGAGTCTAGTGTCGGTTGAGCCCAATGAAGACGAAGACCGAAGACTCAGATGGCCCCGCTGCATTAAGGAGGAAGATACAGGTAAAAGTGATGCCTTGATGTGCCTTAACTTGGACCAAAACCCAACCCCTTAACCTCTTTGATGACCTTGACCATATTAGGGAACATAGATTGGCCCTAGGTGTCCCAAAACATCACCTAAATCTTGGCCTAAGTGAGAGGGTTGAAGAATGGATGGGTTAGCAATTAGACTGACTGAACTCAGGCCTGTCCAACCGGTCACGACCGGTCGTGGACCCCTGGCCGACCGGTCAAGACCAGTCGGACAGACAGTCCAGAGAGGATAGTAAGCTACTGGGGTGGATGGCCCTTGGGGCGACCAGTCGTGGACACTAGACGACCGGTCATGGACCCCTGGCCGACCGGTCTTGATCGGTCGTGCAGACCACTCGCCTTTAGACAGCAACTTGTCTTTGCACTGGTCTATGGCCGACCAGTCGTGGACCCTGGACGACCGGTCGTGGCCCTTGGCTGACCGGTCGTGCGACTTGTCGGCACTAGCCGTTTTCTGCCCATTTTGTATTCGTTGCACCTTCTTTTATAAATAGGCTTGGCTTGTTTTGAGGGTTAAGGAGAGGGATTTCGAGAGGAGTGAAGCCACCATTGTTGGAGACAATTTGAGGCTCATTTCCAACCTATGCAAGGCATCTTCCTTGTGCTTTAACACAAGATTAGAGCATTCCAAGCTCATGAAGAAGATGACCTTCATCCCCTCTCTAGAGTTTGGAACCTTCTTGATTGGCAAATCCTTGTCCAAAACTCTAAGATGAAATCGTTGTAGGAGAAAACCTCTAGGCAACCCATTCCCATTAGTTGTAGAGTTCTCAAACCTACCCTCCTAGCACCTTGGGCATCTCAAAGGCATCACATGCAAGGTGTTTGATCAAGTGTGGCTGAGGCATTGACGACGCAACGGCAACACGATCGAGGGAGCAAGGGAAGTTGATTGAAGCACGGGAGAGCGGAGATCAAGCAACCCAAACCGACGCTAAACAAGGGGCTCATCCGACAAGTAAGGTTGTCCTGTTTGAGAGTCCATTTAGAGTTTGTTTGTCAAACTCGATCTAGGGACGTTAGTCGTTCCTTGGCCCGTTTGCCGGGCCTAAACTAAGTCTCCAAGGGGGAGCCTCCGTCACGGGAGTGAACGTGCGTTGGGTTGAGAGTTAGCCTATGTCCAAAACTCCGTTTGGGTTGAGAGTTAGCCATTTGTCTAAAACTCCAGTTATGGTTGAGAGGTGAACCGGTAAAACCTCCGTGTAAAGGTTGAGAGGTGAACCTCATTTAAAACATCCAATAGTGAATGCCGGTGTGCTCAAAGGAGTTGAGTACTTGAACCGGGAGTGGAGTAGACCCAAAGTTGAACCACTATATATGCTTGTGTTTGTGATTGAATTGAGCACATTTATATCTTAACATTGTTAGTTTAATTGTCTAATTATGAATGCTTGATAGGAATGTATGCTAGGCACTAATTAGGCACATCCACACACAAGATGTACTTTCACTAGTTGTGTAGACTTGAGCTCATTGATCCATTCTCAAAGGTCTACATAGGTTGCATAGGTTAGGAGCTTGATTAGTTAAATCTTTTGATTCCTATGCATGCTTTAGACTAGGTTGTTTATTGCTTAATCATATGCTAGTCTTATGATTGGACCCACTTAGGCTTGGAAGCCGAAGTGTTCTTGCTTACTTAGTTTGATTTGTTGAATTATATAAGTAGGCGAAAAGAATTTCAAAATAGGTCCTAATCACCCCCTCCTATAGGTTTAGGCATAATTCTAGTTGCTTTTTAAGCTTCCGCACATACGTGGGTGTCGTGTTAGACTACCGACGTACTTTCAAAGCCTCCAATTTATACATTTGCCAACCCATTACATCACATTATATGCATGATTTTCATGTTTAAAAGACTCATCTAATACATGTTTTTGTGATTGTAGGAATGAGAGGGAGACTTCACCAATTCATGGTTAAAAGAGTACTTTGTATGCTTTGAAGATCAAAGAAATAAAGGATACGAGATGGAGGAAAGATGCAATGCAATGGAGGAAGGAAAGTGTGAAAAAGTCACAATTTACAGCCTAACCGGCCGGCCGGCCACAACCACCGACTGGCCGGCCAAACCCTCCAGAAACAACAAACACTCTGGACTAATTTTATGAAGGCCGGCCTGTGGTCCGACCGGCTGGCCGACTGGTCGGATGACAGGTCGACCATGCACTTTCTAAAGCAGATTTCAAATACAGGCAGTCCCATTTTTTTGTTTTTCAACCCATTTTTCGAGAGCCATCTTAATGATATTTAGAATTCTAACAATCCATGTCGAAGAAAAGCTCGACGCCGAAATAACCCAAGTGGTTTCATGTCGATCGGAGCTATGGATTGACCATGACGACCAAAATAATACGAACTGTCCAGAAGGTTTCCATATTTCGCGGTTTAACAATAGAATGGTCCAGGTGGCCCATCATTGATGGTATAAAAAATCTAGTTTGACCATCTTCTAGGCCAAATCTATATATTAATAACCACAAAGTTTCATATCAAAAGGATGTGTGGGTTGATTGTACCAGATGAAGAAAGATAGACCATCCAGAAAGATTCAACTGCGCAGATTTTATAAAAGGCCCAAGTGTTCTAATTTTCGCACCTAATTCTGGAGTTGATATATAAAATCTAATCCATCCATCATCTAGAGGAGGAAGGTTTCTACCGATGTTCAAAATTTGAGATCAATCCAACCTCTGTACACTCCGTAGCGTTGAAAGCAAGATGACTAGTTCTGGAGGTACCCGAATTGCGCGATTTTGAGAGGCGGTCGCTTATCTGATTGGTGGGACCATTCAGAAGATAATCTTGAAAATCTAAATAATCTATGAGGAATATCATATTACAAGGAATCTACAAATCAAATTTGAAGGAAATCGACCATTGGTTAAGCCATACGAACCGAAACAAAATCTATTATGTTGCGGTATTCTTGCTGTATTATAAAAAGAGGTGCTCTCTTCTATTCCAAGGCAGTCAAGGACGTGGGAAGCAAGGAGTTCAAGTCCTAGGAGGCTACCTAGCCTTCTACAGCTAGTTTTTCTTCATTTTCTTAATTATAGTTCTAGTTTTAATATGCTTTTTCTTAGTTAACCGTCTTAGCTAGAGCTAGAGGTGAAATTTGTAGTTGGTTTTAATGCTTTAATTCTTTTATTTCAAGTACCCTTTTCTTAATTTTGGATTTTGAACTTCTAGTTTGACTAAAGTTTGAATTTTTAGATGAATTATGAGAGTTTTTGTAATCCAGACATGAGTTCCTTGCAATTCTCTAAGATTGCCATAATGAGTTTGTTTAGATTCGAATTGTAGTAACCCCAGAGCATGCCATAGTCTCTTAGCATGGCTGTTACTTCGAAGGCTACAAGTTTGAGTTCTATGTGCTTCATTAGAACTAGAAATTTGATTTTCAGATTTAAGTGGGACTGTTTGTGCTTGAATATTATATCATCCAATTAGATGAGAGATAGGACTTTGATTCTAATTGTGTTGTGCTTGGATAAATGGATTGGTATTGTACTACTATAAGTGGATCCTTGATGCTCTAGTTCTACCCAAATCTCAGATTTCCTATTTAGTTCTTAAAAACTATTTTTTTAAAAACTTCTTAGATTCAAGTTATTAAAGTAGTTGGAATTGTTTACCTCTTTCCCTGTGGATCGACCTCGGTCTTACCGAGATTTATTACTACATCGCAGCCTTGCACTTGAGGCGAGAGAACAAGTTTTTGGCACCATTGCCTGAGAAAAGGTTAAACGGTTCTAATTGTTCTAGTAGCTATAGAGTAGTTTTAGTTAGGTAGGATTTTCAGTTTTTATAGAAGTAGATTTTCTGATTTTTTTTCTAGATTACTAACAATTTTTTATTTTATTTTGTAGGACATTGTTGCTGAATAGATCTCACTCTATTGGGTAACATCTCCACATCTCCCTTCTTATTGTTTTTTCTAGATTAGGGTAGTTTCCAATTCCTTAAAATTTCATCATGTATGATTGGACGAATGGTGCGTATGAGTACCTTTTGGAGGATGAGACGTCGGATTGGTGTTCACTTCCCCAAGTGTAGGGTTGTGATGTAGTAATAAACTCGGTAATACCGAGGTCGATCCACAGGGACTTATGTAGGATGTCACAAACTCATCCACAAGTTTCTATTGAAGCTAACAATCAAAGTTTGAATAGAATGTGTGTGATTAACAGTTTAAGCTAAATTGAATGTAAACAATTATAAGAAGGCACTAGGGGTTCGAGGATCCACTTGTAGCAATCCTCGATGTTCAATCCGCTGTGGTTTCCCATTCTCTCAACTAGAATCACCAGTCAGGTCTATCTAGTCGGATGATAGAACTGTTAAACCAGAAGTCTGTAATATGTAAGTTCTGTGCATAAAGTTCACTCAACTCTAGGCTGATCTAAGCATGCTCATTGCATAGGTCATTCACCTTTTCTATAGGTCCAATTCCCAATCATAACCATCCTCAAGTCTTCTCACAAGACAAGTCTAGATCATGATTTGAACTGGATTCAAATTATATGCACAGTCCATACATATTCCAGATAATTAACCAAAACTAGAACTTTGGCATGAAGCCCCTTTATGAAGAGCTTGGTACTAGAGCGCACTCTAATTCCTCGGATCATACAGGTCTAGACCGTTGCAAACAAATTAAGAAGATAAGTAATTCATCCAAACATCCATGAGTCACCACAAGACTAAGAGAAATTACTTAAAAACTTGTATAAACTTCAAACCTTAGTTCATAATCATAAATTCCAAACTGAAAACCACTTAACTACGAATTAAAACATCTTGGATACACTACAAGCTTCACCTCTTAGCCCTAGCTAAGAGGTTTAGCTGCTCATGATCCAAGGAAACATGAAGCAACTCTTAAAAACATGAAAACAGCAAAGCAAACCAAAAGGAGTTATGAAACTCCAATCTTCACTTTCACAGTCTCCAACCTCGCTTGAGCCCTTCTCGGATACCCCAGGAACAATCCCTAGGTGGCTTTTTATAGTTTGAAGGTTCCCCAACTCCGGAAGAATCGAGAAAGTGCGTAGCACTTACGCAGCGCAGAGAAAATCGGACGTTACTTAGGAGTTTCTAAGTCAGTACACCTGGCCGACCGGTCATGACCGGTCGGCCTCAATACACGTTCGATCCAGCAAGCATGGCCGACCGGTCAAGACCGGTCGCTCTTGTGGAACAACAGTCCAGTAAGTACCTCCGACCGGTCATGACCGGTCGGAGCTATTCATCCTTGGTCCAGCAACCCAGTCCGACCGGTCATGACCGGTCGGACATCTTCAAAAGACCTCCAGCAGTTGTAGCCGACCGGTCAAGACCGGTCGGTCACCTTTGTGTGTCCTTTAGTGTCATGGCTGACCGGTCGCTGACCGGTCTGGCTTCCTTAGCCGACCGGTCATGACCGGTCGGCAGTCCTTCAAGCTTCTTTTCTTCTTTCTCTTTTCTTTCCTTGCTTCTTGCTTTTACTTTCTCTCTTCTTTTCTTCTTCGATCATCAAATATTATTCATTAGAATGATGCCAAATGAGCTCTTTATGTCTTCAATTGAGTAGAGTCCACCCTCAATCCTGTAATCACAAAACGTGCATTGAATTAGCTTACAAACCATACAAACCTTGCACAATTAGTGATGAATTGGAGTTAGAATATGCACAATTAAGAGTTCAACACACCCCCCAACCAGCATTTTGCTAGTCCCGACCAAAACATGCGTGAAACTAATTCCATCCTTTAAAACTCAACTCTTTTTCAGAAACCATCCTTCTATACATTCCAAGGTTCATAAGCTTAAGATTCAGAAACATTAGGCAACAGAGGTTGAAACCGTAAACTCTCAAAACATAATAAGCATTCATATGAAATTCCCGCTGATTGGTTGATAAATAGAAAGATTTGAACAAGTTTAACCTAGTGTGGGTAGTGAAAATTCATCTCACGAGTTTCTAGGATTATCTTCTTCATAGATCAGGTAGACTATAGAACTCAAGGTACATAGAGCCACATCAGGTCCATGACAGGAATTTGCCTTACCGTCCTTCCGACGACTTTCACACTACGTCCCATTTCCGGCTTTGGTTACGGGTAGACCATCCCCCGGTTGGTAGTAGGTAGCCCTAATCGGAATTTCCACCGTTTTTCACATTCCCAATTTCATCCTTTCTTTTCCTTTTTCTTTTAAATTAGATAGGATTTTTAAAAATCCATATCTTTCATTATTTTCCCATGGACAAGGATGGACAAAGTACCCCGGCCTGATTTCTCAATACCTTAATTCAAAGTCTAGCTAATCCATAAGTCACATAATCCCTTCAACTCATGAGAATCGTGTAATGTGAACTAGGTGTAAAAGTGTTCAGATTTGCTATCAATCACAAAAATAGGGGAGTTCACATATAAAACCATTATGCTATGAGAGATTGCAGACATCCAACCCCATACACTTCATATCTCCTCCTCTTATGCTCATATCAACTCGAATGCATAAAACCGGTGTTTTCCAAAAGAGTTTCGAATTTTTGAAAAATCGAAAAAATTTCCACATGATTGCTTGAAATGTTGCAAATCGCTGAATTCATCCAAGAGATCCTACACCCCCCAACCAAATCTTGCATTGTCCTCAATGTAAAAGATGTGCAATGAGCAGAACATGAGAGCAATTTGAAAATAAAAGGGAGTGAGGAATGATAGTACCTGAGAGAGTGAAAAGTAGAGATCTTTCTCCTTCTAACAAACCTATGAAAACGAAAACAAAAGCAGCAAAATCCTAATCCTAACTACTCTATACCTCCATCAGACTAGGAGATCAATCATCCTGATACACAGGATCATTCAGAGGTATGGACATACCTTCTGAAGGGAAGTTCTCAAAGAACGGCTTTAATCGCTGCCCATTTGCTTTAAAAATGTTGCCGTTCCTTGGATTTAATAGCTCAACAGTCCCATATGGATAGACAGTTTGCACAATGTAGGGACCGGTCCACCGAGATCTCAATTTTCCCGAAAATAGATGTAAGCGAGAATTATACATGAGGACTTTTTGATTTATCGTGAATGTCTTGCGAAGAATATTCTTATCATGGAATATTTTCGTCTTGTCCTTGTAAATTCTTGCATTCTCATAAGCTTCATTCCGATTTCTGCAAGTTCATTCAATTGTAGTTTGCGTAGTGAGCTTGCCTTGTCAGAATTAAAATTCATCTTCTTAATAGCCCAATATGCCTTATGTTCTAACTCCACAGGTAAGTGACAAGCCTTCCCATAGACAAGTCTATAGGGAGACATTCCAATAGGGGTTTTAAAGGCAGTACGGTAAGCCCACAGCGCATCGGTAAGCCGAAGTGACCAATCCTTGCGATCGGGATTCACCGTTTTCTCTAAAATGTGTTTAATCTCCCTATTGGATATCTCAGCTTGTCCACTAGTTTGTGGGTGATAGGGAGTGCTCACCTTGTGCGTTACGCCATATTTCTTCATTAATGCTTCAAAAGGGCAATTGCAAAAGTGAGACCCTCCATCACTTATGATGACTCGAGGCGTTCCAAACCGGGAAAGAATGTTTTCTTTTAAGAATTGAATGACCGTTTTATGGTCATTATTTCGGCAAGGGATGGCCTCGACCCATTTGGAAACATAATCAACGGCAAGCAAGATGTATTGGTTTCCAAAAGAAGATGGGAATGGGCCCATGAAATCGATGCCCCAACAATCAAAAATTTCGACAATTAAGATGGGATTAAGTGGCATCATATTTCTACGGGAGATTCCTCCTAATTTCTGACAAGGTTCGCAAGCTTTGCAAAACTCATGTGTGTCTTTGAACATGGTGGGCCAATAAAACCCACATTGCAGAATTTTCGCTGTGGTCTTTTTAGCCGAAAAATGGCCACCACATGCTTGAGAATGACAGAAGGAGATGATACTTTGTTGCTCATCATCTGGGACACATCTCCTTATGATTTGATCGGGACAATACTTGAACAGGTATGGGTCGTCCCATAGAAATTTCCGTACCTCTGAGAAGAATCTATCCTTATCTTGCTTTTTCCAATATGTAGGAATTGTACCTGTAGCAAGATAATTAGCAATGTCTGCATACCATGGTAATTGGGAAACAGCAAAAAGTTGTTCATCAGGGAACATGTCATTGATTGAAGTCGTTTCAGGGGAATCGGTGAGGACAAGTCGAGAGAGGTGGTCAGCTACTACATTCTCTACTCCTTTCTTATCACGTATTTCTAAGTCGAATTCTTGAAGTAGGAGGATCCATCTTAATAACCGTGGTTTAGCATCCTTCTTAGAGAGAAGATACTTCAGCGCGGCATGGTCGGTGAATACGATGATCTTGGATCCAATCAAGTAGGATCTAAACTTCTCCAAGGCAAAAACTACTGCTAAAAGTTCCTTTTCAGTAGTGGTGTAGTTTGCCTGGGCTGAGTTTAGGGTTCTACTTGCATAGTAGATGACACACGGCTTTTTATCTTTTCTTTGGCCTAACACAGCCCCAATAGCATAGTCGCTAGCATCGCACATAATTTCAAAAGGAAGGCTCCAATCAGGTGGTTGCATTATTGGGGCGCATGTCAACATACCTTTAAGGGTGGTAAATGCCTGTTGACATTCTTCATTCCACTCGAATGAATTTTCCTTTTGAAGTAGGTTACATAAAGGGCGAGAGAGTGAACTAAAATCCTTTATAAACCTTCTGTAAAATCCTGCATGTCCTAAAAAGGACCGTATATCTCGTATGCTTTTGGGTGGTGGTAGGTTAGAGATAAGATCAATTTTCGCCTTGTCCACCTCAATTCCATTTTGTGAAATGATGTGACCAAGTACAATTCCCTTTTGAACCATGAAGTGACACTTTTCCCAATTGAGCACAAGGTTCTTCTCTTCACATCTTTTTAGCACAGATTTCAAGTGCTTAAGGCACTCATCAAAGTTACAACCAAATACAGAAAAATCATCCATGAAGACTTCGAGAATGGTCCCCACCATGTCAGAAAAGATGCTCATCATACAACGCTGAAAGGTGGCAGGGGCATTACATAGTCCAAACGGCATTCGTCGATAGGCGAAAGTACCGAATGGACATGTGAATGTAGTCTTTTCCTGATCTTCACGGGCAATTTCTATTTGGTTGTATCCTGAATAGCCATCAAGGAAGCAAAAGTGGGAATGGCCCGCCAACCGTTCTAAAATCTGATCAATAAACGGTAGGGGAAAGTGGTCTTTCCTCGTGACAGTGTTTAGCTTCCTGTAGTCAATGCACATTCTCCAACCGGTAGTGACTCTAGTTGGCACGAGTTCGTTATTGGCATTGGCTACGATGGTTATTCCGGATTTCTTAGGCACCACTTGAGTTGGGCTCACCCATTGGCTATCAGATATTGGGTAAATGATACCTACATCCAATAGTTTCACCACTTCGGCCTTAACCACATCCTTCATATTTGGATTTAGTCGTCTTTGTGGTTGCCGGGATGTCTTTGCATTTTCCTCAAGGTGTATGCGGTGAGTGCAAATCAGTGGGTCTATGCCTTTGAGATCCGCAATTGTCCATCCGATGGCACTCTTGTGCTCTAATAGAGTGGCTATTAGCCTACTCTCTTGTTCCTCATCCAAGTGGGAAGAAATCACCACTGGATATGTCTCATCTCGACCTAAATAAACATATTTTAGCTCACTTGGCAATGGTTTTAGGTCGAGTTTTGGTGCCTTAATGTTGGATGGGAGGGCCTTGTTCTCATTTATAGGCAAGGGTTCAATTGGGGCCCTCCATCTTTTATTTTCACGCACCAGCATCACATCTAGAATGGCATCCATCTCTTGTGTTGTATCATCATTCATATCATGGAGATGGGCCACACATGCCTCCAAAGGGTCGGAAAATAGTGACAAGGGGATTGTATCCTCCACGAATGATTCGATCATGTTTAATTCGTGGATATCATCATCAACTTCCCGCGGTTGTTTGCATAACTCAAATATGTTAAGCTCAAGGGTCATATTTCCAAAGGACATTTGTACAAGTCCGTTTCTACAATTGATAATGGCGTTTGAGGTAGCTAGAAATGGTCGTCCAAGTATGACGGGAATTTGAGTACCGGTGCCTATCACGGGATGTGTGTCCAAGACAATAAAATCTACTGGGTAGTAGAATTTATCAACTTGGACTAGAACATCCTCTACCATTCCTCTCGGTATCCGGATGGATCTATCAGCAAGTTGGAGTGTGGTTTTGGTGGGTTTCAATTCACCTAACCCAAGTTGTTCATAGACCGAGTATGGAATGAGATTCACACTTGCCCCCAAGTCGAGTAGGGCTTGTTTAATCTGGTAGTCTCCTATGATGCATGATATGGTTGGACTACCCGGATCTTTGTATTTTTGGGGCACCTCTTGTTTGATGATGGCACTCAAATTCTCAGCCAAAAGCACTTTGTTGTGAACGTTATGTTTCCTTTTGATTGTACACAATTCCTTTAAAAATTTGGCATAAGATGGTATTTGTTTTATTGCATCCAACAGCGGAATGTTGATCTTCACCTGCTTGAAAACTTCCAGAATCTCCAGATTTTTATCTAAAGGTTTAGGTGAAATCAACCTTTGTGGAAATGGGGCGACCGGCTTGTATTGTCTTTCCGGTTCTTTCTCTTGTGGAATATTGTTTGGGCTATCATCCTCTTTTGAAATTTCCGGATCCTTAGGCTTTGGAGCCTTCACCGGATTAGATTTGTCAATTTCTTTCCCACTTCTCAAAGTGGTGATAGCTTGAACATGTTCCGTATGGTGGGAGGATGAGCTTGCACCTTGTATCTCATATTGGGTCCTTGGGTTAGGAAGAGGTTGAGCAGGAAGTGTGCCCTTCTCTCTAACACTAAGGTGAGCTTCAACTCTAGCCAAAGATGTTTTCAATTCATTGATAGCTTGGTTTGAGTTTTGATTGAATTTCAGTTGCTCTTGCATGAACCCATCTATTTTTAGAGAATTTGTCTTGTTATACTCATTCTGGACCGATACGAATGCACCCAACATCTCTTCTAGTGATACTTTTGGAGTGTTGTTTGCATTTGCATTGGGCCCATTCTTCCAACTGAAGTTGGGATGGTTCTTCCAATTAGGATTATACGTGTTTGAGTTTGGAGCACCATATTGCTGCTGATAACTGTTTATGGCATTTGTTTGTTCTTGTAGGATGCCTTGGACTGCTGAAATCGTGGGACAATCTGGTGTAGCATGTTGATTTCCAGCACAAATTCCACAAACAGTTTCAACCTCAGTGGAGTTGATTGTTTCTCCTTTCCTTAATTCCATGGCTTCGACCTTTCTTGTAAGGCTAGCCAACCGTGCACTTATGCTATCTTCTTCTGATAAGACATACATTCCTCCCTTTTCCTTTTGTTGGCCAATCTTGGAATTTGTTGGTTTAGGTGTGTCCCAAGATTGTGCACTTTCAGCCAATTCTTCCAGATAATCCTATGCTTCATCAGCTTCCTTATTCATGAACTCCCCATTACACATCATCTCTATAAATTGGCGCATGGATGGAATCAGTCCTTCATAAAAAAAACTTATAATCCGCCAATTTTCATAGCCATGATGTGGGCATGCGTTTAATAGGTCCTTGAATCTCTCCCAACATTGGGAAAAGGTTTCATCCTCCTTTTGGGCAAAGTTCATGATAATGCGCTTAAGCATGTTCGTTTTGTGAGTAGGGAAGAATTTTTTTTATAAATTCTCTGTGCATATCATTCCATGACCCAATTGATCTTGGCCTCAATGCATAAAGCCAACCCTTGGCTTTATCCTTAAGAGTGAAAGGGAAGAATTTAAGTCTTACTACATCTTCAGTCACATTTGCAAAGTGCATGGTGGTGATTACCTCATCAAACTCCCTAAGGTGTTGATAGGCACTTTCACTGTCTAAACCATGGAATTTAGGGAGAAGATTGATCACTCCCGGTTTCAAATCCACATTCCCTGCATTTGGTGGAAAAACTATGCATGAGGGAGTGCTCGTTCTTGCAGGTTGCAAAAAATCACGTAAAGTCCTAGGTCGGGGAACATTCTCAACCACATTCTCCCCTGTTTCAGTTTGATTTTGAACCGGATTAGGTTGATTTGCAGCCATATTTTCAGATAAAATTGGAGAATCTAGCTGTCTCCTAGCACATGGCTCTCTATCAATCCCTTCTACTATCCCCCCTTCACTTATGAGTCGGTTATTGGAATCCCGAGCCCAATGTGGCATGCAAAACCAAAAATAAGAAACAAAAAGAAAGGAGAATTCTTCCTCCCTTTTCTTTACTCTTCTCTAAGACCGAAGCACAAGGTGTCTTGCAATGGCTAGGCCAGAAGCAAGGATAAAGACCGATTTCTCCTGGTCAATAGGGGTTCAGAGAACTCCCCACCCACTCTTTGAATCTTTTGAGAAAAAGTGCAGAAGAAGGAAAAAGAGGAGTAGAGATGAGAAAAGAAATCTCTGAGCACAAGGTGATCCAAGGCGGCTGAGCCGACCAATAGGAATCCAGGTGGCAAAAAGGCCGACCTTTTAGAGATCCAAAAGGAGTCTCCACCCACTCTACAAGAGATGAATAAAATAGGAATGAATAGGAGAAGAAGAAGAGTAAGGTTTTAGAAGGATAGAACCTGATTCGCACTTGAAATCCTTGAATCTTCTTCAGCTTCCTAGAAATCCCTGAAAAAAATCAAATAAACAAACTAAGTTAGTCTAAAAATCTAAAAAAAATCCTAAATAGATACTAATTTCAGAAATCTGTGAAAACCGTCAAAATCCCCGGCAACGGCACCAAAAACTTGTTCACTTCCCCTAGTGTAGGGTTACGATGTAGTAATAAACTCGGTAATACCGAGGTCGATCCACAGGGACTTATGTAGGATGTCACAAACTCATCCACAAGTTTCTATTGAAGCTAACAATCAAAGTTTGAATAGAATGTGTGTGATTAACAGTTTAAGCTAAATTGAATGTAAACAATTATAAGAAGGCACTAGGGGTTCGAGGATCCACTTGTAGCAATCCTCGATGTTCAATCCGCTGTGGTTTCCCATTCTCTCAACTAGAATCACCAGTCAGGTCTATCTAGTCGGATGATAGAACTGTTAAACCAGAAGTCTGTAATATGTAAGTTCTGTGCATAAAGTTCACTCAACTCTAGGCTGATCTGAGCATGCTCATTGCATAGGTCATTCACCTTTTCTATAGGTCCAATTCCCAATCATAACCATCCTCAAGTCTTCTTACAAGACAAGGCTAGATCATAATTTGAACTGGATTCAAATTATATGCACAGTCCATACATATTCCAGATAATTAACCAAAACTAGAACTTTGGCATGAAGCCCCTTTATGAAGAGCTTGGTACTAGAGCGCACTCCAATTCCTCGGATCATACAGGTCTAGACCGTTGCAAACAAATTAAGAAGATAAGTAATTCATCTAAACATCCATGAGTCATCACAAGACTAAGAGAAATTACTTAAAAACTTGTATAAACTTCAAACCTTAGTTCATAATCATAAATTCCAAACTGAAAACCACTTAACTACGAATTAAAACATCTTGGATACACTACAAGCTTCACCTCTTAGCCCTAGCTAAGAGGTTTAGCTGCTCATGATCCAAGGAAACATGAAACAACTCTTAAAAACATGAAAACAGCAAAGCAAACCAAAAGGAGTTGTGAAACTCCAATCTTCACTTTCACAGTCTCCAACCTCGCTTGAGCCCTTCTCGGATACCCCAGGAACAATCCCTAGTTGGCTTTTTATAGTTTGGAGGTTCCCCAACTCCGGAAGAATCGAGAAAGTGCGTAGCACTTACGCAGCGCAGAGAAAATCGGACGTTACTTAGGAGTTTCTAAGTCAGTACACCTGGCCGACCGGTCATGACCGGTCGGCCTCAATACACGTTCGATCCAGCAAGCATGGCCGACCGGTCAAGACCGGTCGCTCTTGTGGAACAACAGTCCAGTAAGTACCTCCGACCGGTCATGACCGGTCGGAGCTATTCATCCTTGGTCCAGCAACCCAGTCCGACCGGTCATGACCGGTCGGACATCTTCAAAAGACCTCTAGCAGTTGTAGCCGACCGGTCAAGACCGGTCGGTCACCTTTGTGTGTCCTTTAGTGTCATGGCTGACCGGTCGCTGACCGGTCTGGCTTCCTTAGCCGACCGGTCATGACCGGTCGGCAGTCCTTCAAGCTTCTTTTCTTCTTTCTCTTTTCTTTCCTTGCTTCTTGCTTTCACTTTCTCTCTTCTTTTCTTCTTCGATCATCAAATATTATTCATTAGAATGATGCCAAATGAGCTCTTTATGTCTTCAATTGAGTAGAGTCCACCCTCAATCCTGTAATCACAAAACGTGCATTGAATTAGCTTACAAACCATACAAACCTTGCACAATTAGTGATGAATTGGGGTTAGAATATGCACAATTAAGAGTTCAACAATTGGGGGGCCTAAACTCATTTTGATAGGGATCCCTCCAAGCATGAGTATTTTTCTGAGATTCAAAGAACCTTCACTACCCCCCACGTAAGACGATGCGTGAGTAAATTAATGAAAACAATACACATGTTGAGACACAACGTAAGACGATGGGGGAATACCGGAACGAAGTAAAATTGAATAATGATCATCCAGGGAAAACATTACGTGATTATCGGATTGAAAATAACATGAGTGTTCCACCGGTTATGGTAGGAGGTGTGCAACAATAAAAGGAACGGGTGAATAGTAGCCAACCGGTTAAGACAATGCGTGATCACTTGTATGGATACGCTTATAAATAATGAAATAACTCTTCATCCTAAAATGCATACGGTATTAATTGGGGAAACCACCATTCTCCTTGTTCAAGGGAAGAACCAACCGTGGTTATTAACAATCACCCTAAAACATATTCCTCTTGTGATGACATGTATACACAAATACTTGAGGAAATATCGAATCAATCCCCTCTAATGAGGAGGATGGGGCTACCCAAGTCCCACCTTCTTCGGATTTAATGAATAGACTTTTAGAGAATATTGATCTCGACGATCCCAATGTCATCATCAATTATGGTAAGTCCACAATTTCTTTTGGATGCTTTGAACTTAATGATGAAGAGATTTTAATGATGGTTGACAAACCCGAGGAATCCATTAAATCTGAAAGCGATAGTGGGGTTACTTACAATGACGGTTTAGTGGATGCTTATGAACCTATAGTTTCCTTTTCCTAAGGGCATAATGATTATGAGTCTCTAGAGGATATGCATGTTAGAGAAATGGTCGAGGTTGATATTTTTGAGTTACTCCACCAACTTGACATGCTTAATTTTAATGTGGAGAATGAGACTCTCATGAGTGAAAATTCAGATTCTTTGGACGAATGCTTGACTCACTTTAAAAATTCAAACGACCCCATTATTCAAGAGATTGTTAAAGCCTTGCATACTTCCAACTTGGTGCCTCATATTAGTTATGGAGAACCTATTTTGGAAGAATTTTAATCCATGGAGGGCGAGTCCCTCACCATCGAAACTGAATTTTTGCACTCACTCAAGCAAGATCATGATCCTTCATCCTACTATCTCAATTTTCTATAGGAATGCTTCGCCCACTCTTATTATCTTGATGATGAGATGATTAAGGAGTTGGATATTTTGTTAGACATAGTGTCGGTGCCTGAAGAACACCATTCCACTGATTTACACTCTTTACCATTGTTTGTAGAAGCACCATACAATTCTGAAATTGTGGAGGAGACAACTTGAACTAATGAAAACTTGATGAATGTCTCTCCACCATCATGGGTCCTTCAGCCCATTGAAGATTCTGATTGGGAGGACCCGTTTTTAATCAATCATAACCCAGATCAGAATTTGAGGAGATATCTTTTTGCTGCTCTTATCTCCTTCTATCATGCATGTGGTGCACATAAATATTGGACTTCAATGAAGAAAAACATCCATGTTTACTGTCGAGCAGGACTTTGGATGGTCCTTATGAGAAATTTATTGAAATTCATGAAGATCCTGCTCAAATTTGATCCTGTAGTCGATCAGACTAATCAAAGGTAGGTAGGTAGGTTAAGATTTTATTTTTCTGTAATTAGGATTGAATAAGTCTCATCGAGACAATGGAAGATGCTAGAATTGATCAACTTACTACCCCAGGTACTCTCGTTCTCACTCTCCTTTATTTTATGTCATTACTCTCATGTCATGCTTATTGCATATCTTGTTACATTGAGGATAATGTAAGATTTTGGTTGGGGGTGAGATTCTTTGGATGAATCTACTAGCTTTTGTGACATTTCGAGCAATTATGTAGAAATTTTTTGAATTTTCTGAAAATTTAAAACTCTTTTTAGAAAACTTTATTTCTATGCATTCGGGATGATACAAGTATAAGAAAAGGAGATACGAAGTGAGTGATGTTGCAAGTCTTGAACTACCTTTAATATAATGATTTTATATGTGAATTCCCCTATTTATATGATTGATAGAAAATTTGAACACTTTTATACCTAGTTCACATTACATGATTTTCATGGTTTGAAAGGATTATGTAGCTTTGTGCATTGACAAGACTTAGATTTGAGGTGTTGAGGAACCAAGCCGGGGTACTTTGTCCATCCTTGTCCGTGGGAAAATAACGAAAGATATGGATTTCTAAAAATCCTATCTAATGAAAAAGAAAAAAAGGGAAAGGAAGGATGAAAACATGGGAATGATGGAGAATATGGTGGAAAATTCCGAAAAGGGCTACCCATTACCAACCGGGGAATGGTCGACCTGTAACCAAAGCTAGAAATGGGACATCGTGTGAAAGCCGTCGGAAGGACGGTAAGGCAAATTCCTGTCATAGGCTTGTTGTTGATCTGTGCACCTTAAGATTCATAGTTTAGTTGATCTATGAAGAAGATAATCCTGGAAACTCATGAGATGAATATTCATTATACACACTAGGTTAGATTTGTTCAAGTTCTTCTATTTATCAATCAATCAGCGGGAATTTCATATGGACACTTATTATGTTTTAAGAGTTTAAGGCTTCAACCTCTATCACCTAATTTTTCTAATTTTTACACTTGTATGTCTTGGAATGGATAAAAGCATAGTTTTTGAAAGAGAGTTGCTTTTGGAGATTTGATCTTGCTTCATGCATGTTTTGCTCTAGACTAGCAAAATGCTGGTTAGGGGGTGTGTTGAGCCTCCAATTTATACATTTGTTAACCCATTACATCACATTATATGCATGGTTTTTATGTTTAAAAGACTTATCTAATACATGTTTTTGTGATTGTAGGAATGAGAGGAAGACTTCACCAATTCATGGTTAAAAGAGTCACTTTATATGCCTTGAAGATCAAAGAAATAAAGGATATGAGATGGAGGAAAGATGCAATGCAATGAAGGAAGAAAAGTGTGAAAAAGTCACAATTTACAGCCTGACCGGCCGGCCGGCCAAACCTTCCAAAAACAGCAAACTCTTTGGACTAATTTTATGAAGGCCGACTGTGGTCCGACCGGCCGGTCGACTGGTCGGATGATAGGTCGGCCAAGCACTTTCTAAAGCAATTTCAAATACAGGCAGTCCCATTTTTAGTTTTTCAGCTTAGTTTTTAGGGCACCATCTTAATGATATTTGGAAATCTAACACATCCATGTCGAAGAGGAGCTCGACGTCGAAATAACCCAACTGGTTTCATGTCGATCGGAGCTACGGATTGACCGTGACGGCCAAAACAATACGAACTGTCCAGAAGGTTTCCAGATTTTGCTGTTCAACACTGGAATGGTCCAGGTGGCCCATCATTGATGATATGAAAAATCTAAGTTAACCATCTTCTAGACCACATCCATATATGAATAACCACAAAGTTTCAAATCAAAAGGATGTGTGGTTTGATCGTATCGGTTGAAGAAAGATGGACCATCCAGAAAGATTCAATTGCGCAAATTTTATAAAAGGCCCAAGTGTTCTATTTCTCCTACCCAATTCTGAAGTTGATTTATAAAATCTAATCCATCTATCATCTAGAGGAGGAAGGTGTCTACCAATGTTCAAAATTTGAGATCAATCCGACCTCTGTACACTCCATAATGTTGAAAGCAAGATGACTGGTTATGGAGGTACCCGAACTGTGCAATTTTGAGAGGCAGTCGCTTATCTGATTGGTGGGCCCATTTAGAAGATAATCTTGAAAATCTAAATCATCTATGAGGAAGATCACAATACAAGGAATCTACAAATCAAATTTGAAGGCAATCTGACCATTGGTTAAGCCGTACGAAGCGAAACAAATCTGTTATATTGCGGTACTCTTGCTGTATTATAAAAGGAGGTGCTCTCTTTTATTCCAAGGAAGTCAAGGACGTGGGAAACAAGGAGTTCAAGTCCTAGGAGGCTACCTAGCCTCCTACAGCTAGTTTTTCTTCCTTTTCTTAGTTCTAGTTCTAGTTTTAATATGTTTTTTTCTTAGTTAACCTCTTAGCTTTAACCTCTTAGCTAGAGCTAGAGGTGAAATTTATAGTTGGTTTTAATGCTTTAATTCTTTTATTTCAAGTACCATTTTCTTAATTTTGGATTTTGAACTTTTAGTTTGAATAAAGTTTGGATTTTTAGATGAATTATGAGAGTTTGTGTACTCCGGACATGAGTTCCTTGCAATTCTCTAAGATTGCCATGATGAGTTTGTTTAGATTCGAATTGTAGTAACCCCAGAGCATGCCATATTCTCTTGGCATGGCTGTTACTTCGAAGGCTACAAGTTTGATTTCTATGTGCTTTTCACTAGAACTAGAAATTTGATTTTCAGATTTAAGTGGGACTGTTTGTGCTTGAATGTTATATCATCCAATTAGATGAGAGATAGGACTTTGATTCTAATTGTGTTGTGCTTGGATGAATGGATTGGTATTGAACTACTACAAGTGGATCCTTGATACTTTAGTTCTACCCAAATCTCAGATTTCCTATTTAGTTTTTAAAAACTATTTTTCTAAAAACTTCTTAGATTCAAGTTATTAGAGTAGTTGGAATTGTTTACCTCTTTCCCTGTGGATTGTCCTCGGTCTTACCGAGATTTATTACTACTTTGCAGCCTTGCACTTGAGGTAAGCGAACATTAGATAGGTTAGGTTAGGATTTATTGTTTATTAGATTTTTCTCAGAATTTTTTTAATAACAAATTTTGTTTGTTTTGTAGAATTTTTCTTCTCTAACATAGTTCTTCCAACCGGTAACAATGTTCTAACTTAATCTCTTTTATTTCTTAGTTTTTATTTTTATTTTCAGATTTTTAGATTTTAGGTTTAGTTTAATTTTTGTGTGGTTTATGCCCCATTAGGAACATGATCATAGATCGCGACTTCTAAGTGAGGGAGGTTTAGTTGGAGGAATAATCAATCACAGACGAGTTCGAAGACGTCTAGGAATTCCTGAATCGTCTAGAATCATGGCTGAGAATGAACCACAAAATGTTGAAAATGTTGAGCATGATGTACAACCAACTAGGATGGAGCGTAATGAGAATGAGGTACTATATGTTCCTCTGGTTAAAGCATTGTGAGATCGTCTACAACCTGGAGAGAACAACCACATCTTCTTGCATTGTTTTCCCACTTAATGCAGGAAACATGGACCTTAAACCGAGAATTATCAAGTTACCTCTCAAATTCTATGGACTCAATTCTGAAAGTCCATATGTAAACCGGGAGTGTACAGATCAACAACATGCCTCTGACAAGAATTTGCCTTACCGTTTGTTCGACGGCTTTCACTCTACTTCCTATTTCCAGCTTAGGTTACGGATAGACCTTCCCCTGGTTGGTTAGTAGGTAACCCTTTTCGAAATTTCTTAATAAATATTCAATAATAACCGAACTTCCTTTCTTTTCATATACATGAGATAGGATTTTTAGAAATCTACATCTTTCGTTCTTTTTTCTTATTTTCTCATGAACAAGGATGGACAAAATTCTCCGGCTTAGTTCCTCAACACTTTAAATCTTAGTCTAACCGATCCACAAATCTAATGGCCCATTTGGGAGCTTGGATTTGAAATGCATTGGAATCTAAATCACAATTACATTGGAATCAAGGTGATTCCAAATTCTCATTTCTGTTTGGCTGAAATGCTCTGGAATCCAAATCTCTTATTTGGGAGCTTGTATTTGGAGGGCATTGGAATTTTTCGATATATTCACTTGACTTAGATTTGGTTTAAGTAAATTAGTTTTCATATTCTGAATTAGAGTGTGTGTGTGTGTATATATATATATATATATATATATATATATATATATATATATATATATATATATATATATGGAGTATTTGATAAAATGATTGTAATAAGCCCATTAAAATATATACTTTGGCTAAAAAAGAAGAAGTTTTGATCATTGGGTGGGCCACAAATATAAGGATCATAAATAGACAACTCACCAATGATTTTTAACCGTCCATTTAAATGTCCAACATTTGGATGGTTCAGATCATTCTATTGATATGATTTTAGTATTGCAACTAATAATTGAATTATTTTGGGGTATCATAAACATGCCATGTGTCTAATGGATTAGTAGCTTAGAGACATCTTTGTTACATGTGTGACTCTCCTTCCATTGAAAGGGAGGCAAAAAAGGCCTTTCCTCTCAATTCCATCCGAATCTCAACATATTGCTGGTATTTCAAAAGACACAAAAAATGAAGATTTGAAATACCTCTGATTCCAACTGCCTCCAAATCCAATGCTGCCAAACGCAAAAAGCAAGTATATGGATTTGAAATACTCTCATTTACCACAAAATCCAAGGTGACAAACGGGGTGTAATAATCCCTTCCATTACGAAAATCGTGTAATGTGAACTAGACTGAAAGTGTTCAAAATTTCTATCAATCATTCAATATGGGAATTTATATAGTAATCTACTATATTTAAGATAATTCAAAGATTTTAAAATCATAATACTTCATTTCCCTTCCTTTTATACTTGTATTATCTAAAGTCTATAGAAATAATGTTTTCCAAGAGAGTTTGGAAGTTTCAGAAAATCGAAAAATTTCCTACATGACTGCTCAAAATGTACAAAATACTAGATGATGAATCTCAATCCCAACCAAATCTTACATTGTCCCCAATGTAACAAGATATGAATGCAATGATGACATGAGAGCAATGACAAAAACAGGAGGATTGAGGAATGAGAGTACCTGAGAGAGCAAACATTGGGATTTTACCTCCATCTAACAAACCTACTAAAAAACAAATAAAGCGAAAGAAGAAATCCTAATCCTAAACTACACTATACTTCCATCAGACTAGGAGATTAAGTATCCTTATACATAGGATCAGTCAGAGGTATGGACATACCTTCTGAAGGAAAGTTCTCAAAGAACGGTTTTAAACGCTGACCATTTGCTTTAAAGATGTTGTCGTTCCTTGGATTCAATAACTCGACAGTCGCATATGGATAAATAGTTTTGACAATGAAGGGACCAGTCCATCGAGACCTCAATTTACCCTAAAATAGATGTAACCGAGAATTATACAAAAGGTCCTTTTGATTGATCATGAAAGTCTTACGAATGATGTTCTTATCATGGAACACCTTCGTCTTGTCTTTGTAAATTCTCGCATTCTCATATGCCTCATTCCAGAGTTCCGCAAGTTCATTCAATTGAAGCTTACGCAGCGAGCTCACTTTGTCAGAATCAAAATTCATCTTCTTTATTGCCCAATATGCCCTATGTTCCAACTCCACAGTCAAGTAACAAGCTTTCTCATAGAAAAGTCTATAGGGTGACATTCTAATGAGGGTCTCAAAAGCTATACAGTAATCCCAGAGTGCATCGATAAGTCAAGGCGACCAATCCTTATGATCGGGGTTTACTATTTTCTCTAGAATATGTTTGATTTCCTTGTTGGATATCTCAGCTTATCCACTTGTTTCTAGGGTGATAGGGAGTGCTTACTTTATGAGTAACACCATATTTCTTCATTAAGGCTTCAAATAATCAGTTACAAAAGTGAGACTCTCCATCACTGATAATGACTCGAGTGGTTCAAAATCGAGAAAGAATGTTTTCTTTTAAAAATCGAATGCTGTTTTATGGTCATTGTTCCGGCATGGAATTGCCTCGACCCATTTTGAAACATAATCAATGGCAAGCAAAATATACAAATTTTCAAAAGAAGATGAGAATGGACCCATGAAATCGATGCCCCAACAATAAAAAATTTCAATTGGTAAGATGGGATTGAGTTGCATCATATTTCTATGAGATTATTCCTCCCAATTTCTGACAAGGCTCACAGACCTTACAAAACTTATGTGTATCTTTGAACATGGTGGGCCAATAGAACCCACATTGTAGAATTTTAGCTGTGGTCTTCTTAGTCGAGAAGTGGCCATCACACGCTTGAGAATGACAGAAGGAGATGATACTGTGTTGCTCATCATTCGATGCACATCTCCTTATAATCTGATCGGGACAGTACTTAAACAAGTATGGGTCGTCCCACAGGAATTTTCTTACCTTGTTGAGGAACTTATCCTTATCTTGGTTTTTTCAATGTGCCGGAATTGTACCTATAGCAAGATAGTTAGTAATGTCAGCATACCATGGTAATTGAGAGATTTTGAAAAGTTGTTCATCAGGGAACATGTCATTGATCGCAGTCGTCTTAGGAAAATCAGTGAGGACAAGTCGGGAGAGATGGTCAGCCACTACATTTTCTACTCCCCTTTTATCTCGTATTTTTATATCAAATTCTTGGAGTAGGAGGATCCATCACAACAAGTGCGACTTAGCATCCTTGCTTAGAAAGAAAGTACTTAAGTGTGACATAATTGGTAAATATGATGATATTGGATCCGATCAAGTAGGACCTAAACTTGTCCAAAGCAAATACTACGGCTAAGAGTTCCTTTTCCGTAGTGGTGTAATTTGCTTGAGTTTAGTTTAAAGTTCTACTTGCATAATGTTCACTTGCCTCAAGTGGAAGGTTGCGATGTAGTAATAATTCTTGGTAAGACGGAGGTCGATCCACAGGGAAAGAAGTAAATAATTCTAACTATTCTAATAACTAGAATCTAGGAAGTTTAGGAAAATAATTTTTCACATAAAACAGAAAAATCTGAGATTTGGGAAGAACTAGAGCATCAAGGATCCACTTGTAGTAGTTCAATACTAATCCATTCATCCAAGCACAACACAATTATAATCAAAGTCCTATCTCTCATCTAATTGGAGGATAAAACATTCAAGCACAAATAGTCCCACTTAAATCTAAAAATCAGATTTCTAGTTCTAATGAAGCACATAGAACTTGAACTTGTAGCCTTCGAAGTAACAGCCAAGCCAAGAGACTATGGCATGCTCTAGGATTACTACAATTCGAATCCAAACAAACCTATCGTGTCAATCTTAGAGAATTGCAAGGAACTCATGTCCGGAGTATACAAACTCTCACAAAACTTCTAAAAATTCAAACTTTATACAAACTAGAACTTGAAAATCCATAAATAAGTAAATAGTACTTGAAGAAACGAATTAAAGCATTAAAACTAACTACAAACTTTACCTCTTAGCTCTAGCTAAGAGGTTAACTAAAAGAAAGCATTAAAAGCTAGAACTAGAACTAGAAGAAGAAGAAGAAAACTAATTATAGGAGGCTAAGAAGCCTTCTTGATCTCTTTGCTCTCCATGTTGCTAGATGCTCTCAGTGGAGGTCTCCTTTTATAGCTTTCACACTCCACAAACGAAGAATCTTTGAGAATTTCCGTACAAGTTAAGCACTGCGCAGAGAAAATCGGAAGCCAGAATTAAAAATTTCTATTTTTGGGTCTGAGCGATTGATCAGGTTGGGCTAGCCGATCATCGACTTTTCGGGCTAATTGTAAAAACTGCAATCTGGATATCTGGGTGGTTGGGCGATCAATTACAAGTGGTTGGGCGATTGATCGTTGGGTTAAAAAAGTGTCCAGAGAGTTCCAGCAACAAATCTTCAAAAATCTGCATTCTGTCGATTGATCTGCAGGCTTTGTCGATCAATTGCTCAAGCTGGGAGATCAATCGACAATTTGCACTTTAGTCCAGCAACAAATCTGCCAAAATCAACATTCTATCGATTGATCTACAGGCTTTGTCGATCAATCGATCAGGCTGGACAATCAATCGCTCAGGCTGGGAGATCAATCGCTGGATCAATCTTCAGAACTGCAACTTTCTACATATTAATTTCCTAGCCTTGCAGCTCTGCACTTTGGTTTTTTTGGCCCTTCCAGGTCTTTTAACATGATTTCTTCAATGTTTTTCTTTATCTTTCAATTTCATCTTCCATGGATTCATTCTTCTATTTTTGGCCTTTCTTCCTTTGATCTTCAACATGTATTAGGAAGGTCTTTTATCATCAGTTTGGTGAAGTCTCTTCCTCACTTATACAATCACAAAAGCATGCATTAGATAAGTCTTTAAACATAAAAGTCATGCATAATGTGTGATGAATTGGGGGTTAGATTATGCACAATTTAGAGCTCAACACATAGTTGATGACGTATGGCTTCTTCTCTTTTCTTTGGCCTAACACTTCCCCAATAGTGTAATCACTGGCATCACACATGATCTCAAAAGGAATGCTCCAATCAGGTGGTTACATTATAGGAGTACATGTCAACATTCTTTTAAGTTTGGCAAAGGCATTTTGACATTCCTAATTCCACTCAAATGAATTTTCCTTTTGGAGGAGGTTACATAAAGGACGAGAGAGGGTACTAAAGTCCTTGATGAACCTCCTATAGAATCTGGTATGTCCTAAGAAGGATTGCACCTCTCATATACTCTTAGGAGTTGGAAGGTTAGAGATAAGATCAATTTTAGCTTTGTCCACCTCGATTCCTTTGGCTGAGATAATGTGAACAAGGACTATTCATTTTGAACCATAAAGTAACATTTCTCCCAATTTAGCATGAGGTTCTTCTCTTTACACCTTTTCAAAACAGTTTTTAAGTGCTCAAGGCACTCATCAAAGTCGCAACCAAATATGGAGAAGTCGTCCATGAAAACTTCAAGAATTTTCCCCACCAAATTTGAGAAGATACTCAACATGCAACGCTAAAAAGTGGCAGGGCCATTGCACTGTCCAAATGACATCCTTCGATAAGCAAAAGTGCCGAATGGACATGTGAATGTTGTCTTCTCTTAGTCCTCTAGGGCGATTTCTATTTGGTTGTACCCTAAATATCCATCGATGAAGCAAAAGTGGGAATGACCCGCTAACCTAACCTTTCTAAGATTTGATCAACAAAAGGTAAAGGAAAGTGATCTTTCCTCGTGACTGTGTTTAGCTTCTGGTAGTCAATGCACATTCTCCAACCGGTAGTGACCCTGGTTGGCACGAGTTCATTGTTGGCATTGGCTACGATGGTTATTCCAGATTTCTTAGGCACAACTTAAGTTGGACTCACCCATTGACTATCGGATATTGGATAAATGATACCCACATCCAATAGTTTTAACACCTTAGCCTTAATCACCTCCTTCATGTTTGGACTGAGGTGTCTTAGTGGTTGTCTAGATGTTTTCGCATTCTCTTCAAGGTATATGCGATGAGTATAAATCAAGGAGTCTGTGCCTTTGAAATCTGCAATTGACTACCCGATGACATTCTTATGCTCTTTTAGAATAGCAATCATCCTACTCTCTTATTCCTGATCCAAGTGGGAAGAAATCACCACTGGATATGTTTCCTCTCAACCTAAGTATATGTATTTGAGATCCATAGGTGATGGTTTTAGGTCGAGCTTCAGAGCCTTGATACTGGAGGGAATAGGCTTGTATTCAGTTAGAGGTAAAGGTTCAAATGGGTTCTTCCATCGGTTAGTATCAAGTACTGGCACAGAGTCCAAAATGACATCCATCTCTCGTATCATGTCATCGTCAATCTTATGAGAGTGGCCCAAACACGCTTCTAAGTGATCGGGGAAATTTTTTAAGAGGGATGTGTCTTCCATGAATGAGTCAATTGAATTTAGTTCGTGGACCTCATCATCTCCATCCCGTGGTTGTTTGCATAAATAAAAAATATTCAGCTCAAGTGTCATATTTCTGAAGGACATTTGTATAAGCCCATTTCTACAATTGATAATTGCATTTGAAGTAGCTAAGAAAGGGCGGCCAAGTATGATAAGAATTTGAGCACCGGTGCCAATCACAGAATGTGTATCCAAGACAATAAAATCCACTAGATAGTAAAATTTATCGACTTGTACAAGCACATTTTCAATTATTCCTCTTGGTATACAAACGAATCGATCATCGAGTTGGAGTGTGGTTTTGGTGAGTTTTAATTCACCTAAACCAAGTTGTTCGTAGACCGATATGGGATGAGGTTAACGCTTACCCCTAAATCGAGTAAAGCTTGTTCGATCTGGTAGTCACCTATGATGCATGAGATGGTAAGACTACCCAGATCCTTGTATTTTTGGGGCACCTCTTGTTTGATGATGGTGTTCAAATTTTCAGTCAAAAGTACTTTATTATGTACATTGTCTTTCCTTTTGATCGTACAAAGTTCCTTAAAAAATTTGGCATATGATGGTATTTGTTTTATAGCATCTAACAATGGGATGTTGATCTTCGCTTGCTTAAAAATCTCTAAAATTTCCAGATTTTTGTCTAAAAGTTTGGGTGAAATCAACCTTTGGGGAAAAGGAGCAACTGGATTATTTTGCTTTTCCGATTCTTTCTCATGTAGAGTATTGTTAGAACTATCATCCTTGTTGGTAATTTTTGAATCATTAGGCTTTGGGGCCTTCACTGGATTAGATTTATCAATTATTTTGCTGCTTCTCAAGGTGGTAATAACTTTAATATATTCTATATGGTGAGAGGATGAGCTGAGATCTTGTATCTCGAATTGGGTTCTTGGGTTAGGGAGAGGTTGGATAAGAAGTGTGCCTTTCTCCCTAACACTAAGATGAGATTTAACTCTAGTCATTGAAGTTTTCAAATCAATGATGGCTTGTGATGTCTTTTGGTTGAATTTTAGTTGTTCTTACATGAACCCATCAATTTTTAGAGAATTAGTCTTGTTATATTCAGCTTGAACCGACACGAACGCACCCAACATCTCCTCAGGTGTAGCTTTTGATGTGATTACTAGGGATGGACCTAGTAAAGGTTGAGCTTGAGGGGTATTATTTGTATTTGCAGTTGGTTCATTCCTCCAACTGAAGTTGGGATGGTTCTTCCAACTTGAATTATACGTGTTTGAGTTTGGAGCACTAAATGGTCGGTGATAATTGTTTATGGTATTGAATTGTTCTTGCAAAACTTCTTAAAACCCAGGAATTGTAGGAAAATCCTGTGTTTCATGTTGATTATTGGCACAAATTCCACAAACATTATCAACAACTTCTATGGGTATAATCATTTCTCTTTTCTTCAATTCTATGGCCTCAACTTTTCTTGTGAAACCACGTGCACTTATATTATCTTCTTCCGAAAGGACATAAATTCCTCCATTTTCTCTTTGTCGGCCTGTCTTGGGATTTGCTAGCTTAGATGTATCCCAAGATTGTGCATTCTCAGCCAAGACATCAAAGCAATCTCATGCTTCCTCGACTTCCTTATTCATGAATTCTCCATTACACATCATCTCTACGAATTGGCGCATGGGCGAAGTCAGTCATTCATAGAAAAAGTTTATTATCGCCAACTTTCGTAGCCATGATGTGAGCATGTATGCAATAGGTCCTTAAACCTCTCCCAACATTGGAAGAAGGTCTCGTCCTCTTTTTTAGCATAATTCATGATAAGGCGCCTTAGCATGTTAGTTTTATGAGTTGGGAGAAACTTTTTAATGAATTCCCTAGTCATTTAAGTCCATGTGCCAATTGATCTTGGCCTTAATGCATGAAGCCAAGCCTTCGCTTTCTCCTTAAGGGAAAAGGGAAATAATTTAAGTCACACAACGTCATTTGATACGTTTGCAAAGTGCGTTGTGGCTATCACTTCATCAAATTCCTTAACATGTTGATAGGCACTTTCATTGTCTAATCCATGAAATTTGAGGAGTTGGATTACTCCCAGTTTGAGATCAACATTCCCTGCATTATATGGAAAAATTATGCATAAGGGAGTGCTCGCTCTTACAGGTTACAAGTAATCACGTAGAGTCCTTAGTCGAGGAACATTCTCAACTTCGTTCTTTCCCGTTTCTGTTTGATTTTGGCTCAGATTTTGATTGGCCCTTCGATCGGGTTGATTTTCAGCCCTACTTTCAGAAAAAATTCAGAAATTTAAATGTTTCTTAGCGCGTGGTTCTTTATCAATCCCCTTAACAATTCTCCCTTCACTTATTAAACGATTATTTGAATCCCATACCCAATGGGGCATGCAAATTCAAAACAAAAGAAGAAAATAGAAAAAGAATTCCTCCTCCTTTTTTTAACGCCTCTCTAGGACTGAAGCACAAGGTGTCTTACAATGGCTGAGCCTAGAAGAAAAGATAGAGATTGATTTCTTCTGGTCAATAGGGGTTCAGAGAACTCCCCACCCATTCTTTGAATCTTTGAGAAAAGTTCAGAAAAAGAAGAAAGAGGAGTAGATTGAGAAGAGAAATCTCTAAACTCAAGGTGATCCAAGACGGCAATGCCGACCAATAAGAATCAAGGCAGCTCAAGGCCAACCTATCAGAGATCCAATAGAAGTCTCCACCCACTCTACAAGAGATGATAAAGAATATGAAAGAATGGGGAAGAATATGAAAGAATGGGGAAGAAAAAGAATAAGGTTAGAAAGACAAAACCTTATTTAAGAATTTAAGAGAACCAACTTACTTTTATTTCAACTCATAAAAATTCCGGCAAAAATCAAAATAAAACAAACTAAGTTAGTACTAAAGAAAGATTCTTAAAAATCTCAATAGAAAACTATTTTCAGAAATCCTGTAAAAACTATCAAGTCCCAGGCAACAGCGCCAAAAACTTGTTCGCTCCCCTAGTGTAGGGTTGCGATGTAGTAATAATTCAGTAGAGACCGAGATCGTCCTCAGGGGCTAACTCAAGAATTCACAAAGTTTCTTCGAATAATCTCTAATTGAAATCAAACTAAAACAAATTGAAATTTGAATGTAGATGAATAATTTATAACTTGAGATGAATTTAACAATCTAAAGAAGCATTAGAGCACCAAGGATCCACTTGTAACTATCCTTGATGTATAATTCGCTTTGATTTCTCAACTACACAACTAGAATTGAAATCATATCCTATCTAGTATGATTATAGAGCAGGTTAATTCAGCAAAACAATCTGTCACATGTGTTGTGCATCAACATGACTCCCTCAATTCAAGTTAGGACTTGGGCACACTCAATTGCATAGGCCAATCCTAGTTCCAATAGATTAAGATCACAACTATGATAATCATCAAACCTTGTCACTAGACTTAACTAATATCGTGGTTTGAACTTGATTCAAATCTCATAAACAAACAACATATATTACAGAATTTTCATAAAAGATAGAACTTTGGTTTGAAGTTCCCACATAAAGATCCAAGTTCTAAAGTGTCTTGAATCTGATTCCTCGGAGCGTACAGGTTTAGATCTTTACAAAACAACTAAGAACTAAGATAATTTTTCCAAATATCCATGAGTCATCATAAGATTAAGAAAAACTACTTAAACTTCACTCAAACTTAAACAAACCATTGTTCAACGTTAAGAATCCAACTTGAAACCTCAAAAATGAATTAAAACATCTTAGATCAACTACAAGCTTCACCTCTTAGCCCTAGCTAAGAGGTTTAATCGACCATGGTAAGAGCAAACAGAAATTCTACTTTAAACATAAATAGCTAAAAAGAAACTAAGTAAAGAGAGTTGTAGAACTCCGAATCCAGCTTTATCCACCTCTCAATGCTTTAGAATCCTTATAGGATACCTTTTGAATGAAGTGGAGTCCTTTTATAGGTTTTGAGCCTCATCGACGCAGAAGCTTCGAGATTTCTCGCAACATTTCCGCAGTGCGCAGAGAAAATCGAAAGTCCGAAACTAAAAACTTTCATTTTTGGCTTGGTCGATCGGTCTTGACTGGTCGGACCTATCCATGCATCAGTCCAGCGAGCTCCTCTTCAATCTTTCTGCATGGCCGACCGGTCTTGACCGGTCTGGCTTGTTTGGCTGGCTGATCTTGATCGGTTGGACCCGTTTAAATGCCTCTCCAGCATGTTCTGCACCAACTGCAAGGGTGGCCGACCAGTTTGACGACCGGTCTGGCATTTGGCCGACTGGTCAGGACTGGTCAGACTTAAGGAATTTTGGGTTTTCTTCTTTCTTTTCATCCACTTCGCCTTGCTTCTTCGTTCCAATCTTCATTCATCTTTCTTTTGATCTTTAATGATCCTTTAAAGTGTTCTTTAATCCTTTATTTAGTGAAGTCTCTCCCTCATCCTACAACCAAAAAATAATGTATTAGAAAGGAGTTTAAATATGAAAATCATGCATAGTTAGCGATACAATGGAGTTAGAATATGCACATTTAAGAGCTCAACATGTTGATTGATAGGATTTGGGGTTGTAGAGATCTTAGATCCATCATGATATGTTGGATGCTAGGAGATCTTATAAACTAAGTTTCCTAAGTGCTTATCTAGAACTAAACTAGAAGAAGTCTTATATTTAGGATTGATCTGAGATAGATGTTTATGTATTGATATTGGTTTAATAGAAGTTCAATTCATGCTTCTAAATAAAGTCTAGTGACAAGACTTGAGGACAAATCATGAATGTTATCTCAATTGTTTTGTGAAGGATTGGGCTATATGATTAGATATGCCCAATGCCTTAGTTGTTATGAGAAAACCATATCAATGGATGATTCATCTATGTTAGATATGTTATGATGAGTTGATTGCTCTATATTCCAATCGGTTAGGGATAGAACTCCGATTCCGATTGAGTTATTGGCTTGAATAGTTTGAATTCGCATTGTGAATGATTATAAGTGGATCCTTGGTGCTCTAGTGTCTTATTTCCTTGATTTAGTTCTGAAGTAGATAGTTTTATGTTCTTAAATTTCATCCATCAATACAAATTCGAATTCAGTTTATCTTAGCTATAAAGTTTAGAATTGTTACGATAATCCCTAAGGATCGACCTCGGTCTTACCGAGAATTATTACTACATTGTAGCCTTGCACTTGAGGCAAGCGGACAAGTTTTTAACGCCGTTGCTGGGGATTAGGTTAACTACTTTAAAATTTTTAATTAGCGTATAGTTAGGTTAGATAAGTTAGGTTAGGATTTATTGTTTATTAGATTTTTCTCAGAATTTTTTTACTAACAGATTTTGTTTGTTTTGTAGGATTTTTCTTTTCTAACATAGTTCTTCCATCCGGTAACTACGTTTTAACTTAAACTCTTTTATTTCTTAGTTTTTATTTTTATTTTCAGATTTTCAGATTTTAAGTTTAGTTTAGTTTAGTTTTTGTGTGGTTTATGCCCCATTGGGAGTGTGATCATACATCGCAACTTTTAAGTGAGGGAGGTTTAGTTGGAGGATTAATCAATCACAGACTAGTTCGAAGACGTCTAGGAATTCTTGAATCGTCTAGAATCATGGCGGAGAATGAACCACACAATGTTGAAAATGTTGAGCATGATGTACCACCAACTAGGACAGAATGTAATGAGAATGAGGTACACTATATTCCTCTAGTTAAAACATTGCGAGACTATCTATAATCGGAGAGAACAACCACGTCTTCTTGCATTGTTTTCCTACTTAATGCAAGAAACATAGACCTTAAACTGGGAATTATCAAGTTACTTTCAAAATTCCATGGACTCAATTCTGAAAGTTCATATACGCACCTAAGTGAATTTGAGGAGATAGCTAATACCTTTCAATTTAATGATGTCTCCCAAGATATAATCAAACTGAAATTGTTCCCCTTCTCTCGAAAAGGACAAAGCCAAAGCATGGCTTCAATCAGTTAAACCTTGAAACATCAAGACATGGGCTGAGATGACCCATGAGTTCTTTAAAAAGTACTTCCCGGTTCATAAAACAAACACACTAAGGCTATCATAAACTATTCCCAACAAGGAGATGAGACATTTTTTTTTCAATGTTGGGAGAGATTTAAAGATCTTTTATTAGAGTGCCCACAATATGGTTATGAAAAGTGGCGCTTGATTGACTTCTTCCATGATGGATTAAGTTCAAACATGAACCAATTTGTCCAAACGATGTGTAATAGTGAGTTTTTAAACAAAGTGCCTGATGATGCTTAGGGTTACTTCGATATGCTAGCTGAGAATGCCTAATATTAGGATATCTCCACTCCAACTAGTAATCCTAAGTCAACCCCAAGAGAGAAAAGTATACATGCATCATCTATCAAATAAAGAGTGATTGGAAGACCAAAGGTGAGAAGTTAATCCTATATCAAGTCTATCCAGAGAATTTAAATAAAGAATTTGACCGGATCACCTTCGTGTACATGACGCGCTCAAAGAATCAATGCACCGATGATTTAGCCACCCTTGCATCCATGCTAGAATTTTTGAGGAGAGCAGCACTTTGGAGCTTACTTCAAGCTTCAAGAAAATTCTGCATTCTACCTGTAAATTGAAGAAGCTGAAATGTCGCATGACAACTATTAGAGTCAATGCACTGGAAAAACAATGTGTGCCCTAATACACTGGCTATGTGGATGTGATGGAGTTAATCACAAACATTAATCTTAATGATCATGAGTCCTTCATAGACATGTATTATATACCTTATACATTTTAGTGTTATATTGATCTTGTTATTCATTGGGTCATGTGAAAAGTACACAATACATCCTTTAATCCTAGGGAACTTGAGATTGGACACAGTGGTCACTGACTAGGAAGAGTTGTGTTTTATGGATCTCAGTACCCAAATTAGGCATAAACATCACAAATGTTTGAGACACATATGTGAACATAGATTTTAGAGATGTTCAGTCATCTAGTATGAGGGGACTAACTTGAATTAGGATGGAAAGTCTCCACGTCATAACTAACCTAGAGTTGGTCGTGTCTTTTACATGTACCCTACATAAGAGAGTGAGTGTGTCATAGATATAGGATCCTAATATGCACACTTGGATATTCACATTAGTGGATCAAGGTTTAAGGCAATCTGGGAACTTATTAGCCTAAATCGTGATCACGAGATTATGAAACTTGATTATGCGCATTAATTGATCAATCCTTAGACCTGGAGACGTGTGAGGCTCTTAAATCTTAATTGGGCAGTTTTGGCTCATTTTATGAGACTACTTAGAGGACAATTAAGGTGAGTGATATTGGGTACGTCCATCAAGGTTCATTAATTCTTCCATGGGCTGACAAATGATCTACTACATTTACTTTAGGACTTGTTTAGAACGAGATCTAATTAAATCAGAAAATCATCAAGTGATTTTTCTGCTAGGTCGAACACTTAAAAAGGTTATAATCGACTTTTAAAAGGTTTTCAACCATCGAAGTTTGTTTTAACTGTTAAAATTATATTAATTACACTTGGTGATGATCTAATAACCCAAATCTGATAGTCCACTTCATGATCGGCATGCAATCTAGATCATAGGTGGATGACCATAACAGTGGAAGGATTAGATCATATATGTGTGCATAATAGAGGTGGATTGACGGGTTTATTCATAGTAAGGTATACTAAAGTTTGTAAAGTGAATGAGCACTATACTGAGTGTACCTCCTAAAACCCTACCCTTTACTTATGTAATATTCTTATTGCGGAGGGAAAGCCTAAGAAGAGAGAGCTTGGACATCCCCCTTCTAGACATCCCTACTTGTCCAAAGAGAAGAGGTGTTAGAGAGAGAGAGAGAGAGAGAGAGAGAGAGATATCCACCTCCCTCCCATGCTAACATCATCACCCTGCTTCTCCTTTCTTTGTGTTGTCCACTTGGGTGGATGATTAATACATTTTCTCAGCCCCTACTAGAGAAAAAATGTGTTTTCTCCTTGGACTCCCTGAATTTGTAATAGATCGGGGAGACACTCCTTAGTTTAGAAGATTGGCATCTATAAATCCGCATCACAGATATTGTCTATGCAAATATTAATCACATCTAAGTGTGATCATGACCTTCAATGTTTATTCTTTCATTGAAGAATTTAATGTTACTACAATTAAGGCATCTTGGGTAGGGTTCTTAATAAAAATAAAAAATAAAAATTTTTTTTGTGTACGCAATTTTGTTGCATATATGTGTCAGGACCCAATAGGTTGTATCAAAGCAAGGTGAGAACAGGTTAGAAATGGTGGAGAAAGGTCTGATAGGAAAAAAAATGGAGGAAAAGGAGCAAGAAAAGGAAAAGAGAGAAGAAAAAGAAAGATGTTTGCCCAAAGTCTGTGAGTAAGGTTGCAATCGAGGATACCCAATAATCTTTTTACTAAAAGAGTCTCTAGTATTCCTTCCTCCTTGTTGGTGGAGCCTTCAAAGTATGTTGAAATAGGGTCTCACGACCAGTTGGCCAGTCTGGCCAAACGGTCTAATTAATGGTTGGGCAGCAGTGAAGTATCTAGACAGTCTAGGTATCCTGACGACTAGTCGTCGACCGGTCACTAGGTGTTGCGTGACCAAGCAAGATCGATCGGCCCTTTGAGGCGGAACGGGTGAAATTTTGAGCAGAACTCTCTACACTCTTTTTGTCCACCTGCGATCGGCAGCGGTGGCGGTGTTCTTCATGGTTATGCGGTTTTATATAAATTGTTACTATTTTCGGGTTCCTCTTATAAATAGGATGATAATCCAAATTTGTTGTAAGCCAAGGATTCCTGAGTATTATTAGCGTTTGTTTACGTCATTTTTTGCAACAGTGTCCTCCAGGAGCTCACCTTCTTCCCAGGCAGTCTCCTCCTGAACCTGAAAAATTACAAAGAAAAATGAGGGGTGGCCGATATTCGGCCGTTAGCCCTCCGAAGCTTAAGTCAGATGAGGTAGAACTATAAAAGAGAGAATGAAAATCCGGAGAGTCAACTATTTATACATATCTAAGTGATCCAGCCTGCTACACAAGCTGTTAAGATTACTGCTAATTTCAAGGGATAAGCAGCTTATCTTGTTAATCCTTAGGTAAGGAGGTAGCCTGAACATTCTAGACGTCTAGCTGATTATGTCTCTTGATGGAGATATTCGGAACTATGAATAAAAACAAACCGAAACCGGCCTATATGGACTGCTGATACTTATGAGATGAGGGACGTCCTTACCAGAGACCAGAGACCAAGACCGCTCATATGTCGAGAGCTATTCATATGAGGGGGGCTGCTCATATAGGGAGTACTCGCATTTTGGGATGCGACCCCTTTCAACGAGCACGAGCTGAGCTGCTCGCATTTTAGGATGCGACCCCTTTCGGCGAGCACGAGCCGAGCTGCTTGCATTTTAGGATGCGACCGCGATTCCTCTCGACCATTCTTTGATCACATCTCTTTAAAGCCAAATTTATCTACAACAGCGTTATTGGGAGAGAGTTTTTGGTGAGAGAGAATGCTTTGTTCTTCCTTGGGTTTCATTGTGAGTTGTTCATCTTCGCAATCTTCTAATTTATGGTACAGTTGTCGTTTTGTGCCATGGTTTTTTTCCGTAAGGGTTTTTCCACGTAAAAATCGGATCGTCTCTGCGTGGTTGTGTGCATGTGTGATTGATTATCATGTGGTGATCGTTTGATTCTTCTCATTGTCGTGTATTAATTGTTTGATTCTTCTCGGTGCTTCCGCTAACTGGGTAATCCCAACACTTCTCACATATCCTAAGCTAGGATTTACATCTTGCTTATTCGCTTCACTTATTTCTGCTAAACAGGTAGTGATTAGAATTGACCTTGACTGCGATCACAAATGCTTTTACATATCTTATAGTTCCTTAACCGATATGCTTTGTATCGTCCAGTTCGGGCCATATCAGAGCGATACACCTAGATCACCAATAGCAGAAAAATAATAATAATAATAATCCTGGGTCCGATTCATCTGACCACGGACAGATATCCACAACAGATCTCTGGAGGACAATCCGAACCTGTTAACTCTGTCCAGTAAATAGACAGTTAAGAATTATAAAGGCCTTAAAAAGGTAAAGATTCAACTAAAAGATAGGTGGCTAGGATCTTCCAATCTACGACATTTTGGGAGCATAGGCCATCCACAGTGGTCCCAGCTTGCCAATTGTTGGACTGTGGATCCATCGATCTACTTAAACAAATTGAAGCCTATTTGTAATTTCCATACAAAAACCTTAAGAGCATGGTTAAAAGACTCAGCAACTCTCCGACTGACTCGTTCTGTTATGAGTCAGATCGGCTCCATCTGAGTCAGGGCGACTAGAGCAGTTAAAATTCTCAACTCAGACTGAATTGCCACTTTTTGAGGCGGGTTGGCTCGCCTGTGTTTGGAGTGACTCGTGATTCTGAACTGAGTCAAGCACCGCAAGTCAACTTGTGCAGGCTCTACTCGTGGTTTTGAACTGACGCGAGTACTGTGAGTCGACTGGGGTTGCTTCGCCCGGGTTGACTCAGATGAGTCAGCACCAACTCGTCAGTCTTGAGTGATGCCTTAGTGCTCATCCATGGCCTTGAAAATAGACCACTCGATAAGAAAAAAGAAAACCAACTTGGGATAGATAGGATCATCCAACTCGTGTAATTTATGCATGGTGGGCCATAAGGTGTGGACTGAGCCTAATGTGGGGTCCACGTGTCTCCTTATCAAAATACGATCATAATAACTTATGGTGGGCGACAGGTGCACAGGAATCTCGACGATAAATACATGTACATAAAAGCATTTTGTAACACGTTTAGAGCAGATTAGTCATGTTCCAGTTTAAATTTAAGTAGGAATGGTTCCTCATGATTTCGTACTCCTGCACCACCAACAACCCAATAGTCCAAACGTCCATGTCATTACTCCGCAGCAGGCATTGTTTGAATGTTTGTCTAGCTCTTCTTCGCTTTGGGCTTGTGCAAGTGGGGCCCATTTTCACTAATGTAAACTATTCATATAGTGGGCCTTATCATGGATGGCCCATGCATGCACAAAAATTTCTTCAGAACGGAAGATTTCAAGTCTTTGCAGGCTGATGCCCCAACAGTACTGTACATTCGGCAGAAAATGGACGTGGATTAGCTGGGACCTGGATCCAGCCAGGTGGGTAAGATGGGGCCCACCTCAATGTATCGGTTGTATATCCAGGCCGGTGATCCATTTTTCAGCTTATTTTGGGGCGCGGTCCCAAGAATGAAGCAGATACAAATCTCAGGTGGATCATACCACACGAAACAGTGGTCATTGAACGCCCATCATTAAAAATTTCTTAAGGTCCATCCTAATGTTTATTTGCCATCCAACCTGTTGATAAGATCGCACAGACCTGATGAAAGGAAAACATCTTGATCCAAACATTTTGAGGCCCACCCGAAGCTTTTAATTGTGGAAATTTTATATCTGGTTCAATTTCGGGACCATGCCCTAAAATAGCCTAGCAAAGCAGATGGACGACATGGTCATACAACATAATGATGCATACAACAAGGTGGGACCCATCGTCAGGATCATGTCTACTTGGCTGGATCCAGGGTGGCAGCTAATCTGTCGTTAGCAGACAATACAATAGAGGTCGGATCCTCTGCAAAGCTTTGTAAGTTAAGCTTCACCTAAAATGCAATGCATGGGGTCCACCTCGATGTGTACATGACATCCAATCTGCCAATAATATCCAGGCTGATGTTGTCTTTGAAATCTATAAATAGGATTATTCTAAATTTAAGTGAGCCATGCACACGGTATAAAATCATGCCTAAAACTTCTAAAATGAGACATGGCTTACCTGAGTTTTTAAATGAACATATCATTTTGTTGTTCAATCATTCAAGTGGGCAACATCTTCTGAATGGATTAGATGGCTTAAAAAAAAAACAGTGGGCCCCAAACGCAGTCTAAGAAGTCTTTAATGATAGGATGTGGATGGAAATATTGGGTCTAAGCAGGGGTTCTTGGCCACGGTGATGTATGCTTTTTATCCATGTTGTCCGTCCATTTTGATAGATCATGTTAGGGCATAAGCCCAGAGATGACGACACTGATACAAGGCCCCAACCAACCACACCACCAAAAGTCAGGGTGATAATGACACCTACCATCAAAACTTTCCTAAAGCCCATCATGATGTTTATTTTCCATCTAACCTGTTAATAAAGACCTGTATGAAAACTTCCCTACTCACGAGAAGCTTTGAATAGTGAGCAGCCTGTCCCAACTGTGTGGTCCACTTTAACCTTGGATTTGCCTCATTTTTTGGTTCATACCCTAAAATGATATGGCAAAATGAATGGACGGCGTGGATAAAACCCATACATCATGATAGACCCTACGGAGCCCCTGCCTCGGTTGAGTCCATCCCGACATGGGCAGGACACGATCCACATTCTTAATAATGTGTCCCATCCCAATCTTTACCCGCGACATGGCCCACCTGAGCGTTGCTTCCGCCTTATTTTGAAGCACAAGGAGAATCCGAGGCAGCAGATGATGGTCTTGATTGGATGTCATGAAAACAACAAGCCCGCCGAGGCCACGTATGCCATTATAAGTTAAGATAAACCTACAAAAGTCCTATAGAAGTTTATGTGTAAAAAGAGCCTGCAATTTTCTTGGCGCACCTTTTCAACTTTTAAGAACGTGCGCAGCGACAATCGAGCACCCGGCCTATGGCTGTCCGTCGAACTACATGAAATTGTAGTCCACAAGCTCTTCTCTGTGCACAAGCCAACCCTCAGCGATCAGAAATATTCATGGCATGTGCCCCTGTCATGCAGGGATGGCGCACTTGAAACAAAAAACCAAAAACCCATTAAACCTTCGCTCACAAAATGTATAAGTAAATAACCTGCAAATGGGGTCACAGGAATGATAACTGCTAGCGTGGCCCGATGAAAATGCGCTTCTCCCGTGACTCAGGATGTGAAATGATAATTTTTTATACCTTTTTATTGCAAGTCTACACCTAACGTCCATGCGTGGCGTGTTTTAATTGGGTCATGTCAACAGCTATAAAGAATTCTTTGGATACAAATAGCCAATAACCAGCCCTTGATGTGGCCTGATGAGAAAGCTCTCAGCGTATGAGGTAAAAAGCAGAAGTAAAAAATATTTTATATGAGTTGGTATTTTGTAATTTTTATTATAATCCATGTCTGATAAGTGCATAAGATTCTTTTTAATTAAACTGCATCTAACCTTTAGTAATTACAAACAATTTCTGTCCAGCATGACACCTAATCGATATCAGTTTTTTGGAATTTCTGAATTCTTTTCACATGGTTCTCATGGGGGCGGATTAGGTGAGACCTTGAATGCATCGTGGTGGGTGGGACCCCTGACTGTGGGGCTCACAGTAATGTATGTGTCTTAAATCGACACCGTCCAACCATTTTGAAAGATTATTTGAGGCTATGATCCCAAAAATGAAGCTGACTCAAATCTTAGGTGGACCACATCATAGAAACAATCATGATTGAATCTCTATCATTAAAAACTTCTTGGATTCCACCGGCATGTTTATTTGCCATCCAACTGGCATGTTTATTTGCCATCCAACCTGTTGATAAGGTCGCAAACACCTAGATGAAGAGACCACATAAATATCATCTTAATTCAAAGCTTTTGTGGCCCACGGGAAGTTTTTAGTAGTCAATTATCATTGTTTCCTGTACTATGGCCCATTTGGGATTTGGAATTGCTTCATTTTTTGTATCCTACCCTAAAATGAACTTTCAATACAGATAGACAGTGCAGATACAATCGCATACATCACAGAGGCCCCACAGTCAAGGGTCCCACCCACCTTGGTGGATCTCACCTAATCCATAGAACAGGCTGAACATTTAAAAATGCGGGTGGCTCATAGATGAATGGTTATGATCATAGGGATGCCCAAGCAAGCAAGAAGGCATGGAGCTCGGATTAGGTACTACCCGAGCTGCCCGAAGTGGCACGTACGGTCACATTTGTATTTGTGAAGGGCAAGTTGTCACAGACCTACCACATCAGCAAGCTTGACACAGTCATGTCGAGGCTCCTCTTCCCCAATGCCCACATGCCACGTACTAGCTTATCTTGAGCTTGAGATAGGCTCCACTAGTACCTAATCTAAGGGCACGAGGGTCTCTCCTCATGGCCCGGTGGTAGACTTACAAAAATTTCAACACAGTTATCGGGTTCTGACTACCTACTAGTGTGGAGTGAGTGCACGCCTGAAATAATTTTTAGAAATGGAAAAAAAGAAAAGAAAGGCATGATGGACTACCATTTAGGGTAGTCCGCGGACGCCCGACAGGGTATGCAAATTTATATAGCCGTTGTCCTGTTGCTGTGAGAGCAGTTGAAAGGGAGAAAAAGAAAAGTAGCATGAGGTGAGGTAATGAGGATGGGCGCTGGTGGGTCCTACGTTTCCCTCAGTGGAGCAGATCCTTCTCTTCCTGCAAGCTGCATTGTCAAGCAAAGCAACCCCAAAATATCCCAAATTCTCCCATCCTCTTTTAGATAAAAGGAACAAAGAAAAAGAAAAAGAAAAGAATACACCCGGTAACATCATCACAAATCTCTCTCTCGCTCCTTCCAATCTCACCTACCCCATATGCACAGCATCCTCCTTCAACAGTAAGTCTCTTTTCTTCTTCTTGTTCTTCTTCTTCTTCTTCTTCTTCTTCTTCTTTCTCTCTGTTCTTAGGCTAGATTTCTTGATTTTTCTATTTCTTGAAGAACCCATATCTGTAAAAGTTCATATATGCACAGCCTCCTCCTTCAAAAGTAATTCTCTTTTTTCCTTCTTCTTTCTCTCTGCTAGTAGTATAGATTTCTTGATTTTTGTGTCTGTTGAAGAATCCATATCAGCAAAAATTCATATAGACAAGGAGATCCTGGATGCACACTCCTCCTTCAATAGTAAATCTCTTTTTGCTTCTTCTTCTCTAGATTTCTTGATTGTTGTCTTTGTTGAAGAACCCATAACAGCAAAAATTCAAATAGACAAGGAGACGCTAGATGTACAGACTCCTCCTTCAACGGTAAGTCTCGTGCTTAGTCTAGATTGCTTGATTTTTGTGTTTGTTGAAGAACCCATATCAGCAGCAGTTCATATAGACAGAGCGAGAGGGTTTTCACTTGAATTCCTATGGATTCCTTCAATGAAGCATCTAGGTTCTGTTACAACCCCACCTCAGAATCAATGGCGGATGTAGATGGAGATGGATTTTCAGGCCTTCTCGACATATACGTCCACCATGCCCGGAACATCCACAACATCTGCATCTATGAGAACCAAGATGTGTATGCCAAGTTCTCCCTTACCTGCAACCCTGATGAGGCGCTCTCGACCCAGATCGTGAATGGGGGTGGCAAGAACCCCGAGTTCAACGAAAGCCTCAGGATCAAGATTACCCAGATTGACGCAGTCCTCAAATGCGAGATCTGGATGCTTAGTAGGGCTAGGAATTACTTAGAGGATCAGCTATTGGGGTTTGCTTTGGTTCCACTGTCGTCAGTGGCAGGGAAGGGCAAGATGACCCAAGATTTCACACTCTCATCGACCGATCTCTTCCATTCGCCCGCTGGGACCGTCCAGCTAACCCTGTCCCTCAACCCGTCAGCCAAGACCTTCTCCGATCCGGTTAATTCTTCCATCAGCTCAGAGGTAGTGCTACTGGATCGCAAGGTGTCAGATGCCGTTGACCCAGATGAGTATGAGAGGTTAGAATTTCCCGACATCAACATTGTGAGGGAGAACCAGCAGATGGTCTCGGAGTATTTTGACATGGCAGGGCGCAGCTCCGCCTCAAGGCACGCGCTGGTGAGGCCTGCACCATTCCTCCATCTCGGAGCTTCTTCACACTCTGTCGATGACTACGACATGACCTCGAACTCTCCGAATGGCAGCAACCAGAATTCCGGGGTCTTCAGCTCCACCACTACCAGCCTAAGTGACGACAGAAACTCGATCGACTCAAAGAACCGTGCAGCTGTAGAGTCTTCGAATTCTCAAGCAGCGTCAATTTCCGCCGAGGCCCACCAGAGCTCGGGGACCTCCCCTGAGACCCCAACTTCAAAGAATGGGAGCACTGCAAGAGACAACAAGGATTCTGAATTCTCAAGCAAGGAAGAGGAGAGTGCCAAAGAAGGTAGTCTTGGTTCAGTCGAGTTGGGGCCAGTGTTTACGGCCCCACTCGGCAACATCAACATGGAGGCTGAGCAGACTGCAATGCAGCAGCAAATAGTTGATATGTATATGCGAAGCATGCAGCAGTTTACAGAGTCATTGGCGAAGATGAAGCTCCCAATGGATCTTGATAAACCGGAATCTGATAATGGCGGAGACGTTATTCAGATCCATAACAAGAAGTTGGAGCCGGAGAAGAAGAAGGACGCGTCAAGGGTATTTTATGGTAGCCGTGCTTTTTTCTGACTATCAATGCTGTGAAATTCACATAGAGCCTGTAGCAGTGGTGGGGCTGAAGCTGGGTAGTCTACAATAACTTGGCTGTACTTTGGTAGATGGTGAGTATATTTATATCAGGAGAAATGCTAGCATGCAACTTGCATCATAGAAACCAAATCCAGCTTCCTCAGGGTGCACACTGCAAATACGTTTCATGAGTGGTACAATTCATCTGCTGGGCCACTACGTGGATGGCCCATATGTTAGAAGTCACAAGTGATTGGGCAATAACCATCAAGTTGTGAGTTTTGTTGGTTGAATGTCGACCATTGTTCCAATTGTTACTTTTCAGGCCACTCCGATCAGATGGCTAGCAGTCTGATTTTCTCGCTTTTTGGGGTTGACCCACACAAAATCAACAATGCCGAGCACCGGATGTGTTCTTCACTGTACCATGAGGAAAGCTCTATGTACCACTTTCATGACGCAAGCTGCATGTTAACGTCTCTCATATAACATAGATTTTTCAAACACAGCGCGTATTTAACCTCTTCCTTAGATGGTTGTGGTAATTTACCTCCTTGCATCCGTGGCTGATTGCAATGGAGTTTTTTTTTTTTACTCTGTTATGTGTTTGGCTGCTTTAGCTGCCTTCTTCACTCTCAAATGTTCAGTTCTATGGTGGTATGTTCCGTCGTAACTGTTTGTAGTTGTAGTTGGCTCTGCAACTTGTATGTGTTCAGATATTTAATAATCTGTTTCTTCTTTGTAACTGTTTGTAATTGTACTTAGAAGGTTTCTTCTCTTAATACCCTCTGCAAATTATTTATGTCAATTATCTATGTTGTGTCAGTATTGTTAACCATACTTGTGTCATGAAATTACATTGAAGTTATGCTGTCTAACTTGTAAAGCATTGTATCCTTTCTTTTATTTCTTGCTATTTCCTCAAAATCCTTAATCACCAACAACACGGGTCACGTCACCGTTTTATATTAGTTGTCATTTAGCATGACTATTTATCGGAATCCATAGTAAAATTTGTATGCAGTTTGATTTGCTCTATTTGTTTAGCCAAGTATCTATAGAAATACTGTTCGCTCGCCTCAAGTGCAAGGCTACAATGTAGTAATAATTCTCAGTAAGACCGAGGTCGATCCACAGGGAATTAGGATAAACTAATTCAAAGTATTCTAGCAATTCTAATCTTAGCAATTTTAGAATTCAAATTCATAAACTAAGTAAAAACAGTAATTTTGTAAAAATCTGTAATTAAAAGGATCTAAGGCCTCAGGGATCCACTTGTAGTAGCCTCATGTGAATTCATTCATCCAAGCATGACACAACTAGAATTGAAGTTCTATCTCTCTTCTAGTTGGAAAATTTAGCAATTAAACACAAACAATCTCCACTTAAATCTGAAAGTAAGAATCTAGTTCTAATAAAGCATATAGAATTCGAATATATAGCCTTCGAAGTAACAACCATGCCTATGAACGATGGTATGCTCAGGGATTACTACAATTCGAATCTAATCAATCCAAACATAATAATCTCAGAGAATTGCAAGGAACCCATGTCCGAAGCACATGAACTCTCATAAAACATCAAAAAAATACCAACTTTTATTCAAATTAGAACTTGAAATCCAAACTTAAAGTAAAGTACTTGAATCAAAACAAATCTAACATGAAAACTAGCTATAAGCTTCACCTCTTAGCCTTAGCTAAAGAGGTTCTAGCCGAGCATTATCATACTACAACTAGAATTCAAAAGAAAAATTAAATAAAAGCATGAAAACTGAAAAAACCTGAAGTTGGCGGAGTTGCGGACGCTCCATGGTGCTCTCCTTCTCTTCCCACAACTTCTAATCTCTTCTAGGATACCTTAGGAGCGAGGTAGAGGAGTCCTTTTATAAGTTGTAGGCCCTAGTTGTGAAGAACCTTCGAGAAATCCCACAAAAATTGCGTTTTGCGCAGAGAATTTCGGACTTCCAGAAGTTTTTGTGCATTGGCCGGCCAGCCTGAGCCTCCTGGCTGACCGGCCGGAGATTGTGCCTCAAAAAACTGACTTCGCTGGACATTTAATTGCATAGGCCGACCCACCAACTGGCAGGCCAGCCAGTCAAGGGGCCGGCCTTCACAAAAACAGTCCAGTGAAAATTGGATTTCTATAGGGTTTGGCCAGCTGGCTGGTGGCTGTAGCCGGCCGGCCGGTGGGCATGTAAAATTGCTGATTTTTCAGCTTTTCTTCCTCTGTCTTCAATGCATCCTTACTCCACCTTTGGTCTTATATTCTTTTGATCTTCAATGTGTACAAAGTGACCTTTTAAGCATCTAATTAGTGAAGTCCCCGTCTCATTCCTACTATCACAAACATGCATTAGAATAGTCTATTAAACATGCAAACCATGCATAATGTGTGATGAATTAGGATTAGATTATGTATAAATTGGAAGCTCAACAAATACCAACATACTATTTTTAATATGTTCCATGTGCTTCAATTGACATAAACTTGTTGCCTGTTCGAGTTGTTTAAATCTCACAACAAAAAAGCTTGGAAAAAATCATACTAGTTTTTTTTTTCCCCCTCCTTCGAGTTCTGTAATAGATATTTCAATACAAAACAGCTGGGTTGTATAATATTACTAGTTAATTTTTTTTTTAATGAAAAGGGGGGACATAAATCTAATACAAGGGGATAAACAAAGTATTTGAAGTAGATAATTGCTAGCTAGTTATTTTCAATCTACTTATGTGTTACCCCTATTATATTTTGGGATCCTCATGAAGGTTATATTTAAATTTCATAGAACGGCTTAAGAAAAATCTTACCCATTTTTCCTCTCGACTTCTGTAGTAGATATTTCAGAACAAGTTGGAAGCAGATAATTCCTAGCTAGTTATCTTTCTTTTTTCTTTTTTTCTTATATTAAATTTACCAATGCATGCCTAGGGCTGTCAACAGGCTGGGCCTGGGGTAGGTCTTGGCCCGGATTTTGAACTGTTTTTGGCCAGGCCGTCGGGCCGGGCCTATTCAAAATTCTGATTTTTCAGGCTCGAGTCCGGCCCATTGACACCCCTGTGTATGCCCCCTATTATACCTTAGGATCCTCAATACAATAAAAGATCGAAATTATGGCACATATGAGGTAATAGTATATGACCTAAGTTGATTCGGTTAATGTATTATCCTTGAATATAATATCAGCTTCTTTCGGCCCATTTGGATACCACCAAACAAGTTACTTTTCTACTTACAGGAGTAGATAAGTTACTTATTTCAGATAAGTTTGGTTTAAGATCAATTATAAGTAACTTTTTTACTCTAAAGGTACTTAATCACTTCAGCTTAATAAGTGGAAACCAAGATAAGCTACTTGAGACCTAAGTAGCTTATCCTAAGTTACTTAACGATCCAAACACCCCCTTCATGTCCTCGTAACTGTGTTATTTCATAGTTCTGACAAAGTGAATTTTGTATGAAAAAAATGGAATTCATAAGATGAAAGTATGCCATGACCAAGTGCTTCGACCCATCACGGAACTATTTCTATGACATAGCCATATTCATCCCAATTGATACTCTCTGTTGAGAGATTGTGAAGTTTCATTTTTTCAAGTGTTATTCATGAGTTATTCAAGTGTTATTCTCTTAAGACAGGTTTTTCAGTGATGTTTATGCATTCTTTATTTTATTCTTGATTCAACTGAAATTTATCTTGAGTTTTAGTTCTTTCAATTCTTTGGAATTTCAGTGGGGGAATTACAGGTTCCCAATGCATTGTGGCATTAGTAGTATCCGGATGCACCCAATCCATTTGAGTGGGAGTTGTTTTTCTTTTTCCTTTCCTTTTTTTTTTTTCCTTTTTTTTCTAATTTTAGCTAATGGATCTGATGGACCCCAATGCTAATGGGGATGCCCAAGATTCTCCCTAATCAAATCATCCCAAACACTCCTATGCAAATAGACGGTTAACAAAAACATAAAACAATGGTCCAGGAAAAGAGCAAAGATTGGATGTCTAGGAACTTCCAATCTGGGACATGTTTGGGGCATGATCCATTAATTTGGGTCCACGAGATCAGTGCCCTGGATCACCGAACCATGGATCCCATTTATACTGATTGAGCACATCAGGAATCACATACTTCCTCTTTTCACAAAGGACTTGCATTTCTACTACATATAACGCTGAGTAGCAGAGCGAAATTTTACTTACAATTAGTTTTTCACTTGCTAAAACTTTATGTTATGATAGGACATGGGAAGGGTTTTAAACCTAATAGAAGGCATTTAAGTAATTTAGAAGGTGTGACTGTATGCCAGGTGATTTCGTCTCTATGGAAGAAAACAGGGCTAGACTCCCATGACAAACTCACCATCATTTTTAAAAATGTTTGTGCTCTTGTCCTCACATTCGGGACTCAAATGTAAGGCTGTATCTATCAACTGAAATGTGGGACGCATTCTGGATGGATCATATAGCTAAAGTCACAAGAATCAAGCAATTCTAACTATCGCATTGATGGTTAGAAGTAAAAAAAATGAGTGGCCTAAACTCCAAGGGAAGAAGCAGATGGTAAATAATGTGGTTCCCCATGTCGCTACTTTGGTAACTTGCCAATATGATAGGGACTCTTTATAGCAGATTTTGTAGACTTGGAGGGGATTGATTCTTTCATTCAATGGATATGTCTTCTTTTGTGCCGTTTTTTGTAGACTAGGAGGGGATTCATTCATTCATTCAACCGATCCGTCTTCTTCCGTGATCCATTTCATGTCAACTCTAATTAGTTATCAAAAGGCCTTTGTTACAAAGGAAATGCTATTTAACCAGAAGTGAACCCAATTCTGGGTACACTCATTTTGGTAGCAATTGCCAGCTTAAATCAAACCTATTCCAGGTACACCTATTTTAGTAGCAACTGCCACTAAGCTATTAGGTCAAGGCAGCGTTCAAAGTATCGGTATTGCTACAAGTTTCGGTGGCCGAGGATACAAACAATGTTGAGATCACTAGTAATTTTGCCGAAATGCAAGAAAACATTGGAAGAATATGAGAAAAATGATGAAATTTTTCAATAAAACTTGCATATATGCTAAAATACATATCTTCGCATATTAGATTGCATGCATAATAAGTTTTCATTTAATAGGGACCTAAGCATGTGTTGTCGTAAGAAATCAGTACCGCCATCCATCCATCCCACCTATCCATCGAACCTTTCATCGATATTTTAGAATATCAATAACATACGATATTTCGCTAAAAAATCATCAGCCATTGGAAAGGAAACCGTGGTCTCAATATCGCCCATGTTGCAATAACGATAATATCATGATATGATCGATATTATTTTCAACAATTTGAACACTGCATACAACGATGTGCACATAAAAAATTTGAAACGGAAATTTTTTTTAATAAATAAATTTTTGATGATATTATCGAATTATCGTTGGCTGCAAAGGAAATCTCTGTTTGAAGCCTTTTCATTGGTCCAAGTCACATTGCATGACGTCAGTGTGATCAGGTTGCAGACCTATGTGATGACATAGACCAATAAAAAAGGCTGTTCTTTTTGCAGCAAACACAGGATCGAGATTCCCCAATCAATGTGTTTGGTGATGGGCATGCAATGTGTTCAGATTTTGATGAGCAATCAATGGATAAAATCAGTGCTGCTTGGGGATAATTTCGCCTATGGTTTTATCAATGTAATTTTTAGGTTATACTCCATACAAGGTTGGGGTCAGCAATTTGGATGGTTTGGATTGCTGTAAATCTGTGATATGTACGATTGAGAGTTACCACCATTCTTTTTTAAATGATAGCAAAATCTACTAAGATAAGAATATCAAAAGACGCGTAAGCCACTTCGCCCTTCCGCTCCTACAATTTACAGGCCATTTTCTCTCCATGTGCCTTCAATGCTAGCTTCACCTTTCCTCTCCACTATTTACAAGCCATTTTCTCTACCAGCTGGTGTTGCACATGCCAACTTCATCTTTCTTCTCCCACTATTTACATGCCATTTTCACTCCATGTGCACGTGCCACCTACACCTCTCCTCTTCTCTACTATTTACAAGCCATTTTCTCTTTCCACTTGTGTTGCACGTGCCAGCTTCATCTTTCCTCTCCCACTATTTACAATCCATTATCTTCATGGGCGCCGCAGGTACCAGCTCTAGTTGTATCCATTAATATTCAGCTTAGATATAAATATCTAAGGGGGCAAGTGAGGAGAAGCCTCGCAGAGCTTACCCAACGCGAGTTAACTTGGGAATTTCCCAAGTCGTGTCATTGAATTGTTTCCAAATTGTCTCAACAAAAGCACTTGAGACTTTTATCCTTGATTAAATAATGCTAACAGCAATCTAGAACCCTTATACGCTGCAAAACAACATGGCGGCAAAGAGGTGTCCTTGTCCAAGATTAATTCTGCAATATGGCTTCAATGCCGACAACGATTATGCAGACAATAGCTTTCACATCATTAGCCTATACAACTTAGAAAAATATACAATGCCGTTTTGTTTAGGTTAAAGAAACAGTCAACCACTATAGCTTTCCCATGCTAGCCTCTCAGGTGTAAAACCATTGCTGTCCATTTGACTATTTTGCTTTCGACCTTAGCATCATCAACATCATCATATACTTCGCAACCAATATATTTTATTTATGCAGAATCACAGTTTTAGCACTGTCCTAGGACAATACATTCTCAGACTTTCAAGATAAATACAATTGCAAGTTTCCAGCCAGCATCTCTTCCACCAAATCCCAATCCTACTTCAGTAAGCTCCCTTGCATCATACATTTGTCATGTTGGCAGCTTAGTGTCACAGGTAGAAGGCTCCAATGTCACAAATCCTACAATTTCATGGCCGTTGATCATCCACTTACTTCAACATGGCCACATTATATGCATGAGAGCCATTGCTTGGTTAGATTCAATCATACCGCTCTTAAAAGAGCAGGACCCCTCTGTGAAATAGTGTCCTCACTTCGCATCCTATACAGACATTACCGTATTTACATTCTTGGAAGCATAACCTGCTAGTGATTCTTCGATCTATCTTCCTTTCCATATCCATTTTTGTTTCCTCAGAAAGAACTTGTTAAGATCCCTGCGCCATGTACGCATCTCCAATGGTGTATTGCTTTCCTGTTATTAGATTATGCAGCTTCTGTCTCTGCTCTCCCATGGTGTATTTCTTTCCTGTTATTAGATTATGCAGCTTCTTTCTCTGCACGGAAAACATGGGTCTTTCCGCCAACCCTTAACCAACTAAGGCCTGGTTTTTTACCCACTCCTTGGTCTTTCATCAGCTTCCTAATCCTTCTTACACCTGCCCATCTTCCAGCAGCAGCATAGATATTTGAAAGCAGAACATAAGTTCCAGGATCTTTTGGATTCAGTTGCATAAGCTTTTTGGCTGCATACTCACCCATCTCAACATTTCCATGAACAGCACTGGCCGCAAGCAACGATGACCATATATGTTCATTTGGGTGGAGCGGCATTTCTAGTATAAGATTTCTCGCTTCTTCCAGCCGCCCCGCACGCCCAACTAGATCGATCAGACAGGCATAATGGTCGATCGTGGGTTCACCTATCAACTTGAAGTAATGGTAACCCTCTTCTACCAGGCCACCATGGCTGCAAGCAGAGAGAATGCCTGTGAAAGTAATGTGGTTTGGTACAATGTTTGGTAGATCCAACAATTCCCGAAAAGTTCCTATGGCCATCTTGGCGAATCCATGTTGAGCCAGTCCAGTGATCATGGCATTCCACGAAGCTAAGTCCCGCTCTGGCATCTTATCAAAGAGCCTTCTTGCTTCCGTCACATAACCGCACTTGGCATACATGTCTACCAGGCCACTACTTACAAAAAGATCAGACTCAACATCAAAACGCGATTTTATGATCTGAGCATGAATCTGCTTCCCTTCTTCCATTGCCGCAAGAGTTGCACAAGACTGAAGGAGACTTGAGAATGTGTAATGGTTAGGGGGCCCCACAAATCCCTCAGACACCATGAGGATGTATAGTTCCAATGCCATTTGGCTTTCTCCATTCTGAGAAAAACCTGAAATTAGCGACGTCCACAGGACCAGATCGGGGAATTGTGTTTGGTCAAAGAGCCGGATTGCATCATCTAAACAATGGAATTCAGCATACATTGTAACCAGTGAGCAAGCAATGGATGCACCACGGCAACAGCTGCTGCCGCAAAAACCAAACTTAATAGCTAGACCATGCAACTGCTTCCCCTGATCCAGTCCTCCAATCCTCATCAGAAGTGATGTTAAAGTTGCTTCATTTGGTTCTCTACCCATCTGGAGGGCTTCTTGAAACAAGCTAACAGCTTCTGCTCTACGACCATTCCGTATGTACCCTTGAATCGCCAAATTAAAAGCTGTGATATCTTTGCTACAGATTGCATCAAACACTCTTCTAGCATCATGAACACAGCCATGATCCATGTACCTCTGGAAGAGGGCCCCACCCACAAACACATCCATTTCGGCACCCATTATTTTCATGACCAAGCCATGGATCTGCTGTACTGAACACAGACTCGGATTTTTACATGCTCGAAGAACAGTCGCAAAGGTCAGGTGATCAGGACTCACATCCGACAGTCTCATTCGAGAGAAAGTTTGCAGAACTTCATCGCCTGCCAAATTCCCAGCCATCAAAGCATTCCAAGAGGCAACATTCGGCTGTGTAACCTCCCCAAATGCCATCTTTGCACACTCCATCCTGTTGCACTTGGCGTACATATCAATCAGGGCAGTCCCCACAAACACGTCCGATTGAACCATCGCTTTCACAGCCCACGCATGGACCTGCTCTCCATCGAACAGAGAACAAAGAGCAGCAGAGGCACGTAAAGCACAAGTGAAAACAAACTCATTCACCATTAAGCAACTGCTCTCCACCATCTTTTCAAAAATCCTCAGAGCTTCCTCATATTGACCTGCCTCATTGTAACCCACCATCAAACCAGCAAAGGCAACCACATCTCTAACAGGCATTCTATCAAACACATCACGCGCCATTCCCATCCATCCAAATTCACAGTACAGCCCAACCAAAACAGTGTTTAGAATTAAGTCCGGAGATGACAGTCCATAGAGCTTGATCATGTAACCATGTATCTGCAATGCGGATAAGAGACGGTCGGTTTCGTGGCAGGCCTTAAGGACCGACCTGAAGGTGAGAACGTCGGGCCTTTGTCCATCGCAGGAGATGAGGAGCATGTTCACGAAGAGGCGGAGAGCGGTGTCGGGACGGGCATGACGGGTGCATGCAGATATGACGGTGTTCCAAGTGACAGTGTCGCGGTGGGGGAGGTGGTGGAAGAGATTGAGGGTCTGATCCAATGAATTGGATTTCGAGTAGGAAAAGAGGAGGTTGTTTCTGGTAGTGATGGAAGGAGTTGGTGGGAATGGTGTGGGATTTGGCGGGAAAGAAGGCTTTGTTGGGAGATTTCTGGAGAAGGAGAAGAAAGGACAAGTGTTAGAGACGAGAACATCCATGAGTAACATGTAACAAACATGCAATAAAGATTTGTGCTTCTGTCATGGAACTAAGCTAGCCCCACCGAGTCACACATGTGCATGCTCGAACCCGGAAACTTGACTCGGCTCAATATTCAGCTGAGTTGGGTCGAACCAATGGCTTGACTCGAGTTGACTCGATATCTAATAATTAAATTAGGAGTTGTGTAGGTTAATTGTCGAATGTTTGGGTGGTATGAGTATAAGTAATTGCATAATCTGTTACGATTTTAATATATAGCAAGTTTGTTGTGAGAATGGTTAAAGACTTGGATTGACTCATCCGGTCATGAGTTGAGTTGGGACTCACCTGAATTAGGGCTGAATCGGCCTGAAGCCCGAGTCAAGAGATGACTCGTGCTATTGAAGGATAGCAAGTTTCTTAGGGGTGCGGTTTTGGTGGATCTTTGTGGGGCCACTCTGATGCATGAGCCTTATATCCACACCCGCGATTCATCATGGTGCTAGGGCACGACATCAGCATTCCACCCATTGCCAACCTAGGCCTTGCCTCTTTTGAGAAGGAGATGCAAGGCACCAATTGCTTCACCATTCCCTTGACTGTGGAATCTGCCAGCCTGCTGTGTAGCACGGTCGATCTTAAAAAAAACTATGTAAATAGTCATCGGCATCCCGAGCTGAATCAGGACAGCCCCTGGTTTGAAATATCATCCTGCTCGGGAACCTCAATAAGTCTTCAAAATCCAAAAAGAATAGAAAATGCCAAACACTCAAAAACATTAAAAAAAATAATAATAATAAAATTAAAAAAAAACTCAAAACTCAAAATAAGTGGAAAATTTCCAAAATCCAAAAAGTTTCAAAATCCAAAAAAATTAAAAAAATTTCAAAATCCCAAAAAATTGGAAAATCCTTAAAATCTTAAAAAAAAAAATAATAAATAATTAATTAATTAAAAAAAACCTGCAGCAAAGTATCTAGCCCGTCTAATGAACTGCATGAATTCAAAGTTAACATTTACATTTCAATCTTGAATTAGATTTCGAGCTCATGGGCGTGGAGGAAGACGAGGATGAGGCGATTGATGAGCCTACCCGTGCACTCAAGGAACTCCTCAAAAAACACAATTCAAGAACTTTTGTCACACCTAACAGTACCAGGGTAATGAATCTAGTAACCCCCAAGGACCCTCGAGAAGTACGCATCAGGAGTACCCTATCTCCTGAAGATAAGCAAAGAATGGTCGAGTTCTTAAAACCGCGGTTATCTAATTTTACGTTCTCCTACGAAAACATGATCGAGCTTGACGAGGACCTAGTGGTTCATCATCTCCCCCACCAAACCAGAAGCTATGTAGAATGCAACCCAAATGGATCTCAAAGATATGAGAAAAAATCATCAAGCACTACAACGCAGGCTTTCTGGTAGTCTCAAACTACCCAGAATGGCTTGCCAACATCGTTTCCGTACCCAAGAAAGATGATAAGGTTTGAATGTGTATCAACTTCTGAGACCTCAATAAGGTAAGCTCCAACGACGACTTTTATTTCCTCACATCGACACACTAGTCGATTGTAACGACCCGAGATTTTTGACTCTCATATATTAACACGACAGCCGAATTCCTAAGCGATTTATAGAATAATTAAATCATCAAACAATGAAACATGACATTCAAGCATAATGGCGGAAACAATAGTCATCTTATTCCATCAAACTTACTACGTCATCATCAAGGTTTAAGAAGGGAACCAATCAATATCCATACTAATTAACTAAAATACAAATCCATGTCTTCTCTTGAGGACTTATTACAATTTCCATATAAAGTATCAGCTACTCAAAAAGAAATATTCAATCAATAAAATCTTCAATTAAGTTTCTCCAACATCATCTTCTGTCATATGATCGTACGAACCATCAAACTCTTCTCCTTGAGAATCGGGTTCAATTCCTGAATCTTCACCTGCATCATTTAAAGTGTGTTTTGTTAGTGCACTTTTCTGTGGCATACTAGTGCACCTTGTTTGTCAATCACTTAGGTCAGTGAGTCTAGTGTCGGTTGAGTTTAATGAAAAAGAAAACCGAAGACTTAAGTGGCCCTGCTGCATCAAGGAAGAAGAAACAAGTAAAAGTGATGCCTTGATGTGCCTTAACCTTGACCAAAACCTAACCCTTAACCTCTTTGATGACCTTGACCATATTAGGAAACCTTTAGTCATCATAGATTGGCCCTAGGTGTACCAAAAGATCATCCAAACATTGGCCATAGAAGATGGGTTGTGAAAAGGTGGGTCAGCAAACAAACTGGCTGGACCTAGGCCTGTCTGACCAGTCCCGGACCGGTCAGACTAACCCCCAGTCCAAACAGCGTGTCGCTGTTTCATGCAGGCCCTTGGGCCGACTGGTCGGACAGCCCCCCCCCCCCCCCCCCCCCCCTAGACAGTTTGTATACTATCTTGCCTGGCCTTTGGCCGACCGATCGAGACAAGTCGGAAATAGCCGTTTTCTGCCCCTTTTTTGTCCGTTTGAACACCTTTTATAAAGGGGCTTGGCTCATTTTGAGGGGCAAGTGGAAGGATTTTTTAGAGGAGTAAAGCCACCATTGTTGGAGACCATTTGAGGCTCATTCCCAACCTATGCAAGGCGTCTTCCTTGTGTTTTAACACAAGATTGAAGCATTATAAGCTCATGAAGAAGATGACCTTTATACCCTCTTGATCTCTAGAGTTTGGATCTTCCTTGATAGGCATATCCTTATCCAAAACTCTAAGATGAGATCGTTGTAGGAGAGAAACTCTAGGCAACCCATTCCTAATAGTTGTAGAGTTCTCAAACCTACCCTCTTATCACCTTGGGCATCTCAAAGGCATCACAAGCAAGGTGATTGATCGAGTGTAGCTGAGGCATTGGCGACGCAACGGCAACATGATCGAGGGAGCAAGGGAAGCTGATTGAAGCACAGTAGAGCAGAGATCAAGCAACCCGAACCGGCGCCGAACTAGGGGATCATCCAACAAGTAAGGTTGTCTTTATTGAGAGTCCATTCATTCAATTCCCTGTGGGATTTGAGTGTAGAGTTTGTTTGTCAAACTCGAACTAGGGACGTTGGCCGTTCCTTGGCCTATTTGTCGGCCTAAAGACTAGGGGTTGTTTGGCACTCCTTAGCCCGTTTGCCGGGCCTAAACAAAGTCTCCAAGGGGGAGCCTCCGACACGGGAGTGAACGTGCGTCGAGTTGAAAGTTAGCCTATGTCCAAAACTCCGTTTGGGTTGAGAGTTAGCCCTTTGTCCAAAACTCCGGTTATGGTTGAGAGGTGAACCGGTAAAACTTCCGTGTAAAGGTTGAGAAGTGAACCTCATTTAAAACCTCCAATAGTGAATGCCAGTGTGCTCAAAGGAGTTGAGTACTTGAACCGGGAGTGGAGTAGACCCAAAGTCGAACCACTATACATGCTTGTGTTTGTGTTTGAATTGAGCACATTGATATCTTAGCATTGAATGTTTAATTGTTTAATTATGAATGCTTGATAGGAATGTATGCTAGGCACTAGATAGGCACATCCACACACAAGATGTACTTTCACTAGTAGTGTAGACTTGAGCTCATTGATCCATTCTCTTAAGTCTACATAGGTTACATAGGTTAGGAGCTTGATTAGTAAAATCATTTGTTTACCTATGCATGCTTAGATTAGGGTGTTTATTGCTTAACCATATGCTAGTCTTGTGATTGGACCCACTTAAGCTTAGAAGCCGAAGTGTTCTTCCTTACTTAGTTTAATTTGTTAAATTGCGTAAGTAGGCGAAAAGAATTTCAAAAGGTCCTAATCACCCCCTCCTATAGGACTTAGCCATAATTCTAGTTGCTCTTTAAGCTTCTGCACATACGAAGGTGCCGTGTTAGACTGTCGGCGTACTTTCATATTTGGGATAGCGTTAATCGCTACCATAATAGGGAATATTCCCTCCAAGACAGTCAAGAACAATTATAACCAAAATTCAAAGTAACACAACACGATGATATATTTATCCAAAACAAAACAACCAAAGAAAAATCTTATTAATGCGATGCATGGAATGCATGCTCTGACTAAGGCATCCTTACTAAACGAATGCGGGAAGCCCAAGTTGAGACACCACATACACACTCGTTAACTAAATGCGGGAAGCCCAACGTTGAGACACTCCATACACACCCGTTAGCCACTAGTCACCAAAGTGAAATTAACCCAACTAATGGAAGCGGGAAACCCCGAATACACTTCCACCAGATAGTGCACGGCAAGAAACGGGAAACCCCAAATACACTTCATCCATGACACCTAGAGAGGTTGGCTCACCAAGTCGAGCTCTAGTGTATGCATGAGTTTATTTCTTCTTTTATTAAGTATTTTACATACAACCATTTTAAATAACTCAATGAACACTATAGGGAGTCACAATGACCCAGCATAGGTCGACAGCTCGGCTTTAGTGTCCATGGTACCAACCCTGACTCATGAGGATCCACATGTCATCAAGGTTCACTCCTTGTCCTATTCTACCATTCAATCATGTTTCCAATAATCAATAATATTCATCACGGTCCAAAATCATCAATCACATTAGTACGGCCCATGGATCCATCTTAATCATAATGCGATCACAAGGATCCCTTGGTAACCATCCAATATACAATCGTGATCATACAAAGATCGTCTTTCCAATCATGGACGCCTCTCATGGCTCCATCTCTTCACATCATGTAATCTCATCAATAAGGCATAATGGGTGCACATTAATGCATTATACACATTAATGATCTTGTGCATATAATACATGAAGTAATCATCATCACAATCGAGTATAATTCAAGACAAATCACCACATGGTTCTCCCATAAAAAATTATAAAATCTCATCCAATCATTCATAAATATAAAACACAAGATAATATATTAGATCTACAATACAAATCTTATGATCATAACCATATTACATGAGCCAATAACATCATTCAAAATCAATAAGCTATGTTAAATTATTTTTAAAAGTATCTATACAACTATATGATATGGATAAATGGCTTGAAGGGATTAATCAGCACCTTAGAATAGACTTAAAAGAGGCTTGTAGAGAATCCTAGCCGCTGGAAAATATAAGAAAATCTTCCCTCTCTCTTTCTCTCTCCTGTCTCTTTCTCTCTTTCTCTCTCATCTCTCTCTTTCTCTTTCTCTCTCCTCTCTCTCTCTAAATTCGTGGGTAGTGCTCCATACAGTCCGAACTAACAAAGGTTCGGATTCTCATGTCAGACAAAAATCGACCTTGTCGTAAGTCGGCACAGTCCGAACTGACAAAGGTTTAGATTCTGCGAGCCCATCTCAAAGCTGACCTTAGCTATACGTCTGTAAGTACCGAGATCAGAGGGTTTTCCATCTGAAAAATAAGCGAAAGATCAGAAAGATTATCAGCGGATATTGAAACCTCCCCGGGACTACGAAATAGCCTGAATATCACGCCACTCTATGAATCTCTCCCCTGAAATTACGGCCTCGAAAAGGGGATATAATCTTGCAACATAAGTCTATAAGTGGACATGTCCTCTTCACTATCAAGGTACGATACAAAAACTTATCTAAAAAAAAGAGATATTCGATTATTCAAGATCCATCTGACTTAGGCATCGAAGGACTAATAACGGCCGGTCCTCGGCCACCTCTTAGCCATTATTATATCTTTACAGGTCTTGAATCAGGAGATAAAAATCCTTCTTCATCCTTGAGATCAATCAACGATCTCATCTCATCCGTTGTTAAAATTCAGCAACAACAGTTGGCGTCGTCTGTGAGAACCCGACAAGTAAGTTGTGTTCTCACCCAAGAGCTTCCAAAAAAAATCCCCTCCGTAAAAAAGACTTCAAATGGCTGGTAAAAGAAAATACAAAGGAAAAGCTCCTGCAATCGCCGAGCCATCCGAGGCTCCACAATCTGACGACGATGGATCCGTTCCCGAAATTCCCGCCCTCCGAATCAGAAGTTCATCCTCACACTTCGTTCAACAGAACGGACGGCAGAGGTCCCGCAATCACGGTAGCAGATGTCCGCTCTTGAAGAACAAGTGGGAGGTGTCGCTGAACGTTTAGGAGGCGTGGACGAACGATTCGGACATTTCAACCAACAATTGGATGAAATCAAGGCTCTCCTGGCTAGCATAGCATAACCGTCTCTAATCCATAAAGGCGATATTGGTGAGCCTCAGAAATCTCTTCAAGCCACCCCCCCCCCCCCCCCCCCCCCCCCCCCCCCCCCCCGGTCGCCGCCGCAACACTCTCTCCCGGTTCCAAATCAAAGACGTGTCGAGGAAGACGAAGTTGCCAGTCGAGCAACAGGCACAAGAACCCAATCTGCCCGCAAGCGATTTACATCACAAGCTCGAAGAAAAAAGATCAGCTCGTTTAGATCACAATCGTATGGATGATAACATAAATCCATTAGAAGCCGAGCTGAAGGAACTTCAGAAAGGCATGGGCGATCTCTAAAAAGCACAAGGCACCCGAGCACCGATCGCATTAGATGCATTGGTCGACTCGTCTGAATCGCCATTTACTAACGAAATCCACGAGGAACCACTTCCCAAAGGGTTCAAACCCCCCCCCCAACTCAAACAATATACTAGGATAGGGGATCTAGCGGAACATTTAGAGAACTTAAAGGTCCGAATGGAGCTTCTCGGAGTCAACGGACACATCATGTGCAAAGGTTTCCCGCTGTCATTAACGAGCTCGGCCCGGACTTGGTTTTGAACTTTAAAACCAAAGTCAATCAGCTCGTTTGCCCAACTAAGTAGGGTCTTTGCTACCCAGTTCATCGGAAGTACCAACTCGAGAGAGCATTCAACTCATCTCGCCGCGGTAAACAAAAAGAAGATGAGTCATTAAAGGACTACCTTACATAATTCAATGTCAAGGTTGTCCAAGTAGAGAACCTTTCTTAGGACATGTTACTCCGCACAATGATCGGAGGATTATGAGACAAGAAATTCCTCTAGTCCGTGGGAGAGGAGCCACCTCAGTCTGTGGCGGAATTCCTAGATCGAGCTACTAAGTATATTAATGCAGAGGAGTTAGTCAATGCACACAGGTCGTCTTCTAAAAGTAGAGATCATAAAAAAGAGAGCAGTTCGAAAAGACACAAACTAGAACAAAGGTCACCCAGTCAAAGTAGTGCTCCCCGAGGGGTCAAAGCTTTGACCCCTCGATTTGAAAAATACACACTGCTTAATACGACCGTTGAGCAAGTATTCCTGACAGAAAAGGGTAACCAAATATTCGGACGGCCAGCGAAAACCAAAACCAACCCCAACAGGAGTTCAAAATCAAAATATTGTCTATATCATAAAGATCACGGTCACAATACAGCAAATTGTTTCGATCTGAAGCGACAGATAGAAAACCTCATTCAACAGGGATTCTTAAAAAATTACATCGCCCAGCGTCAGAAGGACCGGAGGGTCGTAGATTGGAATGACCAGGCCGAAGAACAGATCGACAACAATCTTGTGGACGAAATCCACATGATCTTTGGTGGGGCCAACTACTGGGGACTCCAGCAATGCTCGGAAGGCCTATGTACGACAAGGTAGGACATCCGAGCCAGGACTTTTCGTGAACATTACAAGCCGACCTGCGAAAGTTGCAAAAGTCACCCCTCGTGCATTAATGTTCACCGAGGAAGATGCCGAAGGTGTCCTCCATCCCCACAATGATTCACTTGTGGTGTCAATGGTGGTCGCCAACAAAAAACTCCACAGGATGATGGTTGATATGGGTAGCTCAATGGACATCTTGTACATCACAGCATTCGAGAGGATGAAAATCGACCAGTCGAGGTTAAGGCCTGTCAAAACAGCCTTGACTGGATTCACAGGAGAGTGTCATGCCAGAAGGGGAGATAACTCTTCCGGTCACAGCATGGGAAGGACCTAATCAAAGAATGATTATAATCGATTTTCTCGTTGTCAACACCCCATCTGCCTACAATGCGATAATCGGTCGTCCCATCCTCCGAGCTCTCAAAGCTGGTATCTCCATATACCACCTAGCTATGAAGTTCGAGACCAACGAAGGCATCTAAGTGGTGAGAGGTGATCAAGCTTGTTTTCGATGGTATCACGCACCTAGTTATGAATTAACCTTGTGTGGAAAAAGCTTGGTTTCGATGGTATCACGCACGACCCCCCTGGATCCTAGAGAAGAAACAGGAGAGCGCGGATCACCCGCTGAGGAACTGGTCGAAGTCCCATTATCGGATAACGACCCAACCCCGGTCGTCAGAATCGAATCCCAGCTGAAGGACGAAGTACAAAAAGGGCTAACCACCTCTCTGAAGAAGCACGCAGATGTATTCGCGTGGTCTCATCAGGATATGCTAGGTATCAGCCCGGAAAGAATGGTCCACCGGCTAAATGTCGATCCGGCCTTCAAGTCAGTTCCCCAGAAACGACGACCCTTCAACACAAAAAGGTATGATGTGATCGAAGAATAAGTCAAAAAATTGTGCCAAGCGGGATTTATCGAAGAAATATGCTACCCCGATTAGCTCGCTAACGTCGTCTTGGTGAAAAAAGCCAACGAAAAATGGAGAGTTTGTGTGGACTACACCGACCTCAACAAAGTCTGTTCAAAGGATAGCTTCTCGCTGCCCAGAATAAATCAACTCGTCGATGCAACATCAGGTTTCGAGCTACTTAGCTTTATGAATGCGTATTCCAGATATAACTAAATTCGAATGTACGCTCCCGACAAACAAAAAACAGCATTCATCACGGACCGAGGCCTTTACTGTTATAAGTTGATGCCCTTCGGACTTAAAAACACAGGGTCAACTTACCAGCGCTTGGTCAATAAAATGTTTGCCGATCAGATCGGTAAGACCATGGAGGTCTACGTGGACGACATGCTCGTTAAGAATCTAAAGTCGGAAAACCACGTCAAAGACCTCCGCACCATGTTCGATATTTTGAAGAAATATCGAATGAAGCTCAACCCTAGCAAATGTGCCTTCGAGGTAAGCTCAGGAAAGTTTTTCGGCTTCATGGTAAACCAAAGGGGGTTAGAAGCTAATCCAGAGAAGATCCGAGCGTTGATTGACATGAGCTCGCCTACTACTATAAAAGAAGTCCAACGCCTCATAGGGAGAATTGCAGCTCTCAACAGGTTTGTCTCGAGGGCCACTGATCGATGTCTCTCATTTTTCAAACGACTCCGCAAATGTAAAGAAATGATATGGACGCCAGAATGCGAAGAGGCTTTCCTCGAGCTTAAAACCTACCTCGGATCTTCACCTTTGGTATCCAAACCAATGCAAGGGGAAGAATTACTTCTGTAATTAGTGGTCTCACCAGCAGTCGTTAACTCAGCCCTGATCCGTAATGAGAAAGGGATGCAAAGGCCTATTTACTACTTCAGCAAAGCCTTGCTTGATGCAAAAATATGATACCTAAATATCGAAAAACTAACACTGACACTGATTATGACAGCTAGGCGACTGAGACCTTACTTCCATGCACATCCAATAGCTATGTTAACGGATCAACCACTACCACAAGTATTGCAGAAGCCAGAAATTTCAGGTCATCTCGTCAAATAGGCCGTTGAACTCGGCGAGTTCGACATACGATATCGACCTTGTACTACTATCAAAGGTCAAGCTGTGGCTGATTTTATTGTTGAATTCACCAGCCCCCTAAGCGACTAGCATGATCACGAATCAAGCCGACTAGGGCTGTTAATGGCACGGATCATGATCCGTATCTGTCCAGATCCGCTCCGATTTAGTCAGATTCGGATCAATAATCGGATCATTGGGTCGGATTCAGATACCCAAAAATGATCCGTTTAATATTAGGGTCGGATTCGGATCAACCTTGATCCGGCCCGTTAACGACCCGATTAAAAAAAAAAACAAATCAGTCGTCTCCTTCGTCTGCTCTCTACTCTCCACGCACCACCACGCATGGTGAACAGAGCATCTCTCTCTCTCTCTCTCTCTCTCTCTCTCTCTCTCTCTCTCTCTCTCTCTCTCTCTCTCTCTCTCTCTTCTCTAGAATATAGATGGTCGATCGCCAGTCGGTGCCCTCTCTCCTGTTCTTTCCCATTTTTGGTTGCCATTTTCCAAAACCCCATGAGCCGTATCATATTCGAATATTGGGTCAGATCATATTCGGATTGGAAACGGGTTTCAAAATATTTAAACAGGTCGAGTTCGAATCATATACTTGTGATCCGAATCGGATTCGAGTCAGATTCGAGTCGGATATATCCTTAATCAGATCGGATACGGATCATCACTGATCCGGCCCGTATCCGATCCGTTGACAGCCCTAAAGCCGACCTTCTGAAGAAAAGCAATCGGAAAGCTCCTCGGAAGGTGATCCAATAGCATTCATATGGTCATTATACGTTGACGGGTCATCGAATTCACAAGGCAGTGGGGCTGACCTCATCTTAACTTCTTCGGATGGGGTGAAGGTTCAATATGCACTGAGGTTCGGCTTCCGAGCCTCCAATAATGAAGCAAAATATGAAGCTCTCCTAGTCAGACTACGCATCACTTCAGCGATAGGAGTCCGAGAAGTAAAGATGCACAATGATTTGTAATTAGTGGTCGGGCAGGTGACCACAGAATATCAAGCAAAGGAAAAGAAAATGATCACATATTTAGCAAAAGCTCGAGAATTGCTATCTCGCTTTGACTATTATGAGATGGTTCAGGTCCTGAGGACTCGAAACACCAATGCGGACTCACTGGCAAAACTAGCATCGGCAGTGGATAACAAGCTCAGCAGGGTGATCTGTATCGAATTCCTTCCCTACCGAAGTATAGCTCAAGAAGAACTGAGCGAGGTGTGCCCAGTGTCAGCTAACCCGAATTGGATGGATCCCATCATTTGCTTTCTACAAAGAGGCGAATTACCAGAAGACAAAAAAGAGGCGCAAAAGATCCGTTACAGGTCGGCTCGCTATACATTGATCGATGAAATCCTCTATAAAAAAAAAAAGTTTTTCCCTCCCTTGCCCACGTTGCATAGGACCCGAGGAAGCCAACTATGTCCTTTAAAAAGTCCATTCTGGCGGCCGTGGAAATCATTCCGGAAGCAGAGCACTTGCGCAAAAAGTGATCCATGAAGGATATTACTGGCCCGCCATCTAATAGGACGCTAAAAAAATAGTCAAGAAATGCAACAAATGTTAGCGATTCGCTCTCGTTCCCCACCTACCAATAGAAGAGCTCACTCCCATGTCCGGACCATGGCCGTTCGTAAAATGGGGAGTTGATATCATTGGTCCTCCCCCAATAGGCAAAGGGCAGGTAAAATATGCGATCGTCGCCGTTAATTATTTCACGAAGTGGGCCGAGGCAGAATCGTTTGTCACGATCATGGAAAGGAAAACTACGAATTTCATCTGGAAGTCGATCATATACCAGTTCGGGATCCCAAATAGTATAATCTCTGATAACGGACGTCAATTCAACAACGCTAGATTTCGAAAGTTTTGCAAAAATTTAGGCATAAAAAATGTGTACTCATTTCCTCAACACCCCCAAGCTAATGGCCAGGTCAAGGCTATTAACAAAATCATCAAGAATTACCTCAAAACAAAGCTCGGTGAAAGAAAGGGAGCGTAGGCAAAAGAACTCCCAGAAGTGCTATGGGCTTACAAAACCACAACTCGGTCCACTACCGGGGAGACGCCCTTCTCCTTGGCTTTTGGAGATTCCGGTCGAGGTCGGAATGCCTACTAACCGGACAGGTCATCATCAGCCCGATCAGAATGAAAGTCAACTTCGAGTAAACCTCGACCTGCTTGATGAAGTAAGAAAAACTTCTCAAGTGTGAATAACGGCATATCAGCACAGAGTCAAGCGGTATTACAACTCGCGTGTGAGAAAACGACAATTCAGAGTAGGAGACCTCGTCTTCAGAAAAATCAGTAAAGAAATCAAGGATAAGACACGGGCCTTTAGCCCTAATTGGGAAGGTCTGTATAAAGTGTTGAGCTCGTTTCGCCCTTACACTTATTGGTTCGAAAATATGGAAGGCCGGCCTCTCCCTCATCCGTGGAATGCCGAGCACCTCAAAATTTATTATCCGTGATCAAGTCAAGTACGCGAATAAGGTGAAAGTCTGTACACCAGAAATTTTCAATAAAGATGGAATTTTTACAAAGTCGAACATGTTTACGGACTAAGTTCGACACCTAAAATATCATAGTAAAAAATTAGCAAAGGGAGCCCAAGTTCAATCAAAAGATCGTAAGCTCTGATTTACCATGATACATAGAACAAGCATGGCCACTAGTAGCCTAAAGCTTGACACGAGCTCAAGGTCGAAAACGACAGAAAGCATGATATTGTTTTGGTTGACATAGCTACAAGCTACAAGTCAGATATCCAACATGTTCCAATTACCTTGGCAAATATCAATTGTTCAAGCACGAAATAAAATAATAGCACAATCATAGAAGCATAAACAAAATGCACAAGTGATGAAAGTAGAAGCCTCAACAGGGCTCAAAAATTTCTATTCTACGCCTCAGAAGGGCTAAAAAATATCCATAAAAAATCCCTTAAGGGATATTGATAAAAAAGAAAAAAATTGTTTTTGCCCCTAAGCCGCCCCATCTGTAGTTGTGGCTGCAACAGTGTCAACCTCGGCTACCCCAACTTGTGCCTCAATCAAAGCAACCTCCACTTCAATGACCTCGTCCTCGTCAATCGGGGAAAGGTCGAGGTGAGGAAAATGCTCAAGGACAAGAGTTCTGCAGTCCTGAAAGCCGTAATTGTATAGGCCTTCCTGAACTACGTTCAACTTCTCAAGCTCTACTTTCGACTTCGACTGAGTATCTTGTAGAAGCTTGGCCAAGTTCGTCTTCTCTTCCTCAGCCATCTTCAAAGCGACTTCGAGAGACTCTGCCTTATTCTCGGCAGACTGAACTTTTACTGCAGCCTCCTTCAAAGCATCTTCGAATGATCAAGCCTAAGCCTGTGAAATCTCCAAGTCAGATTGGGAGACCTTCAGTTCAGTCTGAGCTTTCTTGAGCTCAGACCTCACAGCTTCAATCTTTTTCTTCCACGAGGACGCAGCTGTGAGTGCCTCCTTCATCCGGTGGGTTCGTTCAGCTATGGCCTAGCAAATCGTAATCCCCAGCGCTGCATCCTTGAAGTAAGAAAAAGTTGTCAGCAATTGTAAACGGAAAGCTTACAAAAAGATCATGACCTAAAAAAGAAATAACTCACCCTGAGACTGCTCTCTATACTAAAGTCGATCATTTGGTCAGGGTCGGTCGAAGCAAGCGTAGTTAAATTCTTCGGAATGCAGCCGTTCACGCGAGCATATGAGGCTATGCCCTCAATCCACGACTGAAACTTCTCCGTAATCAGAGGCATGTTGACCCACGCATCACTTGAAGGAGCAGCTCTTGAAGAACTGCGAGCCTGTGGGAGTGGTGGGGCCCCTGACGATCTAGCACAAGTGGCAGGTCATCCCACCACAACCGGCTCGGCCTGCATCTTGAAAGTCTCCGATACTTCTACGATCGAAGGACGCGATGCTAGTGGCTCGACCTTAGCAGGGGAGCTCGAGTCAAAAGGTTGCTCGGTCCCACATACAAAGGACTGGGGGAGTTGTTGTGCCTTGAAGGCTCAGACGAGGCCGTCTTCTTCCTTGGAAGCTCAGAAGTCTGCCCACGCTTGAAGAAGTAGGAAGGAATTTTGTAAACCTTCAACACTGGTTTTAGAGTCATTCCTATTCCAGAAAAATGTGTCAAACAATTAAGCGAATAAAACTGAGCAAGAATTATCTATGAGCTGTTTACGGGTTACCGACCTGAATCACGGACAGAATCAAGAGTTATCAAGCGACGAAAGTCCCTCTCTTCAACGGAACAATTCCTAGCAGCTCGGATTTGCCTTTCTTGCGCGGCCAAAAGAGCTACTTGAATAGTTACAGAGGCTATATTCAAAGGAAGTCAACCATCAGAAGGATTAAAGACTAAAGAACAATGATGATTAAGTGTTGGTAAGACAGGTAGGTCGGAATGCTATTCAACCTGGCAAAGCAAAATCAGCTCGAACTCAATACTCCAAAGATTGAGGCTTGTCCGATGAAGACTCCCAGTTCCCCGAAGCGAAGAACCACTTCTTTTTCCAAGTCTTGGTAGAGGATGGCAAGCCGGTAACCAACGAGCCACCCTGACCCGGAATCGAAGAAAAATAGTAAAAGTCCCTGACCTCCCAAGGACTTAAGGGAATACATCGAGAACAGCTCACCAGATGTCAGTTCTTTATTACCAACCATTTATCACAAAATATAACACCTGACCATACATCTCCAGGCATTAGGTTGCAACTGGCTCACAGACAAACCTAGAAGACTGACAACCTCGCGCATAAACGGATGAAGAGGCAAGCGCAACCCGGCCTCTAAGTGCATCGAGGAGATCACTATCTCACCCTTTTGAGGTTGGCTCGGGCTGTCAACTCGGTCAGGAACCCTAAAGTCTACAAAATCAGGAATTTCATATATTTTCCTAAGTGTGGCGAGCTCGTCCTGAGTAGTTTGAGAGGTCACACTATCCAATTTGAAAGTCTCCCTATCAGCCATTGTACCCTCGGAGATCAGTTCTGGAGGTTGATTCCCCTTCGTCAACATAATCTATCGTCTTAGTCCTAGAACTAGATTCCTCGGGGTTCATCTCCCGAGAATCCAGAGAAGGTGGATCCGATTCAGGATCTCTGAACCTCACCTTAGGGATGACATCAGAGTCTAAGGATTCAGACATAATTGAAAGCAGAAAATAGCAAATAAAAGAGCTGATTTGAGATTGAGGAGCGTACTAAGAACGCTGGTACACCAGGCTTGAGAAAGATAATCGAGAAGGCAAAGAAGAAAAGAGAAAAGAAGTTCAAATGATCAAAGGGTAAGAGAAGAAAAATTGAAAGTTTAGTTCGGAGGAAGAAATGCTGAAAAGAAAATTTTGGCTAAGTCCAAAGATTTTATGATCAGAAGATCTCCTCGCATTTAATGCAGGCACCACTCGATCCCCACCCCTTCCACACGGCAAATTCTGAGTTGATCATACAACAAGCGACGCAGGGTATAACCGCGTGGCTGCACCCCGTTCATCAAGACTTTGCAAATGCCTCCACACCATATGGGCAAATGATAACACCTCAATTTTTTAAACGGCGCATTAAAGCCATTTTCCCAGCCATCTAAAATGATGGCGATAAAAAAGCTAAAAGCTGGAATAATCAGATCAGCATGTCTTCCTCAACAAGTTACTCCCGAGCCAGATGAGGTAAACTTAAGAATAGGGGGCTTCTGTTATAGGTAAAATATGAGTTGACCTCGTGTCAGACAAAAACCAACCTGGTCGTAGGTTGGTACAGTCCGAACTGACAAAGGTTCAAATTCGCATATCAGACAGAAATCGACCTGGTTGTAGGTTGGCACAGTTCGAACTGACAAAGGTTCAGATTCTGCGAGCCCGTCTCAAAGCTGACCTTGGCTATACGACTGTAAGTACCGAGATCAGAGGGTTTTCCATCTAAAAAATAGGCGAAAGATCAGGAAGATCATCAACAGATATGGAAACCTCCCCATGACTACAGAATGGCCTAAATATCACGCCACTCCATGAATCTCTCCCCTGAAATTATGGCCTCGAAAAGGGGATATAATCTTGCAACATAAGTCTATAAATGGACACGTCCTCTTCACTATCAAGGTATGATACAAAAACTTATCTAAAAAAAGAGATATTCAATTATTCAAGATCCATCTGACTTAGGCATCGGAGGACTAACGGCCAATCCTCGGCCACCTCTTAGCCATTGTTATATCTTTACAGGTCTTGAATCAGGAGATAAAAATCCTTCTTCACCCTTGAGGTCAATCAATGATCTCATCTCATCCATTGTTAAAATTCAGCAACAACACTCCATATGGCCAAGAGAGGCCCTATTTATAGATTTTGAGTCAGATTTTAGGGTTTAGAGAAGCTATGAAAGCAATAGATGGACGGTTGTTGTTTCAAGATGAGTTTTTTAGATGTTTCGGGCCACTTTAGGAGACTACACACAACGGATGGAAATGAGGTTTTGGATGTGGTTTATGATGAGTATGGGACACAAAATAGACGTGGTAGATTTCAAAATGGGACCCACACATGATCGAACGATCAGTGTGAAGTTTTAAGGAAAGAAAAGAGATGAAAATGGAAAGTTGCAAACGGATGGTTTATCTGACGATTAGACACCTAGGATGGGTTTAGATTAGTCCATTTAGGTAGGTGGGGTCCACAAATCGAATCTCCCCAGTCGTTTGATAGGTCTCTTGCACATGAGAAAGTTTTAGAGAAAAATCTTCAAAATTTTTAGAAAGCTCGGTTCTGGAGGGGATTATCCACGTTGGTTAGCTTGGAGGGATCCTAAGGATCATCTAGAAGGTTTCCCAGCTTCCCGTGCAAAGAGAAATCCCGAATTGGAAGTTCTTGGGTAATAAGGGGTAAGTTGGAGAGAGATAGTGGCAAGGACACACGATGAAATCAGGAAAAACTCCATGTGAGGGGTTTTGATGGGCTACAAAGAAGATGGACAGCTTGGATCATTGAAAGAACACACTGAATGGATGGTGTGGACAGGGCAGCGGACGGACAACGTCCTTGCTGTTATACAGGAACCCACCCACCGGGCCTGACGCGGGCTGGTCGGCCTGGCCAAGGGTGGTGGCCACGATGGGTTCCCCTGTGATGTATATGTGAAATCCACTCCATCCAGTAGGCGAGCCTTGCAAAATTAGGCATTGACGCCAAACAAGAGATAGATCCGAGGCGAGGTAGCCCACTTATGATGACATTTCTGATTCACCTATTTGTAGGATGATCAGAGGGCTGAAATTTGATATGTACGGTTAAAATGTGTCCAAATGCTAAAGTCCAGGGTTTTGCGTCATTATGATTACTGAAAACTAGTATAATTAAAAAATGACAATTTAAGTTGAGTTTAACGAATGTCATTTTCGTAATTATCTGGAAAGTGCAAGTTATGTGAAATCTAACCTTTCTACGCTGTTTGAGGGGTCATTCTAAAAAACTTTTGTAAAGGTGTCCCTATTGAATTTCCTACGGTTGATCCATTATTCTTGAAACAAGGGTAATTGTATGATAATTAATTAAAATTAAATTAAAATGAATTTTCAAAAAGTTTCAAATAAATCCCGAAAATCTGAGACGTTACATCAACAATACCGCAGGGCACAAGTTCTTCTCTTTAATGGACGGCTTCTCTAGCTACAACCAAATCAAAATGGTTGTCAAAGATTGCAAAAATACGTCATTCATCACATCATGGGGAACCTTCTGCTACTGAGTCATGCCATTCGGGTTGAAGAACACCGGAGCAACATATCAGTGAGCAATGACATCATTGTTCCATGACATGATAAACAATGAACTCTAAGTTTATGTGGATGACATGATCATCAAGTCTCGAAGCATTAAGGATCATTTTAAAGACCTCGAGAAATTCTTCAGCCGATTAGAAAAGTTCAAGCTCTGCCTCAATGCCCGAAAATGTGTCTTTGGCGCAACTAGGGAAAAACTCCTAAGATTCATGGTCGACAAAGATGGAATCCGAGTAGACGAATCCAAAGCCTAAGCAATCATTGAAATGCCACCTCCTCAAACAGAAAAATAACTTTGAGGCTTCTTGGAAAGAATCCAGTACATCAGCCACTCCATCGCCCAACTCGCGCCCATATGCGAGCCCATATTCAAGCTACTTAGAAAAATGTGTTGAAACAATGGAATGAAGATTGTCAGAAAGCCTTTGATCACATCAAGAAATACCTCATGAACCCACCAGTGCCGGTACCACCCATTGTAACACCCCGGATTTTTTGAAAATGGCTTTGAAAGTATAATTTTGCATATTATGTATAAAATCCCTTATTAACGAGAATTTTAACTTACTTTATGAATCGTTAATTATTCGTAATGATTTCGATATAGGTTCTTTGGTAAGATATGCTTAGGATTATGCATAGAACCTCGTAAAATCATTGGATTTTCCAAAAGTCTTAGATTAAAAATAACTATGATAATGTCCTTGGCCCACCCAATAAGCGCTAAAGACTAGTTAGCCCATCCATCATAAATTTAGGTAGACCTGTCATCCGCATTAAAATCCACACATAGTTGTAGTATTTACAATTACAGTCTAAAACATTGCTCTAGGAGGACGAGAATTACCTCGGTGGGGAAATATATCTAGACCTCCGTTAGGTTAAACAATGCATTCTACAGCTTTAGGGCGACTACAGCGTATGCTATGACCCTAGAACGACTAAAGCACCCTATTCTAGGATAGAAAACTCAGTCTAGGTTGGGTTACTGAATAAAGTTGTTAGTGCGGGGAACTACTGTTAGGGAAATCTAGGCCTAGGTAAATCTCTTCTATTCGGGTTTTTGGCTGGATATGCCCGACGGTCGTTCGCACCATTATCGCGACTATACAGTACTATTTGACCTTCGGCATCAACCTCAGTATCGAATGCTTTTCCTACCTCTGCGGCTGCTCTGCCTTTGGTGGCTTGACCTACATCGGGACGAACCACAGCGAGAGGGATTGGACAAGCTGCTCGACGGGAATCGGGTGCTAGTACTGAAGGCTAAGAGATATTACCGCAAGAAAGCTGCTCGCATGTTTAGAATGTGGTCGCGAGTCCAAGTACACACTTAGATGTAACGTCTTTCAACGACTTGTGAGAAGGTCTGCTCGCGGATCGAGCTTTGCCGTATTTGACTATCGGTTATGAAGACTCGAGACTTGCGAATAGCTGCTCCGTATTTTTCAAACAATGACTCCTGATCAGGTGAGCTCGAGAGTCGAATGGACGTCCCACACGTATACAATATTCGACTCTCGATCATATGATCTCGAGAGTCAAATGGACGTCCCGCACTTATCCATTCTTCGACTCCCGAGCTTACGATCTCGAGAGTCGAACCCACACTCCACTTTTACCCGTTCTGCGACTCTTGATCAGATGATCTCGAGGGCCAAATGGGCATCTCCGCGTGAAATCTTATCTCCACCATTTTGCCTATAACAGATGCCCCCCAAGTCCTTGCCGCCAAGAATTCTTAAGGAAAGGACTTAGCTTACTATCACACGTAACCCCCGCTGCTTTCATCGAGAACGGCACCTCACATGATGGGCTGGAATTAATGAGTGCCAGCTTTCCGCAGCCTTTTCGCTGATGGAAAATGAAGGGGCGCTCGCCACGTGTTTGAGGAGTTAATGGGCGTGCCTGCTCGAGCGCTGTGTCAAGGGAGGGACTGCCACGTGCCATCAGATACGGTGGAATGATTGCCTATAAATATACGGAGTCCGCCATTTCTTTGATTTTCTACAGAAGCTTTTTCAAAAGGAACCTGCAGTCTTTTCTTTCCATTCTTCTTCTTCCTCTGGTGTTCATTTTCTTTTCAGTTTTTGGTATACTTCCTTTTTTCTCCTTCTTTTATTTTAATCTTCTCATGGCTGGGAACTCTGACGAGACCACTGTCCCTCTTGGTGATGCCACTCCGGAATCCTCTGCCTCCAGCAGTGCAAGGGTTCCGGCAGGGAGATACACAGCAGCCAGATATCCTTCCGTTTTATCGGAGGACCAGCTGGCTGAGCTACGGGAGAGATACCTGATCCCCGACTCAGTAACTCTCCGCTTGCCCGGAGGTGGAGAAACACCAGACTCCCCCCCCCCCCAAGGATGCGTAGCATTTTATGAGTACCAGCTTATCCTGGGGGTACGCCTTCCCCTCCATCCCTTCATTCGCGATGTACTCCGGTGTTACAAGATTGCCCCTGGGCAACTCATTGTGAACGGGTGGAGGGTAGTTTTGGGCTCCTTTGCCCTTTGGGCTCAGGCTGGCAACGGGGAACTCACGGCGGAGGAGTTCCTCCGTATGTTTCGTCTGAAGAAAGCTCCCTCCAGCGAAGGCTGGTATTATTTGTGTTATTGGCACCGGGATAATTTCGTGTTGGGGAAGCCCTCCTCGAACTATCCCGGCTGGAGGAAGCGGTGGTTCTATGCTTCCGGGAGCTGGGAGTCTGCCTCCTCCAGGGGTCCAGGAGTGACCCGATTTTTCTGTGAAGGTAGACACAATCCCGCATTGTGCAATTTTCCCAGAATGGTTTTTAGGGTTTTGCTTCGTTTGACCCCCGTTTGTGCTCGCAGGTATCCCGGCCTTGAGAAAACCGAATCTGAAAGGAGGGATCAACGAGAAGATTGTCAAAGTGTACAAGGTGCCTGTCGGAGATAGGCATATCGAGGCTTGCTTGTCTCCTTCGCGACTTGCAGCAGCAGGCCTCATATCCAGGAGAGAAGTTGAAATGACGAAGGCTGGAGAGAAGAGAGGCCTACTGCCCCGACTGAAGGGCACATGCTCCAAAAGGCAGAAGAGAACCCCTGCCGAACCTTCTCAATCTTCCATCCGCACGGGCAGCGATCAGCCTGCCCTTCCCGCGAGCATGGCGGGGGCCCCAGCTGGGCCCACTATTCCTTCACTGGTGGTCGCACCTGGGCCACCAGTGATTAACATTGCTGATAATTCCCCAGATGGGGTGGGGTCCGGCTGCCCCCCATCTTAAGAGGCTCGAGAGCAGGTAGAGCCTCAAGAGCCGACTCCTGCTCGCGAACTGGTCCCTGCTGCCGAGCAGGGACCTACTCGCGAGTCAATGCCTCCACCTCGCGAGCAGGCCGGGTTAGTCGTTGCCCAACCGTCTGGGAGCGGGACGTACTCTATTCCCCGCCACCTCCATCCAGTATGTAAATTTTTGTTCGAGAACGTCCCGCCTCACGCCTTCGGCTCTCTTCCCGAGCCAAGTCCTGAGAACCTTATCCTCGAAGCGGGGATGAGGATGGTTCAGGTAAGACTTCATCAAGACCTGCTTCGATCTGTTATTACGTTCCAGAATACTCTTATATTTTTCATCTCTTTTGCAGGGTTTAGATCTTATTCTGCGAACGAGGCGTGATATCGTTGCCGCCTGTCGCACGATAGAGGAGGCTGAGGGAAAGAGGACTGCCTTGGAAAAGGCAGTTCAAGGAAGAGATCAACTGCTCAAGGCTCGTGAGGCGGTGATCACGAAAAGAGATGAGGAGAAAAAGATCCTCATCGAGAAGATCCAAGTCCTGACCGACAGGTATCAGGCCTTGGACTCAGACTACGTGAAGCTCACGGGTTTGAAGGAGAAGGCTGAGAGAGAGAGGGAGATCTTCCTGCAGGACAAGATCTCGTTAGAGGAGCAATTCGCGGGGGCCAGGTCGCAGCTCAAGGAGGCCTACGACAACTTGACCAGGGAGCGCACCGCTCTTGCGCAGCTTAAGGACGACTCGATCCACTGGGACGAGGAGAGAGTCGCCCTTGTAAAAATGCTCTCGGAGGAAGGTGCTCGGGCGGTTTCCGAGTTCCGGACTTCGCAGCTGTATGACGATGAACGATATGAGTCATACGATGCTGGTCGAGACTTTGCACTGAGAGTAGTGCAACGAATGATCCCATCCTTCGATATGGGGGAATTCGGTCGAGTCGCGACCATCATAGCTGCAGAAGAGCAAGCTGCTGCCGAGAACGAGGTGACTGAAGCCACGCAGGCTGGAGGGGCTCCTGAAATGGGCCCTGAAGTCGAGAGCGTGGCTCCTCCAAGCGATTGATTTCCTTTTATTTTCTTCTCTCTTATATCTGCGATCATGTATCTGTAATCATCTAATCATCAATGAAAAGATATTTTTGGAAGTGTTACTGTTTTGTTGTTCTCTCTTTTTCTTTCATTTTTTGCTTTATGTTGATCTCGAATGGATTTATCAGAGACGCGACCCTTAAATTCGAGCACGAGCTGCGCTGCTCGCATTTAGGGTGTATGACCACATATTCGGGCGCGAGCTACGGTGCTCGCATTCCGGAGTGCGATCCCTCCTCTCACCAATCGCGAATAACTAACTCATGAAAAAATGAATTAGACTCAATCCGGGGGTCGTGAGACCGTGTCCGCGTTGAGATAGACTGATCTATCGATTGAGATTCTGATTCTACCAAGGGCAGAAGGTTGGTCAAGAGATGGTATACATTCTCTTCGGGGCTCTTCAGGTCCATATAAATGGAAAAGCAACCAACTAGCAATGGTTTCAGTCCTACCAAAGGTAGGCAATTGGCCAAGATGTGTAAGCATTCTCTTCAGGGCTATTCAGGTCCATATAAATGGAGTAGCGGCCAAAAGATCACTTTATTCATAAAACGTTATAATAAGCTACATCGAATCTAGGGGTAGTATCGTAGCAAATGCTCCACGTGCCAAGGGCGACGTACAGGCTTCCCTTGCATGTCTTCAAGATAATAAGTACCCGGGTCGCACAACCCTGATAACCCGATACGGGCCTTCCCAATTCGGATCCAATGAACGAGCAGGAACTCCAAGATTTTGCCTTAGGACCAAATCTCCGAACTGGAAGGATCTAGGCCGAACCTTCGCATTCCGATAACGAGCAATATGTTGTTGATATGCTGCCACTCGTACTTGGGAAGCATTTCTTCGCTCTTCCAAGAGATCGAGGTGAAGTCGGAGGTTTTCATGATTGCTCGCGGGATCATACTGCTCGATCCGATATGAGGGCACTTGAATTTCCACTGGTACCACTGCGTCAACACCAAATGCTAAGGAGAAAGGAGTTTCACCTCTTGATGTACAAGCCGTGGTTCTATAAGCCCATAATACCTCTGGCAGAAGTTCTGGCCACACCCCTTTACATTCACCTAGCTTGGTTTTTAAATGATGCTTTATGATCTTATTCACTGCCTCGACCTGCCCATTCGCCTGAGGATGATATGGAGAAGTGCGGAGATTACGTATTTTCCATTTGTCGCAAAATTCATCAAAGGCCTCGTTGTCGAACTGCGTTCCGTTATCGGTGATTATAGTATGAGGAAGTCCGAAACGACATATGATATTTCTCCATATAAACTTAGTAGTTTGTTTTTCAGTAATCTTGGCTAATGGTTCTGCCTCGGCCCATTTGGTGAAGTAATCAACCGCCACGATCACGAACCTATTCTGTCCCTTTCCCATAGGTAAGGGCCCGATGATATTGATCCCCCACTGAGCAAAAGGCCAAGGGCTATCAACCGGGGTCATCCGCTCAGACGGTACACGAGGTATAGGTAGATATCGTTGACACTTGTCGCATTTTTTAGAAAATTCGATGGCGTCTGCTTTCATCGTGGGCCAATAATATCCTTGCCTCATCGCTTTATATGCTAGGGATCGCCCCCTGGGATGATTACCACATGCCCCCTGGTGTATTTCATCGAGAACACGAAGTGCTTCTTCTGGATGAAGACACCTTAAATAAGGCAAGGAAAAGCTTTTTCGCAACAAGAGTCCATCTTGTAAGGTGTACCTGGCAGCTCGAAGCTGAATTTTTCTTGCAGCTTTCTTGTCTTCTGGTAGGTATCCATCTCTGAGGTAAAGGATGATAGGATCCATCCAGCATTGAGACGATTGTACCGATATAACTTGCTCGAGAGTCACATGGTCGATACTCAAGTTCTGACGGTGCTCGATGGGGGTTGAATGTGATAACTCCGATTCCGGTGCAGAAGCGAGCTTTGCCAAGGAATCGGCAAGTTGGTTCTGCTCGCGAGGGATATGAATTATTTTATAAGTCTTTAGTTTGGCGAGCAAGATGAGGACACGAGACTTGTATAAGGCCATTCTTTCTTCTTTGGCTTCGAATTCGCCAAGAACTTGGTTGACAATGAGCTGGGAGTCGCTATGAATTATCAAATTCTGGACTGCGAGGACAACGGCCAATTCGAGGCCAACAATCAGGGCCTCATATTCTGCTTCATTATTAGAGGCACGTGATTCGAAACACAGAGCATATTGAAAATGCGACCCGTCGAGAGCCTCTAAAATCAGGCCCGCTCCACTGCCAGTGGCTCGCGACGACCCGTCCACGAAGAGCGACCAAGGAGGCTGGTCGCTGGTCATGACATTATCTTCAGAAGAATATGTAAATTCGGCGATGAAGTCAGCCACGGCCTGGCCCTTGACTGCGGTCCTAGGACAGAATGAGATATCATGCTCACTGATCTCGACCGCCCATTTAGTTAAGCGCCCGGAAGCCTCAGGTTTTTGAAGGACTTGCCGTAGTGGATGATTTGTTGGTACTAAAATAGCATGGGCTTGAAAGTATGGTCGCAGTTTTTGAGCCGCCGTGACTAAGGCTAGGGCCAGTTTCTCCATATCAGAATACCTAGTTTCTGCATCGACCATTGCTCGACTGATATAATAAACGGGCCTTTGCACCCCGGAATCTTCTCTTATTAAAGCGGCGCTAACGGCCGTGGAAGACACAGATAAATAAAGAATGAGTTGCTCATGTGCTACAGGTTTAGATAAAATGGGGGGAGCGCTCATGTATTGCTTCAGTTGTTGAAAAGCTTCTTCACACTGAGGTGTCCACTTCCAATCAGACTTGGCCATTGCACGAAGGAGTTTGAAGAAGGGCAAGCACTTGTCAGATGCTCGCGAGATGAACCTGTTCAATGATGCGATGCGACCTGCCAGACGCTGGACGTCCTTCAGAGTAACGGGGGACTTCATATCTATTAATGCTTTAATCTTTTCGGGATTCGCCTCAATTCCACGCTGGCCAACCATGAACCCAAGAAATTTCCCTACTAACACTCCAAACGCGCATTTTTCCGGGTTTAATTTCATTTGATACTTCCTCATCAGGTCAAAGGCTTCTCGAAGATCAGAAATGTGGTTATCTTCAACGATGCTTTTCACGAGCATATCGTCAACATACACTTCCATATTCCTACCGATTTGAGCAGCGAACATTTTGTTGACAAGACGTTGATAAGTGGCCCCTGCATTTTTAAGACCGAACGGCATTACCTGGTAGCAATATAGTCCTCGATCTATGATGAAGGCAGTATGCTGGCTATCAGGTGGATGCATCACAATCTGGTTGTAACCAGAATAAGCATCCATAAAGCTGAGGAGAGCATGTCCAGCTGTTGAGTCGACCAACTAGTCGATCCGCGGTGTCGGAAAGCTATCTTTGGGACATGCTTTGTTCAAGTCTGAATAGTCGACGCACATCCTCCATTTGCCATTAGCTTTCCGGACGAGAACTACGTTTGCGACCCACTCTGGGTAGTCAACTTCCATTATGAAATTAGCCGCGAGCAGCTTCTCAACTTCAGTTTTGATTGCCATTTGTCTTTCTGCAGTAAAGGCACGTCGACGCTGATGTACGGGTTTATGCTTTGGGTCAATGTTGAGACGATGTGCGATAACATTGGGATCGATGCCTGGCATATCTTTATGAGACCAAGCAACAACATCCTTGTATTCAGTGAGGAAACGGATCAAATTTTCACGATGGTCAGTGGTCAAGGAGGACTCGATGTACACGATCTTAGATGGGTCGTCTTCGGTCAGGTGGATCGCCACTGTTTCCTCCCCTGGAGTTCCCGACTTCAGAGCATTTTCTCTCGGATCCAACGAGGTGGTTGAGGGAACGGGTGATCCTTGAACTATTTCCATGACGGACGTCGCTTGAGCCACCTTTCGATCTTGGAGGGCTATCTGGTAACAAGACCGTGCCTCCTGCTGACTTCCTCGCACGACCCCGATGCCATTTGGGGTAGGAAATTTAACACATAGATATGAAGGGTGCAAGGCCGCTCCAACCTTAGTTAGAGACGGCCGCCCCAAAATGGCGTTGTATGCTGATTTTCGATCCACGACGAGGAAGTTTATGAAGACGGTGGTCTTCGCTGGACTCTCGCCAAAAGTGACTGGGAGATCGATACTTCCTTCAGGTGTTACTACCTCTCCTCCAAAGCCGACAAGGGGGGTCGATACTGGCTTGAGGAGGCTTCTGGCAAGTGCCATCTTGTCGAAAGCCTCCAAATACAGAATATCGGCTGAGCTACCTGTATCCACCCTAATTCGATGAGTCAGATAATTTGATACCTTCAATGTGACTACGATGGAATCTTCATGAGGGAAGTGAATTCCCGCTGCATCTTCGAGGGTGAAAGAAATTGGAGGATGGCTCGCTTTCGATGAGTTGGACGTTTGTTCCAGCCAATAGATCTGCTGGGGTTCTTTGGACGCCTTTCGAGCGTATGCCTTTCTTGAAGCTTGAGAGTCACCTCCGCAAGCTGGTCCCCCGACGATAGTGCGAATTTCTCCCGTGGGCTCAGCGTCCTCTTGGTCGGTTTGATGATGAGGTGGTTCCTTTTGGCGAGATGAGGTCTTCGCCCTTTCTGGTGATCGATTTTTACGAGCAACTGTAATCCTGGAGATGGCCTTTTCGAATAAGGGCTTCGATATGGTCTCGTAGAGAGATGCAGTCTTGGGTCCTATGCCCGTGATCTTTGTGAAAGTAACAGAACTTGCTCTTGTCCCTCTTCTCGGGATCGGATTTGATCTTTGCAGGCCACTTCACATATGGCTTGTGTTTAATCTCCATTAGAACCTTTTCAGGAGACTGATTAAGAGGAGTGTAGTTATGATATTTACCAGAGTAGGGCTTCCTGGGAGAACTGATCGCGCTGGTCACGGCGATATTTCTTATCTGTAGAAGAGGTTCCTTCTGGCTTGCGCTTCTTACTCTGTACTCCATGGCGTGTCAATGCAACTTCTTCTGCATTGATATATTTCTGAGCTTTGGCTTGGAATTCTGCCATAGTTTTCGGCGGGCTTTTATCTAAGGCAAACCTAAATTTCTCGCTCGTTATTCCGGCAATGAGGGCTGTAAGACCCTTTTCTTCAGTGTAACCCTCAGTTTGAACGGCTTCGGCAGTGAACCGTACTGTGAACTCCTTTATTGTCTCCCCATGCTGCTGTTTCAGATTCATCAGATGGGAGGCTGGCTTCTTAATGCGAATACTTCCCATGAATTGAGAAAGGAATATCTCCGATAATTGGAAAAAGGAACTGATGGAATGGGGCTTTAACCCCCGGAACCACGTACGAGCTGCATCCTTCAATGTCAGGGGAAAAGCCCTACACATGATTTCTGAACCATGTCCCTCCAACTCCATGAGGGACCTGTATGTTTTCAGATGTTCCAGAGGGTCGCCAATTCCTGTGTACGGAGCGATAACAGGTGCTCGATACTTTCTAGGTAACGGGGCTTCCATGACCTCGCTGGTGAAGGGAGATTCAGATTGATGTATCGCCGCCATGACGGCAGATGGCCGATTTGCCTGGTATCGCTGTTCCATGACATCAAAACGATCTTTGATTCTTTTGAGATCTCCTTCCCATGGTAGGGTATAGCTAGATATTTCGGCGGTGGAGCCTTGCGGTTGAGGTTGTCGAGACGAACTAGAATGTATAGAATGTGGAGACGGCACAGGGGGATGGCCGCCGACTGGTGGGACCTGTGGTTCGTCCATAGAATGTCTGGAAGCTACCGGTATGGGTTGCGGTGGTAACCCTTCGAAGGGTTGTCTTTGCGGTTCAGGGAAGTGCTGATCAAGCCGATTTGACAGCGCCTGAACTCCGGCGTTTAGAGTTAGGAGAGTGTTTCCGAGGAAACGTAGGACATCATCTTGATTTCCAGAGGCCTCCAATAATGGGTTTGTTGATGGCATATTCGGGGCTCCTTGAGGGATATTCGTCGGAGCAGGTGGAAGGGCAGGTACGGATTCCGTCTCATCAGGCAGGAGGTGGTGCCTGTCTTGAAGTTGAAGGATGAACAGCCTTTTTAGGAGGCATCGCCGAAGGAGTTTGATCGGTGGTTAGCACGATTGATTTTGATGATCAAGTCATTCCCTCAGATGGCGCCAGACTGTTAATGTCAGATTTTGTAACGAGATCCTCCGGCTTTTCTCCTTCACTCCAGCAGGGATTTCCACCACCAGACCTGAAGCAAGATAGCAAATAAGGGTGGTTGGGGACCAGCCGTTAGCCCTCCGATACTTAAGTTAGGCCACAGTAAGAAGAGAAGCCAAGCAAAACGGGACCAAGATTGAATGTTGTGTGCGTACCTGCTCTTAATGGAGCCACCCCTTTATATAGATCTGGAGGCAATCCAATTTGTTACGTAAGATGTCGAAATCCCGCTGATGTCGCATATGATACTGGGATCTTGCTGATTTCGTGGGATAAGATCCTATCTTTTGAGTCAGATCCAACCCAATGACTTATTTCAACAATCACGCCCCTTGATGACAATCCCTTGAGATCCGGATCTATTTAGAGAAGATAAGCCCAAAAACCGACCTATACGGGCTGCCAGTAAGCGTGGTAATAGCGCTGATATGTCATGATAAACTGGAAGCCGTAGTTGGAGTCATAGCTTCCGAAAAGGATGGAGACGCCGACGAGACGGAAACCACCGAACTGGATGTAGCCCTGCTTGGTGTCGCAGAGGGATTGGACAAGCTGCTCGACGGGATCGGGTGCTAGTACTGAAGGCTAAGAGATATTACCGCAGGAAAGCTGCTCGCATGTTTAGAATGTGGTCGCGAAGTCCAAGTACACACTTAGATGTAAAGTCTTTCAACGACTTGTGAGAAGGTCTGCTCGCGGATCGAGCTTTGCCGTATTTGACTATCGGTTATGAAGACTCGAGACTTGCGAATAGCTGCTCCGTATTTTTCAATCTATGACTCCTGATCAGGTGAGCTCGAGAGTCGAATGAACGTCCTACACTTATACAATATTCGACTCTCGATCATATGATCTCGAGAGTCAAATGGACGTCCCGCACTTATCCATTCTTCGACTCCCGAGCTTACGATCTCGAGAGTCGAACCCACACTCCACTTTTACCCATTCTGCGACTCTTGATCAGATGATCTCGAGGGCCAAATGGGCATCTCCGCGTGAAATCTTATCTCCACCATTTTGCCTATAACAATAAAGTTAGATTTTTAAATGGTCATTAGATCATGAAAATCTTAACCTAGGAGCGTCCATGGGTGTTAATCAAAGAAGCTAGTCGGGAAAGCAACCATACCAAACTGATTATCTTTGTGGTAAACCCTTATCCTAGAATTTGTGTGATGATCCAATGAGCATAAATATGAAATCTTAAGTGCCCAAAAATGTTAATGCTCACGTTAACCTAGATCCTTGATTTCTAGTTCACATGGTTCCCATGATCTGATTAATGTGAAATTTTATACCATGCCTATCTATAATAAATGAACCACACACATCGAATTTCAATCTTTAGATCATAGTATAAATGACTTAATTAGTAAATCAACCCTTAACCCTTGATTTTAATGTCCATTAAGTGAGGAAAGTGGATGGTTAGCTGTAGTCGAATATTTTCCTCCGTATGAGTGACTTAGATTGTCCACATCACGGACCAATAGTGTGAATTGAGTGCCCCACCTTGATAAGCCTCTTTCTTATGCGTGAAGTTATCTCATTTTAGGAAATAATCGAGTACCAACTTCTTTCAAATCTGCCCTTTCAATTAACCCACTTTCCATCGTTAATCGCAACTCAAATTTGGAACATATCTTAGCCTCATATGACTACAAGACTCTACAAAATTTAGACCTTGATATATAATCCTACACCGTTGAACCACAAAGTTAGCCCCTTCTTTTTTTCACCAAAAGTAAAAATTTTAAATCTAGACCATTCACACCATCAATCAACCACCAAACTTTGTACAATCTTTTGCCTATCATAACTACACATTTCTCTCAAATTTGAGCCCTAATTATCAAGCATGGATCGTTAATTGAGATCAAGTCTGTTTTAGCATCCGTTAGACCATTTTTCAAGATCGTCCAATCTAAAATTTTGGATCACCAAAAAAATTATATATTCCGACTCTACTCTTCATGCCCAATGTAGTGAACAGATTATAATTTCTCAAAGATAAGCTCTTTAACCATTTTTTAGCGAATCTCAATGAGACTGAGAGGGTGTGCACGCCCACCTCTTATTATAAGGGTGGTGCGCACGTTCCCTCTCCCTTCTCTTCCTTAAACCTCATATTCCCACCAAAATTTCAGCACTACATGCCGAGAGAGAGAGAAAAAAAAAATCGCCCGCCAATCATTTTCGTCTTCTTCCTTCATCAACATGTGTTATTGTAACTAACTAACCACACACATCATACAACAAACATAAGTTTAAGTAATCATACAACAAAACCCTAAATTCTAAACATGAAATCGATAAGTAATACTATATTATTGTAACTAAGCTTAAAGAAAACCATCACCTTAGGCTTAAATGAAACCCTAGGTAGAATTGATGGAGAAGATCTTTACACGAACTACGGCGACATGAGGAAGGGTTGGAGATGACTACATGTGTTAATGAAGAAAGAAAAAGAAGAAGATGATCAGTGGGCGGGTGAGCTCTCTCTCTCTCTTTCTCTCTGCATGTAGTGCTGGAATGAGGTTTAAGGAAGAGAAGGGAGAGGGAACATGCGCACCACCCTTATAACAAGGGGTGGGCATGCACACCCTCCCAGTCTCATTGGGATTCACCAAAAAAATGGTTAAAGAACTTATCTTTGAGGAATTGTAATCCGTTCACTATGTTAGGCATGAAGAATAAAGTCAGAATATATAATTTTCCTAGTAATCTAAAATCTAGATTGGGCGATCTTAAAAAATAGTCTAATAAGTGCCAAAACGAACTTGATTTCAATTAACGATCCATGCTTGATGATCTGGGCCCAAATTTGAGAGAAATGTGTAGTTATGATAGGTAAAAGATTGTACAAAGTTTGGCGGATGATTGATGGTGTGAATGGTCTAGATCTGAAATTTCTACTTTTAGCGAAAAAAAGAAAGGGCTGACTTTGTGGTTCAACGGTGTAGGATTATATATCGAGGTCTAAATTTTGTAGAGTCTCGTAGTCATATGAGACTAAGATATGTTCCAAATTCGAGTTGCGATTAATGATGGAAAGTTGGTTAATTGAAAGGGGCAAATTTGAAAGAAGTTGGTACTCGATTATTTTCTAAAATGAGATAACTTCGCATATAAGAAAGAGGCTTATCAAGATGGGGCACTCAATTCACACTATTGGTCCGTGATATGGACAATCTAAGTCACACGAAGGAAAATATTCGACTACGGCTAACCATCCACTTTCCTCACTCAATGGACATTAAAATCAAGGGTTAAGGGGCTGATTTGTCAATTAGGCCATTTATACTATGATCTAAAGGTTGAAATTCGATGTGTGTGGTTTATTTATGATAGATAGGCATGATATAAAATTTCACATTAATCATATCATGAGAACTATGTGAACTAGAAATCAAGGATCTAGGTTAACGTGAGCCATTAACATTTCTGGGCACTCAAGATTTCATATTTATACTCATTGGATCATCACATTAATTCTAGGATAAGGGTTTACTACTAAGATAATCAGTTTGGTATGGTTGCCTTCCCTACTAGCTTCTTTGATCAACGCCCGTGGACGCTCCTAGGTTAAGATCTTCATGATCTAATAGTCATTTAAAAATCTAACTTTATGATGTCGATACAGACCTAAAACTATGCCTACCTTCCGGATGGATTTAAAAATACCTACCCAATTAATCAGAAATCGCGAATATGGGTGGGCCAAGGGCATTGTCATAATTATTTTTAATCTAAGACTTTTGGGAAATCCAACAATTTTACGAGGTTTTATGCATAATCCTAAGCATATCTTACCAAAAAACTTATATCAAATTTATCACGGATCATTAATTATTCATAAAACAAGTTAAAATTCTCGTTAATAATGGATTTTTTTACACATAATATGCAATATTATACTTTCAAAGCAACTTCCAAACAATTCAAGGCGTTACAATCCACCCCTCTTAAAAAAAACTTCGTCCCTGAAGTTTACTCGAGGTACGATACTGGCTGGAAGTTGAAAGTATTCTCTCTCATATCATCCTCACTCTCCCTGCCTTCTTCCTCTTTTCCATGGAATGACCAGGGGACTTTAACTAGAGGAGATGGCTTAAATATGATGAAACTGCTCTGCCCAATCTAAAACACTCACCGCCCCCTTCTATATACGAAGCATTATCTCTAAACTCAATCTGCTCCCTCTAAATCATATAGGAATTATCCATAAGATTTGGGTGTCATGCAAGATTTTCAATCCTTTTACATTTTTCTCATCACCATCTGCCTAACAGCACGATGCATGCTACGAACGTCCAAAATACTTTACTATTGGATTCAGTGAGCGAAAAGAAATCACTCCTACTAGTAACTTTAAAACATGTACTTGTAATATATCTCTAATTTTTAATTATCTTTGATCCATTCTAATGTTTATCGAAAGTTTAGGGTCATTACACCCATACTTGGACGTCCACTCTTACTCTACATCTTGGTGGCCGACAATGCCATTAGGTGTGTTTTTGGACAATATGATGAAATAGGACAAAAAGAGCAGGCAATCAATCTACTACCTCAGTCGTTGATTTATTGGGCTATGAAGCCAAATATTCTCTTATCGAAAAGACATGCCTTGTTCTCGTGTGGGCCACTCAACGCCTATGCCAGTACGTGATCGCCTACCCTGTGCTCCTGCTCGCCCGCATGAACCCCCTGAAATACTTGTCTGAAAAGCCAACGCTAACAGACAGAGTGGCAAAGTGGTAGTTACTTCTCTCCGAGTTCGACATCACCTATGTAACTCAGAAGTCTATCAAGGGGCAGGTGCTAGCTGATCACCTCACGACGCATTCTTCACCAAATTACCAGCCCTAGAAAATGTATTTCCCTGATGAGGATATCCTCTTCCTCGAAGGCAAAGAAAAAGAACAAGAGGAAGACGAATGGTCAATATACTTCGAAGGTGCAACAAATTTAAAAGGAAGAGGAATAGGGGCAATCCTGTACTCACCCGATGGCATCCTGATCCCTATTTCGCGAAGACTGACATTCAAGTGCACCAATAATATGGTCGAGTATAAAGCATGCATCACGGGCCTAAGGGAGGCCATCATCGTTAATGTCAAAAGGCTAAGGGTCTTCGAAGACTCCCAACTATTCATCAATCAAACGAATGACGATTGGAAACAAGGGATGATAAGCTAGTACCATACTACGTCTACCTTAAAAATCTCATTGAGGCATTGTTCGCTTCCCCAAGTGTAGGGTTGCGATGTAGTAATAATCTCGGTAAGACCGAGGTCGATCCACAAGGACTTATTTAGGAATTCACAAAACACTTCCAATAGTTTCTACTGAGAAGCTAACAAATAAGTTTTCAAGGAGATTGATGTGAGTAGCAATTTTGAACTTAAACTGAAGTAATCAATTAATAAAAGGTACTAGGGATTCAAGGATCCACTTGTAGCAATCCTTGATGCTCAATCCGCTATGGTTTCTCACTTTCTCAACTAGAATCGAAATTAAGATCTATCTAGTCGGATGATAGAGCAGTTAAACCAACAATCTGCCATATGTAAGATCAATGTACATGATTCACTCAATGCAAGCTAGGACGAGCATACTCAATTGCATAGGTCAGTCCCAATTCCAATAGACTAAGTTCACAATCATGACCATCATTAAGTCCTGTCACAAGACAAAGGTAGATCATGATTTGAACTTGATTCAAATCACATACAAAGTCCCACTTATAACAGAAATCCAGAAAATTAGTACTTTGGTAGGAAGTTCCCATATGAAGATTATGAATCTAGAGCGTATTCCGATTCCTTAGATCATACAGGTCTAGATTAATTCAAAACAATTAAGAACTCAAGCAATTCTTCCAAACATTCATGAGTCATCATAAGACTAAGAAAAACTACTTAGAACTTGAATTAAACTTCAAACCATTGTTCTTAAACATGAAATCCAATTTAAAATCAACTTTAAACGAATTGAAACATCATAGATTCACTACAAGCTTCACCTCTTAGCCCTAGCTAAGAGGTTTAGCCGTTCATGATCCAAGGAAACATGAAATAACTAAGAAAAATATAAAAATAGCAAACAAACTAGGAGGAGTTGTGGAACTCCGAAATCCACTTCTGCCGCCTCCCACCGTGCTGATTCTATTCTACGATGCCCTAGGAAGAGCCCCTAGGTGTCCTTTTATAGTGGGGAAGCTTCGCAGCATCGGAACCATCTAGAATTTGCGTAAGAGTACGCAATGCGCAAAGAAAATCGGCGCCCAAAATAGAAATTTCTATTTTAAACGCATGGCCGACCGGTCACGACCAGTCTAGCATGTTCACTAACAGTCCAGCAAGTTCAGAGCCTGTTGGCCGACCGGTCTTGACCGGTCGGACCAACTGGTCATTGGTCCAGAGAGCTAGGAAGAGGTGGCCGACCGGTCTAGACCGGTCGTGGCCCTCCTGGCCGGCCGGTCACGACCGGTCTTGGCCCTATTCTTCTTCATTTCCTTCTTTCTTTCTTCTCTCTCTGCTTTCTTCTTTCTTCGGCCCATCTTGGGTCTTCATCCAAGGCTCTTAAAGAGGTCTTTTTAGTCTTCTATTGGGTGAAGTCCACTCTCATTCCTGCAATCACAAAACATGCATTAGGTTAGTCTTTAATCATGAAAACCTTGCATAATGAGTGATGAATTGGGGTTAGAATATGGACAATTAAGAACTCAACAGGAATTTGACGACATCACCTTCACCTATACGCCTCGGACCAAGAACCAGTTTGTCGACGCCCTGGCCACTTTGGTCTCCATGCTTAAAATCTCAAGGGAAACAACCTGGTGAAAACTCACAGTTGAGCTACAAGAAGAACCAGCTTTCTACCTGCAAATTTAATAGGCTGAACCCTCGCCCATTGAATGTCCTTGATAGACAAACATCAAGCAGTATCTAGAAAGCCAAACGTACCCTGAAATGACAACTCAGACGGATCGCTGCATGATTCAGCGACTAGTCGCCCAGTTCATCATCAATGGCGATATCTTATACAAGCGATCATTCAATCGGATTTTATTGCCTTGTGTAGACGAGCCTGAAGCATCCAAAATCATGACAGAAATTCATGAAGGAATTTGTGGCCCGCACATGAACAACCAGATCATGGCTAAGAAAATCTTGAGGCTCGGGTACTACTGGCTGACCATGGAAACAGATTGTTGTCAACACGTCAGAACATGCTTCAAATGACAGGAGAAAGCAAATCGAATCCACGCACCCGCTTCTGAATTATACAACCTAACATCTCCATGGCCCTTCTCTATGTGGCGTATTGACATCATCGGCAAGATCGGTCCCAAAGCATCAAACGGCCACAAGTACATCTTGGTGGCAGTTGACTACTTCACCAAATGGGCAGAAGTTGCCTCCTATGCTACTATAAAGGAGTCTCACGTGATAAAGTTCATGAAAAGCAAAATCATCAGCCAATATGGAGTCCCTCGATCATCATCACAGACAATGGAACACCCTTCATCAATTAAAAGGTTGAAACCTTCCTCGAGCAACTTAAGATCCTACATCGACGCTCAAGCCCATACCGCCCTCAAATGAATGGGGCAATCAAGGTCGCAAACAAGACTCTTGTACACATCCTCGAGAAAATTGTGAAAACTTATCGTGGCTGGTCTAAAATGCTCCCCTACACACTTTGGCCTTATCGAACATCTGCCCATTCGTCAATGGGCGCCGCTCCATACGAACTCACATATGGGACGGAAGCCATCTTGCCCGTCGAAGTCGAAATCTCGTCCCTGCGAATCCTACTAAAGAGTGAAATCGAAGAAGGAGAATGGTTGCAGGCTTGCTATGATTAACTACACCTGGTAGACGAAAAACACATGCGAGCCCTGTCCCACTCTCAGACCTATCAAAAGAGGATCGCATGGTCTTACAACAAACGAGTTCATACAAGGACGTTCAGGGTGGGGGAATGGTGATGAAAAGAATCCTCCCTCGGCATCTACCCGATCTAAGGGGCAAATTCAAGCCCACATGGGATGGCCCATTCATTGTTCGAGAAGTACTCCCAGGTGGCGTGCTCCACCTCACTAATATGAAAGGCGAAGACCTATCTAAGCCAATCAATGCTGATCATGTCAAAATTCACTCCAGTTAGCCAAAACATCAAGAGGACCCCCCAAAGAAGCAATTCTTGTCCAAAAAAAGAAGTGTGTCCAAAGCAGAACAGGCAAGGTAAAAACCTGAAACGGGTGCCTCAAGTAAAAATAACAAACCTAGGGAAAATCTAAAAGGACGTCAGGGGCAAAAAGGCATAGCCGTTGTGGACCCTCGCCGTTCTGCGCTCCCACACGACGTTGTTCTCCCTTTCCTTTCGGAAGAAGAAGAAGAGGTGCGTGAGTGCGAATCGTCGTTTGTGCCACTGGCTTGCCTCGTTCTCGAGGGCTTTGTTTGGTTGTCATGTTAAGCTGGATGCGTTTGGATGAGTTTATATAAGACCAGAGTCACCACTGGCCAGTTACTTCGAATCTACAGTCTGCTAGACCCCGTAGAAACGTTAGAGAAGGGGATCCGAAGATTCCTTCCTCTAAAATGACTCCTTTTGATCTGCGGCTAGAGATTCGAGGTAAGGGATCATGGTTACAGGGTGGGAAGAGGTTAAGCACCCCACACACTGCCCGTACCAAAGTACGGTCTCTACTTCACAAAATCGAACTAATACTTGAAAGTCTATTTTAATCCTCGTATATTCTCATAGATGACATGATGCATGAATGCAGGTCTGAATAGCAAGAGTTTCTGATGGGCAGGTTTCCATTAGCAAGCAAGCCCAGAGCATACGCTCAAACTGACAGGTGCTTTATGCGAGATGCATGCAGTGTGTTTGAATAATCAAAGTGCTCGTAGTGGCATGTACATGAATGCAGGTCTGAGCAGTAAGAGTTTCTGATGGGCAGGTTTCCATTAACAGGCAAGCCCAGAGCATACGCTCGAACTGACAGGTGCTTTATGCGGGATGCATGTCGTGTGCTTGAATAATCAAAGTGTTTGTGGTGAAGCAGGGGGGTTGGAAGAAAAGTAAATGTTGCACTTATGCTAGATGCAAATGAGTTGATGCTGGAAAAAGAGTAGCTAGATGGACGGAGGTGTCGCAAGGATTGGCTTTGAGTGGCTGAATTAAGACTTGGATGGCTTGGGAGACTTGGACCAGTGGTCAGGCTAGGCTGGACCAGGGCTAGGCTCTCCTCACTCGGGCTCTCCTTGGTGAAAAAATGAGCTAAAATGGTGGAGGAGGACTCGGACGGACAGGATCTCTCTGGGCTTGGTCGTCTGCTGAAATGAGAAGGGGAGGGGAGTATTTATAGCAGAGGGCAGTGGCAGTTTGCGTAAATAATTTTGGGCAGCCCCCCGGACACTCCTCGGTTTCCAGCGCGTGGTACGGTCATGTCTCGGGGCTACTGTTTTGACTCAGTGGGTTGACTCAGTGAGTTGACTCAGCGGGTCGACTCGGTGATTTGACTCGGCGGGTTGACTCGGTGTTTTGACTCGACGGGTTGACTCGGTGTTTTGACTCAGCGGGTTGACTCAGCGAGTTTAACTTTTTTAGGATTTTTTGACTGGTTTTTCTTATGGGAGGTTTTTCAGGCTGATGTTTAGGGGCGGGTTGACTGGGTTCAGGCTTGAGATGGGCTATGGATTGAGACTTACAAGGGTGAGTTTGGCTGAGTTTGGACTTGGGATTTGGGGGTATGGTCCTCCATTCATCCAGCTATCTCTACCAACAGTGTAGCTGAAGGTGGGGTGTCTACAGATGCCCCTCTTTGGTAGGGGTTGCTTACAACCGAATGCCAAAGCGAGTGGACACCCCACTTCTAACCCGGTCATTCATAGATCATGGTCTGAAATCTTTGCTTGCCTTTGCATCTGTGCCAGTTGATCGTTGGAAATCGATCACTCGCACATACCGCGGAAGTTTGGAGAAAACGTTGCGATTCTCCTTGCATGCGCTGCAACCTGGGTACCCAATCGCAACCCTTCCATTCCCGATCGGTACTAACATCGAAAAGGTACAGCAGAGCCTCTGCGTCGCTAGTCTTACGAGGTTACTGACCCTAAGATTGATTGTGATGTTTGATGTTTTTTCGGATCACTCCAGGAGTACTTGTTTCGCTTGACTGTCAAAGTGGTTAGATGCCCTGCGTCATGTAGTCTTACGGGATTCTACTACGCCGACTTGAACTCAATCAAGGTACTTCAGGCATCTACGCCTAGGCATGTGGGGGTGAACTCTTTCCACCCGATCTGCTGGTTTTGATGCTTGGTTTGCAATTCATTCTTTCCTAGATTGTGGTCTGGAATCTTTGTTTGTCCTTTGTACCGGAGTCAGTTGATTGTTTGGAGATTGATAACTCGCACATACCGTGGGAGTTTGGAGAAAACGTTGCGATTGTCCCTGCAGTTTGCTGTAACCTGGGTACCCAATCGCAACCCTTCCATTCCCGATCAGTACTAACATCGGAAAGGTACAGCAGAGCCTCTGCGTCGCTAGTCTTATGAGGTTGCTGACCCTGAGACTGATTGTATGATGTTTGATGTTTTCCCAGATCACTCCAGGAGTACTTGTTTCGCTTGACTGTCAAAGTGGTTAGATGCCCTGCGTCATGTAGTCTTACGGGATTCTACTACGCCGACTTGGACTTAGTCAAGTTACTTCAGGCATCCACGCCTAGGTATGTGCGGGTGAACTCTTTCCACCCAATCTGCTGATTTTGATACTTGGGTCACAATTCATCGTTTCCACCTGTTCAAATGGTTTCTTTGACCGAGCCTTTTGGCTTTCATCTTTATGTGGTACGATCGCACTGACACTGGAGTTCAGTTCGACTGTCCTTTGAGTGCATTGGATCCGATGGTCTCCGGGGAAACCGCGAGACATCGGATCTTATTTAATTTTTGCGTCTGCTCCTATCCAGAGATATGGAAGATCTCCTGGTGTTTTAGAGGCAGAACGCTCTACTGGGAAAATATTTTTTTGGATTTTTGAAAAGACACCCACTCTGGGGAGTGATACTTCGTGGGGTTTTTATTTGTAAATAGAAATATTTTTTATCTTTTTGAAATGGAAATCTGGTTTGCATGCGCCTCCACTAGGGATGCCTGTGGGGTCTTTGGCTAACCGACTTTTATTTTGAAAGAAGGTAAACATGACGATTGATGTGATGGATGCTGATGTATGGAGATGCATGATGAATGCATGGTTTGGCTCATTCTCCTTCAGTTTGATGATTTTGCTTTTGCTGGAGATGTAGAGAATTTTGAGCTTATTGCTTGCAGGGTTGTGCTTCCCTAGGGATTTTCTTTTCAATGCGGATGTTTGGTCAGCGGGTTGGTCAAGATCTCGACCCGTGGTCGATCAGGTCCATCGTCCTAAGATGCTGTTTTTTTGCTAATGAGAATGTACAAGGGTGTTATCCGACTTCAAGATGTTCTTCTGGGCATAAATGCGATTGAGACGGTGCTTGGTTGCCAGTTTTGGTCAAGATTCCAATTTGCGGGCGATTGGATCCGTCATCCCAAATTGTGAAGAGAGCGGAGTTCGAGACTCCTGAAGTGTAGTGCTTGGGGATAGTGACAATTTTTGTGATTTTTGCAGATATGTGGTCCGAATCTTTACCTGAGTAGTCAGGATAGAGATCGGTTATTGAAAGTAAGGAAATATTTTTGTGATTTTCGAAAATATTTGGTTTGAAAGCAAGGGAAATATTTTGTGATTTTTGAAAATATTTTGCAATGTTTTGGTATTTTGTTGGATTTTTTCGAAATGCAGGGAAAAGGTATGGAATTTTCATCCATTTTCAGCTTCTACTGCTGGTAAGGCACCCGATCCATTTTACGTTAGCGAGCAAGACGAGTCTCACACAGTTAAGTGCCGTAGTTTTACATCTTCGGATGAGGAGATTTTTTAGGGTTTTCAGTCAACACACCCACAAAGTTGCCTGTTCCTCATGTGCAATGCACATAGACCACGTATTGTTTGACGGACTCCTTTGGCCACAAATTGAGCCACATCCTCACATTTCCCTTAGTCAGTCCAATTTGGGGCCTTACGTTGCTCACAATTCCGTGAGGGTGTGCTCCACCTCCCAACAGCCTTAATCCCCTTCATGAGTTTTAGGAACAGGGAACATCCGTTAGATTCAACAGCGACTCCCAAATCAAGGTTGTCTATCACGGTGCGTTCAACACGAACAGGATTGTGGGGTTCTGCACGCCTCAGCCTTTACCTGTTTAAAAGATTCCGGACACCCGTACGATCAACTGTCAGCCACGTCCAGAACAGTTTAGGAAAGAAAGCCCCCGAGAAGTTAATCCTAGTGTAGTTTTAGGTCTTCAGACCGCTGGGGATGAATTTGTGAACTTGATGGAATTTTTTTTTTTTTGAAAAAGTTTCAGACTTCAACTTAGGTAATTGAAGTTGATGCTGGTTTTATGGAAAGCTTGAAATCTTTTTGGTATTTTTGAAAATGATCCGGGTTATCAAACCTTGATCCCAGCGGTTGAGGCCGATGCCGGTTTTTGGTTGAAAGCAGGAAAAGGTCCCCCGAGAAATTAATCCCAGTGTAGTTTAAGGTCTTCGGACCTAGAATATGTACATGCTGAAAATACATTCTTTTTGTGATTTTTTCGAAATGATCCAGGTCATCAGATCTTGGCCTGAACGACTAGGATCGATGCTGGTTTTTATTAAAATCCCTCAGGATATTGATCCCGACGTAGTTTAAGGTCTTCGGACCAAACTTATGTACATGCTAAAAATACATTCTTTTTGTGATTTTTTCGAAATGATCCAGGTCATCAGATCTTGGCCTGAATGGCTGGGATCGATGCTGGTTTTTATTAAAATCCCTCGGGATATTGATCCCGACGTACTTTAAGGTCTTTGGACCAAACTTATGTACATGCTGAAAATACATTCTTTTTGTGATTTTTTTGAAATGATCCAGGTCATCAGATCTTGGCCTGAACAGCTGGGATCGATGCTGGTTTTTATTAAAATCCCTCGGGATATTGATCCCGACGTAGTTTAAGGTCTTCGGACCAAACTTATGTACATGCTGAAAATACATTCTTTTTGTGATTTTTTTGAAATGATCCAGGTCATCAGATCTTGGCCTGAACGGCTGGGATTGAAGCTGGTTTTTATTGAAAGTCCCTCAGGATCTTGATCCCGACGTAGTTTAAGGTCTTCGGACCACAAAACTGTACAAGCAAGGCAAGCACATTTTCTTTTTTTTTTTAGAAAATGTCCAGTGTCAGCGGATCTTGATTCGAGCAATCCAGACTACTACCGGTTTAAAAAGTCCCTCGGGATCTTGATCCCGACGTAGTTTAAGGTCTTCGGACCCCTAAATTTGTACATGAAGAACGACACATTTTTTGCAATTTTTTTTTCAAAAGATCCAGTCTATCTGACCCCTTCCTTGATCGATTGAGGTCAAATGATGGTTTTTATTATGAACTCCCTCGGGATGTTGATCCCGACGTAGTTTAAGGTCTTCGGACCAAAACTTTTATGGTTGGGCATACTTACCTTACTTTGTTTGGCTTCTAACGGGGCTGATTGTGATTTGCGTGGTCCGAATTGCTTGAATTGGCCATGTGGACCCTTTCCAGACTTTAGCTTTACTTTAGAGCACATATCATTGATGTTTTGTGAGGCTAAGAAGGTTTTCCATGGTGCGGATGATGACTTGGACGGTTCAAATCTCTTGATATGGCCTTGTGGGCCCACTTGATGATTAGATCTTGGATTCCGGCCCTTCTTTTGATGATCAAACCCTTGATCTTGCTATTTGATAACCCATGCGAGCTTTTTCATGGTTTAGATCATAATAATCTAGTCTTCGAATGGCTCAGATTGCTTGTGGGCCTCTCTTGATCAACTTTCCCTCTCTTTGACTTGATCAGACCCATTCTGGCCGCAGTGCTTCGTGATTGGATAGGTGGGGTACCTTCCAAATGATTCTGATCAACCTCAATCAAAATCTGGAATGGATTGGAGCCTTGGGCAGCCCTCAAGGTGCCATCTGCTGATGTGGACTGTCAGCCTCACCTACCAACAACCATGGAGCCAATCCCGCGGAGAGAGAGAGAGCGCATCTGTACGGGCGGCCCAAAGCGGGCCGCCCAAGGCTCGCCTCTTGTGCGGCCAGTGCTTGCTCGTGCTTGGACATTCTCTTCTGTCTCCTGCTCTTGTCCCCACATTCTCTGTACTGGACCATTCGATTTCAGCCATGAATCTTCTTTCCTCTTTGTCTTTTCTCCTCATCTTGTCCTCATCTTGCTTTGTCCTTTCTTGGGCAATGGATGGTGGAGATTTAGGGGTTGTGGGGGCTGTCCATGGTGGGTCCCACACTTCAGAAAGTGTTGAAGGCTTTAATGATGGAGAGATTCCTTTAATAGATGGTAGAGATGGAGCATTGACTAGGGGCATTGATGATGGATTAGGGATGGTGGTTGGTGGAGCTTTGAATGGCCCGATTAATGGCAGCCATGCTGAAATTTCATATTCGAATGGGTCTTTGATTGTGGGAGAACTGGATGGTATGGATGGTTCAGATGATACCTTTGATGGTTTGGATGCTCTTGATGATGGCCAAGATGTGCGGCATACTTGTTTGGGTGGACTTGATGTGATCATTGATGATGTCCCCCTAATGATGGATGGTGTGGATGCCTCGATGATCCCTTTGATTGGTCAGGATAATGACTGGATTCATGATTTTCTGTTGGAGAGGGCCACAGGTCCAGATCTGACTGTTGATTCTTTGATCGGGGTTGCCGGGACCCTTCTTGATAGTTCAGATGCATTCTTTGACGGTCAGATTGGTCAGGATGACACAATGTGTGATGTGATCTTTGCTGATAGCCCTTTTGATGGAGAGTATCGTCCTTCTCCTGATCGTCGGTCTTTTGCGCACTCTGTTCATGAGGTGGAGGAGTCTTCTCATGCGGCTGAGGTCGCGGCAATTTCAGACAGTGATGCGACTATATCAGAGATAGTCGTTGCTGAGGGCAGGTCAGGGGCTGTCGAGTCTTCAGAGGTTCCAGCTTTTCATTCTCCTTCGCCCATTGATCTTCCGATCTCGATGAGCTGTCATTGATTTCTGGGCCTTTTGTTCTGGAGGGGGTACCCGTGAGGACTTGTCAGCTGCTTCCTCGTCCTTCTTGCTCGCCACGACTGCTTGCTTGGCTTGACAGCTTGTCAGTTTATGAGATTCGGGATTTGGAGTCCTATGGCTTCGGCAGTCAGATCCATCTGGCTAGAGTTGACATTGACTGGAGGATGCTCGGAGCTGCATTGATTGACTGGGTCCCTTCGTTGAACTTGTTCGCGTTCAACGACATGGAGATGGGACCCTCTTTGGAGGAGCTTGCACGCTTGATAGGACTACCTTGGGATTATACTCAGTATTTCTCGCCGAAGACATTGCTGAAGGCTGCCACAACCGCAGAACTGGTTCGGGATCCCCTATCTTGTTCGGCCTGCAGCTGCCGGCCAGGATGCTGTAGTATTTTCCTTGGATTTACTGTATGATCTCTTTTCAGGTCCTCGGAGTGTGGCCGGATCTATTCTTGCTCGGAACGCACTGATGTTTTGCTTGATAGCTGAGGTGCTATTCTCGGGATGGCGCAGGTCCCAGACTCCTTTGCTTTTTGAGGTGATGAGCCGAGTTATCCGACAGCAGGGGATCATTTCTCTCGTCCTGGCCGAGCTGTTTAGTGAGCTGACTGACTGTGCCCTGGGCCGGACTCGTGTCCTTCGCGACTGCTGTGCATTTCTTCAGGTATCTTTTCTGTACTTTTCCCTTCTTGCTTTGTTAGGAATTGCTTTGCTCTAGCTGAGCTTCTTTTCCTTCTTGTGATCAGGTCTGGCTATGGGAGCATCTTTTGCTGACTGTTCCTGTACCATTTCCTGACACCCGTCGCCCAGACCTTATGTGACATATCATAGAGTTTCTTCCGTATACAGCTAGGATGAGCGAGCCTTTGTATCGCAGGATGTTCGCTGAACTTCGTGACTGGAATGTTCGTTGGGAGTCATCTTGGCTTTCACTTCCTCCAATGCTTTGCGATGCGCACCGCCTTCCTCTGATGCTGGTAGGCTTTCGATCTTACTTTTCCTACCACCCTACCCGGTTCCTTCGGCAGTTTGGGTACGAGCAAGATGTTCCTCTTTTTGCTTTTATGGGTATCGAGCGCCGAGCACTTCCATCTAGGACCTCTGACTTTAGGACTCGGATCGATGGATCCTGGACGAGTTACCTGACTGCTGATCTGCTTGGTTTTGAATTGCGGGCCTTTCCGATGGCGACCGCCCCATATCAGTACTGGGTTGCTGAGCAGTCTCTGTATCAACGTATCCCTTGCTGGCATCAGACTGCTGATGAGGATGAGCAAGATATCCTTGGAGATGCCAGCTCTTCATCTGGTTCATATGAACCCTTTGAGGAGCGCCCATTTATCGATCCTGGTTTCCTTTTGGCCACTCATGGCCATTTGCTATCTGAGATTTCCGCACTTTGGTATCATTGTGAGATGATGTCGTAGAGATTGGCTGCCGATCAGAGGTTGTCTGATGAGGAGACAGCGATCCGTACCCTTGAGCGCGATAAGGCGCATTACCTGCGTATGGAGGTAAGTAGGTTGAGAGCGAGGCTATTTCATTATGAGTCAGAGGACTTACCTGATGTGGTCGAGGAGGAGGGTAGAGATTGATTGTGTTGGCCACCTGCACATTCTTTTTTGCATATATGATTGATGATGATGCATTTTTTGTATTTTTTGAAAAAGATGACATGATATGTGTAAAAGAAATATGATGCTTTTAATGAAAAGGAAGAAAACTTTTTTGAGAATTTATTGTGCCATGAGTTGTCTTGTGAGTGTGTCTGGATTTTGTGTCGGGATATAGGAATCAAAACTGGGGCTCGGCCAATGCTTTGACCGATGTCTCGAGATTTGACTTGTGTGATCCTTTGGTTCCCTAGAGGTGTAGGCAATAAAAACTGTGGCCTCCTAAGATTGTCAAAATTTGTAGAGCTCTTTGTTCCTGACTGCACTTCTTCTTGTTCTTGAACTGTGACTACTTGAACCCTTATGGACTGTCTGATTTCCTGGTACCTGCACTTTTATTTTTTCTTTTTCCATTTGAGCCATTTTTGCCTGCAGCGCTTTTTCGAGTTTTCACCACAGCCGGCCTTTTCCTGTCATTTTTGCCCGTGGCGCCCTTTCGGGTTTTCACCACGTCCCGGGTGTTTGATCTTGCCTGCCCCTTGGCAGCTATGCTGTTTTTACTCTCGGCGCCCTTTCGGGTTTTCACAAAGTCCGCTGTATGCCCACTGTTTTTACTCGGAGCGCCCTTTCGGGTTTTCACTTTGCCCTCTTTGTTTAGGCACATATTTTCTTTTTCTCTTTTTCTTTCTTTTTCTGAATCTTTGAATAACTGCGGCGGCTAGAGGTCGGAAATCCGTCATTGCCAGCCGATGGCAGTTTTTCAGCCCTTATCCTAAGTTACAATGATAGAGCTGTTGGTCTTAGCTAAAGACCCTTCTAAGATGAATGGATGGATGACTGTGTTTCTTCTTGGGTTGATTTTTTTTCTCAGGTGCCTTGCTTTGGCTTCCCTTTTTCTTTCTCTTTTTTTTGTATATTTTTTTTCTTTTGAATCCCCTTATTTGAAACACTTGTTGGTGGACGGAAATGATTTCTCAGAGGTTTTAGCTTCGACCTCTTGACTTCAGCTCTATTAAGGTAACTCTTAATAAGGTCAGAATGACTTACCCGTGGAAGATCTTCACTTTGTCGGCGTTGATTGGCTCAGGAAGATACACCCCTCTAATGCTGGTGAGTCTGAGGGCGCCTCCGGGAAGTACTTCTCTGATGATCAGTGGCCCGTCCCACGAGGGTTTGAACTTTCCTCTAGGATCCGAAAGGTGCGACGGTAGAATCTTCTTCATGACCATGTCGCCTACCTTGAAACTTCTTTTTCGGACTCTCTTGTTGTAAGCTCGAGCGATCCTTTTCTGATAACACTGGGAATGACTTAGCGCACGCATATGCTTTTCATCTGCTAACTGCAACTGATCGAATCTGGCCTGTTGTCATTCTCTTTCTTCAATTCCGCTTTCGAGTAACACTCGTAGTGATGGTATTTCCACCTCGACTGGCAGAACTGCCTCCATTCCATAAGTAAGCTCGAAAGGAGTAACGCCCGTAGCAGACCGTACAGACGTTCGATAGGCCCACAGTACATATGGGAGCATATCTGACCAATCTCGATAGGTCACGACCATCTTCTCGAGTATCCTGACGATTGTCTTGTTTGCGGCTTCTACCCCACCATTCATCTGAGGACGGTAGGGGCTTGATCGATGACGTTGGATCTTGAATTTGCTGAGGAAGTCATCCATCTTCTTGTTGACGAACGGGGTCCCATTATCTGTGATGATAGCATTGGGGATTCCATACCGGCATATGATGTTGTTCTTCATGAATTTGATCACCTGAGATGCTGCAATTGTGGTGTAGGAAGCTGCCTCTACCCACTTGGTGAAGTAGTCGACTGCCACAAGTATGTACTCATGACCGTTTGATGCTTTGGGACTAATTTTGCCGATGATGTTGAGTCCCCACATGGAGAAGGGCCAGGGGGTGGTCAGGTTGTACAACTCTGATGAGGGGGCATGAATTTGATTCGCATGCTCCTGGCATTTGAAGCATTTTCTGACGTGCTGGCAGTAGTCTGTCTCCATGGTGAGCTAATAGTAGCCAAGTCGTAGAATCTTCTTTACCATCATGTGCCCGTTCATGTGTGGGCCACAGATTCCTTCATGTATTTCTTTCATGATCTTTGCAGCTTTTGTTTCATCGACACATCGAAGGAGGATATGATTATAAGATCGCTTGTAAAGAATTTCGCCACTGATGGTGAACTGGCCGGCCAAACGCTGGATGGTTCGGCGATCTGTTGTTGTTGCTGACTCCGGATACTCCTGGGTTTCGAGATATTGCTTGATGTCGGCATACCAGGGTTTGTCAGGGACAGCTTCGGCTTCTTCTATTTGCAGGCAGAAAGCCGGTTCATCTTGAATTTCAATTGTGAGCTCCCATTCCGAAGCTCCTTTCGGGATCTCGAGCATTGACGCGAGTGTGGCGAGAGCATCTGCAAACTGGTTCTTGGCTCTAGGCATGTATGAGAAGGTAATTTCTTTGAACTCCTCGATCAGATTTTCAAGATACACATGATATGGTATCAACTTCCCGTCCTTGGTCTTCCATTCGCCATTGGTCTGATTGATGATAAGCTGTGAGTCTTCAAATACTCATAGCTTCTTGACACCCAAGATTATGGCTTCCCTTAAGCCAGCGATGCATGCTTCGTACTCTGCCATGTTGTTGGTGCACTCAAATGCTATGCGCCTTGAGATAGGAATAGGGACATCATCTGGAGAGTATAGGATTGCTCCAATACCACTCCCTTTAGAATTTGCTGCGCCGTCGAAGAATAATGTCCACTCATCTTTTTTCTTCTTTTCTTCACCTTCGATATGCAAGAGATCTTCATCAGGGAAGAATGTCTTGAGCGGTTGATAATCCAGGAGGGAGTGGGCCGCAAGATGATTAGCGAGGGCCTATCCCTTGATTGCCTTCTGAGTGTCATAGGTGATGCCATTTAGCTATCCTTCTAGTGAGTGCCGGTTTCTCGAACAGGTACTTGAGTGGATCCATGTGAGCGAGGAGGAGAATAGGGAATGCAATCATGTATTGACGGAGTCGCTGAGTTGCCCAGACTAGGGCGAGGCAAGTCTTCTTGATCGGGGAATACCTGGTCTCGTAGTCGGTGAACTTTCGGCTCAAATAATATATTGCTTGTTCCTTCTTCCCAGTCTTGTCGTGTTGGCCGAGGACACAGCCAATGGCTTCTGCTACTACTGAGATGTATAACAATAGTGGTCGTCCGGGAGTGGGTGGCACTAGGACTGGAGGATTCATGAGATACTTCTTGATGCGGTCGAAGGCGACTTGGCAATCATCATTCCATTCTTTTGGAACGTTCTTCCGAAGGAGCTTGAAAATGGGCTCACAAATAGGTGTGAGCTGTGCGATGAAGCGACTGATGTATTAAATTCTGCCGAGGAAGCCACGAATTTCTTTCTCTGTTCTAGGAGGGGGCATCTCGATGATTGCTCTGGTTTTGGTCTCGTCGACCCTGATGCCATCCTCGCTAACCATAAAGCCGAGGAGCTTACCTCCCATTGCACCAAAGACACATTTCTGAGGGTTGAGGCGGAGCTTGTACTTTTCTAATCTGTTGAAATAACTTCTTCAGATCTTCAAAATGTCCTTCAACTGTGCGAGATTTGACGATCATATCGTCCACATATTCTTTAAGCTCTGTGTTCATCATGTCGTGGAATAGTGCTGTCATTGCTCGCTGATATGTTGCTCCTGCGTTCTTCAGACCGAACGGCATTACCCTGTAACAGAAAGTTCCCCAGGGGGTAATAAACGATGTCTTCTCGCGATCTTCGACGGCAATCTTGATCTGATTGTAACCTGAGAACCCGTCCATGAATGAGAAGATCTTGTATCCCTCAGTATTGTCGACCAAAGTGTTGATATGCGGTAAAGGGAAGTCATCTTTAGGACTGGCCTTTTTGAGGTCTCGGAAGTCGATACACATTCGAACCTTGCCATCCTTCTTCGGTACTGGTACGATGTTGGCGAGCCTTTCCGGGTAGTTGGAGACTACCAAGAATCCCGCATTGTACTGCTTAATGACTGCATCTCAGACTTTCAGAGCCCATTCTGGCTTCATTCTTCGAAGTTTCTGTTTCACTGGCTTCGTATCCACCTTGGTTGACAAATGGTGTACAACGAGCTCTTCATCGAGCCCCAGCATGTCTTCATATGAGAACGTGAAGTTGGACAATCTTGGAGCTAGGAACTCTATCATTTTCTGTTTCATCTCAGGTGGCAACGATTTTTCAATGCGTACTTCTCTAGGGATCTCAGGTGTCCCCAAGTTTACTATCTCAAAATCATCGGCTACAACATTGGCTTAAGATTCGAATTTTGTGAGGAGATCCTCTAGTTCGGGAGCCGGATCATCATCTTCCTCATCCCGAGCTTCATCCAGACCCATGAGCTCGAAGTCTAATTCGATGTTAAAGTCGTATGATTCGACTTCAAACTCATGCGACTCTTTAGACGAACTTGGCACACTATTGAATGCAGGAAAAGAAATGTTTTTTGGTTTTTGAGATTTTTCTGAAATGGAAATGCTAGATGTTTTTGGCTTTTGAAAGTTTTTTATTTTTTGGATTTTTGAAATTCACGGGACTTTGAACAAGCGGGCATTGCAGACCATGATTGAGCCCAACTTGTTCCAAAGTTCCGATCGCTGCTTAAACAGGCATTTTTTTTAAGCCAAAGCCCTCAGATGGCTCTTTGGCTGATTCAAAAGTTAGGGGAATGGATGACCATTTAGGACCCCACACTTCCTCCCCTGAAGAGGTGGGGGTTGAAGATTCGGGCGAAGAATCACAGTCTGGCCCAATGACCATGATTTCTCGCTGGTCGGGTTCGAGATCTGAGTCGTACTCAGTCCCTCCCGGATCACTTACCTCGCATTGCAGTTCGTCTGGTTCTATGGCTAGACATGAGCTTGGAATCTAGACATCGGACCAATCCAGGGCTGGCCATTTCCCTTCTTGGTCCAATGGATGGGCTGCTTCTGCCCTAGCTGATGATTGATGATGTTGATATTCTGCAGAGATGGGCAAGTTGTGCCTCTGGCTGTTGGAATTGAAGCGGGCAGGTTGTGCCCCTAGTTGATTGATGCTGAGATGGGCAAGTTGTGCCTCTGGCTGACTGGAATTGAAGCGGGCAGGTTTGTGCCCCTGGTTGATTGATGCTGAGATGGGGCAAGTTGTGCCCCTGGCTGACTGGAATTGAAGCGGGCAGGTTGTGCCCCTGGTTGATTGATGCTGAGATGGGCAAGTTGTGCCCTTGGCTAGGAGCAGGTATCAGAGTAACCTAGTCCTAAAGGTACTGTATTTGACTTCCTTCTTCATCTTCATCCTTTCCTTCTTCCTCTGGAGGCTTAGACGGTTCGAGAATCTGATCCCATCGAATGGGGGACCATGTGGCCCAAACCTAGGCTCATCGGGAGGCCTTTGTTAGTGCAGTCGGTTGATTCCCTCCTGGATCTTTGCAAGGCTCTCCTGGCTTGACGAATTGGATGAGTGAGCACCGAAATTTCTTCCCTTCTTTTGTCCATGAAGATTGCCCTGTATCCAAGTCCTCATTTGCGTTGGTTATATACCAGCGGTATCTTTCTGGACTTGAAATGATTCTTCATTCGGTATTTGAGGCTCAAACGTTCTGCTGGTGAAAAGACACGATCCACCCCTATCGGTTTCGGATTGGTGATGGAGTTCACAGTCTCGAATTCGAAACTATGTAAACGGGACGTCCTCTTCAGAGTGCTGGATATCGATGACCGGGAATGTCTGGTTCAGTGGCAGCAGCATTGGAAGGAATGATGAGCTCTTTCTCTGCATGGATACTCTAGTGAACTAAAGGTGTCTACATAAAGTGAGCAACTACGTCCCAACTACCGTGTCGAGGTTGGAACACGTCGGTACCAGCAGGCTCGTTGTACAACTTTCTCCGACTATATAGATCTTAAATCTTACACTAACACCTCTGAAGGCCTGGATAGACATGGAGATACAGCTGGAGGGGAAGGTGATTAGTCGCCCACAACAGCTTACGAGACTGTGTATACCACGACCCAGCCTTACTTCTTCCCGACTAAGGGTCTGCAAGGCGTCAGAATTCACCCGTCTGCAAATTCGAACTCGGTAATAGCTATTCCTGGTCGCCCTGTGTATCCAGAAACATAGCATTCCGATAAAACTCTCTAGCGGGTACTAGAGCAGGAAGACCACCGTTGAATAATAGACACTTCCACTATCGCGCCTCGGTCCTCGACAGGTTGGTAGTTACGATAGTAGAGACCACGGCATAGCCTCCTCTGTACTCGTAGCAAGTTTCAAAACCGTTTATAAAGAGCTACATACGCTCTACACGTCTCATCGGGTATAACTCTAAACTCGTCCTAACTGAACTCGACTCAGCGGTATAGCATACGCCGAAGTAAAAACAACGGCTCCGGACTCTCGCGCCGAAACCCTAGAGGAGATAAAACTAATAGAGAAGCCTACGTTGCAGGTAACCCTAAGTACAAAGGGTGAAGGCGTGTAAGACTTATCACGGTACCCTGGAGAAATATTAAAAGGAGTGGAAACGTAAGATCCTGGTAGCCAAGAACGTTGCCACGATCACACCCATGGTCTAGAAGGAGCATAATTCGAAAACGGAATTCCTGATGTAACAACGGACACGACTTCCCTTTTATAGCTCCGAACAGAAGTATCTAGTGTATTCCAACGTCAGGATCGAAGTGGTAAGGACCTCGTCCTCCGAGGGTACCTTACTTATGACCAGGAGAACTATACCGTCCTCCAAAGAGACAAGCAGGGTCGACGGCATCACACTAACTGTGCGGAGACCCTAAACGGGGTACGTTATACTGACCGAGTAGACCTCCTTGAGGAAGGTTCTGTTACCCGAGAACGACGACTACTCACGCCAAGGAGGTAACGCTTAACATAACAAGAACACGACCCTAACGGGGAACATTCTACTGTCCAAACATACACCCAAGCTACATACTAACACGAAGAAGGTCTTACTGACCAAGGGTTGTACTTACCGACACACGGGGAACGTGTTGACCGTGTAGTATACTAACGATCTTTGATTCTTTTGAGATCTCCTTCCCATGGTAGGGTATAGCTAGATATTTCGGCGGTGGAGCCTTGCGGTTGAGGTTGTCGAGACGAACTAGAATGTATAGAATGTGGAGACGGCACAGGGGGATGGCCGCCGACTGGTGGGACCTGTGGTTCGTCCATAGAATGTCTGGAAGCTACCGGTATGGGTTGCGGTGGTAACCCTTCGAAGGGTTGTCTTTGCGGTTCAGGGAAGTGCTGATCAAGCCGATTTGACAGCGCCTGAACTCCGGCGTTTAGAGTTAGGAAAGCGTTTCCGAGGAAACGTAGGACATCATCTTGATTTCCAGAGGCCTCCAATAATGGGTTTGTTGATGGCATATTCGGGGCTCCTTGAGGGATATTCGTCGGAGCAGGTGGAAGGGCAGGTACGGATTCCGTCTCATCAGGCAGAGGTGGTGCCTGTCTTGAAGTTGAAGGATGAACAGCCTTTTTAGGAGGCATCGCCGAAGGAGTTTGATCGGTGGTTAGCACGATTGATTTTGATGATCAAGTCGTTCCCACAGACGGCGCCAGACTGTTAATGTCAGATTTTGTAACGAGATCCTCCGGCTTTTCTCCTTCACTCCAGCAGGGATTTCCACCACCAGACCTGAAGCAAGATAGCAAATAAGGGTGGTTGGGGACCAGCCGTTAGCCCTCCGATACTTAAGTTAGGCCACAGTAAGAAGAGAAGCCAAGCAAAACGGGACCAAGATTGAATGTTGTGTGCGTACCTGCTCTTAATGGAGCCACCCCTTTATATAGATCTGGAGGCAATCCAATTTGTTACGTAAGATGTCGAAATCCCGCTGATGTCGCATACGATACTGGGATCTTGCTGATTTCGCGGGATAAGATCCTATCTTTTGAGTCAGATCCAACCCAATGACTTATTTCAACAATCACGCCCCTTGATGACAATCCCTTGAGATCCGGATCCATTTAGAGAAGATAAGCCCAAAAACCGACCTATACGGGCTGCCAGTAAGCGTGGTAATAGCGCTGATATGTCATGATAAACTGGAAGCCGTAGTTGGAGTCATAGCTCTCCGAAAAGGATGGAGACCGCCGACGAACGGAAAACCACCCGAACTGGATGTAGCCCTGCTTGGTGTCGCAGAGGGATTGGACAAGCTGCTCGACGGGATCGGTGCTAGTACTGGAAGGCTAAGAGATATTACCCGCAGGAAAGCTGCTCGCATGTTTAGAATGTGGTCGCGAGTCCAAGTACACACTTAGATGTAAAGTCTTTCAACGACTTGTGAGAAGGTCTGCTCGCGGATCGAGCTTTGCCGTATTTGACTATCGGTTATGAAGACTCGAGACTTGCGAATAGCTGCTCCGTATTTTTCAATCTATGACTCCTGATCAGGTGAGCTCGAGAGTCGAATGGACGTCCCACACTTATACAATATTCGACTCTCGATCATATGATCTCGAGAGTCAAATGGACGTCCCGCACTATCCATTCTTCGACTCCCGAGCTTACGATCTCGAGAGTCGAACCCACACTCCACTTTTACCCATTCTGCGACTCTTGATCAGATGATCTCGAGGGCCAAATGGGCATCTCCGCGTGAAATCTTATCTCCACCATTTTGCCTATAACAATAAAGTTAGATTTTTAAATGGTCATTAGATCATGAAAATCTTAACCTAGGAGCGTCCATGGGGTGTTAATCAAAGAAGCTAGTCGGGAAAGCAACCATACCAAACTGATTATCTTTGTGGTAAACCCTTATCCTAGAATTTGTGTGATGATCCAATGAGCATAAATATGAAATCTTGAGTGCCCAAAAATGTTAATGCTCACGTTAACCTAGATCCTTGATTTCTAGTTCACATGGTTCCCATGATCTGATTAATGTGAAATTTTATACCATGCCTATCTATAATAAATGAACCGCACACATCGAATTTCAATCTTTAGATCATAGTATAAATGACTTAATTAGTAAATCAGCCCTTAACCCTTGATTTTAATGTCCATTAAGTGAGGAAAGTGGATGGTTAGCTGTAGTCGAATATTTTCCTCCGTATGAGTGACTTAGATTGTCCACATCACGGACCAATAGTGTGAATTGAGTGCCCCACCTTGATAAGCCTCTTTCTTATGCGTGAAGTTATCTCATTTTAGGAAATAATCGAGTACCAACTTCTTTCAAATCTGCCCTTTCAATTAACCCACTTTTCATCGTTAATCGCAACTCAAATTTGGAACATATCTTAGCCTCATATGACTACAAGACTCTACAAATTTAGACCTTGATATATAATCCTACACCGTTGAACCACAAAGTTAGCCCCTTCTTTTTTTCACCAAAAGTAAAAATTTCAAATCTAGACCATTCACACCATCAATCAACCACCAAACTTTGTACAATCTTTTGCCTATCATAACTACACATTTCTCTCAAATTTGAGCCCTAATTATCAAGCATGGATCGTTAATTGAGATCAAGTCTGTTTTAGCATCCGTTAGACCATTTTTCAAGATCGTCCAATCTAAAATTTTGGATCACCAAAAAATTATATATTCCGACTCTACTCTTCATGCCCAATGTAGTGAACAGATTATAATTTCTCAAAGATAAGCTCTTTAACCATTTTTAGCGAATCTCAATGAGACTGAGAGGGTGTGCACGCCCACCTCTTATTATAAGGGTGGTGCGCACGTTCCCTCTCCCTTCTCTTCCTTAAACCTCATATTCCCACCAAAATTTCAGCACTACATGCCGAGAGAGAGAGAAAAAAAAAATCGCCCGCCAATCATTTTCGTCTTCTTCCTTCATCAACATGTGTTATTGTAACTAACTAACCACACACATCATACAACAAACATAAGTTTAAGTAATCATACAACAAAACCCTAAATTCTAAAACATGAAATCGATAAGTAATACTATATTATTGTAACTAAGCTTAAAGAAAACCATCACCTTAGGCTTAAATGAAACCCTAGGTAGAATTGATGGAGAAGATCTTTACACGAACTACGGCGACATGAGGAAGGGTTGGAGATGACTACATGTGTTAATGAAGAAAGAAAAAGAAGAAGATGATCAGTGGGCGGGTGAGCTCTCTCTCTCTCTCTTTCTCTCTGCATGTAGTGCTGGAATGAGGTTTAAGGAAGAGAAGGGAGAGGGAACATGCGCACCACCCTTATAACAAGGGGTGGGCATGCACACCCTCCCAGTCTCATTGGGATTCGCTAAAAAAAATGGTTAAAGAACTTATCTTTGAGGAATTGTAATCCGTTCACTATGTTAGGCATGAAGAATAAAGTCAGAATATATAATTTTCCTAGTAATCTAAAATCTAGATTGGGCGATCTTAAAAAATAGTCTAATAAGTGCCAAAACGAACTTGATTTCAATTAACGATCCATGCTTGATGATCTGGGCCCAAATTTGAGAGAAATGTGTAGTTATGATAGGTAAAAGATTGTACAAAGTTTGGCGGTTGATTGATGGTGTGAATGGTCTAGATCTGAAATTTCTACTTTTAGCGAAAAAAAGAAAGGGCTGACTTTGTGGTTCAACGGTGTAGGATTATATATCGAGGTCTAAATTTGTAGAGTCTCGTAGTCATATGAGACTAAGATATGTTCCAAATTCGAGTTGCGATTAATGATGGAAAGTTGGTTAATTGAAAGGGGCAAATTTGAAAGAAGTTGGTACTCGATTATTTTCTAAAATGAGATAACTTCGCATATAAGAAAGAGGCTTATCAAGATGGGGCACTCAATTCACACTATTGGTCCGTGATATGGACAATCTAAGTCACACGAAGGAAAATATTCGACTACGGCTAACCATCCACTTTCCTCACTCAATGGACATTAAAATCAAGGGTTAAGGGGCTGATTTGTCAATTAGGCCATTTATACTATAATCTAAAGGTTGAAATTCGATGTGTGTGGTTTATTTATGATAGATAGGCATGATATAAAATTTCACATTAATCATATCATGAGAACTATGTGAACTAGAAATCAAGGATCTAGGTTAACGTGAGCCATTAACATTTCTGGGCACTCAAGATTTCATATTTATACTCATTGGATCATCACATTAATTCTAGGATAAGGGTTTACTACTAAGATAATCAGTTTGGTATGGTTGCCTTCCCTACTAGCTTCTTTGATCAACGCTCGTGGACGTTCCTAGGTTAAGATCTTCATGATCTAATAGTCATTTAAAAATCTAACTTTATGATGTCGATACAGACCTAAAACTATGCCTACCTTCCGGATGGATTTAAAAATACCTACCCAATTAATCAGAAATCGCGAATATGGGTGGGCCAAGGGCATTGTCATAATTATTTTTAATCTAAGACTTTTGGGAAATCCAACAATTTTACGAGGTTTTATGCATAATCCTAAGCATATCTTACCAAAAAACTTATATCAAATTTATCACGGATCATTAATTATTCATAAAACAAGTTAAAATTCTCGTTAATAATGGATTTTTTTACACATAATATGCAATATTATACTTTCAAAGCAACTTCCAAACAATTCAAGGCGTTACAATCCACCCCTCTTAAAAACAAACTTCATCCCTGAAGTTTACTCGAGGTACGATACTGGCTGGAAGTTGAAAGTATTCTCTCTCATATCATCCTCACTCTCCCTGCCTTCTTCCTCTTTTCCATGGAATGACCAGGGGACTTTAACTAGAGGAGATGGCTTAAATATGATGAAACTGCTCTGCCCAATCTAAAACACTCACCGCCCCCTTCTATATACGAAGCATTATCTCTAAACTCAATCTGCTCCCTCTAAATCATATAGGAATTATCCATAAGATTTGGGTGTCATGCAAGATTTTCAATCCTTTTACATTTTTCTCATCACCATCTGCCTAACAGCACGATGCATGCTACGAACGTCCAAAATACTTTACTATTGGATTCAGTGAGCGAAAAGAAATCACTCCTACTAGTAACTTTAAAACATGTACTTGTAATATATCTCTAATTTTTAATTATCTTTGATCCATTCTAATGTTTATCGAAGTTTGGGGTCATTACACCCATACTTGGACGTCCACTCTTACTCTACATCTTGGTGGCCGACAATGCCATTAGGTGTGTTTTTGGACAATATGATGAAATAGGACAAAAAGAGCAGGCAATCAATCTACTACCTCAGTCGTTGATTTATTGGGCTATGAAGCCAAATATTCTCTGATCGAAAAGACATGCCTTGTTCTCGTGTGGGCCACTCAACGCCTATGCCAGTACGTGATCGCCTACCCTGTGCTCCTGCTCGCCCGCATGAACCCCCTGAAATACTTGTCTGAAAAGCCAACGCTAACAGACAGAGTGGCAAAGTGGTAGTTACTTCTCTCCGAGTTCGACATCACCTATGTAACTCAGAAGTCTATCAAGGGGCAGGTGCTAGCTGATCACCTCACGACGCATTCTTCACCAAATTACCAGCCCTAGAAAATGTATTTCCCTGATGAGGATATCCTCTTCCTCGAAGGCAAAGAAAAAGAACAAGAGGAAGACGAATGGTCAATATACTTCGAAGGTGCAACAAATTTAAAAGGAAGAGGAATAGGGGCAATCCTGTACTCACCCGATGGCATCCCGATCCCTATTTCGCGAAGACTGACATTCAAGTGCACCAATAATATGGTCGAGTATAAAGCATGCATCACGGGCCTAAGGGAGGCCATCATCGTTAATGTCAAAAGGCTAAGGGTCTTCGAAGACTCCCAACTATTCATCAATCAAACGAATGACGATTGGAAACAAGGGATGATAAGCTAGTACCATACTACGTCTACCTTAAAAATCTCATTGAGGAATTGTTCGCTTCCCCAAGTGTAGGGTTGCGATGTAGTAATAATCTCGGTAAGACCGAGGTCGATTCACAAGGACTTATTTAGGAATTCACAAAACACTTCCAATAGTTCCTACTGAGAAGCTAACATATAAGTTTTCAAGGAGATTGATGTGAGTAGCAATTTTGAACTTAAACTGAAGTAATCAATTAATAAAAGGTACTAGGGATTCAAGGATCCACTTGTAGCAATCCTTGATGCTCAATCCGCTATGGTTTCTCACTTTCTCAACTAGAATCGAAATTAAGATCTATCTAGTCGGATGATAGAGCAGTTAAACCAACAATCTGCCATATGTAAGATCAATGTACATGATTCACTCAATGCAAGCTAGGACGAGCATACTCAATTGCATAGGTCAGTCCCAATTCCAATAGACTAAGTTCACAATCATGACCATCATTAAGTCCTGTCACAAGACAAAGGTAGATCATGATTTGAACTTGATTCAAATCACATACAAAGTCCCACTTATAACAGAAATCCAGAAAATTAGTACTTTGGTAGGGAGTTCCCATATGAAGATTATGAATCTAGAGCGTATTCCGATTCCTTAGATCATACAGGTCTAGATTAATTCAAAACAATTAAGAACTCAAGCAATTCTTCCAAACATTCATGAGTCATCATAAGACTAAGAAAAACTACTTAGAACTTGAATTAAACTTCAAACCATTGTTCTTAAACATGAAATCCAATTTAAAATCAACTTTAAACGAATTGAAACATCATAGATTCACTACAAGCTTCACCTCTTAGCCCTAGCTAAGAGGTTTAGCCGTTCATGATCCAAGGAAACATGAAACAACTAAGAAAAATATAAAAATAGCAAACAAACTAGGAGGAGTTGTGGAACTCCGAAATCCACTTCTGCCGCCTCCCACCGTGCTGATTCTATTCTACGATGCCCTAGGAAGAGCCCCTAGGTGTCCTTTTATAGTGGGGAAGCTTCGCAGCATCGGAACCATCTAGAATTTGCGTAAGAGTACGCAATGCGCAAAGAAAATCGGCGCCCAAAATAGAAATTTCTGTTTTAAACGCATGGCCGACTGGTCACGACCAGTCTAGCATGTTCACTAACAGTCCAGCAAGTTCAGAGCCTGTTGGCCGACCGGTCTTGACCGGTCGGACCAACTGGTCATTGGTCCAGAGAGCTAGGAAGAGGTGGCCGACCGGTCTAGACCGGTCGTGGCCCTCCTGGCCGGCCGGTCACGACTGGTCTTGGCCCTATTCTTCTTCATTTCCTTCTTTCTTTCTTCTCTCTCTGCTTTCTTCTTTCTTCGGCCCATCTTGGGTCTTCATCCAAGGCTCTTAAAGAGGTCTTTTTAGTCTTCTATTGGGTGAAGTCCACTCTCATTCCTGCAATCACAAAACATGCATTAGGTTAGTCTTTAATCATGAAAACGTTGCATAATGAGTGATGAATTGGGGTTAGAATATGGACAATTAAGAACTCAACAGGAATTTGACGACATCACCTTCACCTATACGCCCCGGACCAAGAACCAGTTTGTCGACGCCCTGGCCACTTTGGTCTCCATGCTTAAAATCTCAAGGGAAACAACCTGGTGAAAACTCACAGTTGAGCTACAAGAAGAACCAGCTTTCTACCTGCAAATTTAATAGGCTGAACCCTCGCCCATTGAATGTCCCTGATAGACAAACATCAAGCAGTATCTAGAAAGCCAAACGTACCCTGAAATGACAACTCAGACGGATCGCTGCATGATTCAGCGACTAGTCGCCCAGTTCATCATCAATGGCGATATCTTATACAAGCGATCATTCAATCGGATTTTATTGCCTTGTGTAGACGAGCCTGAAGCATCCAAAATCATGACAGAAATTCATGAAGGAATTTGTGGCCCGCACATGAACAACCACATCATGGCTAAGAAAATCTTGAGGCTCGGGTACTACTGGTTGACCATGGAAACAGATTGTTGTCAACACGTCAGAACATGCTCCAAATGACAGGAGAAAGCAAATCGAATCCACGCACCCGCTTCTGAATTATACAACCTAACATCTCCATGGCCCTTCTCTATGTGGCGTATTGACATCATCGGCAAGATCGGTCCCAAAGCATCAAACGGCCACAAGTACATCTTGGTGGCAGTTGACTACTTCACCAAATGGGTAGAAGTTGCCTCCTATGCTACTATAAAGGAGTCTCACGTGATAAAGTTCATGAAAAGCAAAATCATCAGCCAATATGGAGTCCCTCGATCATCATCACAGACAATGGAACACCCTTCATCAATTAAAAGGTTGAAACCTTCCTCGAGCAACTTAAGATCCTACATCGACGCTCAAGCCCATACCGCCCTCAAATGAATGGGGCAATCAAGGTCGCAAACAAGACTCTTGTACACATCCTCGAGAAAATTGTGAAAACTTATCGTGGCTGGTCTAAAATGCTCCCCTACACACTTTGGCCTTATCGAACATCTGCCCATTCGTCAATGGGCGCCGCTCCATACGAACTCACATATGGGACGGAAGCCATCTTGCCCGTCGAAGTCGAAATCTCGTCCCTGCGAATCCTACTAAAGAGTGAAATCGAAGAAGGAGAATGGTTGCAGGCTCGCTATGATTAACTACACCTGGTAGACGAAAAACACATGCGAGCCCTGTCCCACTCTCAGACCTATCAAAAGAGGATCGCATGGGCTTACAACAAACGAGTTCATACAAGGACGTTCAGGGTGGGGGAATGGTGATGAAAAGAATCCTCCCTCGGCATCTACCCGATCTAAGGGGTAAATTCAAGCCCACATGGGATGGCCCATTCATTGTTCGAGAAGTACTCCCAGGTGGCGCGCTCCACCTCACTAATATGAAAGGCGAAGACCTATCTAAGCCAATCAATGCTGATCATGTCAAAATTCACTCCAGTTAGCCAAAACATCAACAGAACCCCCCAAAGAAGCAATTCTCGTCCAAAAAAAGAAGTGTGTCCAAAGCAGAACAGGCAAGGTAAAAACCCGAAACGGGTGCCTCAAGTAAAAATAACAAACCTAGGGAAAATCTAAAAGGACGTCAGGGGCAAAAAGGCATAGCCATTGTGGACCCTCGCCGTTCTGCGCTCCCACACGACGTTGTTCTCCCTTTCCTTTCGGAAGAAGAAGAAGAGGTGCGTGAGTGCGAATCGTCGTTTGTGCCACTGGCTTGCCTCATTCTCGAGGGCTTTATTTGGTTGTCATGTTAAGCTAGATGCGTTTGAATGAGTTTATATAAGACCAGAGTCACCACTGGCCAGTTACTTCGAATCTACAGTCTGCTAGACCCCGTAGAAACGTTAGAGAAGGGGATCCGAAGATTCCTTCCTCTAAAATGACTCCTTTTGATCTGCGGCCAGAGATTCGAGGTAAGGGATCATGGTTACAGGGTGGGAAGAGGTTAAGCACCCCACACACTGCCCGTACCGAAGTACGGTCTCTACTTCACAGAATCGAACTAATACTTGAAAGTCTATTTTAATCCTCGTATATTCTCATAGATGACATGATGCATGAATGCAGGTCTGAATAGCAAGAGTTTCTGATGGGCAGGTTTCCATTAGCAAGCAAGCCCAGAGCATACGCTCAAACTGACAGGTGCTTTATGCGAGATGCATGCAGTGTGTTTGAATAATCAAAGTGCTCGTAGTGGCATGTACATGAATGCAGGTCTGAGTAGTAAGAGTTTCTGATGGGCAGGTTTCCATTAACAGGCAAGCCCAGAGCATACGCTCGAACTGACAGGTGCTTTATGCGGGATGCATGTCGTGTGCTTGAATAATCAAAGTGTTTGTGGTGAAGCAGGGGGGTTGGAAGAAAAGTAAATGTTGCACTTATGCTAGATGCAAATGAGTTGATGCTGGAAAAGAGTAGCTAGATGGACGGAGGTGTCGCAAGGATTGGCTTTGAGTGGCTGAATTAAGACTTGGATGGCTTGGGAGACTTGGACCAATGGTCAGGCTAGGCTGGACCAAGGCTAGGCTCTCCTCACTCGGGCTCTCCTTGGTGAAAAAATGAGCTAAAATGGTGGAGGAGGACTCGGACGGACAGGATCTCTCTGGGCTTGGTCGTCTGCTGAAATGAGAAGGGGAGGGGAGTATTTATAGCAGAGGGCAGTGGTAGTTTGAGTAAATAATTTTGGGCGGCCCCCCGGACACTCCTCGGTTTCCAGCGCGTGGTACGGTCATGTCTCGGGGCTACTGTTTTGACTCAGTGGGTTGACTCGGTGAGTTGACTCAGCGGGTCGACTCGGTGATTTGACTCGGCGGGTTGACTCGGTGTTTTGACTCGACGGGTTGACTCATCGGGTTGACTCGGTGTTTTGACTCAGCGGGTTGACTCAGCGAGTTTGACTTTTTTAGGATTTTTTGACTGGTTTTTCTTATGGGGGGTTTTTCAGGCTGATGTTTAGGGGCGGGTTGACTGGGTTCAGGCTTGAGATGGGCTATGGATTGGGACTTACAAGGGTGAGTTTGGCTGAGTTTGGACTTGGGATTTGGGGGTATGGTCCTCCATTCATCCAGCTATCTCTACCAACAGTGTAGCTGAAGGTGGGGTGTCTACAGATGCCCCTCTTTGGTAGGGGTTGCTTACAACCGAATGCCAAAGCCAGTGGACACCCCACTTCTAACCCGGTCATTCATAGATCGTGGTCTGAAATCTTTGCTTGCCTTTGCATCTGTGCCAGTTGATCGTTGGAAATCGATCACTCGCACATACCGCGGAAGTTTGGAGAAAACGTTGCAATTGTCCTTGCATGCGCTGCAACCTGGGTACCCAATCGCAACCCTTCCATTCCCGATCGGTACTAACATCGAAAAGGTACAGCAGAGCCTCTGCGTCGCTAGTCTTACGAGGTTACTGACCCTAAGATTGATTGTGATGTTTGATGTTTTTCCGGATCACTCCAGGAGTACTTGTTTCGCTTGACTGTCAAAGTGGTTAGATGCCCTGCGTCATGTAGTCTTACGGGATTCTACTACGCCGACTTGAACTCAATCAAAGTACTTCAAGCATCTACGCCTAGGTATGTGGGGGTGAACTCTTTCCACCCGATCTGCTAGTTTTGATGCTTGGTTTGCAATTCATTCTTTCCTAGATTGTGGTCTGGAATCTTTGTTTGTCCTTTGTACCTGAGTCAGTTGATTGTTTGGAGATTGATAACTCGCACATACCGTGGGAGTTTGGAGAAAACGTTGCGATTGTCCCTGCAGTTTGCTGTAACCTGGGTACCCAATCGCAACCCTTCCATTCCCGATCTGTACTAACATCGGAAAGGTACAGCAGAGCCTCTGCGTCGCTAGTCTTACGAGGTTGCTGACCCTGAGACTGATTGTATGATGTTTGATGTTTTCCTAGATCACTCCAGGAGTACTTGTTTCGCTTGACTGTCAAAGTGGTTAGATGCCCTGCGTCATGTAGTCTTACGGGATTCTACTACGCCGACTTGGACTTAGTCAAGTTACTTCAGGCATCCATGCCTAGGTATGTGCGGGTGAACTCTTTCCACCCAATCTGCTGATTTTGATACTTGGGTCACAATTCATCGTTTCCACCTGTTCAAATGGTTTCTTTGACCGAGCCTTTTGGCTTTCATCTTTTCGTATCTTGGCATGTGGTACGATCGCACTGACACTGGAGTTCAGTTCGACCGTCCTTTGAGTGCATTGGATCCGATGGTCTCCGGGGAAACCGCGAGACATCGGATCTTATTTAATTTTTGCGTCTGCTCCTATCCAGAGATATGGAAGATCTCCTGGTGTTTTAGAGGCAGAACGCTCTACTGGGCAAATATTTTTTTGGATTTTTGAAAAGACACCCACTCTGGGGAGTGATACTTCGTGGGGTTTTTATTTGTAAATAGAAATATTTTTTATCTTTTTGAAATGGAAATCTGGTTTGCATGCGCCTCCACTAGGGATGCCTGTGGGGTCTTTGGCTAACCGACTTTTATTTTGAAAGAAGGTAAACATGACGATTGATGTGATGGATGCTGATGTATGGAGATGCATGATGAATGCATGGTTTGGCTCATTCTCCTTCAGTTTGATGATTTTGCTTTTGCTGGAGATGTAGAGAATTTTGAGCTTATTGCTTGCAGGGTAGTGCTTCCCTGGGGATTTTCTTTTCAATGCGGATGTTTGGTCAGCGGGTTGGTCAAGATCTCGACCCGTGGTCGATCAGGTCCATCGTCCTAAGATGCTGTTTTTTTGCTAATGAGAATGTACAAGGGTGTTATCCGACTTCAAGATGTTCTTCTGGGCATAAATACGATTGAGACGGTGCTTGGTTGCCAGTTTTGGTCAAGATTCCAATTTACGGGCGATTGGATCCGTCATCCCAAATTGTGAAGAGAGCGGAGTTCGAGACTCCTGAAGTGTAGTGCTTGGGGATAGTGACAATTTTTGTGATTTTTGCAGATATGTGGTCCGAATCTTTACCTGAGTAGTCAGGATAGAGATCGGTTATTGAAAGTAAGGAAATATTTTTGTGATTTTCGAAAATATTTGGTTTGAAAGCAAGGGAAATATTTTGTGATTTTTGAAAATATTTTGCAATGTTTTGGTATTTTGTTGGATTTTTTCGAAATGCAGGGAAAAGGTATGGAATTTTCATCCATTTTCAGCTTCTACTGCTGGTAAGGCACCCGATCCATTTTACGTTAGCGAGCAAGACGAGTCTCACACAGTTAAGTGCCATAGTTTTACATCTTCGGATGAGGAGATTTTTGAGGGTTTTCAGTCAACACACCCACAAAGTTGCCTGTTCCTCATGTGCAATGCACATAGACCACGTATTGTCTGACGGACTCCTTTGGCCACAAATTGAGCCACATCCTCACATTTCCCTTAGTCAGTCCAATTTGGGGCCTTACGTTGCTCACAATTCCGTGAGGGTGTGCTCCACCTCCCAACAGCCTTAATCCCTTTCATGAGTTTTAGGAACAGGGAACATCCGTTAGATTCAACAGCGACTCCCAAATCAAGGTTGTCTATCACGGTGCGTTCAACACGAACAGGATTGTGGGGTTCTACACGCCTCAGCCTTTACCTGTTTAAAAGATTCCGGACACCCGTACGATCAACTGTCAGCCACGTCCAGAACAGTTTAGGAAAGAAAGCCCCCGAGAAGTTAATCCTAGTGTAGTTTTAGGTCTTCAGACCGCTGGGGATGAATTTGTGAACTTGATGGAATTTTTTTTTTTTTTTGAAAAAGTTTCAGACTTCAACTTAGGTAATTGAAGTTGATGCTGGTTTTATGGAAAGCTTGAAATCTTTTTGGTATTTTTGAAAATGATCCGGGTTATCAAACCTTGATCCCAGCGGTTGAGGCCGATGCCGGTTTTTGGTTGAAAGCAGGAAAAGGTCCCCCGAGAAATTAATCCCAGTGTAGTTTAAGGTCTTCGGACCTAGAATATGTATATGCTGAAAATACATTCTTTTTGTGATTTTTTCGAAATGATCCAGGTCATCAGATCTTGGCCTGAACGACTAGGATCGATGCTCGTTTTTATTAAAATCCCTCGGGATATTGATCCCGACGTAGTTTAAGGTCTTCGGACCAAACTTATGTACATGTTAAAAATACATTCTTTTTGTGATTTTTTCGAAATGATCCAGGTCATCAGATCTTGGCCTGAATGGCTGGGATCGATGCTGGTTTTTATTAAAATCCCTCGGGATATTGATCCCGACGTACTTTAAGGTCTTCGGACCAAACTTATGTACATGCTGAAAATACATTCTTTTTGTGATTTTTTTGAAATGATCCAGGTCATCAGATCTTGGCCTGAACGGCTGGGATCGATGCTGGTTTTTATTAAAATCCCTCGGGATATTGATCCCGACGTAGTTTAAGGTCTTCGGACCAAACTTATGTACATGCTGAAAATACATTCTTTTTGTGATTTTTTTGAAATGATCCAGGTCATCAGATCTTGGCCTGAACGGCTGGGATTGAAGCTGGTTTTTATTGAAAGTCCCTCAGGATCTTGATCCCGACGTAGTTTAAGGTCTTCGGACCACAAAACTGTACAAGCAAGGCAAGCACATTTTCTTTTTTTTTTTTGGAAAATGTCCAGTGTCAGCGGATCTTGATTCGAGCAATCCAGACTGCTACCGGTTTAAAAAGTCCCTCGGGATCTTGATCCCGACGTAGTTTAAGGTCTTCGGACCCCTAAACTTGTACATGAAGAACGACACATTTTTTGCAATTTTTTTTCAAAAGATCCAGTCTATCTGACCCCTTCCTTGATCGATTGAGGTCAAATGATGGTTTTTATTATGAACTCCCTCGGGATGTTGATCCCGACGTAGTTTAAGGTCTTCGGACCAAAACTTTTATGGTTGGGCATACTTACCTTACTTTGTTTGGCTTCTAACGGGGCTGATTGTGATTTGCGTGGTCCGAATTGCTTGAATTGGCCATGTGGACCCTTTCCAGACTTTAGCTTTACTTTAGAGCACATATCATTGATGTTTTGTGAGGCTAAGAAGGTTTTCCATGGTGCGGATGATGACTTGGACGGTTCAAATCTCTTGATATGGCCTTGTGGGCCCACTTGATGATTAGATCTTGGATTCCGGCCCTTCTTTTGATGATCAAACCCTTGATCTTGCTATTTGATGACCCATGCGAGCTTTTTCATGGTTTAGATCATAATAATCTAGTCTTCGAATGGCTCAGATTGCTTGTGGGCCTCTCTTGATCAACTTTCCCTCTCTTTGACTTGATCAGACCCATTCTGGCCGCAGTGCTTCGTGATTGGATAGGTGGGGTACCTTCCAAATGATTCTGATCAACCTCAATCAAAATCTGGAATGGATTGGAGCCTTGGGCGGCCCTTAAGGTGCCATCTGCTGATGTGGACTGTCAGCCTCACCTACCAACAACCATGGAGCCAATCCCGCGGAGAGAGAGAGAGCGCATCTGTACGGGCGGCCCAGAGCGGGCCGCCCAAGGCTCGCCTCTTGTGCGGCCAATGCTTGCTCGTGCTTGGACATTCTCTTCTGTCTCCTGCTCTTGTCCCCACATTCTCTGTACTGGACCATTCGATTTCAGCCATGAATCTTCTTTCCTCTTTGTCTTTTCTCCTCATCTTGTCCTCATCTTGCTTTGTCCTTTCTTGGGCAATGGATGGTGGAGATTTAGGGGTTGTGGGGGCTGTCCATGGTGGGTCCCACACTTCAGAAAGTGTTGAAGGCTTTAATGATGGAGAGATTCCTTTAATAGATGGTAGAGATGGAGCATTGACTAGGGGCATTGATGATGGATTAGGGATGGTGGTTGGTGGAGCTTTGAATGGCCCGATTAATGGCAGCCATGCTGAAATTTCATATTCGAATGGGTCTTTGATTGTGGGAGAACTGGATGGTATGGATGGTTCAGATGATACCTTTGATGGTTTGGATGCTCTTGATGATGGCCAAGATGTGTGGCATACTTGTTTGGATGGACTTGATGTGATCATTGATGATGTCCCCCTAATGATGGACGGTGTGGATGCCTCGATGATCCCTTTGATTGGTCAGGATAATGACTGGATTCATGATTTTCTGTTGGAGAGGGCCACAGGTCCAGATCTGACCGTTGATTCTTTGATCGGGGTTGCCGGGACCCTTCTTGATAGTTCAGATGCATTCTTTGACGGTCAGATTGGTCAGGATGACACAATGTGCGATGTGATCTTTGCTGATAGCCCTTTTGATGGAGAGTATCGTCCTTCTCCTGATCGTCAGTCTTTTGCGCTCTGTTGATGAGGTGGAGGAGTCTTCTCATGCGGCTGAGGTCGCGGCAATTTCAGACAGTGATGCGACTATATCAGACATAGTCGTTGCTGAGGGCAGGTCAGGGGCTGTCGAGTCTTCAGAGGTTCCAGCTTTTCATTCTCCTTCGCCCATTGATCTTCCGATCTCGATGAGCTGTCATTGATTTCTGGGCCTTTTGTTCTGGAGGGGGTACCCGTGAGGACTTGTCAGCTGCTTCCTCGTCCTTCTTGCTCGCCACGACTGCTTGCTTGGCTTGACAGCTTGTCAGTTTATGAGATTCAGGATTTGGAGTCCTATGGCTTCGGCAGTCAGATCCATCTGGCTAGAGTTGACATTGACTGGAGGATGCTCGGAGCTGCATTGATTGACTGGGTCCCTTCGTTGAACTTGTTCGCGTTCAACGACATGGAGATGGGACCCTCTTTGGAGGAGCTTGCACGCTTGATAGGACTACCTTGGGATTATACTCAGTATTTCTCGCCGAAGACATTGCTGAAGGCTGCCACACCGCAGAACTGGTTCGGGATCCCCTATCTTGTTCGGCCTGCAGCTGCCGGCCAGGATGCTGTAGTATTTTCCTTGGATTTACTGTATGATCTCTTTTCGGGTCCTCGGAGTGTGGCCGGATCTATTCTTGCTCGGAACGCATTGATGTTTTGCTTGATAGCTGAGGTGCTATTCTCGGGATGGCGCAGGTCCCAGACTCCTTTGCTTTTTGAGGTGATGAGCCGAGTTATCCGACAGCAGGGGATCATTTCTCTCGTCCTGGCCGAGCTGTTTAGTGGGCTGACTGACTGTGCCCTGGGCCGCACTCGTGTCCTTCGCGACTGCTGTGCATTTCTTCAGGTATCTTTTCTGTACTTTTCCCTTCTTGCTTTGTTAGGAATTGCTTTGCTCTAGCTGAGCTTCTTTTCCTTGTGATCAGGTCTGGCTATGGGAGCATCTTTTGCTGACTGTTCCTGTACCATTTCCTAACACCCGTCGCCCAGACCTTATGCGACATATCATAGAGTTTGTTCCGTATACAGCTAGGATGAGCGAGCCTTTGTATCGCAGGATGTTCGCTGAACTTCGTGACTGGAATGTTCGTTGGGAGTCATCTTGGCTTTCACTTCCTCCAATGCTTTGCGATGCGCACCGCCTTCCTCTGATGCTGGTAGGCTTTCGATCTTACTTTTCCTACCACCCTACCTGGTTCCTTCGGCAGTTTGGGTACGAGCAAGATGTTCCTCTTTTTGCTTTTATGGGTATCGAGCGCCGAGCACTTCCATCTAGGACTCCTGGACGAGTTACCTGACTGCTGATCTGCTTGGTTTTGAATTGCGGGCCTTTCCGATGACGACCGCCCCATATCAATACTGGGTTGCTGAGCAGTCTCTGTATCAACGTATCCCTTGCTGGCATCAGACTGCTGATGAGGATGAGCAAGATATCCTTGGAGATGCCAGCTCTTCATCTGGTTCATATGAACCCTTTGAGGAGCGCCCATTTATCGATCCTGGTTTCCTTTTGGCCACTTATGGCCATTTGCTATCTGAGATTTCCGCACTTTGGTATCATTGTGAGATGATGTCGCAGAGATTGGCTGCCGATCAGAGGTTGTCTGATGAGGAGACAGCGATCCGTACCCTTGAGCGCGATGAGGCGCATTACCTGCGTTTGGAGGTAAGTAGGTTGAGAGCGAGGCTATTTCATTATGAGTCAAAGGACTTACCTGATGTGGTCGAGGAGGAGGGTAGAGATTGATTGTGTTGGCCACCTGCACATTCTTTTTTGCATATATGATTGATGATGATGCATTTTTTGTATTTTTTGAAAAAGATGACATGATATGTGTAAAAGAAATATGATGCTTTTAATGAAAAGGAAGAAAACTTTTTTGAGAATTTATTGTGCCATGAGTTGTCTTGTGAGTGTGTCTGGATTTTGTGTCGGGATATAGGAATCAAAACTGGGGCTTGGCCAATGCTTTGACCGATGTCTCGAGATTTGACTTGTGTGATCCTTTGGTTCCCTAGAGGTGTAGGCAATAAAAACTGTGGCCTCCTAAGATTGTCAGAATTTGTAGAGCTCTTTGTTCCTGACTGCACTTCTTCTTGTTCTTGAACTGTGACTACTTGAACCCTTCTGGACTGTCTGATTTCCTGGTACCTGCACTTTTATTTTTTCTTTTTCCATTTGAGCCATTTTTGCCTGCAGCGCTTTTTCGAGTTTTCACCACAGCCGGCCTTTTCCCTTCATTTTTGCCCGTGGCGCCCTTTCGGGTTTTCACCACGTCCCGGGTGTTTGATCTTGCCTGCCCCTTGGCAGCTATGCTGTTTTTACCCTCGGCGCCCTTTCGGGTTTTCACAAAGTCCGTTGTATGCCCACTGTTTTTACTCGGAGCGCCCTTTCGGGTTTTCACTTTGCCCTCTTTGTTTAGGCACATATTTTCTTTTTCTCTTTTTCTTTCTTTTTCTGAATCTTTGAATAACTGCGGCGGCTAGAGGTCGGAAATCCGTCATTGCCAGCCGATGGCAGTTTTTCAGCCCTTATCCTAAGTTACAATGATGGAGCTGTTGGTCTTAGCTAAAGACCCTTCTAAGATGAATGGATGGATGACTGTGTTTCTTCTTGGGTTGATTTTTTTTTCTCAGGTGCCTTGCTTTGGCTTCCCTTTTTCTTTCTCTTTTTTTTGTATATTTTTTTTCTTTTGAATCCCCTTATTTGAAACACTTGTTGATGGACGGAAATGATTTCTCAGAGGTTTTAGCTTCGACCTCTTGACTTCAGCTCTATTAAGGTAACTCTTAATAAGGTCAGAATGACTTACCCGTGGAAGATCTTCACTTTGTCGGCGTTGATTGACTCAGGAAGATACACCCCTCTAATGCTGGTGAGTCTGAGGGCGCCTCCGGGAAGTACTTCTCTGATGATCAGTGGCCCGTCCCATGAGGGTTTAAACTTTCCTCTAGGATCCGAAAGGTGCGACGGTAGAATCTTCTTCATGACCATGTCGCCTACCTTGAAACTTCTTTTTCAGACTCTCTTGTTGTAAGCTCGAGCGATCCTTTTCTGATAACACTGGGAATGACTTAGCGCACGCATACGCTTTTCATCTGCTAACTGCAACTGATCGAATCTGGCCTGTTGTCATTCTCCTTCTTCAATTCCGCTTTCGAGTAACACTCGTAGTGATGGTATTTCCACCTCGACTGGCAGAACTGCCTCCATTCCATAAGTAAGCTCGAAAGGAGTAACGCCCGTAGCAGACCGTACAGACGTTCGATAGGCCCACAGTGCATATGGGAGCATATCTGACCAATCTCGATAGGTCACGACCATCTTCTCGAGTATCCTGACGATTGTCTTGTTTGTGGCTTCTACCCCACCATTCATCTGAGGACGGTAGGGGCTTGATCGATGACGTTGGATCTTGAATTTGCTGAGGAAGTCATCCATCTTCTTGTTGACGAACGGGGTCCCATTATCTGTGATGATAGCATTAGGGATTCCATACCGGCATATGATGTTGTTCTTCATGAATTTAATCACCTGAGATGCTGCAATTGTGGTGTAGGAAGCTGCCTCTACCCACTTGGTGAAGTAGTCGACTGCCACAAGTATGTACTCATGACCGTTTGATGCTTTGGGACTAATTTTGCCGATGATGTTGAGTCCCCACATGGAGAAGGGCCAGGGGGTGGTCAGGTTGTACAACTCTGATGAGGGGGCATGAATTTGATTCGCATGCTCCTGGCATTTGAAGCATTTTCTGACGTGCTGGCAGTAGTCTGTCTCCATGGTGAGCTAATAGTAGCCAAGTCGTAGAATCTTCTTTACCATCATGTGCCCGTTCATGTGTGGGCCACAGATTCCTTCGTGTATTTCTTTCATGATCTTTGCAGCTTTTGTTTCATCGACACATCGAAGGAGGATATGATTATAAGATCGCTTGTAAAGAATTTCGCCGCTGATGGTGAACTGGCCGGCCAAACGCTGGATGGTTCGGCGATCTGTTGTTGTTGCTGACTCCGGATACTCCTGGGTTTCAAGATATTGCTTGATGTCGGCATACCAGGGTTTGTCAGGGACAGCTTCGGCTTCTTCTATTTGCAGGCAGAAAGCCGGTTCATCTTGAATTTCAATTGTGAGCTCCCATTCCGAAGCTCCTTTCGAGATCTCGAGCATTGACGTGAGTGTGGCGAGAGCATCTGCAAACTGGTTCTTGGCTCTAGGCATGTATGAGAAGGTAATTTCTTTGAACTCCTCGATCAGATTTTCAAGATACACATGATATGGTATCAACTTCCCGTCCTTGGTCTTCCATTCGCCATTGGTCTGATTGATGATCTCCAAATACTCATAGCTTCTTGACGCCCAAGATTATGGCTTCCCTTAAGCCAGCGATGCATGCTTCGTACTCTGCCATGTTGTTGGTGCACTCAAATGCTATGCGCCTTGAGATAGGAATAGGGACATCATCTGGAGAGTATAGGATTGCTCCAATACCACTCCCTTTAGAATTTGCTGCGCCGTCGAAGAATAATGTCCACTCATCTTTTTTCTTCTTTTCTTCACCTTCGATATGCAAGAGATCTTCATCAGGGAAGAATGTCTTGAGCGGTTGATAATCCAGGAGGGAGTGGGCCGCAAGATGATTAGCGAGGGCCTATCCCTTGATTGCCTTCTGAGTGTCATAGGTGATGCCATTTAGCTATCCTTCTAGTGAGTGCCGGTTTCTCGAACAGGTACTTGAGTGGATCCATGTGAGCGAGGAGGAGAATAGGGAATGCAATCATGTATTGACGGAGTCGCTGAGTTGCCCAGACTAGGGCGAGGCAAGTCTTCTTGATCGGGGAATACCTGGTCTCGTAGTCGGTGAACTTTCGGCTCAAATAATATATTGCTTGTTCCTTCTTCCCAGTCTTGTCGTGTTGGCCGAGGACACAGCCAATGGCTTCTGCTACTACTGAGATGTATAACAATAGTGGTCGTCCGGGAGTGGGTGGCACTAGGACTGGAGGATTCATGAGATACTTCTTGATGCGGTCGAAGGCGACTTGGCAATCATCATTCCATTCTTTTAGAACGTTCTTCCGAAGGAGCTTGAAAATGGGCTCACAAATAGGTGTGAGCTGTGCGATGAAGCGACTGATGTATTGAATTCTGCCGAGGAAGCCACGAATTTCTTTCTCTGTTCTAGGAGGGGGCATCTCGATGATTGCTCTGGTTTTGGTCTCGTCGACCCTGATGCCATCCTCACTAACCATAAAGCCGAGGAGCTTACCTCCCATTGCACCAAAGACACATTTCTGAGGGTTGAGGCGGAGCTTGTACTTTTCTAATCTGTTGAATAACTTCTTCAGATCTTCAAAATGTCCTTCAACTGTGCGAGATTTGACGATCATATCGTCCACATATTCTTTAAGCTCTGTGTTCATCATGTCGTGGAATAGTGCTGTCATTGCTCGCTGATATGTTGCTCCTGCGTTCTTTAGACCGAACGGCATTACCCTGTAACAGAAAGTTCCCCAGGGGGTAATAAACGATGTCTTCTCGCGATCTTCGACGGCAATCTTGATCTGATTGTAACCTGAGAACCCGTCCATGAATGAGAAGATCTTGTATCCCTCAGTATTGTCGACCAGAGTGTTGATATGCGGTAAAGGGAAGTCATCTTTAGGACTGGCCTTTTTGAGGTCTCGAAAGTCGATACACATTCGAACCTTGCCATCCTTCTTCGGTACTGGTACGATGTTGGCGAGCCATTCCGGGTAGTTGTAGACTACCAAGAATCCCGCATTGTACTGCTTGATGACTGCATCTCAGACTTTCAGAGCCCATTCTGGCTTCATTCTTCGAGTTTCTGTTTCACTGGCTTCGTATCCACCTTGGTTGACAAATGGTGTACAACGAGCTCTTCATCGAGCCCCGGCATGTCTTCATATGAGAACGTGAAGTTGGACAATCTTGGAGCTAGGAACTCTATCATTTTCTGTTTCATCTCAGGTGGCAACGATTTTTCAATGCGTACTTCTCTAGGGATCTCAGGTGTCCCCAAGTTTACTATCTCAAAATCATCGGCTACAACATTGGCTTAAGATTCGAATTTTGTGAGGAGATCCTCTAGTTCGGGAGCCAGATCATCATCTTCCTCATCCCGAGCTTCGTCCAGACCCATGAGCTCGAAGTCTAATTCGATGTTAAAGTCGTATGATTCGACTTCAAACTCATGCGACTCTTTAGACGAACTTGGCACACTATTGAATGCAGGAAAAGAAATGTTTTTTGGTTTTTGAGATTTTTCTGAAATGGAAATGCTAGATGTTTTTGGCTTTTGAAAGTTTTTTATTTTTTTGGATTTTTGAAATTCACGGGACTTTGAACAAGCGGGCATTGCAGACCATGATTGAGCCCAACTTGTTCCAAAGTTCCGATCGCTGCTTAAACAGGCATTTTTTTAAGCCAAAGCCCTCAGATGGCTCTTTGGCTGATTCAAAAGTTAGGGGAATGGATGACCATTTAGGACCCCACACTTCCTCCCCTGAAGAGGTGGGGGTTGAAAATTCGGGCGAAGAATCACAGTCTGGCCCAATGACCATGATTTCTCGCTGGTCGGGTTCGAGATCTGAGTCGTACTCAGTCCCTCCCGGATCACTTACCTCGCATTGCAATTCGTCTGGTTCTATGGCTAGACATGAGCTTGGAATCTAGACATCGGACCAATCCAGGGCTGGCCATTTCCCTTTCTTGGTCCAATGGATGGGCTGCTTCTGCCCCTAGCTGATGATTGATGATGTTGATTCTGCAGAGATGGGCAATTTGTGCCTCTGGCTGGTTGGAATTGAAGCGGGCAGGTTGTGCCCCTAGTTGATTGATGCTGAGATGGGCAAGTTGTGCCTCTGGCTGACTGGAATTGAAGCGGGCAGGTTGTGCCCCTGGTTGATTGATGCTGAGATGGGCAAGTTGTGCCCCTGGCTGACTGGAATTGAAGCGGGCAGGTTGTGCCCCTGGTTGATTGATGCTGAGATGGGCAAGTTGTGCCCTTGGCTAGGAGCAGGTATCAGAGTAACCTGGTCCTAAAGGTACTGTATTTGACTTCCTTCTTCATCTTCATCCTTTCCTTCTTCCTCTGGAGGCTTAGACGGTTCGAGAATCTGATCCCATCGAATGGGGGACCATGTGGCCCAAACTAGGCTCATCGGGAGGCCTTTGTGTAGTGCAGTCGGTTGATTCCCTCCTGGATCTTTGCAAGGCTCTCCTGGCTTGACGAATTGGATGAGTGAGCACCGAAATTTCTTCCTTCTTTTGTCCATGAAGATTGCCCTGTATCCAAGTCCTCATTTGCGTTGGTTATATACCAGCGGTATCTTTCTGGACTTGAAATGATTCTTCATTCGGTATTTGAGGCTCAAACGTTCTGCTGGTGAAAAGACACGATCCACCCCTATCGGTTTCGGATTGGTGATAGAGTTCACAGTCTCGAATTCGAAACTATGAAACGGGACGTCCTCTTCAGAGTGCTGGATATCGATGACCGGGATGTCTGGTTCAGTGGCAGCAGCATTGGAAGGAATGATGAGCTCTTTCTCTGCATGGATAGAGATCACTTGATTTCCACAGATGTATTTCACTCGTTGATGCAGGGTTGATGGCACAGCTCCAACCTTGTGCAGCCATGGTCGTCCGAGCAACATGTTGAAAGAGGCTGATATATCCAGAATTTAGAATGTGATGGTGGAGACTTCCGGACCTATCTGTACCTCTATGTCGACCTCCCCTTCCACTAATCAGCGGGTGTTGTCGAATGCTCTGACACATATGGTGCTGGGTCGGAATGAAGAAGGGCTGATTCCCAGACGTTCCGCAGTCTTAAGTGGGCAGACGTTTAAGCTTGAGCCATTATCGATAAGGACCAGCGGGACACATAGGTCTTTGTATCGTAAGGCTATTTTGAGAGATCGCCCATGATCTCGTCCTTCTGGTGGCAACTTATTATCTGTGAAGGTGATAGCGAGCGGAGCCAGGAGCTGTCCAACCATCAATGCTATCATCTCTGGTGCCGTATCAGAGGAGACATGAGCATCGTTCAAAGTTTTGGCAAATATTTCTCGATGTATGCGAGATGTGCAGAGTAGCTCCCATATTGAGATTTGAGCAGGGATTGACTTGAGCTGAGTCGCCACATCGTATGCGGCTTCATTTTTGTTGCCGAGGCCTGAGAGCGCGGCTTTGGGATCTCCTCTATTTTGATTATCTCTTCGGATGCAACGTCCATTGGGATTCATGTTTCCCACTTCCGCACATTCTGAATAGTGCCATGGGACCTCTTTATAATTTTCCTCACCTTTGCATTCTAGGACCACCGGTTCTTACAACGGTGCTAGTGTGGGTACCAGATCTTCCTCGTATAGAGCTTTTGCCTTGAGGACTACATTGTTGCCTGTGCTGAAGGGAAAATATCGAGGCTTGTCTTCATAGATCACATAAGGTTGCAGTCCTAGCTTCACCATTCCTGGAGCAGGAGGCTCCCATGGAATGAATACTGGTCCTCTTGATATGGCAGGAGGTTTCTCTGTTCGTCCCAGCTGCCGTAGTGTGATTGACACGCCTCCGGGATTTGCCCCATGCAATATGACTGGCTCATCTGGAGGAACTCCTTCCAAGACAATGGGCTCTTGCTGCTGATGAGTGCGGTTCCTCCATTGCGAATTGTATTGTTCTTGTGCTGGGATTGCCCCTTGTAAGATGACAGGTTTGTATGTGGGTTCGATGTATGATTGTGCTTCTTCCAGAATGACTGGTTCCCAACATGAATGGCTATAAGGTGCCCCTTGCACAACTGGCACATCATATGGAAGTGTTCCTTCGAGTACTACTGGCTCGGAGACTGAAGGAGGAAAGGGACTTGCCCCTTGCATGATAGGAGGAGGATTTGTTGGCCCATAAGTGTAGGCATGAATGGACTGGATAGGGGAGAAGAAGCAATCGAGGCGTTCTCCTTCTTCTATGCTGTTGACGGTGGGGCCTCGAGACGAACTGGGGTCCGTCTGATGCTGAGGCAGAGGATTCTGAAGGATGTTGGTGGAAGCTGCTAGAGGAGTCCCAAGGATCGAGATGACGATCTTGCAGTCATGAATCAGATCTTGTATGGCATTCTTCAAAGTAAAGCATCGATCAGTGGTATGGCCACGCCCTTTGATGGTAGGCACAGTACTCATTTTCTCTGTAGTTCGGAGGCAGAGGATGAGGAGGAGGCCTAGGTGTCATCAGAGTGAGTAACTACTTTTGTACCAGCATAATCATGACTTGACTAAGTGGCTGAGTGAGTGGAGTGAACTTCCTGAGCTCCCTGTAATTCTGCCTATTCTGGTATGAGTATTGACCGTTTCCTCTGAACTGCTGCTGTTGTCAAGGTGGTTGTGACTGTAGTTGAGGATTCGGTCGTGGTTAATACCTCTGAGGTTGGTGCTGAACCTGATTCTGCTGATACTGTTGACGTCCCTGTGGGGGAGCATGTTGATTACCCTGAGCAGTGGTGCTGATGTTGTTTACCTCTGTCGGGCGAGGAGGAGAACCGTTGCGGTTTCCGTTCCCATACCCGATAGGTCTTCCTTCCACTATGTTTCTTTTAACTGAAGTGGCTTGATGAGGCCATTGGGAGATTGTTCTGGCACGGATTCCTGCTTCGACTTGCTCTCCAGCACGGATCAACTGTGAGAAATTCGTGTATGGATGCGAGATGAGATATCCGGATATGCCTGGATATGTTGAATGAACAATCATGGAGATTTGTTCTTCGTCGTCGATAGGTGTCTACATTCTGGCTGCCATAGCTCGCTAACATCCCACATAGGCTGATAGCGTTTCATCACTCCTTTGCCTAAGAGCTGCCAGGTCGGCTCTTCTGGGTGCCATACTGAGATTGTACGCGAATCTGTCGACGAAAGCCTAGGGAAAGTTGTTCCCATGTCCTGATGTGGTGGCAGTCCAATGAGGTGTACCAATCTAGGGCATCGCCCTTCAGAGATTTTTGGAACAAACGAATGAGGGCCCCTTCATTTCCTGAGATTGCACTCAGCTCTCCATAGAAGGCCTTGAGATGTGCTGTGGGACAACCGCTGCCATCGTATCTTTTGAATTTTGGTACCTCAAAGTTTTGAGGCACTTGAGCATCTGGGAAAGGACACAAGTCTCTGAACTTGGTCGAAGGTAGATCGATTCCTTGTTGTCGCTGAAGCTGATTTTGCAAGATCTGGAACTGCTCCAGCAACTCGTCCAGTCCTGAGTGATCTGTTCGAGCGACTGGTGCCTCTTGGAGTAAGGCACGTTCTTCTTCGGCATAGTGGTCGATGTCCTCGACCCTATGGGCTTGCTAAAAAGCAACCGCGGGTTACTGAAATTGATTTGATGATTGAACTGAATTCTGATGAACTTGTGCTTGAAAGGATTGTCACTGAACTGGAGATTGTACTGAAGATTGAACTGGAACTTGCTGAAAATTAACTGAAGATTGCTGAATTGAAGATTGCTGGAAATTAACTGGAGTTTGCTGAATTGAAGATTGCTGGAAATTAACTGAAATCCCATCGGCGAGGATATGCTGGAATTGAAAAGTGCTCCTGTTTGCAGGAGGCTGAGATGCTGGGAAGTGACCCCCTTGTTGGGTATTCGCCACTGTCCATTGATTGATGGGGGCTTGACACTGACCCCCATTGTGGGCATTCGCCAGTGCTGTCCCTGTTGCTGGAAATTGAATTGAAATCCTATCGGCGGGGATGTGCTGAAATTGAAAAGGGGTCCCATCGGCGGGGACATGCTGAGATCTACTGAGACTGTTGTTTGTAAGATTGACTAGAAGCTGACTGGAAGTCCCTGCGACAGGAATGCTCTGAGACAGCCTTGTCGTCACGGGAAGGTATTGAGGAGGATGCCCCATAGCGAAGGGCTGAGACGGTTGATGTCGGTAGTCTTGGGCAGACTCCGATGGTTGTGCTTGATTTGAACTAGAGGCCGGAGGGACCCGGCATGGCTGCTGAGATTGTTGAACTGGGCCAACCTGATTGTTGGCTGCTGCGGTGGCTTATGCTTGCATGAATTGCAAGAGCATTTCTTGCATTACTCTCATTCCTTGTGTCAATTCTTGCATGATTGGAGTATTCTCAATTGGCTGTTGCGCTTGAGGTTGTGCTTCGGTCATCTTAAGAGCAGGGAAGAGGTGAGTTTCCTCTTCATGGTCAGACATGGCTTGTGAGCCCGAGTGCGGATTATGCTGCGGAAGGGAAGTTGTTTCCGAACACGTTGAGCCCAAGGAGGTGCAATGGTGAGGACTATACTCTACTCTTTTTGGGTTTTGGGATTTTCTTTTTTTCTTTGGTTTTGGGTAGAATGCTATGCAGATGAGATTGTATGAGGACTAATGACTTTCAAGTACGGGAAGGATTCTGTTTTTCAAGTCGGATCACGACTAGTGGGACTAGCTCATCCCCAGTGGAGTCGCCATTCTGTGGACCCTCGTCGTTCTGCGCTCTCACACGACGTCGTTCTCCCTTTCCTTTCGGAAGAAGAAGAAGAGGTGCGTGCGTGCGACTGGCTTGCCTCATTCTCGAGGGCTTTGTTTGGTTGTCGTGTTAAGCTGGATGCGTTTGAATGAGTTTATATAAGACCAGAGTCGCCACTAGCCAGTTACTTCGAATCTACAGTCGGCTAGACCCCATAGAAACGTTAGAGAAGGGGATCCGAAGATTCCTTCCTCTAAAATGACTCCTTTTGATCTGCGGCCAGAGATTCGAGGTAAGGGATCACGGTTACAGGGTGGGAAGAGGTTAAGCACCCCACACACTGCCCGTACCGAAGTACGGTCTCTACTTCACAGAATCGAACTAATACTTGAAAGTCTGTTTTAATCCTCGTATATTCTCATAGATGACATGATGCATGAATGCAGGTCTGAACAGTAAGAGTTTCTGATGGGCAGGTTTCCATTAGCAGGCAAGCCCAGAGCATACGCTCGAACTGACAGGTGCTTTATGCGAGATGCATGCTGTGTGTTTGAATAATCAAAGTGCTCGTAGTGGCATGTACATGAATGCAGGTCTGAACAATAAGAGTTTCTGATAGGCAGGTTTTTATTAACAGGCAAGCCCAAAGCATATGCTCGAACTGACAGGTGCTTTATGCGGGATGCATGTCGTGTGCTTGAATAATCAAAGTGTTTGTGGTGAAGCAGGGGGGTTGGAAGAAAAGTAAATGTTGCACTTATGCTAGATGCAAATGAGATGATGCTGGAAAAAGAGTAGCTAGATGGACGGAGGTGTCGCAAGGATTGGCTTCGAGTGGCTGGATCAAGACTTGGATGGCTTGGGAGACTTGGACCAGTGGTCAGGCTAGGCTGGACCAGGGCTAGACTCTCCTCACTCGGGCTCTCCTTGGTGGAAAAATGGGCTAAAATGGTGGAGGAGGACTCGGACGGACAGGATCTCTCTGGGCTTGGTCGTCTGCTGAAATGAGAAGGGGAGGGGAGTATTTATAGCAGAGGGCAGTGGCAGTTTGCGTAAATAATTTTGGGCGGCCCCCTGGGGGCCGCCCGTACGTACACTCCTCGATTTCTAGCGCATGGTACGGTCATGTCTCGGGGCTACTGTTTTGACTCAGTGGGTTGACTCGGTGAGTTGACTCAGCGGGTCGACTCTGTGATTTGACTCGGCGGGTTGACTCGGTGTTTTGACTCGACGGGTTGACTCAATGAGTTGACTTGGTGTTTTGACTCAACGGGTTGACTCAGCGAGTTTGACTTTTTAAGGATTTTTTGACTGGTTTTTCTTATGGGGGGTTTTTCAGGCTGATGTTTAGGGGTGAGTTGACTGGGTTCAGGCTTGAGTTGGGCTATGGATTGGGGCTTACAAGGGTGAGTTTGGCTGAGTTTTGACTTGGGATTTGGGGGTATGGTCCTTCATTCATCCAGCTATCTCTACCAACAGTGTAGCCGAAGGTGGGGTGTCTACAGCCGTCAAAGGGCAAGTAAGATCAAATACCTGAGACGTGGTGAAAACCTGAAAAGGCGCCATGGAAAAAAAATGACGAAAAAAAGCAGACATGGTGAAAACCCACAAGGATGCTATGGGTAAAAATGGCATGAATAAAAAAATAGAAAAGCAAAAGAAAAGAAATCGAGCTAGGTCAACGCTCGATTTAGGGTAAGTTTGACGGGCAAATGCAAAAAGTATAACCGCGGTATTTCAAGGATTCTCCATACTCCACTTCAACCAGAACTCTCGTGTCATACTCATAAATATCCTTGAAAGTTACCTCTACATCAACGCTTAAGGCAGACACTCACCTAATCCCAACCATTCGAATCTCCCATATCAATCGCAAAAGACAGACAGATACGAAAAAGCAGGGAAGTTTCCTCCTTTTTACTTTATTTATAGTATGTACCATCTTTCTTCCTCCTCACCTTTTATCTGTAGCTCATGTTTTCTCTCCTCAATTTATACGCTTTCTTTGGGTTTGGTTTCACCGCACATATTGCCATTTTTATATAAGAAAAGAACAAAAAGAAAGTTTCTATTTCACTTACTCTTTTCATCGTACAACCTATGTATACAAAAACAAGGTGGGACACAAAAATACATACCAACCCAACAACCCACCCACCAAAAAAGGAAAAAGACCACTACCAAAAGGAAAAACATATTACACATCATGCCACTCCTCCCACTCAATCCTCCCTCAGACGCTTTCCCTTTGGATCCAATGGAGTGGGATCCTCAGGTATATTCATACAAAAAACTTGTGTTAACTCCTGTGAAAATAAGATTGCCTAGTCTCGCTCATGCTGCAATCTCTCGATGTCCCTCTGCAGGACCTCCCTCTCCTTGTCTTGCCGAGCAATCAACCGACCCTGACTCTTGACAACCTTTGAAAGATCGTCGTCCGAGCAATAAGAGGACTATGTAAGGCTGCGGTGGCGTCAGCAACAGCCAAACCACGACCAGCAGATGTGGAAGTAGGTGCAACATCAGCACTGGAAGCCTGAGGAATCTCTCCTAAACTTAGTAAGGCTTCATCTTCCTTCTCTCCATGAAGAAGCTAGCCCGGCAGCTGGCGGACGGAACGCTGAATAACAATCCAGCGATGATACTTTATCATCACGAGAGGTGCTAAATGAGCAGCGAGCCCTAATGTACCAGCCAATAAGCCCCCCCTCCAACAATCCTTAATCTTCTTCCCAAAGGAACAAGTGAAGCGCTCAATCAATGAATGTCCTGGCACTTAATACACGAAAGTGGTAACATCCTGAATGTAACCAAACTGGCGTAGAAAGCAAACAGATGATAAGAAAAGCTCTCCCAAAACCCGACTAAAGAAAGAGGCCTCTGACCGCGTGTGCACAAAAGCAGAGAGAGAGGCATCCAAGAGGCATGCCAGTGAATGTCTCTGTCTGACAATATCTCAAATCAACGACGATATACACGATCCTATGCCCGCACAAAAAGTTGCTGAGCACCAAGCAAAGTAGCCCTGAGACCCACCTCCTAAAGGCGAGCCAGTGTCTCCAGACCAGTGATATGTAAGGTGCTCCCAGAACCAGACCTACATCATCCACATGTCAGAAAGGAAAGGAAACAACAACAACAACAACAACAACAGATGAAATGGCGCACAATGTCCAGGCTAAAATGAAAGACTACCTGGAGGAAAGCATAACACCCCCGAATGCGCCAAGCCCACCCCTCGACCTGCCGCAGTCAATCCACGGGAAACCTTGGCCAAAACTAAAGTCATCAATCTACCACAACGAAGTACCACCTAAAGAGCACTAAACAAGTCATACATGTCAGAGCACGGCCACCCTGAGAAGAGCAACTTGTCCAATATACAGAATATTAGAGCCTGAAAAGAGTTCAAGAAGCGAGAGCTACCCTCTCTCCCACGGTCCACGAAAAACTGGTCGTACAAATAGCCTGGCTAAAATGGGCACGATTAGTCTCAAGACCAAAGTAAGCATGTGGCTCATCTAAATGGTGTGAGTTCATCAAGGGAACCCCAGCAACAACATATGAAGGAAGGCTAGTCAAACAAGCTAGCTCGTTGAAGGATGGACTGAGCTCTATATCCCCGAAATAGAAGAGGTTCAGCGAAGGGACCTAGTAATGCAAAGTCATAGTAGGCATGTGCCCGTCAATCTCAACAAAACGTAGCTCCAAGACTCCTAGCAGATGATAACGACGTAAAAGAGCTCTCTCCTCAGCAGTCATAGAATCAATCCAAGCCGATAAACATGGGGAACAGGTAGGCCATGCCAAGAAAGTCAGAATGGCCAATGCTCGATTTACATTCGGCATACCAGCCATATCCTCTTCAGAAGGAGCAGATCCTTCAATATGGACGTCATTATCTAGCCAGGCAGAGATGGAAGTTATCACCTCGTCATAGGAAGGGCGCGGATTGCCTACGAAAGCCTTCCGCAGGCATCTCCTGCCAAGGAATCTGGGTGGGGCCCACCGTGAGGTTTGTGAGAAATCTACGCCGTCCAACCGTTTTGTGAGATCATTTTAGGCGTTGCGACTGCAAATGAACGGGATCCAAAACTCAAGTGGGCCGCACTAAAGCAAAAGGTGTGTAGGGAAATTCTTACCGTTGAAACCTCTTTGGGGTCCACAGTAATGTTTATATGCCATCCATACCGTTCATAATGTCATTCCTACTGAGATGAACTGAAAACACAAATATTATCCTAATTCGAAACTTTTGTGGCCCCATGAATATTTCAACTGTGGAAGTTCAATCGTCATGTTTTCAGCCCACTTAAGTCTTGGATCCCGTTCAATTTTGGTCGCAACGCCTAAAATGATCTCACAAAACGGTTGGACGGCGTAGATTTCTCACAAACCTCACGGTGGGCCTCACCCAGATTCCTTGCGCAGGAGATGCCTGCGAAAGGCTTTCGTAGGCAATCCGTGCCCTCATAGGAAGGCCGGGAAAAGCCAGATTGATCCCTGAAAGACGAAAAATGATCTGATGGTGGCTAAGACATCCTAACAAAAGAGTAGCTGACGAAAGACAGAAAAAAATGGGCGAGAGATTCTCTAACAGATCGCAGTTATGACAATGGATGTTTGTGAATGAAAATTTTAATATGGAAATCGTTGGCCACTGGTCATCCGACGGTCTACACCAAGCACCACAAAGGCTGCCGAAAACATGCAACAGGTGTCATTCCACATTGGAGGAAGCCGCCACGTGACCGTCGGCCAACGGTCTCAGATGTCCACGAGGCAAGCACCACCTCAACCGTGGCAGCCACATGACGGGTTGCACCAATTGAAGCTCACCATCCAAATCGTCGGCCGAGGGTTATTCGATGGTCTAATCATTGCCCCATTTTCCTACTGCTCGATCTCCCAGCACCCAGGAACGTTGCACACCCTCAGGGCCCATAATCAATGACTCATGGAGAAATGCGCAACACGGGAAGATCGTGACCACGTGATCGCTCAAGTCACGATAACAGAGCTTAAGACGCGTACAACTGCTTGTGCGATGCCTGGAACGACCCGATAAAGATCAGACATACACAGTTAAGGCAAATAAGTAAGGAAGAGCAGACAATAAAAAAGCCACAAAGGGGCATGCAGTCACGTCATCTCAACAATCAATATATATATATATATATATATATATATATATATATATATATATATATATATATATATGCACAATCAGAATAGAAAATCCGACAGCATCCGGAGTCATCAACATACAATCTGAGCAAAAGAAGAAAAAGAGAAAAAAGAGGGGGGAGGGCCGTAATCCTGCTCCTCGTCCACACTAGCTGCCCTGACCCCTGGGCGACACCTTCGTGGTGCCCCTCGTGAGCTCCCCATAGGCATCGAGATCCCGCGTCGCATGTGTTACCCCATCACGTCACCCCCTACAAACAGTTGCCCTATCCACGACTGATGAACGTCTCTCAAGATCCGCCGCCACCCGTAGACAGCGTACCACTCGTCAAAAAAGCGACCAGACGCCGTGCACGCATCGGCAGAAAAGCCCACCAACAGCTGACTGAAAGCCCAAGACTGGCAGCTAGGCACCTCAGAAAGTGGGGAAACAGGCACAAAGAAAGGTCGTTGCACCTGTCGCATCACCCGTTCGCCCAAATACCAAACAACAGGACCGCAATGCCAGAAGCATGTGACCAGAAGATCGAATATGCATAACCTTCACCTCTAGGCACACTACAAGAAATTCCATTTTTACTGACGAAATAATTCGTAGGTTTTTTGGCAAATTTCGTCGGGAAATGTTTTTCCCGACGAAATTTTTCGCGGCTAAAATCATCGCAAAAAAGCCGTTGATAAAGGCTTTTCCCAACGAAAAATCGTTTCGTAGGCAATAATAAAATCACTACCGACGAAAACAATTGTCGGAAAAACATATGATTTTTGGTCGGAGAAAATTGTGATTCGTCGGTAAAAAAACTTTTACCAACGAAAAAAAAAAGGTTTTTACCTACGAAATTTTTCGTCGGTAAATGTTTTTACCTACGAAAAAATCCGTCGGTAAAAGTTTTGGAAGTTTTTTACCAACGAAAAATTTCGTCAGTAAAAACTTTTCAATGTTTTTTACCAACGAAAAATTTCGTCAGTAAAACCTTTTCAATGTTTTTTACCTACGAAAAATTTTGTCGGTAATAGTATTCCCTTTCTCGGTTCCATTTGTTTTCAAAATTCAGGAAACAATTCCTGATATACACCTGTAAATAAACCTACTATAATACATTTTTATCCTATTTACATCCACATACGTACGAACAAACACAAACTACACCATCCATACACAAATAATCAATTCCACATCCACAAACAACCAACATTCATCCACGCACAAATACATATAAGTTAACATTCGTATATTAAAAAAAATGATCACGAAGATGAATGTGGAGGTGGCGGGGCATCAGTGCCAAAACGTGCAGCAAGAGCCAGAAACATCTCATGCATCCATCGCTCATGCTCCAGCCGCAACTCTTCGATCTGAAAATGCGGTATAAGTTTGATTACCGCTTTTGTAGAAGCAAGAAACAAGTTATCTTGTCCTAGAGGGGGGTGAATAGGACACTTTTTAAATTTCTCAATTACACACTTGTAATCATACAAAGTATTCTTAGAGAACTTACTTCGAACACAAGATATGCAGAGTATAAATCAATAAAAGCACATGTGAAAGAAGTAAATCAGTTCATCCATTCATCACACAACAAGAGATTTTTATAGTGGTTCGGTTATGTACCTACTCCACTCCCAGCTGATCCACTCACTCCTTGAGTGGCCGGATTTCACTATCACTATAGTTTTAAATGAGGTTAACCATAAACCTTAACAGCCTACAAAAGGACTTAAGACTCAACACATGGATTCATCCTTCCATAGGACTAATCCATGACCACTTTGTCCTACACAAGGACTTGTCCTACTCAAGGACTTGTCCTACGCAAGGACTCTTACGAGTTTAGGTCTTCAAACTCTGAAACCCAAATCTCAACTTGAAGAGGTTTCTTGGACTCGAAAGACTAAATATACTTAGCTGATTGAGTCCCTTGATGATGCCTTTGTTGAAGAAGCTTCGGCTTGCACGGAAGATACCTTCTTCAGCTCCCTCGATCAGCAACCTTGATCCGGATGACTCATTGTAGATTCCAAGGTGAGGGATTAGGGTTAGGTTGAGGCTATATGGGGATATGGCTTTTATATGAGGAAAGGTTCTACCTAAACCACCATTAATGGCATTGATGACAGGAGTATATCTATGAGAGGTAGGTCAAGATGCCATTAAAGAGGGGTTGAGTTCATGATTCAATCCAAGCTTTGTATGCTTCATCAATGTTGGTCAGATCAACATGGATTGAAGTATGAACTCAACAAATCTTAGGGTATGAGAGAAGAGGATCTCAAGGAGAAGGCACACACAAACCCTAAATGATGCTCAAGGTGTCTTTCACAAGATCCAACCGAGTTCCATATATAGAGATGACATTCAACGGTCAGAAAACGGTCAGCTCGATAGGATTCGATCGATCGGACATAAGTTTTAGCTAGATTTGAATTTTGCTGAAAAACAGGTTCTCCGATTGATCGGACTTAGTTCCGATTGATCGGAAGACCCTGTCCGATTGATCGGACAGATGGTCCGATTGATCGGAATTCCTTCCAGAGAGTTTATGTAATTTTTCTGGAGTTTCCTCCGATGGATCGGATGTATGTCCGATTGATCGGAGCACCCTGTCCGATTGATCGGACAGACCTCCGAGTGATCGGAAAAGTGTCCAGAGAGATTTTCAATGTTTGCTAGATAATTCTCCGATTGATCGGACATATCGTCCGATTGATCGGAAGACCTTGTCCGATTGATCGGACAGTCCTCCGATTGATTGGAAAAGTGTCCAGAGAAGTTTTCAATGTTGCTGGACAATTTTTCGATTGATCGGACATATCGTCCGATTGATCGGACACCTATCGGACTTATCTCCGATTGATCGGGATCCTATCGGAGAGAGCAGACATACTGATTTTCAACTTTTAAGCAACTTCTGCTAAAATGAACCCTTCCATAGCTGATCTAAATGGAAGGAGGACTATAGATGGTGCTAAGGATGTTCCTAGGAAGGATTTGGGCCATCTATAGAAAGTTTTGGGATCAAAGGTTTGGATGAAGAGGCTTGAAGTTGACTGACAAGCAATCTTCTTTGAGTAGCTTCTGTCTTCAGCCGCACGAAGACTGTCTTCAGCCACACGGAGACTCGACGACACACTAACCATGGTAATTGACAAATCTTTGCATTAACACGATCCTCCTCTCCTGCTCCTCCCGTCGCCTCTCTTCTTCCTCCCGTCGCCTCTCCTCCTCCTCCCTACGCCTCTGCTCCTCTTATTCCCTACACCTCTGCTCCTCCTCCCTCTGCCTCTCCAGCTGCTCTCTAATCTCATCGACGACAACCCGTAACTGCTGAACTTCTCTCTCTGCGATATCAGCTCGGCGTAGAGCGCTCTCACCAGCTACCGATCGGCTGGAGGCACCTCCAGTGGGTGCCATGAGCTTGGCACCATGGCCAAGCCAATGCACATATCCAGAACGGGTGCCAAGCACCTCGCTCAGGATTTCTGGCTGACTCCGCTGACTACCATCGGGAGTGGGCTGACTATGTATGGTGTTCATTACCGCCTATAATGAAAACATATGAAATTTCATAAAAAATGACATGAATGACATTATTATCAATCAATGCAATTAAATTTTACGAAGTAAAGATTTTTACCCAATGCTCACTGGCTCTAGGATGAACCCAAGATCCCGTCGCCTGTCGACAGTGAGTCCCTCTGTAGAGGTCTACTGGTTCAGGCTCTTGGCCGGTGACGGAATCTCGCGGCGCAATCGAAAGGAAAGAAGACTTATAATAAATGCCAATCAAAATAATATATTAACTTAATAATCATCAATAATTTCTTACCATGTCGTAACGATGTCGTACAAATGACTTTGAACCAGCTACGTGGTTCACTTGTAACTTTTTCCTGTTCGCAGAATTTATTCTACTCCTCTTCTAAACATATTATATAAAATACATTAATTGTTATTAATTGCAAATTTAATTGTTACCTTAAGATATCGTAAATTTATAAATATTACCTGAAAAGCCTCCAACAAAAATCTCTCGCAGAGTATCCGTTAGTCGTCTGTAGTCACGTGCGGCGGTGCGGACAGTACGGCCTCATCGTGCTTCCTGCACCGCTTGTACCGCTGGTGTAACTCTCCGCAGTACTCCTTGAACCGCTCTCTGATCATGTCGTCGACGGCATGAGAAATATAAGGAACATTAAAATCGAAGAAAAATTTATCCTGCAGTTTCGTAAATAATATATTAAGGCAATAAACTTATTAAGAATACGACTTAACTGTAAATGAACTTTCACAAAAGAAAATTTCAATTTACTTAAAATTTACCTAAAGGTACTGACGGATGAGCTGTCGCACATCATCTGTCATGTCAGTCCAACGGGGGGTGGTGGCGGGGATCAGAGATCGGCATAGGACACCGACCTCAGACGTAAACAGTCTGGCACTATCCCCAACAGGTCTAAGGCAGTCCTGTGGGAACTCTATCGCCACCCTACCCTCACGCGTAAGTCGCTCTAAAACTAACCCACGCGTGGGTCCACGTCCTCGTCGACTAGTAGAAGATGCTGTCGTGAAAAGAAATATGTAAGTAACAACATAAACAGAAATCACTAATATAAATGTCTAGATTTACATGCAGTGCCCGGTGTATGCTGAACCGAAGGATCAGACGCCTGTAATGCACCGTGCGACGTCAATGCTGTCTGCGTCGCATCACTGGTGGAATGGGTAGATCCAGTGCGCGAACGACTTGATCTCTCACCTGGTGCCATGACTGAATATGTCTGAAATACAAACTTATAAATTTAAACAATGTCAATGTAAGTTTATGAATATCAATATAATAAACACATTAAACTTTACAGTCCAAGTAGTGTTATGGTAGAATGAATTTGTGCTTATGCTTAGAGAGATGATAAAAATATGATTAGACCATTACACTATAATGCAAGCAGAATATAATAAAATCATAAACAGAATATAAAAGTTCAAAAATCCATTACACATCGTTATTCTATATCAAATACATATATTTCATTGTAATACAAATCAACTTCGGATCAACTATCCGAAATACTCCCTGCGTAAGTTATCGTACGCTACAGATGTATATGTCAAGTTATATGAAGCACTCGACATTGTTACAGCCAACATGACAGTCACAATAGGAGAAATCTGATCTCTCAGGACTCCGTTCATATGTGCAAGTAACAATGTCACATCTTCCATACGAAGTTTCCCGCGGTTATATTCCTCCATCAGGTTCGAAATTTCTTTGAGATTGTATAATCTTTTATCTGAGTCATCGTCTTCCTTCCTACATTTATCGACCAGATCGGGTATCTCTTTGGCCCTACCAGAAGAATATAGGGCCGAAAAGTCCATCCACAAGAGCTAATGAAGTATGCTACGTGCTTCCGCTACGCTCCAGTTTGTGGAGGACATGATAAGAAAGTGACTTAACTGTAAATGTGGATTATAAACAAGTCAATTCAGGGAATAAATCATGACTTGTAAAACATATATACATGTAATAATCAAATTAATCGAATTGAAAAATGACATGTAAATCTTGTATACATTTAATAATCGTCGTCTGAATCATTATCGCTTAGGACTCTTTCTTCTTCACCATCACTATCACTGATCAGTATTTCCTCTTCATCATCTGCAACGTCGTCATCAATGAAAGCGCTATCATCGCTAACAATGTCATTTATGATTGAGGCATCAACATGATAAGGTGGCACATCATCTCTATTCAATTGCACCACATCAATATCAACATTTGGATCATTCCCTCTATCCCAAGATGGCATGTCTTCTTGATATGCTTGTTCAACTGACGACATTCCATTTCTCCCTTCATTGTTATCTTCAACGTCTAGTTCGGGAACATCAAATATGTTCCTAGGCTTTATTTTCTGCACTACGTGCTACGAGTCGCCTAACTTGGCGTTAGCGAGGTAGAATACTTGTTCGGCTTGGCCGACTATGATAAATGGGTCATCTTTAAACCACTTCCGAGAAAAATTTACGCTCGTGAAGTAGTCATCAGTCTGTATTCCCAACTTCTTATTTCCAATGTCCCACTAATTACATTTAAATAAGTACACCTGCTTTCTCATATAATAACTCAGCTCAATAATATTCGTCAAAACGCCATAAAAATCAATTTTTACCTCCTCATGCGTTCCCTTCACAACCACCCCACTATTTTGTGTGGTCCTATACTTCTCACGCTCTTCAGTGTGGAACCGAATCCCATTTACAATACAACCTGTATATCTAGATACACGTCTATCAGTGCCACACGCCAGTGAGTAGAGTGCATCAGACGCATCCGTCAGAGTTGCTAGTGCGCAACATCTTCATCTATCATCACGTACAGAATATAAATGTTTATGGATTTGAGATTACGTGTAAATATTGTGCAATACAACAATATTGTAAGTGTGGTAAGATAGAAGGTAAATTAATCTTACACGTTTTGCGAACCATTCTAAAAACTAATCCTGATGCATTCGATCATAATTTGTAGGGTATTAGGACTTCATCTCCTCGATGTGTTCATTATACACAATTGGCACGTTGTCAGCAAGAAATTTTAAGATCATCGTATGTAGATATATAATTATCGATTGAAGATTTACTCTAAGTACGACTCTATTTCTTCACAGTTATGCAACACATACCACCGCGCCTTTGCTTGATCCCGAAGGTCCATATCCTGAAACTGCTGGTGATCCTAAAGGACGAACGTTATGTGCGAATACAGATATGAGTCATTGTTCATGCTCCTACCCTTCATCGGCATTCCGATCTTCTCGGTTGAATCTAGTCTCTATGACATGAAGATACATGGAGCAAAATGTTAGGCACTCATTATCAATGTACGCCTCAGCAATGGATCCCTCTGGACGTGCCTTATTCCTCACATATCGTTTTAATGTGTGAAGGTATCTGTACACAAAATCACTATGTTTAGGACATGAAAACATGGATATACACAATTTATGGAATGAATAAAAATTTATGATCATTGTTCTATCACCTTTCGATCTGATACATCCAACGATATTGTACTGGGCCTGCAAGCTTCACTTCGTGCGGTAAGTGAATCACTAGGTGTACCATGACATCGAAAAACGCAGGTGAAAATATTCTTTCAAGTTTGCAAAGGATTACGACAATATCATTCTCCAGTCGTTTAATAACCTCTACATTCAAAGATTTCGAACACAAATCCTTAAAGAATATCCCCAACTCAATCAGCGCAGCACTGACATCCTTGTTAAGGAATCCACGAATCGCAACCAGTAGTAGACGTTGCAGAAGGACGTGACAATCATGACTTTTCATTCCTGTTACCTTATAGTCCGTAATGTTTACGCGGCGAGAGATATTCGATGCATACCCATCAAGAAATTTCACCGATCTCAACCATTTACATAAATATTTTTTCTCTAGTTTTGTCAATTTGTAGCAGGTTGCTGGTATAGTATATGAATTTTCATGTGGTTGCAAGTGCAACTCTTTCCTTAAACCCATTGCTTGCAGATCCAATCGAGCCTTAAAACTGTCTTTTCTTTTCTTCTCTATGTTCATCAATGTTCCAAAGACATTGTCACATATATTCTTCTCAATATGCATGACATCCAAGTTGTGTCACAATTTTAGATGACTCCAATAGGGCAACTAAAAAAATGTTCTTCTTCCTCCAGTTATACTCCAATACTGTACGTTTTCTCTTCTTCAAGTGCGGTGCCTTACCAAATCTAACTTCTTCAATGTTACTCAGTTGTTGTAACACATCTACTCCAGATAGTTCTTTCGGTGGTGGCCTATGATCTTGTTTGCCATCAAAGATCATCGTCTTCCTGCGCCAACTATGATCCCTCGGAAGGAAGCGACGATGGCCCATATAACACAGTTTTTTTACCATGCTTCAATGACAAAGAACAAATCTCAGTACTACATGTAGGACAAGCCAACTTTCCCTTTGTGCTCCACCCAGACAAATTTCCATATGCAGGGAAGTCATTTATTGTCCACAAGACCGCTGCATGCAATCGAAATGTTTGTTCTGCAAAAGTGTCATACGTCTGGACACATTAACTCCACAACTCGTTTAACTCATCTACTAACGGTCGCAAATACACATCAATGTCATTCCCCGGTGACTTGGGTCCAGGAATAAGCAACGACATCATAAAAAGTGATTCCTTCATACACAACCAAGGAGGTAAATTGTAGGACATAAGTATCACTGGCCACATACTGTACGAGTTACTCATATTAACAAATGGATTAAAACCATCACTTGCAAGACCTAGCCGAACATTGCGAGAATCCTCTGCATACCAGTCATATTGCTTATCAAAAATTTCCAGGCTTCAGAGTCAGCGGGATGCCTCAATGTATTATCATCATGAACGCGTTTCTCCTTATGCCACCTCATATCTTCAGCCGTCTTGCTCGACGTAAACAATCTTTGTAATCTGGGTTTCAATGGAAAGTACCTTTACACATTTTGTAGAATTTTCTTATGCTTGGCTTCGTCATATTTCCACCTAGACTCTCCACATTGTGGACACTCTTCAACATTTTCATGTTCTTTCCAATACAATACACAATCATTTATACATGCATGTATGAGGATGTAACCAAGGCCCAAGTCTCGCATTAAGGATTTTGCCTCGTAATGAGACTTAGGCAATGTCTCACCTTCAGGTAATACTTCTTTCAACAAACCAAGTAACATGTCGAACGATTTGTTACTCCAACGATTTATTGTCTTCAAATGAAGTAACCTTGTAAGGAAATTCAACTTGGAGAAGTTCCGACACCCTGGATAGAGTGGACATTGCGCATCCCTCAACAACCTACTAAACTTTTCTAATTTGGCATCACCCATAGGAGGAATATCCTGCCTACTACTTGTCACTGCAAAATCAGTATCCGCAATTGTTCCCCTTAACACATCCCCTATGATATCTTGCATTTCGTCAACGTCTTCATCCTCATCATTAGGCACAATTAGGTCAGCAAGGACTTCAGTGGCCTCAACTCTTTAGTGGAAGTCTTCACCATGATGAATCCACCAAGTGTAACCCTGGTCAATCCCAACTATGAACAAATCGTCTTCTACTTTGTCTACAGTCTTGTGAACCATGTTCTTGCATTTTCGGCATGGACACCTAATTCTATTACCTGAATTTGCCCGATATCGCGCAAATTCCATGAACTCCTTAACACCTTGTTTATACTCTGGGCAAAATCGATTCTTAGCTCGCATCCAACTCTTATCCATATCTACAATGCAAAGATTAGAGTCAGTTTACGTTTACATTAGGTGATTTGAGTTTATGTTTAGTTAGGTTTAGGCATAGGTTTAGGATTTCGGGTTTGGGATCGGGTTTAGGGTTAGATTTTCGTGTTTGGGTCTAAGTTTAGGTTAGGTGAATGGATTTAGGAATAAGGTGTAGGTTTAGGTTAGGTGATTTGAGTTTAGGATTAGGTTTAGGCATAGGTTTAGAGTTTCGGGTTCGGGATTGGGTTTAGGGTTAGGTTTTTGTGTTTGGGTCTAAGTTTAGGTTAGGTAAATGGATTTATGAATAGGTGTAGGTTTAGGTTAGGTGATTTGAGTTTAGGATTAGGTTTAGGCATAGGTTTAGGATTTTGGGTTCGGGATCGGGTTTAGGCTTAGGTTTTCGAGTTTGGGTCTAGGTTTAGGTTAAGTGAATGGATTTAGGAATAGGTGCAGGTTTAGGATAGGTGATTTGAGTTTAGGATTAGCCTTAGGCGTAGGTTGAGAATTTCGGGTTCGGGATCAGGTTTAGGGTTAGGTTTTCGAGTTTGGGTCTAAGTTTCGTTTAGAGTTGTGGATTTAGGAATAGGTGTAGGTTTAGGTTAGGTGATTTGAGTTTAGGATTCGGTTTAGGCATAGGTTTAGAGTTTCAGGTTCGGGATCGGGTTTAGGGTTAGGTTTTCGTGTTTGGGTCTAAGTTTAGGTTAAGTGAATGGATTTAGGAATAGGTGTAGGTTTAGGTTAGGTGATTTGAGTTTAGGGTTAGGTTTAGGCGTAAGTTGAGAATTTCGGGTTCGGGATCAGGTTTAGGGTTAGGTTTTCGTGTTTAGTTCTAAGTTTAGGTTAGGTGAATGGATTTAGGAATAGGTGTGGGTTTAGGTTAGGTGATTTGAGTTTAGGATTAGGTTTAGGCGTAGGTTGAGAATTTCGGGTTCGGGATCGGGTTTAAGGTTAGGTTTTCGAGTTTGGGTCTAGGTCTAGATTAGGTGAATGGATTTAGGAATAGGTGTAGGTTTAGGTTAGGTGATTTGAGTTTAGGCATAGGTTTAGGATTTCGGGTATGGGATCGGGTTTAGGGTTAGGTTTTCGAGTTTGGGTCTAGGTTTAGGTTAGGTGAATGGAGTTAGGAATAGGTGTAGGTTTAGGTTAGGTGATTTGAGTTTAGGATTAGCCTTAGGCGTAGGTTGAGAATTTCGGGTTCGGGATCGGGTTTAGGGTTAGGTTTTCGTGTTTGAGTATAAGTTTAGGTTAGGTGAATGGATTTAGGAATAGGTGTAGGTTTAGGTTAGGTGATTTGAGTTTAGGATTAGGTTTAGGCGTAGGTTGAGAATTTCAGGTTAGGGATCGGGTTTAAGGTTAGGTTTTCGAGTTTTGGTCTAAGTTTAGGTTAGGCGAATGGATTTAGGAATAGGTGTAGGTTTAGGTTAGGTGATTTGAGTTTAGGATTAGGTTTAGGCATAGGTTTAGGATTTCGGGTTCGGGATCGGGTTTAGGGTTAGGTTTTCGAGTTTGGGTCTAGGTTTAGGTTAGGTGAATAGATTTAGGAATAGGTGTAGGTTTAGGTTAGGTGATTTGAGTTTAGGATTAGGTTTAGGGGTAGGTTGAGAATTTCGGGTTCGGGATCGGGTTTAAGGTTAGGTTTTCAAGTTTGGGTCTAAGTTTAGGTTAGGCGAATGGATTTAGGAATAGGTGTAGGTTTAGGTTAGGTGATTTGAGTTTAGGATTAGGTTTAGGCATAGGTTTAGGATTTCGGGTTCGGGATCGGGTTTAGGATTAGGTTTTCGAGTTTGGGTCTAGGTTTAGGTTAGGTGAATAGATTTAGGAATAGGTGTAGGTTTAGGTTAGGTGATTTGAGTTTAGGATTAGGTTTAGGGGTAGGTTGAGAATTTCGGGTTCGAGATCGAGTTTAAGGTTAGGTTTTCGAGTTTGGGTCTAGGTTTAGGTTAGGTGAATGGATTTAGGAATAGGTGTAGATTGAGGTTAGGTGATTTAAGTTTAGGATTAGGTTTAGGCATAGGTTTAGGATTTCAGGTTCGGGATCGGGTTTAGGGTTAGGTTTTTTAGTTTAGGTCTAGGTTTAGGTTAGGTGAATTGAGTTTAAGTTTAGGTTTAGCCGTAGCTTATAGGTTTTAGTTTTAGGTTTATGGTTTAGGGTTTAGGGTATAGGTCTTGGAGACTCAACCAACTCACAGATAGCTCCGACGCACATCCGGGTCTGCTCCACACAAAGCGAGCTTGTCAAATGGCCAGGCCACCCATATTGCTGTCCATAGGAAGTGGACAGCTTCATCATGGTCATAACAGCGGTTCCCACCTTCCAGGGACCCCCACTCAACATCTGGATAGCTCCGATGCACATCCGTGCCTACTCCATCAATTTCGAAGCTAATACATAAACACGGGCCTGTCCAAATGGCCAGGCCACCCATATTGTTGTCCATAAGAAATGGACAGCTTCATCATGGTCATAACAGCGGTTCCCATCTTTCAGGGACCCCCGCTCAACATCCGGATAGCCCCGACACACATCCGTGTCTGCTCCATCAATTTCGAGCTAATACATAAACACGGGCCTGTCCAAATGGCCAGGCCACCCATATTGCTGTCCATAGGAAATGGACAGCTTCAACATGGTCACAACAGCGGTTCCCACCTTCAAGGGACCCCCGCTGATGCAGGACAGCCTTAATTATGATGCATGCTCATGAACACAACTATTCAGCGGAAATAAAAGCAATAATAATAATGAAATCTAGCATCAATCATCGTAAACTAAGAAACTCATAAAGGAAACATGCAATGGAACGGGCCATCATCACAACCATGGAGTATGGAATTCAATTAATGCATAGGTTGGATCCGGCGATGGGATGAAACCTCCCGATCTTGCATGGCCATAACCCAATCAATTAAAAGGAATCTCTAATCCAGAAAATCAGGAGATTTTGGATTAGGGATTTGAAATTCTGAAAATTAGGGTTTTAGGATCAAATCAGAATTTGGGGATTGTGGGATTCGAAACAATTAAATTAGAAGAGATAGATTTACCTAGAAGAAAGGTTAGAGGGGCATAAGAAGCAATTAGAAGAAGAAGATCAAGGAAGAGGAAGAATCATCACCATGAGAGAGAGAAGAGGAAGGAGGCAACCAAAGGGTTTGCTTTTCATTAATAATCAACTAATTCAAGTTTAGGGCTCTAGCCCACTTAAATAACCAAATAAAGACATAAAAGTACTAAACTACCCTCAAATAATAAGTAAAACGCGCAAATAACATAAGTGCGGGAAAGTTCGGGCGCTCGGTCGGGCGCCCGAGGTCCCGCCCGAAGTCGTCCGAAAACCTCTAGAGAGGTTCGGGCGACCGGCAGACCAAGTTCGGGCGCCCGAAGTCTTCAATTTCGTCGCTTCTTTCTCCTTTCTTCCTTCACATGTGTCTTCCCTGAGTAGGGTCTTCTATGTATCTGATCACATGTGGAGGGTCTTCAGCTCCTCAATAGTCGCCTATCCACAAGGATGGTACTTGTGGTTGGCGCTTTCTTCGTTGGTATACCTTGAATGCTTTTGTTTCGCATCACCCGCTCAACACCCGGATAGCTCCGACGCACATCCGGGTCTGCTCCATTAATTTCGAGCTAATACATAAACACGGGCCTGTCCAAATGGTCAGGCCACCCATATTGTTGTCCATAGGAACAGGATAGCTTCAGCATGGTCACAACAGCGGTTCCCACCTTCCAGGGACCCCCGCTCAACATCAATATCAATCAACTACTCTTAATCACAAGTATCATGTTCGTCATCTAATTTGCCACTAAATGATAATATAATACAATCAGTCGCCCATCCAAGGATGGATGGATTGAAATGTTATCATTATTTCCATTTAAATGTCCAAGCCTAAATTTCAACAGCATCTCCCCCTATCTCTCCAAATATATTTATCTTACATTTCATTTCCACGTCAACTATCATACGTTGTGTGGATTAAATTGACAATGGAAATAAACATAAGAAACATATCCAGAGAGAATAGGAGAGTTACCTGTACGAAACTAATGACAGAGCATGTAAATGACAAACAACGAGAACATTCCAATCTATCCAACCTTGGACTATCCAACAGGACAATTTGACAGATTTCTATACCTCCAAAACACACTTTATCTATGCTCGGCAATATAGAAATCTCCAAATGGGCTAACTGATTCTATTATAATACCATTTGTGGACAAAAAATAACTATTAATAATAAGTCAAATACATCGACAACATACATCCACATAAATCAACCACGAGTAGCTCCGACGCACATCCGGGTTTGCTCCATTAATTCCAGATACACAAGCACATGAAAATGGCAGAATCATCAACACTAATCAAATACCTAATGACTATTTTGTGAACAAATAAGTATGGGGCCCACCATGGGAATCGGACCGCACGCTCTTATCGTGTAGAGTAAACTCATTGGGCCCACCTAGAATGTATGTGATTTATCTATTCCGTCCTTATGTTTTTCCACCTCATTTTAGTGGTTGAGCCCAAAACTTAAGCATATCCAAATCTCAAGTGGACCATGCCATGGGAAATAGTGGGAATAATGATTTCCACCATTCCCAAGCCCTACAATGATCTTTATTTGTCATCCAACCTGTTCATAAGATCACATGGATACTGGATGAAGGGAAAACACAAACATCAGCTTGATCCAACTTCTGTGTCCTCCGAGAATTTTTCAATGATAGACATTCAGTTCACACTTGTGATGTGGTCCACTTTAGATTTTGATATGCTTCATTTTTGGGCACCATAACTAAAATTTCCTGCTAAGATGGATGGACGGAGTAGATAAAATACATAAATCACTATGGGCCCCACAAAGTTTACTCCGCACAAATATATGCTTGATCCAAAATAGTGGACAGCAACGGTGGGCCCCACAATTAGGTATTTCAATTTTTTTTTAATTTGTAAATCACAAATTTAGAATTTAAAATTTAAAATCCCTAATTAAGGAAGGAATTAGGGATTTTAATTTCGAAATCCCTAATTAGGGGATTTTAATTTCGAAATCCCTAATTAGGGATTTACTAAATCAGTGGCCCCCACCAAATAGTGGACAGCTAAGGCGGACCCCACATGCAATGGACGATGGAAAGCGACGGTGGGACCCACATGCAATGGACAGCAACGGTGGGACCCACATGCATTGGACAGCGATGGTGGGACCCACATGCATTGGATTTTGGCAGTGGGCCCCACAATCAACAACGAGGAGAGAGAGAGAGAGAGGGGGGAAATGGAGGAAGGGAGAGAGGGTTACCGAAGGAGGCGGCGGCGTACGGAGGCCGGTGGAGGCGCGTGGTTACCGGTGATGGTGGTTGGCGGGGAGGGGTGGTCGGCTAAGGCGGGTGGGCCGCCGGGGTCGGTGACGGCCGGTGGTTGGCGTTGAGGGAGAGGTGAGAAGGGTGGGCCGCGCGTGCGCGAGAGAGAGAGAGATAGAGAGAGAGAGAGAGAGAACGAGAGAGTGAGAGAGACAAAGAGAAATGAGGGCCGATCAGGCGTTAAAAAAATAACAGACTTTTACCGACGAAAATTTTCGTCGGTAAAAGTCAGTTTAAATACTTTTAATGACGAAAATTTTCGTCGGTAAAAGTCATTTCTATTACTTGGCGGAATCACACATTATTACCGACAGGCAACAATCGTTGGCAATAATGCCTTTTACCGACGAAAATTTTCGTCGGTAAAAGCCGAATTTTCTGTTTTAATTTTTTAGCGACAGGTTTCTTCGTCGGTAATAAACTCTTTACCGACGAAATCATAATTTCATCGGTAAAAGTGTATGGCGGGAAGCAAATCTGGTGGTGGCGGGAATCTGGAACGATTTTTACCGACGATTTCTTTATTTCGTCGGTAAAAATGTTTTTTCCAACGAAAAAAATTTCGTCGGTAAAAAGTCATTTTCTTGTAGTGGCAATGGCGCACGTAGTCAACATAATATGGGCACATCTAAAGCTGAATATCACAAAAAGGAATCGAGTCTCACAAAAAAAAATGATAAAAGCTACACAAAAAGAAGGAAAAGATAAGGTCAAGTAGACACTCACGTCGTCAGGAGTCAGGGCATCCAATTGGGCCCGCCAGTCATCCAGACTATCGCGGTGAGGGTCAGCAAAGTTCATATGACTCCACGACCGTAGGTGGGGAAACAAAGCAAACCCATCATTGAGGTTAGGAGCCAACCGCCAAAAGTACTTGTAAAAAAGCACCTGCCAAAGAAAGAAAGAACATCAATAGAAGAAATATGTGAACCAATAAAGATATAATGTGAAAATAAAATCACTCACCTCAATCAGGGGATGATGTCCTTGAACCCAGTCAGCCCTCATGCCAGTAGCTGCATCCGAAGACTCATACAAGTGGGCCAACAACGCCTTCCCCCAGGTGTAAGGGCGCCTGGGGAATGTCAGATCCTTGACCAGATAAAAATAGGCCGTGTGGGTCGCGCTATTAGCAATACCAAAAACACCCCCACCCAAATGATGCAGCAAATAAGCCCGCACACAATGCTCGCTCTGTTGAGAATTTCTGATCTCAGAAAATAAATTAATTTGGAAAAAACCGAGAAATCAGGACAGGCTGAAGCACGTGAAAAACACGCTGTCCTTAAAACGTAATTCGCCCCTACTCAAATTATTTTAAGTCTGCTGATAGGTTGCAGGCGGATTGCTTCCAGGATACGACGAGCCTTGGTTCTGCATTCAGCAAGAAACGAAGGAACCACTATGGAACTCAGTAACACTATCTGGCAGATGAAGAAAAGAAAGAGAGAAAAGGAATGGCGGTCTTCTTCTTGCAGCAGTAGACCACTACTGCTGGTCTAAGTGGCTTGGTTTGTATCAACCAAACCGAGAGGCTAATAGACTCAAATGGGTGCTAGTTCAGTAGATGTAGTTCTGATTGCAGTTGTTGTATTGGAATAAACCAGACCTGTCCGGTTTAGATAGGTAAGGGTGGCTGGCAGTTTTGGTCCAGAGTCATAATGGAACTAGCCGTTTTCTGGCTGTTGTGAGAAACTAGCTGTTTTTTGCAGTTTCTGACTGTTGTGCATGTGGGAGTTACAACCTGCATGCTGGCTGTTTAGACTCAATGGCTAGCCGTTTCTGACTATTGGGCTAGCCACATGCAGCTGTTACTGCATGGTCTGGACCGTTAATGTATGAGCAGTTACACAAGTCCCTCTAATTAGCCCTGCAGCTCTCTATAAAAAGCAGAGAGGTCTCTCTATCAAACCTCTCACCCACAGCACCTCTTCTGTTCTAAACTCAGCAACCTGACCTACTACCTAGCCTCTGTCGCACCGCGACTCGCACCAGTCTCGCTCAGGTCCGCGAGGTCGCGACCCATCTACGACACAATGCGCACGTACGAAGTGCCAAGTGCGCCACTAACGCCTCTACAGCCACACTGCCTCACGTGCCCATGCCCTCGCACCTAGCCCAAGACTGAGTCCAAGACCGAGCCCGAGCCCGTGCCCGTGCCCGTGCCCGTGCCCGTGCGCATGCACGGTGTTCCAGTGCACGCAAGCCACCATACTCTCTCTCTCTCTCTTCCACCATAAGGTGCATAATACCTTACTATAAAGAGGAAAAAATTCTTTCTCCCATCCGATATGGGACAAAACTAAAAAACCTTTATTTTCAACTTTTTTCAAAATGTTTTTAAAACAAACTATTTCAACAATCCCCCACTTGGTTTAAAATAATTTAAAACAGAAAAAACGATATCTGCCAGAGTATAAAAGATTATATGCATAAAGAAAGATATTTTTTGATTTAAATCCTTCCTTAGTGTAAATATTTCAAAGACCTATTGAAATTACTGGTAGCCGCAGCTTTGAACCAGTTATTTTTATATAACAGGACCGAAAATACCACACACATACTTTCTAGATGTTATTTGAGTTTTCATAATTCTTTCTCAGCACATTAAATGGCCTTGTGCTTATCCTGTTTCATGAACGATTCCGAGAAAACTCATATTCTCATGAGAGGCGGCACCACCTCTACGTTCATATAGGTGAAGTCCTTTCAGTGTCTCCGTTACTTTCAGACACTTATCCTGAAGACTGGACTGCATTAAGAGTTTCTGAAACTCAACCCTCTATCTGTAACGGCCAGCACTATAATCTTGGATAAGGTATATATTTATAATTTAGTGCTGAAACTTTTCACATATCAGTGACTTGTTTTTACCCATTGAACCATTATATAGAGATTTTCTAACTTTAGGTTGGGTTTCCATCACTAGTGAAATCTTTTGAAAAGAGTTTCAACCTCACCCCTCTGGATGTTGTCCTTACTACCTCTCTTGTTAGAGTTTTAGTAAAATGATCAGTTAAGTTATTACTTGACTTTACATAAGAAATTGCAATGATTCCATCTTAAATCAGTTATCATACATAGTCATGTCTCAGACTTATATGTCTGGATTTCTCATTATACGTGCCGCTGTAGGCTCTAGCTAATGTGGCTTCACTATCGCAATGTAGCGAAACAGCCGGTATTGGCTTCACATAGAATGAAATTTTTAAAAGAAGATCCCTAAGCCACTCAGCCTCTTTACCTATTGCAGCAAGGGCTATGAACTCAGACTCCATAGTTGAGTAAGTTATGCAGGTTTGTTTCTTGGATCCCCAAGATACAGCTACACATCCTAAGGTAAAAACCCATCCAGTAGTGGAATTTGTTGTCACCTGCACTCGATATCCAACTTGCATCAGGTATATCCTTCCAGTACAGCTGTAAATTCTGAGTAAAATAACCCTAAGTTTTTTGTTGCTTTTAAATAACCAAGTACTCTTCATATTGCCTTCCAGTGTTCTACAATGGGATTACTAGTAAACCTACTTGTTTACTCATAGCATATACGATGTCTGGTCTAATGCATTCCATTGCATACATTAAACTTCCTATAACACTCGCATACTCTAATTGTGCAACTGTTCTTCCAGTATTTTCATTTAACTTGATACTTAGATCGAATTGGGTTTTCGCTTCTTTAATATTCAGGTGTTTAAACTTGTTTATTATTTTCTCAATATAATGAGATTGGCATAGCGCATAACCCCCACTATGAGTTTTTACTTTAATACATTAAATGGTATCAACTTGTATAAGATCCTTCATTTTAAAAACGGAAGATAGAAACTTCTTTGTTTCAGTTACACCTTCCATCTTGTTATTTATTATTAACATGTCATCAACGTATAAACAAATAACAATTATATAATTACTACTTGTTTTAGAATATATACATTTGTCTGCTATATTATGCATGAAACCATGAGAAAGTATTTTAGAATCAAACTTCTCATGCCACTGTTTAGGTGATTGTTTTAGTCCATATAATGATTTAATTAATTTATAGACTTTCTTCTCATTTCCTGGCAGAACGAACCCTTTAGGTTGTTCCATGTATACCTCCTGTTGAAGTCTCCATTCAGGAAAGCAGTATTTACATCCATCTAATGAATATACAGCTGATGTATGGATGTTAAAGTAAACATAATTCTAATAGATGTTATTCTCGCACAGGTGAGTATGTGTCAAAATAATCTATTCCTTCTTTTTGTTTAAATCCTTTAGCTAATAGTCTAGCTTTAAAGGTTTGAATAGTTTCATCAGTGTGATATTTCTTTCTAAATACCCACTTACACCCTATAGGTTTAGAAGCTGGAGGTAGATCCACCAGTTCTCAGGTTTGATTTTGGCATAATCGAGTCTATATCATCATTGATAGCTTCTTTCCAAAAAGTTGAATCTCTAGAAGTTACAGCTTCTCTATAGGTTGTTGGATCATCTTCTATAGTTATAACTATAGGTATCTTTCTAATGACATTCTCTCTATCTCCTTATACGAGATGAAAAGAGATACGTTGAGAGTCTATGTAACGCCCCAGATTTTCGCAACCCGAGTTCCAAACTCGTGAACCAAAAACTCGGGCGTTAGCCTATGAAGAAAACTCACATTTCCTTCCATTTCCAAGTATCATTCCAAGAAGGGTATTCACTGCGGAAGAAAACAAACCATGCATATAGGAAAGATACAATAAATATCGTAGAATGGTGCCCATAAGGCTTATACAAACCGAATATCTTGAATTTAATTCAAAATACACTAATAAACAATTACAATTATATACAAAATTTAAAACAGCAACTATTAAACACGGCTCTTTGATCTATAACGTCAGCATAACCTTGTTAGTGCACTTTTCCGTGGCATACTAGTGCACCTTGTTTGTCAATCACTTACGTCAGTGAGTCTAGTGTCGGTTGAGCCCAATGAAGACGAAGACCGAAGACTCAAGACGGACCGGCTGCATCAAGGAAGAAGATTCAGGTAAAAGTGATGCCTTGGTGCCTTAACCTTGACCAAAACCCAACCCCTTTGCTTCTTTGATGACCCTGACCATATTAGAAAACATCTTGTCATCATAGATTGGCCCTAGGTGTCCCAATTGATCACCCTAACCTTGGCCCAAGATGGATAGGCTGAAGCTTGAGGAGTTCAGCAAATAGAAGAGGAGAACCAGGCTGGTCCGACCGGTCAAGACCGGTCGGCCAGCAGCCTTGCTGCATATTGCAAATGGACAGCCGACCGGTTAAGACCGGTCAGCCTTCTCACATCAAAGGCTTCAGCAGGCATTGCCGACCGGTCTTGACCGGTCAGCCTGGAGATCTCGAGCGTCCAGCAAGCTCTGCCTGACCAGTCAAGACCGGTCGGCCTGTAGTCTTCAGGATGTCTAGCAAGGGGGTCCGACCGGTCTTGACCGGTCGGCCTGTGTAGTTGGCCTGTGTAGTTAATATCCTTCAGCGAGGGGATCCGACCGGTCGGGACAGGTCGGCTCAGAGCCGTTTTATGCCCGTTTTATGACCGTTGGAGCTCTCTTTTCTTACATATAGAGCTCCGTTTTTTGGCATTGTGAGAGGGATTTTTGAGGAGTGAAGCCACCATTGTAGGAGATCTTTTGAGGCTCATTCATTGACCTATGCAAGGCATCTTCCTTGTGCTTTAACACAAGATTAGAGCATTCCAAGCTCATGAAGAAGATGACCTTCATCCCCTCTTGATTTCTAGAGTTTGGAAGCTTTTTGATTGGCAAATCCTTGTCCAAAACTCTAAGATGAGATCGTTGTAGGTAAGAGACTCTAAGCAACCCATTCCCATTAGTTGTAGAGTTCTCAAACCTATCCTCCTAGCACCTTGGGCATCTCAAAGGCATCGCATGCAAGGTGTTTGATCGAGTGTGGCTGAGGCATTGGCGACGCAACGGCGACACGATCGTGGGAGCAAGGGAAGCTAATTGAAGCACGGGAGAGCGGAGATCAAGCAACCCAATCCAGCGCTTAAACAAGGGGCTCATTTGACAAGTAGGTTGTCATATTTGATAGTCCATTTTAGAGTTTGTTTGTCGAACTCGTCCTAGGGACGTTAGCCGTTCCTTGGCCCGTCAGCCGGGCCTAAACTAAGTCTCCAAGGGGGAGCCTCCGACACGGGAGTAAACGTGCGTTAGGTTGAGAGTTAGCCTATATCTAAAACTCTGGGTACGGTTGAGAGGCGAACCGATAAAACCTCCGTGTAAAGGTTGAGAGGTGAACCTCATTTAAAACCTCCGATAGTGAATGCCGGTGTGCTCAAAGGGGTTGAGTACTTGAACCGGGAGTGGAGTAGACAAGTAGTCGAACCACTATACATCCTTGTGTTTGAATTTGTTCTTGAGCTCATTTATATCTTAGCATTGTTAGTTTAATTGTTTAATCATGAATGCTTGATAGGAATGTATGCTAGGCACTTTTTAGGCTCATCCACACACAAGATGTACCTTCACTAGTTGTGTAGACTTGAGCTCATTGATCCACTCTCATAAGTCTACGCAAGATGCATAGGTTAGGAGCTTGATTAATTGAATCATTTATTTACCTATGCATGCTCAGACTAGGATTGTTTATTGCTTAACATTTTGCTAGTCTTATGATTGGACCCACTTAGGCTTGGAAGCCAAAGTGTTCTTGCTTGCTTAGCGGAATTTGTTATATTGTGTAAGTAGGCGAAAACAATTTCAAAAAGGTCCCTATCACCCCCCTCTAGGTCCTTAGACATATTTCCGAGTATCTCTACAAGTGGTAAAACCGCAATTTCAAACCTGAGCATCCTGCTCCATTCTAGTATAACCTGTACATTATTCAAATCACATGCACCAACTGTACGGTTGAAATTTAACAGCCTGAGTGGCCAGCTCAGTGTGAGGTCCCCTCAAGATTACACACCAACACATTAATCCAGAAGAATAAAAAAAATGTACAAAACATCCATGATGCAGTCTTTCTTAAATGCATGAATGCATGCACATGTCCCTCAGCCTGGGGATGCACATCCAGCTGGAAAATATGGTCTGGAAGTCACTAAGGACACACATCAGCCCCACAATGCAAATCCATCAATTGGTGATCTAGAAGTCACTAAGGACACACATCGGCCTCACCCAGTGGTCTGGAAGTCACTAAGGACACACATCAACCCCACAATATCACGAGTGGTCATCACCAGCAAAAATACCAAAGGTACATGCTCTCAGTGAATGACACACTCTATGGTGGTCTAGAGCCAGCGAAAATACCTCAAGGGTACGTGCTCTCAGCAACCAGACCACCCGACGGTAATATGGCTCGTCACCACATGTCCCGTCTGTGCCATGATATGCATGATTAAACCAACCATTATTATTCCAATTTACAACCAAACCAATTATGACATTCCCTTATAACTAGTGGCCTTTTATCATAATAATTCTCCAAAATTTTTCCACACGAGTCCAACTAGGGACATAATCAATAATTTATCTCACAGGACCATTAGTCCATCAAGTCCATTGGGAATCCCAACAACTCATCTCAATAGGACATTCAGCCCAACGAGTCCATATAAGGACATCCTCAAAAATATTTCCATACTAGTCCAGCTAGGGGCATACTCAAGATCTCATCTCATTTAACATTTAGTCCAACAATTCCATCTAAGGACACCATTAGGAATATTTCAATAAATCGCTTCCAAAGGACCACCGGTTTAAGGTTCCATCAAATATAGGTGATCGCAACCATTCAAATTCACATTCCACTTTCATATTCCAAACATGAGGAATGAAAATGACAATTCTAAAATTCGTAAATAATTGACAGTTATAAAGAAATTCACATATAGCAAGATTAAACATATGATTTATGGCAAAATCAAACAGCAGAGGTAATCATGAGACAGAGTAAAATTTTCAGTCATATATAAATAAAACTATTACTTAATTAACATGAAGGTGGAAAGCTCAAGGGGAGGAATCATCACCTTAAGAATCGAAGCATCTTTCAATGTTACTTGAATCATCACCTTAATGTTGTTTTAGATCATTTATGCGGTTAGATTGTCATATCCATAATTTATACGGTTAAGATCAATCCTATGGTGGTAGCTCTAAATTCAAGTTTTAGGGTTTAAATGACTTATTTAATACTTTAGGAATGTGGTGGATTCCATGGATGTGACCCCACGTAGATTTTTAATTAAACAGATTTTACATGCATAAATGGTTTTGGGCTAAGTTTGGGTCCAATTTGAAATCACAAGGGGCCATCTTCTAGAAAAATAAAATAACCACTTCACAGAGCAATGTATGGTCTTCAAAACTCATAAGATGGATCCCTTTGTTTGCGTGTGTACAATTTTTAACGAAGGCCCAAACATGGGTACTTGGAGTTGTGCAGAAATGGTAGTGCAGAAATGATTTTGGCCCAACTTTGGGCACATCCCACCATCAAACGGGATCACCTTTTGGCATGTTGTCAAGTCCCCCTGGTAGACCCATGCATGGTCTCTAAAACCCATAAGGTAGGGCCTGTTGGATATGTATAAATATTTTTTGGTGCGGGGCCAAACATGAGCACTTGGAATTTTTGCACAGAAATTCCTGCACAGCTTTGCCCGACCCCATTTTGGAACTTAATTTCTGATCATGTGAGGTCCTCTTTGGCCCAGGTAAAATGTCATCGTTGTAGCCACACATACAGTATTCAAGGTCCAAATGGTGGTCTCTACATTGCTCCCATGTGGGGCCCACCAAGGACAGCCAAATATGGCCCAAAACACTAAAATTCAACGGTTTGTATTGTTTCTTCCGGCACGGCCCACTTGAGATCTGGATCTTCTTCATTTTTCAGCCCCTGCCCTAGAATAAGCTGGAGGAACAGATGGAAGGCCAGAATTAAACACATACATCAAGTTGGACCCCACGAGTTAGGCCATGCTTGGACAACGTGCCTAGGCACACTGGGTGGCAGCATCCACTCACGTGGCCCTACGAGTTCTATGTCAGGCTAATATTTGTGTTTTTCCTTCATTCTAACCGCACAAGGGTCTCGAGGCAAGTCCCACCTGGCTGACATTCAAATTTGAATGGAAATTAAGTATCATGGTGGGCCGCAGAAAGGTTTTTAAGTATGGTCGTTCAATCTCACTATTTCTTGTAGTACGAACCACCTAAGATTTGGATATGGCTGATTTTCGGGCCTAATAGTTAAAATGACTGGACAAAGCAGTTGGACGATCTGGATCCAAGATATACATAAAGGTAAATAATACCTATGAGGCTTTTGAATCAACCATCATTTGTATTTTTTTTCATGCAGGGACGTCAACATCCACGATGTTTCAATGGTGGGTATTGTTCCCGTCTGTATGGCCCACTTGAAATCTAGATCAATCTCATTGTTGGTATCCTGTCCTAAAATGACATGGGCAAACTGATGAACGGCGTGGATTTCTCATAAACATCAAGGTGTAGGTGGAACTCACAGTTCTTTTGAAAGAAGGAGAGAGAGAGACGTCTCTCTCCAGAGAGGACCGTCACCTATCTTTTTATCTTTTTCTTGTCTTTATATAAATATATATTTTATATGTGTGAGTGCACACGTGCGAATGTATGTGTACATGAGGGTGTGGGTCCATACACACCACTATAGGTATGGCCCATGATTTGGGTGGTTAGGATTACATAGAAAACGTCACAGTGGACCCCAAGAAATTTTCAATGATATGGACAGCTTCAGTGAGATGTGGCCCACCAAAGGTCGTATTAACCTGATTTTTCTGTCCATAGCCTAAAATGATTAGAGAAGATGAATGGACGGCTTGGATCTAACAAATACATTATGGTGGGGTCATGGTGAGCCCCCACCCATTTTGGTAAAAAAAAAAGAGGCTAGGGACGTCCCTGTCTGATCCAGAGAGGACGTCACCTCCTCCATTAATTTTTATTATTTTATATAAATATTATATTATATGTATCCTCCAAAAATGTGTGGTGTGTGCAGCGGTTGGACACGGATTGCATGCAATCATAATGGGCCATGGTTAGTGGGCTCCACCAAGGTTTGGTTCAAGCCACCCTAGGATATTTCTCCATCATCCACACCACTCAACAATCCAAGTGGTTTCAAATCTCCACAATGGGGTCCACCAACCATGGGTAACAAGGAATCAAAGTAAGGAAGACGTGGGGGTGTACTCACCTTAATCTCTTGATCAAGTGCCGAGATCGAAAATGGCCCACCTAGATCTCTCATACAAGCATTCTCACATGAATGGGGTAGGCATGGATGGAGTAGAAGAATGGATGAAGTGAAGGGGGAGAGAGGGTGGACAGTTTCCCCCTCCCATACATCTCTTTTATAATCTTTTTTTTTCATTATTATATATATATATATATATATATATATATATATATATATATATATATATATATATTATTAAATGAAGGGATGGTAGAGGACGTGGGGGCATGGGAGAGGAATGGTGGCACCCCATCATTACACCTCTCTCTCTTTTATTATTTATTTAATTTTTATTAATTTATTTACTTTTTTGTTTATTATTTTTTTGTATAATAACTTAGTGTAATAATTACAAGGGAGGGAAAATGATTGCCTGGGAGACCGTGTAGTGGGCCCCACATTGGGTGGCCCCACACGAGTTTGCACAACCACATTTTTTTAGGTGTTTTGATTAAATGTCCATATCTTTGCGCTCGGGTATCAGATCAACGCACTGTTTTCGCCATTGGGATCGCGAGGACGGCGCGGTCAATATGACAGAGGTTTCGGGATCTTAGGACTTCGGTCATTTGGGTGCGAACTACTCACTGCCGGTCCGAGGCACTAGGAGTCGCGCACACATTGACGAAAGAGTCACGGAAGGGCATTACACATACACATATACTTTGAATTCTCGTGGTAACACCCGAGTACAGAAAAGTACGGGGTGTTACAGTCTATCTATTCAGGATCAAGACTCTTTTCTACTCTTACCCTTTGACTCCTACGTGGTTCTATTGGAGCTTCAACTTCATGTTGAGCTTCTACCATAGGTTTATCTGTTGGAGTTTGGATTTCATTATCCTTTGACTCTAAAGATAGTGAGTTTTTAAAGAACTCAATATCTCTAGACTCTATGATTGTATTAGACTCTAGTCTAGGAGTCTATATGCTTTGTTATTTTGTGCATACCCTACAAAGGCGCACTTAATAGCTCTGGATCCTAATTTAGTTCTTTTGGGATTAGGCTTTCTACAATATGCGAGGCACCCCCACACTTTAAGATATCCTAGATTAGGTTTTCTACCTTTCCATACCTCGTATGGTGAAGTGTTAAACTTCTTAGAAGGAACCCTATTTAAGATGTGGCATGCTACGAAAAGTGTTTCTCCCCAAAGTCCTAGTGGCAACTTTGCTTGTATTAGCATTGAATTGGCCATTTCTACTAAGGTTCTATTCTTCCGTTCAGTTATACTGTTCTATTGTAGTGTGTACGGTACAGTACATTGGTGTATTATGCCATGTTATTCACAGAAGTTAGAGAATTCATTTGAAAAATACTCTCCTCCTCTGTCGGTACGAAGAACTTTTATTCTCTTGTTTAGTTGATTTTCCACTTCTGCTTTATATATCTTGAATATGCTGAGTTCTTCATCTTTATTCTTTAGAAGGTATACATATAGATATCTGGAGCAATCATCGATGGAGGTTATAAAGTATCTTCTTCCTCCACGTGTAAGAATGTCATTTAACTCACAGATATCATTGTGCATTAGGTCCGGTTTATATAGGCAAGGGTGGCTTGCAGTTTTGGTCCAGATCCATAATGGCACTATCAGTTTTCTGGCTGTTGTGAGAAACTAGCCGTTTTTTGCAGTTTCTAACTGTTGCGCATGTGGGAGTTACACACCTGCATGCTGGCTGTTTAGACTCAATGGTTAGCCGTTTCTGACTGTTGAGCTAGCCACATGCAGCTGTTACTGCATGGTTTGAACTGTTACTGCATGAGCAGTTACACGGGTCTCTCTAATTAGCCCTGCAGCTCTCTATAAAAAGCAGAGAAGTCTCTCTGACCTCCTACCTACAACACCTCCTCTGTTCCGAGCCCAGCTACCTGACCTACTACTTAGCCTCTGTCGCACCGCGACTCGGACCAGTTTCGCTCCGGTCCGAGAGGTCGCAACCCATCTGCGACACGATGCGCACGTGCGAAGTGCCAAGTGCGCCACTAGCGCCTCTACAGCCACACTGCCTCACATGCCCACGCCCTCGCACCTAGCCCGAGACCGTGCACGTGCGCATGCGCAGTGTTCCAGTGCTTCGCACTGAAACACGCAAGCCACCATACTCCCTCTCTTCCACCATAAATAAGTAAGGTGCACAACACCCTACTTATAAAGAGGAAAAAATTCTTCTCCCATCCGATATGAGACAAAACCAAAAAACATTTATTTTCAACTTTTTTCAAAATGTTTTTAAAACAAACTATTTCACCACACTCTCCTCATGAGATTGGGGGCATCACCCCCGAAAAGTGTCCCGCAGCAAGGACAGCCGGATGCTCCTACCCTTACGCGTCGAATGAGGAGGAACCACCACAAGAAGCCGCTGAAACTCCTCGTCAGAAATAGAACCAACGGAGCCAGATGTAGGGATTGAGTCACCTCGATCGGTAAACCCATGAAGACCAAGATGTTAACCTGATCCCCCACTCTCCAAAAGGCACATGGAAAGTGTGGGTCTCAGGGTGTCATCTCTCTAGTAACGTGTACAACAATTGTTGGTCCTTGCCATGGGTATCTGCTAGCACCAAACCAGCAAACAAAGTGCCCGCTAGAAAGTCTCGAGTTACCTGGTCCATAGACCTGTACCATAATGCAAAAGACTTCCAGGCCCGCTCGGGCTCGAACTTAGGTACTACTCCACCAGGACGCACGAGGAGATGGACGAGTACGTGGCACATCGCCATTGGCCGACACAGAAGGCCTCGCACCTCGATTTTCATGAGATGTGATGTGTCTGAAAGCTATGCATCAGACCAAAAGTGCGGGGCCCTGCTGCATCGGCCAATGGCTACGCGCCACATACCCATCTATCTCCAGGTGCATCCTGGTGGGGGTAGTACCTAATCCGAGCCTGGCCCTCTAAAGGCCTGCGGGACCTCAGGCTCGACAGATCATCAGGCAAGTGTCGACCTTTCTCGTGCACTGTGACACAAGGGTCGAAGGGAGGAGCCTAGCTTGAAGAGGCCTCGTGATCATAACCAAACATCTGAAACAAGAACAACCAAAGGAAGCAAATCGGAGCCAAACGAAAGACACGCACGCAAGGTAAGGAAAAAGTGGGGAACAGATCTGGCCATTCGACAGTAGATCATCACAAGCAGTCCCGCCAGCGGTCAGATCGCCATCAGAGGCCGCCCAAACCTTCTAATCATCGAATCTGACCCCATCAACGGTCCAAACGTCGAATTTGAACCAGTCCAACGGCCAGGTTGTCACCAATGGCCCATCCAGCAGTCAAATCGTCAAGGCAGCGACCAGATCATCGACACTGGCTCATCCAACAGTTAGATCACCAATCGGAGCCAACCTCATAGCTAAAGCATCAAGTAAGACACCCAGGGCGGCTACATCATTATGAGAACCCCACCCAACGACTCAGATCTACTAAAGGGGGACCACCATCAAATCGGCAGCCACGAATGTCCACTCTGCAGAAGCCCAACATCAAAACGATCCCGAAGCTATCCTAAGCACATCCAACGGGTCAGATCGCCCAAAACAGCCCTAGAAATTTTTGGTGGGCCCCACACACATCAAGGGCTGCCCTACCCCCAAAGCACGAAAGAAAAGCATAAGAGGAGAAAGTCACCTTAAAAAGTTGAGAAGGGACCCGACGCAGATCAGCAGCGAAGAACTGCTAAAATCAGACTCTAAATGCCGGAAATGGGTTTTCTTCCATAAAACTCCCAAGCCACGAAAATCCTCCGAAATCGACTAAAGAGGAAGAAAATGGGAGAGGAAAACAAAGAAAGGAAGTGGAGAAAAGCAGGAATTGGGAAATCGGGGCACAACAGTGCAAAATGTAGGAAAAAGTGAAAACGGAGACCCGATTGGACTCCCTTCGCAAACCCGCTGTGATGAGAAGGTAAACCATACCGTCCGTCGGCCGACGGTCTGGCAACGCACGTTGGCCGATGGTTGACTGCCTTTTATGACGGTTCGGGCCCCACATGCCTCCACAACCCCACCTCGAGCTAAAAATGGGTCCCCCACACCACATATGGCCCACCATAAGCTGAAAATGAGCCCCACTGGCCCCATGTGACCCACACCAAGAAAAAAACACAACCCCCATGGGCCACCGCAGGATGACCCTAGTCACGTGGATCGAGCCGCTCGAGGCAATCAAGCTCTCCACATTGGGATGATTGCTCATGGGTATATTCCAACCCCAATAAATTCAGATCTTGACCATCTGGTACCGATTAGGACCGTCCAGATGACAAACGACGGACCAGATCATCATATAAAATTTGCAATAAATCCAAATCTTAACTATCTAAAATTGATCAGGATCGTCCAAATGACACATGACAGATTGGATCATCATCATCATCATCATCATCATCATTATATATATATATATATATATATATATATATATATATATATATATATATATATATAAAATAAATTCAAATCTTGACTATTTGAAACTGATTAGGACCATCAGATGATGGATGACAGACTGGATCATAAAAAACAATGCAATCAGTAGAACATGACCATTGAGACACAGTTGGAGCCATCCAACCCAGGAATGACGGAATGTATCTTTCACGAAACATGCAATAAGTTCAAATCTTGGCCACTTGGCACCGATCACAATCATCCAAAGTTGGGCCTATGACATGAAGACCTAAAATTACAATGGGATTAATTTCTCAGAGGCTTTCCAAATATCTTCTAGACATAGTTGACACTTGATCATACGGGTGTCTAGATCTTATTGGCAGTTAAGAACGGATGGAAGTTTTGCAACCCTGTTCTTGTTGAACACACCATAATAAACAACCTTGATTGAAAGTCGCTGTTGAAACCGACAGATGTTCCTTATTCCTAGAAGTCATGAAGGAGATTAAGGTAACTGGGGAGTGAAGCACACCTTCACAGTATAGTGAGCAATATAAGATCCCAAATTAAATTGATCATAAAAAATGTGAGGCTGTGGTCCATCATGTGGTCGAAGGAGTCTGTCGGATGACTATGTGGTTTATGTGTGTATTCACCCCACCGTCGGCTACACTGTTGGTAGAGATAGCTGGATGAATGGAGGATCATACCCCCAAATCCCGTGTCTAAACTCAGTTAAACTCACCCTTGTAAGCCCCAATCATAGCCCAACTCACCCCTAAACATCAGCCTGAAAAAACCCCCCACAAAAAAAAACCAGTCAAAAAATCCTTAAAAAGTCAAACTCACTGAGTCAACCCGCTGAGTCAAATTACCGAGTCAACCCGCCGAGTCAAACCGCCGAGTCAAAACACCGAGTCAAAACACCGAGTCAACCCACTGAGTCAACCCACTGAGTCGACCCATCGAGTCAACTCACTGAGTTCCAAGCAGCAGCCCCGGAACATGTCCGTACTACGCGCTGGATCTCGAGAAACGTCCGTACGGGCCGCCCCCTGGGTGCCGCCCAAACTTATTTACGAAAATGCCACTGCCCGCCCCCTCCCCTTCTTATTTCAACAAGCCTTTACCTCAAGTGCGATTCAGTCGTTCCGAGTTCATCTCCACCCCTTAGCCCATTTTTCCACCAAGGAGAGCCCGAGTAAGGAGAGCCTAGCCCTGGTCCAGCCCAGCCTGACCACTGGTCCAATTCTCCCAAGCCATCCAAGTCTTAATCCAGCCACTCGAAGCAAACCTTGCGACACCTCCGTCCATCTAGCTACTCTTTTTCCAGCATCATCTCATTCGCATCTAGCCTAAGTGCAACATTTACTTTTCTTCCAACCCCCCTGCTTCACTACAAGCACTTTGATTATTCAAACACACTGCATGCATTCTGCATAAAGCACCTGTCAGTTCGAGCATATGCTCTGGGCTTGCCTATTAGTGGAACCTGCCCATCAGAAACTCTTACTATTCAGACCTGCATTCATATACATATCACTACAAGCACTTTGATCATTCAAACACACAGCATGCATTCCGCATAAAGCACCTGTCAGTTCGAGCGTATGCTCTGGGCTTGCCTGTTAGTGGAACCTGCCCATCAGAAACTCTTACTGTTCAGACCTGCATTCACACATTATGTCATCTATGAGAATGTACGAGGATTAAAACAGACTTTCAAGTATTCGTTCGATTCTGTGAAGTAGAGACCGTACTTCGGTATGGGCAGTGTGTGGGGTGCTTAACCTCTTCCCACCCTGTAACCGTGATCCCTTACCTCGAATCTCTGGTCGTAGATCAAAAGGAGTCATTTTAGAGGAAGAAATCTTCGGATTCCCTTCTCTAACGTTTCTATGGGGTCTAGCCAACTGTAGATTCGAAGTAACTGGCTAGTGGCGACTCTGGTCTTATATAAACTCATCCAAACACATCCAGCTTAACACTGACAACCGAACAAAGCCCTCGAGAACTGAGGCGAGCCAGTGGCACAAACGGTGATTCTCACGCACACACATCTTCTTCTTTTTCCGAAAGGAAAGGGAGAACGTTCGTGGGAGCACGAACGGCGAGGGTCCACAGAATGGCGACTACGCTGGGGATTAGCTAGTCCCACTAGTCGTGATCCAACTTGAAAAACAGAATCATTCCTATACTTGAAAGTCATTAGTCCTCATACAATCTCATCTGCATAACATTCTACCCAAAACCAAAACAAAAAAAATAGAAAATCACAAAACTCAAAAGAGTAGAGTATAGTCCCCACCATTGCACCTCCTCGGGCTCAACGTGTTCGGAAACAACTTCCCTTTCGCAGCATAATCCGCACTCGGGCTCAACAAGCCATGTCTGACCACGAAGAGGAAACTCACCTCTTCCCC